>JARQOC010000003.1:665262206-666462206 GCA_033576535.1 Allobates femoralis | reverse complement strand
CATGGTGGCAGCGATAGAGGCGGTGCCGTTTGCACAATTTCGCCTCCGTCCTCTCCAGCTGGAGATACTACGCAGGTGGGACAAGAGGACGATCTCGCTGAATCGGCTGGTGACACTGTCACAACCGACCCGAGATTCCCTGCAGTGGTGGCTTCAACCACATCACTTGTCGCGGGGCCGGTCCTTCATAAAACCGTCTTGGTTAGTGGTGACCACCGACGCCAGTCTGAAGGGCTGGGGTGCGGTGTTCTTACACCACAGGGCCCAAGGCCTCTGGACTCTGTCGGAGTCGGCATTACAGATCAACGTGCTGGAGATCAAGGCGATCTATCTAGCACTCCTGGCTTTTCAGAGATTCCTCGCAGGACAACCCATCCGGGTTCAGTCCGACAATGCGACGGCCGTCGCTTATGTAAATCATCAAGGAGGAACCAGGAGTGCGGAGGCTCTGGCCGAAGTCCACCGCATCCTATCCTGGGCGGAGGACAACAACTGCCTGATCTCCGCAGTTCACATCCCAGGGGTCGAAAACTGGAGGGCCGACTATCTGAGCAGGCAGGGGATGGACGCCGGAGAGTGGGCCCTTCATCCAGACGTCTTTCGGGACATCTGCAGCAGATGGGGCACTCCGGACGTGGATCTGATGGCCTCACGGCTGAATCATCAGGTTCCGCAATACATGGCGAGGTCATGGGACCCCCAGTCGTTGGGAGCGGACGCCCTGATCTTGACTTGGTCCAGATTCAATCTACCATATGTGTTCCCTCCTCTGGCTCTGATTCCCAGGGTGCTGTGGAAAATCAGGTCGGAATGCAGGGTAGCCATTCTAGTGGCTCCAGACTGGCCCAGGAGGTCCTGGTATCCGGACCTGTGGCAACTGTCAGGCGGACACAGGTGGGCTCTTCCAGAACGCGCAGATCTTCTCGCGCAAGGCCCATTCTTCCACCTCAATTCCAAGGCCCTCAGATTGACTGCATGGCTCTTGAGGCCTGGCTGCTGACATCCAGGGGGTTCTCCCCTACAGTGGTTGCCACTATGAATCGGGCTAGAAAACCAGTTTCCAGGAAAATGTACCACAGGACGTGGAAAATCTTTTTTACCTGGTGTGCCTCTGGGGGCCGGTCCCCGTGGCCCTTGTCCATCCCGACACTGTTGGCATTCCTACAGTCGGGTTTGGAGTTGGGATTATCCCTTGGCTCCTTAAAGGGTCAGGTCTCAGCACTTTCTGTGCTGTTTGACAGACGATTGGCGCTTCTCCCGAAGGTCCGTCAATTTCTGCAGGGGGTGTCGCGGATGGTTCCACCCTACAAAAGACCTCTGGATCCGTGGGACCTTAACATGGTCCTGGCGGCATTGCAAAAACCGCCATTTGAGCCTCTGAGGGAGGTTTCCCTTTCTCGTCTGTCCCAGAAGGTGGCTTTTCTGGTGGCGATTACATCTCTGAGGAGGGTCTCAGAATTGGCTGCACTTTCGTGCAAGTCTCCCTTTCTGGTGGTTCACCAAGACAAGGTGGTGTTGCGTCCACGGCCGGAATTCTTGCCAAAGGTGGTTTCAACGTTTCACCTGAACCAGGAGATTGTTCTCCCGTCATTTTGCCCCGCTCCCGTTCATCAGGTTGAGCGCGACCTCCATACTCTGGATCTCGTGAGAGCTATACGCATTTATGTGTCCAGAACCGCCTCCTTTAGGAGTTCGGATTCTTTGTTTGTTCTTACGACAGGTCGCTGTAAGGGGTCCGCGGCTTCAAAGTCAACCTTAGCCAGGTGGATTAAGGCTTCCATTCAAGAGGCTTACCGGTCTTCTGGTTTGCCTCTCCCGGTGGGATTGAAGGCTCACTCTACCAGAGCCGTAGGTGCCTCATGGGCCTTGCGACATAGAGCATCTGCTCTACAGGTGTGTCAGGCGGCCACTTGGTCCAGCCTACACACTTTCTCTAAGCACTATATGGTGCATGCCCATGCCTCTGCGGATGCAAATTTGGGCAGGCGGGTTCTACAGGCGGCGGTTGCCCACCTTTAAAAGGGAACCATGTTATCCGTCTTGTTGAGGAACTCTCTCCCGCCCTGGGGTATTGCTTTAGGACATCCCCATTGTCTGGGTCTCCCATTATGATGACCAGAAAAAAGAGAATTTTGTTTACGTACCGTAAATTCTTTTTTCTTTAATCATCAATGGGAGACCCAGTACCCACCCAGTTGTTCCTTTGCATGTTTTGCATTGGCCCTGTTCTCCGTTGAGACAGTGTTTGCCGGGTTGTTGAACCGTTTGTGCACGGCATTCTTCCCGATGTTTCGGGTGTGGTTTATTTTCCTCCTCGCAGCTTGTAGACCAAACTGAGGATGTTCCCTGCGGTAGGGGTTTATAAGCGGAGGGGGCGGTGTCTACAAACTTGTAGTACCTAGTGTGACCTCCGGAGGGCAGTGCCCTAAACCCCATTGTCTGGGTCTCCCATTGATGATTAAAGAAAAAAGAATTTACGGTACGTAAACAAAATTCTCTTTTTCAGCATCAGGGTTGGGCTCTTGCTTGTCAGGCTCCCTCTCCAAGTTATGCATGCCTGTAGCAGTCTTTATTGCGGTGACTGGCCTGATGTCACAGCAAAACTAGCACTCCAACATGTGTATTGGTGCAACGCTGAACAGGACACAATGCAACAGACAGTATTCAGGTACTAAGATATGATATTTTGAATGTTGGTAAGCTATATAGCTAAGAAAGTAAAAGAAACTTGGCTTATTAAATATGGCCATATATCAATAACTGTCCAATAGCCACTTCAATGCGTGCCTCATTACTGGGTCCCTAACCTGATAAAGTGATCTATTAGTAAATCTTGCACACTGCTCATCGTCTCCCTGGGCATGCGCACTGAATCTGGGTGTATGTCCCATTTCATATGTGCTGAGGCTCCAGTGCTGGTATACCCCAACACATGGTGGGATTAGGTCTTCTCTGGATGTTCTGTAGCTTTTGGCACACAAAGGAAATATGCTACACATTTGTTTTTCACACTTCAAAGGTTTCTTTTTCCTGCATTTTCACCTCAAAGGCCCCTTTCACATCAGCGTTGGTTTATCAAAATCTCAAATCTTGCTACACGTCTATCAAAGGCGGCCGTCACACGCTTCAATTTAATGCACGATATCGCTTAAGCGATTGCTTTTTGATCGCTTAAGCGATATCGTTTGTGCATCGCTGCGTGCAATCAAGCGATTTTTTTACAATGTAAAATCGCTTGATCATTACATCGCAGATTGGTGAGCCGGAGCTCATATCAAGCGATAAACGCTTGATCAATCTGCCTCATTGTGGTGTGTGACACCACGATGATCCATCTCCCCGCGGCAGAGCCTATGCTGGGAGATGGTAACTATGGTAAACGTCGGGTTACTAAGCGGCGCCTAGTAACCCGATGTGTACCATAGTTACCAGCGATCTCGCTGGCCCACATCGCTGGTGAGTCTGCCTGTGTGACAGCTCACCACCGATGTGAGCGATAGTTAGCGATCGCGCGCGATATTGATGCGTGTGACGGCCGCTAAACTCACACCTTATAATCTTTTGTGCAGTCTATTAGAAGTGCTCACACAGCCTTATTGTGTAACATCCTTTTTGTATAGTTTTGTCATACAAAACTTTATATAGTGCAGTGTTTCCCAACTCCAGTCCTCAAGGCACACCAACAGGTCATGTTTTCAGGATTTCCTTAGGATTGCATAGGTGATAACTTAATCACTTGCACAGGGGATAATTCCATCTGTCTAATGATAAGGAAATCCTGAAAACATGACCTGTTGGTGTGCCTTGAGGACTGGAGTTGGGAAACGCTGATATAGTGTATATAATTGTAAATTTTATTACCATGTCTTTTATACTTAAATGTCCTCATTCTTTGTAGCCACACTTGGGGTTGAAGTACACCCACTGGTGTTCCATACCAACAGAGGTCCTATTAAATTCAACGTATGGGATACTGCTGGTCAGGAGAAGTTTGGTGGTCTTCGTGATGGTTATTACATTCAGGGTAAGGATTATCGTGTTTGGGGTTTTTGGTGTGTAAAACTTGGCTAAATCACCCTTTTGTCAGATGAGTTTTGTAATCTTGTGTTTAATGTTCTTGTTTTGTGTTAAAGACAAGATGGTTTAGCCGATTAGGACGTCACTTGAAACCTAGGTGGGCGCCATTCAGCTTACGAGAGTTGGGCAACACATCTGTTTCGGACACCTTGAGTTTATTCTGGTTTTTAAGAGTAACCAAATGGCATTGGCGATCACTGCCTTATGGCCCTAGACACATTAAAGTCAATCAAATCTGTTAAGTTTGGAATCTGTCAGTCTATTGTGTATATGCAGTTCCCACTTGCCCCCAGCAAAGTTGCAGGTAGAGGAAGATCTAGCCAGTTATCTATCCTTTTCACGCTAGAGGAGTCTGACCGTAATTTTCCTCAACACAGAAGTCCCCAACCTAGACATGTGTTCCCGTCCTAAAGGGTAGGTTGGTAGACATGGCTGTCGGCTGAGAAATAAAGTTGCAACTAATGTGAGTCCTTTTCAATGTGTCTCTAGTGCAGGGGTGAGGAACCTCAGGCTACGGGGCTGAATACGGCCCTCGATGACTCCTCCTTTTTTTTTTTTTTTTTTTTTCCCCCCTCCCTCCCTTGGGCAGATTCCCTGGGACCGTAGAGCTCAGGCTGGCAGATGTGTCTTGCCTTTTCAAACCAGCTCTCCAGTGATCTCTATGCCCCTGCCTCAGCCCCACTTTCCCCCCCTCCAGTGGCATATATGCTCCCAGCCTCTCCTGTGATGTCTATGACCCTTGCAAACCTGGAAAAGCAATTATGCAAGCAACATGACCACTATCACCGACACCAAAGAGAAGCAGCTCCAGCCACCACTGTAGGAAGAGTTGATTGCTTAACCAAATATAGCTGGTTATTTTAAGTTTATTTTTGTACAGCCCCGAAGGATTGTAGCAATTTCCAAATGGCCTTCGGTGGAAAAGTGGTTCCCAATGTCATGTAAAATCATAGTGTGGTTCGAGATGTACTGCAACTTTGCACTGCTCCATGACTGGAAACTGTACAATTCACGTTTCACATAAGCTGTAGATTTTGTGGTTTGCAATCATGTTCACTTAAAGTTGTGCTCCCTCTTAGGGTATGTGCCCACAGGGCGTTTTTTGAGCAGTCATGAACGCAGGAAAACCTGAAGATCCTAGAGTCCTTGACAGGAGAAATGCTATGATCTTGTCTGCGTTTTTGATGCTGCATTTTTCCCATTGACTGCACCAAAAACGCAGGAATAATTGACATGTCAATTCTTTGCTTTTCCGCACCAAAAACGCAGGTATTTGACAGTTCTTGACACTTGCAAAACCAATGTGTGGGCACAGCGTTTCTGTAAAACACATTGGCTTTGCTGGGAAGCCCAACCACAGGAACAAATTTGCATACATTACCATAAAACCAATGGTTTTCTGCATGCGGAAACCGCAGCAAAAAACGCCCTGTGGGCGCATAGCAGTAGCTAAGTAAACTCCAGACGGATGCAAAATTTTTGTTTTTATTTTTTGTGCTGTTTACCCTCCATGATGAAACAGCTGGGCACTACAGTTCTAAAATCTATAGACCACTTAAATCAATATAATCATATCTGCTCCTCGGCAATCACTTCTCCCTTTGGACAGAAATTCAGCCTTAGGGTTAGAGTGTCGGGGCCACTGGCCGGGTTATAGTCTTTAGCTGGAAATCCGGCAGTCGTTTTCATTAGTTTTATGTAATTATGTATCTAACCGGCGTTTGATTACATTAAAACCAGTAACCGCCCCGTGTCCACTCCCGTTACACAGTCTTGTGCTAAACGCTGGTTTCCTACGGTTCAAAAAATAGCATAGTCAATATAACTGCCCGTCTTCACGGCCTGCAACTGAAACATGTGCTGCTTCAGCCGCTGCAGAACCGCCGCCGAGAACCCGCTGTGCAACCGCCCGGCTCCCGCCGCACATACCCGCCAGGAAGCTGGTGGACTGCTCCGGAGCTTCCTGGCGGGTCCGCCCAGCTGCCGCCGACCAACCCGCCGGCAAGTGTGCACCTAGCCTTATGCTGCAGCATTGACAGGAGGTGTCGGGTGCGGACCCTGGAGCTCTGGGATCATCTTAAATTCCTGCCTCTTACTTTTTGTATGGACAGGGTGCATGGCCGCCAGCTCCATGGTCCCACTACAATCTGGGGTGTTCTCCCTTCAAATAACAATCATGTCATCAAGCAGATATAACTGCCCCCTCCACCCCCATCTTGTATCAACTTGGTAGCTTCTAGTCCCTTGAAACTTAAACACTATGCATTACTGAATTTCTCTGTCCTGAAGGGAGGGGTGAGTGCTGATGAGCAGATATGATTTTATTGATTTATAAGTGATCTATAGACCCTAGAACAGTATATCTACATGCTACTGATGTAGATCAGGAAGCAATTATCCAAGTTAGGCTTCGATTTAATCATGATGTGGTTATTACTTATTCACTTCTATTTAAAACTATTTTAAAAGTGCTACAACATATTGAAACATAATAGCTGCTTTAGACCATTAGCGCAGTAGAATTGTTTGACCAGATGCATTTCCTACCTACTTACCCAAGTCACAAGTTTTGCCTTGTGTGCGTGTGTAACCCCTTCCCAGAGTAGTGTGAAGCTGCTGGGAACGCTCCATTCTGACCAGTCTCCCTGCTTTGACCCATCAGCTATTTAAGTTTCTCTGATACACTGCATTCTTTCAGCATTAAATAGGTGACTGCAACTATCTGATACATGCTGCCAATGGCTGTTGTCAGGTTACCTTTATTTTAGACTTGTGGTACATTTTACTCAAATATGCCCCATTTTGCTTTTAGACTTTTAAACTCTTCCCCCTACTGTCTTGCTGTTCTTACAGGGCTTTGAATGTTTTAATTTTTATCGCTTACGTTCCCATGTGACAAGCTGCTGATCACTTTTTTTTTTTTTTTTTTTTTTATCCATTTTAATAGCTCAATGTGCCATTATTATGTTTGATGTTACATCAAGAGTCACATACAAGAATGTACCCAACTGGCATAGAGATCTTGTAAGAGTATGTGAAAATATCCCCATAGTCTTATGTGGCAACAAAGTGGACATTAAGGACAGAAAAGTTAAAGCAAAGTCCATTGTCTTCCATAGGAAGAAGAATCTTCAGGTTGGTTTTTACTTTTTCTTCAAGAAATATTGCAGTTTCTGGTATGCATTTTCTGTTAAGGTACGAATCCAAACACCGCAACAAAACTTTTTTTTTCTTTTCTAGTACTACGATATTTCTGCAAAGAGTAACTACAACTTTGAAAAGCCATTCCTTTGGCTTGCCAGAAAACTGATAGGTGATCCTAACCTTGAATTTGTAGCCATGCCTGCTCTTGCACCACCAGAAGTGCAAATGGATCCTGCACTTGCAGCACAATATGAGAATGATTTACAGGTAAGCTTGGCTAGCTGACTTGTTTACCAATTTGTTTACATACCTGTCTCTACTCAGTTAAAACATAAAATGTGAAGTTTTTTTTTTTTTTTTTTTTTTGCTGCTTATGTACACCACCTATTTTGTCAGACCTTTAAAATATATTTTGCCCATTTTTCTCTCCCAAATTGCTAGATTGCCCAGACCACAGCACTGCCAGATGAGGATGATGATCTGTGAGGTGAATGAAGTGGGAGCCCAGAGTCAGAAGTCTAGTTTTATAGGCAACTGTCCGGTGATGTGATGCATATTTAGCTGTTTGGGACTGCAAATATTCCCTAAAATTTCCAATATTAAGTTAAGACTGCTACAGTCACATCACAATATTCAATGGTGAATCTTGTTTGTTACTGTCATTCCCATACCTTTTTTCGTTTAGATCATAATAAAGCTGTATTTCAAATACCCAAGTTCCTTGACATCAATGACAATTGCTCTGCGACACTCATTATTTACTGTAGGTTCACCTAATCTTGCTTGATTCTGTTTTTTGTTTAAACACTTGTCACATGTTTAGATAATTTTTCAAGGCATTTTCATAGCATTCACAGGGTGCAACTTGCCAAATCTTAATGTTTCTCAGTTTTATTCACTGGGTCAGATGAATAAACTGCATTTTGCAGCAGTAAGATAACTTTCTTTTTTTTTTTTTGTCTTTTATGCTGTATTTGGCACAACAGTACTTTCTTAGTAGCATTTAGCTTTAAACCCAAACTGGATCGACTGCCATATTGTATGTAAAGGTGGCCCCAATAGCCAGATGCAAAACTGGTAAATTGTAGAACAGCCAAAATTATTTATTTATAGATCACCATTAATTCCATGGTGCTGTACATGAGAAAAGGTTACATACAAAATTATAGATGTGGTTTACAGTAAACAAATTAACAATGACAGACTGGTACAGAGGGAAGAGGACCCTGCCCTTGCGTGTTGGGGCGCAGAATTCCAGAGGATGGGGGCTATTCGGGAGAAATCTTGGAGGCTGTTGCGTGACGAACGGATAAGTGTGCAGGAGAGGAGGTTTTGGGAGGATCGAAGGTTACGTGAGGTAAGATAATGTGAGACTAGTTCAGAAATATAGGGAGGAGACAGTTTATGGACGGCTTTGAGGGTCAGTGTTAGTAGCTGTAACTTGAATTTGGGGAATTGGGAGCCAGTGGAGGGATTTGCAGAGGGGAGATACAGTAGAGTAGCGTGTAGACAGGTGGATTAGTCGGGCAGCAGAGTTGAGGACAGACTGGAGAGGTGCAAGAGTGTTAGCAGGGAGGCCGCAGAGGAGAATGTTGCAATAGTCCAGGCGGGAGATGAGGGCATGTACAAGAATTTTAGTAGATTGAGGGCAGGACAGATTCTGGAAATATTTGTTATGGAGGCGACAGGAGGTGGCGACTTACTCCAAGGCAGCAAATTTGAGGTGTGGGAGAGAGCATGATACCATTTACCATAATACAGGTGGTACTGGAAGCCATGGGACTGAGTCTAGGCCAAAGGTATAGATGGAGAAAAGCAGAGACCACAGGACAAAGCCTTGTGGGACTCAAATAGAGAGAGGGCGGGATGAGGAGGTAGTGTGGGAGTGGGGAACGCTAAATGTGCGGTTGGAAAGGTATGAGGCAACCCAGGACAGGGCAAGGTCTTTGATGCCAAGGGAAAAAAGAATCTGAAGTAGGAGGGGGAATGGTCGACTGTCAAAGGCAGAGTACAGGTCGAGGAGGGTGGAGAATTGTCTGTTAGCCAGGGCTGTGAGTAAGTTGTTGGTAATTTTGGTTAGGGCAGTTTCGGTGGAGTGGTGGGGCAGAAACCAGATTGTAAATTGTCAAGGAGAGAGGTGGGAGTGAAGTTGAGTATGGACGTGTTGACAAGGAGTTAAAAAGCAAACTGGAGCAGCGTTATGGGGCGGTATTTTCTTTTCTTAGCAGTCGGGTCTAGGTTTGGCTTTTTGAGGATGGGTGTGATGGTGGCATGTTTAAAAGCTCTGAAGGTACCGTCACACAGGGCGATGTTGCTGGCAATGCGCAGGAGCGCGCATCCCTGGCAACATCGCCAGGGAGATGTCACACGGAGCAACTTCCCGGCGATATCGCCGGCTAGTTGCCGCGGCTATCGTTCGCTAGGTTGCTCAGGAACCCAGCGAGTGGTAACCCGCAATGTTGTAGATAGGCGGAATCGCCCGCAACATTGCAGGTTGCCGCGTTACACAGGGCGATCAGGCATGATCGCCTCAGCAACATCGCCAGGTTTCCCAACAATGTTGGGAAACCTGGCAATGTTGCTCAGGTGATTTTTCTCCTGATTTATCGCCCTGTCACACGAGGCAACTCTCCGGCGATGTCGCCGCAACTTGGCCACGCCCCTCAGTTGCCGGCAACATCGCCGGCGATATCTCCCCGTGTGACGGTACCTTCAGGGGAAGGTCCTGGAAGATAGTGATAGGTTGAAGAGGTGAGTTATGGCTGGGATGAGTGTGTTAGTGAGGTTGGGAAGGGATGGGGTCAAGTGCACAGGTGGTGAGGTGTGATTTGGATAGGAGGCGAGTAAACTCTCCAATGATGTTGGAGAGGGAGGCTATGAGGGAAGGGCAGAGGTCTGGTATATGGAGTGGTTGGGGGTGGTGGAACAATAATTTGCCTTGTTTGGTCAATCTTATTTTTGAAGTGTGGCAAAGTCCAACAGAGATGAGGGAGGCCGGAGGGGTAAGCGGTGAGTGGAGGAGAGAGTTAAGTGCTAAACAGTTGTTAAAGGGTTGTAGGATAAGAAGGATATAAGGTTTGTGAAGTAGGTCTGTTTAGCAGAGGTGAGAGCTGATTTGAAGGAAAGTGTAGCTTGTTTGAAACTTGTGAAGTCGTCTGGCAGGCTTGTCTTCCAATGCTGCTCTGCTGCCCTGGACACTTGTCAAAAATTTTTTGGTGAGATTGTTGTTCCAGGGTTGCCTCCTCCACCATGTCTGTCAGGGCGAGGAGTGTGGGTAAAGTGAAGGCTGACAATTTTTAATGCACCATTTTAAAAAATGTATACCATAGAATTACATTACAAAGTAAGAAGTAGTTTCCATCAAGGACAGACTGGGTCAGATAAACTAAAACAAGTACACTTTATTTCTCCATGTTAAAACGTCTTGTAGCAGACAGTGGAGTAACCCCAGCAAGAGGAATCCCGTGTGTTTCGACCTGCTTCTTCATGAATAAGACTTGGGGTGCTTTCACTCTTTGGTTTTTCGTAAAGTTTTGGCAGTCGCAGTAAAAAACCGCACCTGCCGCATAATGGCAGCACTTGCGGCTAGCCCCATGCATTGTCTATGGGGCTTGCAGTAAGTGTGCGGTTGCGAAAAACCTTTGGCAGCAGCAGGTTTTTTTTTTTGCGGCTGCAACTACCGGAGCCGCACTTACCGCAAGCCCCATAGACAATGCATGGGGCTTGCTGCAAGTGTGGCTGTTATGTGGTAGATGCAGGTTTTCACTGCGACTGCCGCATTTTATGAAAAAACCCAGGTGTGAAACCACCTTAACAGAATAAACAGCAAGAGGGTGCTCGTAGAAACCCCACTATACCACTAGGTATAACTATCATTTGACTGGAAACACCCCAAAGGTTCTGCAGGGCTCCTAGTATTAATGCCTGTGCTGCTCAACCCGCAGCCCTCAGAGGGGTAATGATAAATGTAGGGAAAAATGCGGTCAGGCGGAGCACTGGGCATACAGATGAGGGTAATGGGTTAATGTAAATATACAGACCTTTATTTTGTATGCTACACAACGCGTTTCTGCAGTTGAAGACTGCTTTCATCAGCAAATATGCCCTCCGGTGTGCTGCCGAACGCAGCTGCTAATGAATCAGGACTGCGGGGAGCTAGCCCCGGTCCTGAAACTGCAGCGTATAGCCGCTGGTATCCGGTTCCTGGACTGGGGCAATCTGGCCCTATAGGCTCCCATGTTGGGGGTGTCGGATTGCCCCAGATCCGGACAAATCCGGGATACAGCATTTTGGGGAGATTTTTCTCGCTGGACACTAACATTGCATGCAACGTTTTGTGTGCGGTGAGAAAAATCTGCTTTCTTCCGGATTCCACCGCAGAGATGGAAACCGGATGGCAGATGGCTTCCAGCGGCTACTATGAGGCCAAAAACCAGTCTGGGGCTGTCTGGTTTACACCGGACAGCCCTGGACCAGACTGGTGTGAAGCCAGCCTAAGCCCAGCACTGAATAAAGCATGTCTGCTGCATTCATGCAAGGTGTCGTCCCCCCCCCCCCCCCCCCCTATGGCTCTGTGGGGCTGCTATCCCTATATATAGGCTTATAAAAACTTACAGTAATTTCTCTAGTCACCTTTCACAACAGCATAGGAGATTGCCTCTCCACACCCTATTTGGGACAGGAAGCACAAGGGAGGTTAAAAGGACCTTCCCACTTGCCAGTGTCTTTCCTGTCCCCCCATGGGGCATGGAGAGGTTTTTCTGGTATGCTGTAGGGCTAGCGACTAGGCATACCTGTGTTTTTCTGTCTTTCAGCTGGACAGCGTTTGTCAGGGGCTTGGGCTCTTCTCCAGGTGTTCCTGCCACTCTTGCGGTGGGACTGTACTCCCGGCCCTCCAGCGCTCCTGAGGCCAAAAAGACCACAAAGTCCTCAAGGTGCCCTGTGTATGTTAAACTCCCAATGCCTTGGGAGAAAAAGTTGCGCCAAGACTGCACGGAGTTTGTAGTCGGGGCTGAACATCCCTCTCTTGTAGATGAGCTGCCGTCTATGGTTCAGCAGGAGATATGGGCCTCCATGGCTACCCTGCCTCTGGGGCCCGTCCCTGGTCCCCAACTCCTAAAAGAAGCCAGCTCCAGGTGGCAAGTTCTGACCCTGAGGAGCCGATTGATTCTGAGTCTGACCAGGGGATTGATCCCTCCCCTTCTCAACCTTCTGAGTCTAGGATGTTTCTCTTCTCTGAGGGTTTGGGGGAGCTCATTAGTGCTGTACGTAGCACTATGGGCTTAATGGAGGAAGTCCTTCATTCTGTGCAAGATATGTTCGCTGGACTGCGCCCAGTTAAGAATGGACTGGGAACCCCAGCTGTTTATGTTCAGGATCTTATCTCTCAGGAATGGGAGCTTCTTGAAAGACTGGTTAAGAATCTGCTTAACCTATTATCTACCAATGTCCTTTTTTGGGACGCTTAATCATTTGCTTCTAGCAACTAAGATTTTTATAATTGGGTCCAATTTTTTTTGTTAAATGAATTGTTTTCAAAACAGGAAATCATGTCAGTCATTTTTAATTGCATATTCGTCCACCCAGAGAGCTTTCATACACCAATTTTTGAAAAGGAAAGTTGCTAATTTGGCAAGTAATGGGTTAACAGGTTTCCTCTTGAGGACACTTCAGCTGGGAGGTCCCAAAGGTGGATGTGCGGGTTGTGAAAGTGGCTAGGAAAACTGCACTCCCCTTTGAGGACACCTCAGTTAAAAGATCAAATGGATCGTAAGATCAAGGGGTTGATGAAGCGCTCGTGGGAAGCCTCTTTGACCATTCAGGCGAACAGCGTCCACATGTGTGTCCTGCTCTATTCTTAAAGGGAACCTGTCACCCAAAATCACCCTTGTTAGCTGTAAATACATGTCCCTGAAGCATAACACCACAGTCCTACACATCCCTTTGTGGTGTTTTAGTTCAATATGAAAGTGCACTTTAGTCGTTTCAAAACTTACAAAATCCGTGGCAGTGGGGCGTTCCCAAGCCTTCTTGTCTATGAGGCGGTTCCCCTGTGCCGCTGTATTACGCCCTAATGGGCGTTGTTTCAAACTTTGTAGCGCGGGCACGATTCATAATATCGCGGCCGCGACGTCACGGTCATGTGATGCCGTGACGCGTCATTTCCGGGCGGACGGGGCGCTGTTGTCTGACGCGCACCGGCCGACTTCATAAAGCGATCTGCGCATGCGCTGAAGTTGGCCAGTGCGCGTTCACAGACAGAGGCAGGTGGGCAGGCTACGGTGAATCCCCCTCCCTCGTGTCACCCTCCTTCCCTGTCTCTCGCTCTCTGTCTGTGACCCCCTCCATAACTGTGCCCCCACTGCTTCACTCAAAGTAATAAAAAAAACAAAAAAAAATGTCAATATACACTATATATATATATATATATATATATATATATATATATATATATATATATATATTTATATATATATATATATGTGGATATAATATATATATATATATAAAGAGAATTTTGTTTACGTACCGTAAATTCTTTTTTCTTTAATCATTAATGGGAGACCCAGACAATGGGGTTTAGGGCACTGCCCTCCGGAGGTCACACTAGGTACTACAAGTTTGTAGACACCGCCTCCTCCGCTTATAAACCCTACCGCAGGGAACATCCTCAGTTTTAAACTTAGTGTGCTCGGAGGATCACGCTTTGCTTGCACTTCACTGCATTCTCACAGCTTACGTGATGGCGTCTGAAGACAAGGTAAAAAGGTTCCAGTCGGGACCTGCGACAGCCTCCCCGCTCACCCTTGTGGAACACGCAGGTGGAGGTACCGGAGGGCCTAGGGCCTGGACACTTTGTGTTCTCCCGGTACGCTGTTGCGCTCCTTTCCATCCCTCTCTGGGGGGCTCTGGAGAGTGGGAGATGGGAGCCTTGCACAGCTCCGCTCCGTCCGAGGCCTCCCTAAATGGTGCTTACAGACCGGACTGGAGCCAGCCCAGTCCGAGGCCTCCCTAAATGGTGCTTACACTCCGGACTGGTGCTGCACCCCCGTCCGAGGCCTCCCTAAATGGTGCTTACAGACCGGACCGGCACTGAGGCACTCTGTGTCTCCTGTGTGCCTGGGGGTAGTGTCTGTCACTTTATGTGGCCTGACACTCAGACCGCGCGTTACCCTCGGGTCCGCGGTTCTGCGGGTGTACCCTGTGCTGGGGTCACCCTGGCTGACCGCCCTGTGTGTCACAGGGGCTGAGGCCGTGGGCTGCGGATGTTTGTTTGTACATGCAGTCTGTGTATAACTTGTTACACTTTTTCCCGCGCTGCGGGCTCCGGCTCCCTCATGCTGAGGCTGCTTGGAGGATGGGAAGCAGCCCGTGCGGTGACGTCACCGATGGGCGTGTGTGTGTTTCCCGCGTGTCTTCGGCGCCGCCCACGGTTTCACTGTCGGCGGCCATCTTTACCCTCACTTCCCGGTTGGGATTTGTATGCAGCGTGCGCCTGCACTCCAAGAGGGGAGACCGGAAACCGTCGCGGAGGTCACACACACACACCGCTTCCTCATACCGCTTTACTGCGGTCGGTAAGCCACCGGGACTCCCGGTTTTGTTGTCTGCATTTTGGCTTATCTTCCCCTACTGTGGCGATGTCCTCAGCCGGGAAGCGTGCTGCTAGGGCGGCAGAGACCACCATTACCTGTGCTACATGCAATGGAACACTGGTGGAGGGGTCCTGCAATAACTGCGGACGCCCAGAGGCCCGGGCTGGCACTGTTGAGTCAGCAGCTCCGGTGCTATACCCTGAGGTTCAGGTGATCTCAGGGCCATGGGAGACTCAGAATAAGATCAATGAAAATCTGTTGTCTCAGCTGTCCTCCATGTCGCAATCCCTGGAGGCACTTAATAGGAGGCTGGATAGCCCAGCTACTCTGTCCAGTTACCCCGGGTGTCTCCCTCTTCTGCTGTGAGACCCCTTAAGCGGGCTCGTCGTGAGGAGTCACCCGAGCTCCAGGCTCTCTCTGAGGAGGAGCGTTCCTCTGATGGTGAGGACGATGATGGGGGTTCAAATTTCGGGTCTGTGTCCGTATCTGAACCACCAGACGGGGTGGAGGATCTGGTGTCCTCTATCAACGAGACTTTACGTCTCGTGACACCCCCTGAGGAGGTGACGGTGCACCCGAAGGAGGTCTATCAATGGCTGCGGCCTGAGGCTAGACCAAGTGGCTCCTTCATGGACCACACTAATTTTGGAAGGGTGGTTAGAGCTCCCAGGTTACATCCTGGGCGGCGTTATGTCCGTAAAACCAAGGACAATCGCTTCCCCTTCCCCCAGGAGGTGCTTCAGGAGTGGTCGCAGTCCCCGAAGGTGGACGCTTCCATGACCAGGATTGCTGCACGCTCCCTTTTCTCTGCCTCTGATAGCTCCTCACTGAAGGATGCGACGGATAGACAGGTCGAGCAGCTCGCCAAGTCTTCCTATGAGGCTGTGGGGTCTTCATTTGCCCCTAATTTTGCCACGGTCTGGACCTTACAAGCGATTACTACCTGCTTGGATGGTATCTCTGACATGGCAAGATCCAGTCCAGAGGTCCTAGCACTTACCGAAAGGGCAAGGGCCTATGCGGACTACGCCAGGACGGCGACTCTGGAAACTGCCACTCGCTCAGCTGTGGCTTCGGCCAATGCTATAGCGATCCGCAGGTTGTTGTGGCTGCGTCTTTGGGACTCAGATGCCACATCCAAGAAGATTTTGCAGAATCTTCCGTTTGCTGGTGACAGGCTTTTTGGCACCGAACTGGACAAGCTGATTAAGGATTCTGCTGAGTCTAAGATACCGCAGAATAAGCCTAAGCCACGGTATACCGTTAAAAGGAACCCAAAACAGTGGTCCTTTCGTTCCAGCTCGCAGTCATCAGCACCGTCCGCTCGCACGGACCGAGGGGGAAAGCCCGCTTCCCAGTGGCGCTCTAAGAGTCGTCCAAAGAAGCCGGCGGGGGCGGCAGCTGCCACCCCCAAACCCGCCTCTACATGACTCGCTCTCTCATCCTGCCTCCCCACAGGTGGGGGGCCGCTTGTCTCGCTTTCAGGACAAGTGGCTGCTTCACGTTCAAGATCAGTGGGTTCGAGACGTGATCTCGCGAGGGTACAGGATAGAGCTGACGTCAAAGCCGATATCCCGATTCCATCGGTCGGTCCCGTCACCAGAAAAGGCTCAGGCTTTTTACCAGGTGTTGGAGGGTCTCCGCAGAGGTTCAGGGGTTTTTACTCCAACCTCTTTATCGTCCCAAAGAAGGACGGATCCTTCCGCCCAGTACTGGACCTGAAGTTGTTCAACCGTCACGTGTTGGTTCGGAAGTTCCGTATGGAATCACTGCGCTCCGTGATCGCAGCTGTGTCACAGGGGGACTTCCTAGCGTCCATAGATATCAGACGCTTACCTTCACGTGTCCATTGCACCGGCTCATCAGCGCTGGTTGAGATTCGCAGTGGGGGAAGAACACTTCCAATTTGTGGCGCTGCCGTTCGGGTTGGCCTCGGCACCGCGGGTGTTCACAAAAGTGATGGCCTCCATGATGGCTCTCCTGCACATGCAGGGACATGCCGTCATTCCCTATTTAGACGACCTGCTGGTCAGGGCGCCATCAGAACACCTCTGTCAAGAGAGCCTGGATGTGACCATACGGTCTCTGGAACAGTTCGGTTGGCTCCTCAATATTCAGAAGTCAACGCTAGTTCCGACCCAGTCTTTGACATATCTGGGCATGGACTTCAACACAGCCTCAGCCCTGGTGTCTCTGCCACGAGTCAAACAGATGGCAATCCAATCAGGAGTACAAGCAGTCCTCCTGTCACCACAATCATCCCTACGGGTGTTGATGAAGCTGGTGGGGCGCATGGTGGCAGCAATAGAGGCGGTGCCGTTCGCACAATTTCGCCTCCGTACTCTTCAGCTGGAGATTCTCCGCAGGTGGGACAAGAGGACGATCTCTCTGAATCGGCTGGTGACCCTTTCCCTACCGACCAGGGATTCCCTGCAGTGGTGGCTACAGCCACATCACTTGTCTCGGGGCCGGTCCTTCATCAAACCGTCATGGTTAGTGGTGACCACCGACGCCAGTCTGAAGGGCTGGGGGGCGGTGTTCTTGCACCACAGGGCCCAAGGCCTCTGGACTCAGTCGGAGTCGGCGTTGCAGATCAACGTACTGGAGATCAAGGCGATCTATCTGGCACTCCTGGCTTTTCAGAGATTCCTCTCAGGACAACCCATTCGGGTTCAGTCCGACAATGCGACGGCCGTCGCTTATATAAATCATCAAGGAGGAACCAGGAGTGCAGAGGCTCTGGCCGAAGTCCACCGCATCCTGTCCTGGACGGAGGACAACAACTGCCTGATCTCCGCAGTTCACATCCCAGGGGTCGAAAACTGGGAGGCCGACTATCTGAGCCGGCAGGGGATGGACGCCGGAGAGTGGTCTCTTCATCCAGACGTCTTCCAGGACATCTGCAGCAGATGGTGCATCTCCGGACGTGGATCTGATGGCCTCACGGCTGAATCATCAGGTTCCGCAATACATGGCGAGGTCATGGGACCCCCAGTCTCTGGGAGCGGACGCCCTGATCTTGACTTGGTCCAGATTCCATCTACCATATGTGTTCCCGCCTCTGGCTCTGATTCCCAGGGTGCTGTGGAAAATCAGGTCGGAGTGCAGCGAAGCCATTCTAGTGGCTCCAGACTGGCCCAGGAGGTCCTGGTATCCGGACCTGTGGCAACTGTCAGGCGGACACAGGTGGGCTCTTCCAGAACGCGCAGATTTACTCGCGCAAGGCCCATTCTTCCACCTCAATTCCAGGGCCCTCAGATTGACTGCATGGCTCTTGAGGCCTGGCTGCTGACATCCAGGGGTTTCTCCCCTACGGTGGTTGCCACTATGAATCGGGCTAGGAAGCCAGTTTCCAGGAAGATGTACCACAGAACGTGGAAAATCTTTTTTACTTGGTGTGCCTCTGGCGGACGGTCTCCGTGGCCCTTGTCCATCCCGACGTTGTTGGCTTTCCTACAGTCGGGTTTGGAATTGGGATTATCCCTTGGCTCTTTGAAAGGTCAAGTATCAGCACTTTCTGTGCTGTTTGACAGGCGATTGGCGCTCCTCCCGAAGGTCCGTCAATTTCTGCAGGGGGTGTCACGGATGGTTCCGCCCTACAAGAGACCTCTAGACCCTTGGGACCTTAACATGGTCCTGGCGGCATTGCAGAAACCGCCGTTTGAGCCTCTGAGGGAGGTTTCTCTATCTCGTCTATCCCAGAAAGTGGCCTTTCTGGTGGCGATTACATCTCTGAGGAGGGTCTCAGAATTGGCTGCACTATCGTGCAAGTCACCCTTTCTGGTGGTTCACCAAGACAAGGTGGTGTTGCGTCCACGGCCAGAATTCTTGCCGAAGGTGGTTTCAACTTTCCACCTGAACCAGGAGATTGTTCTCCCATCATTTTGCCCCGCTCCCGTTCATCAGGTTGAACGCGACCTCCATACTCTGGATCTCGTGAGAGCTATACGCATTTATGTGTCTAGGACCGCCTCCTTCAGGAGTTCGGATTCCTTATTTGTTCTTACGACAGGTCGCTGTAAGGGGTCTGCGGCGTCGAAATCGACATTGGCCAGATGGATTAAGGCATCCATCCAGGAGGCTTACCGGACTTCTGGTTTGCCTCTCCCGGTGGGATTGAAGGCTCACTCTACCAGAGCCGTAGGTGCCTCCTGGGCATTGCGACATCGAGCGTCTGCTCTACAGGTGTGTCAGGCGGCCACTTGGTCCAGCCTGCACACTTTCTCTAAGCACTATATGGTGCATGCCCATGCCTCTGCGGATGCAAGTTTGGGCAGGCGGGTTCTCCAGGCGGCGGTTGCCCACCTTTAAAAGGGAACCATGTGTTATCCGTCTTGTTGAGGAACTCTTCCCGCCCTGGGGTATTGCTTTAGGACATCCCCATTGTCTGGGTCTCCCATTATGATGACCAGAAAAAAGAGAATTTTGTTTACGTACCGTAAATTCTTTTTTCTTTAATCATCAATGGGAGACCCAGCACCCACCCAGTTGTTCCTTTGCATGTTTTGCATTTGCTCTGTTCTCTGTTGAGACAGTGTTTGCCGGGTTGTTGAACCGTTTTGTGTACGGCATTCTTCCCGATGTTTCGGGTGTGGTTTATTTCCTCCTCGCAGCTTGCAGACCAAACTGAGGATGTTCCCTGCGGTAGGGGTTTATAAGCGGAGGAGGCGGTGTCTACAAACTTGTAGTACCTAGTGTGACCTCCGGAGGGCAGTGCCCTAAACCCCATTGTCTGGGTCTCCCATTGATGATTAAAGAAAAAAGAATTTACGGTACGTAAACAAAATTCTCTTTATATATATATATATTATATCCACATATATATATATATATATATATATATATATATATATATATATATATATATATATATATATATATATATATAGTGTATATTGACATTTTTTTTTTTGTTTTTTTTATTACTTGGAGTGAAGCAGTGGGGGCACAGTTATGGAGGGGGTCACAGACAGAGAGCGAGAGACAGGGAAGGAGGGTGACACGAGGGAGGGGGATTCACCGTAGCCTGCCCACCTGCCTCTGTCTGTGAACGCGCACTGGCCAACTTCAGCGCATGCGCAGATCGCTTTATGAAGTCGGCCGGTGCGCGTCAGACAACAGCGCCACGTCCGCCCGGAAATGACGCGTCACGGCATCACATGACCGTGACGTCGCGGCCGCGATATTATGAATCGTGCCCGCGCTACAAAGTTTGAAACAACGCCCATTAGGGCGTAATACAGCGGCACAGGGGAACCGCCTCATAGACAAGAAGGCTTGGGAACGCCCCACTGCCACGGATTTTGTAAGTTTTGAAACGACTAAAGTGCACTTTCATATTGAACTAAAACACCACAAAGGGATGTGTAGGACTGTGGTGTTATGCTTCAGGGACATGTATTTACAGCTAACAAGGGTGATTTTGGGTGACAGGTTCCCTTTAAGTGGTTAGACCAACTGGAATGTCACATTTGTCAGGGCACCCCGAGGGAGGAGCTGTGAGTCTCTACCGCTCCTTTGGAAGGCATCGAGTTTCCTAGCTGACTTCTGAGTTGGTCCGAATGGCGGCTCGCACATCAACCAAAGGGCACGCCTTGCAGAATTTGAAAGGACTGAAGTGGAGTCTCTGCTCCAAACCTTCAAAGATTAGGCTCTGTTTTCTGATCATCATAATGGGAGACCCAGACAATGGGGTTTAGGGCACTGCCCTCCGGAGGCCACACTAGGTACTACAAGTTTGTAGACACCGCCCCCTCCGCTTATAAACCCCTACCGCAGGGAACATCCTCAGTTTTAAACTGTGTGCTCGGAGGTGTCACACGCTTTGCTTGCACTTCACTGCATTCTCACAGCTTACGTGATGGCGTATGAAGACAAGGTAAAAGAAGGTCCCAGTCAGGGATCTCCGGCAGTCTCCCTGTTAACCCTCGGGGAACACGCAGGTCGAGGTACCGGAGGGCTTAGTGCCTGGGCACACTGTGTCTCCCGGTACGCTGCCGTGCTCCTTCCCATCCCCCCTGGGGGCTCTGGGAAGTGGGAGATAGGAGCCTTGCACAGCTCCGCTCCGTCCGAGGCCTCCCTAAATGGTGCTTACAGACCGGACTGGAGTCAGCTCTGTCCGAGGCCTCCCAAAATGGTGCTTACAGACCGGACTAGAGCCAGCCCAGTCCGAGGCCTCCCTATAATGGTGCTTACAGACCGGACTGGTGCTGAACCCCCCGTCCGAGGCCTCCCATGTTATGGTGCTTACAGACCGGACCGGCACTGAGATACTTCGGTGTCTCCGGTGTGCCTGGGGGCAGTGTCTGGCACTAGTGTGTTCATGACACTCAGACCGCGCGTTGCCTTCGGGTCCGCGGTTCTGGCGGTGACCCTGTGCTGGGGTCACCCTGGCTGACCGCCCTGTGTGTCACAGGGGCTGCGGCTGTGGGCTTCAGACTTTTGTCTGTAAGCCTGGGTATTTATGTTTAATACCTCCCGCGCTGCGGGCTCCGGCGCTTACATTATTGTAATGGCGGCCGGGAGAGATGTGGAGCGGCCCATGTGACCTGGATGGGCGTGTGTGTGTGCTTCCCGCGTGTTTCGGCCCCGCCTTCTGTTTCTACAGCGGCGGCCATCTTTTCCCCTCACTTTCCTGCTGGGATCGTTGGAGACTGCTCTGCTGCACTCCAGGGGAGACCAGGTCTTCTTACCTCGCGGAGGCCACACACACACACCGCTCCCTTCACCACCGCTGTGCAGCGGTCGGTAAGTCACCGGTTTCCGGTGAATTTTCTCCTGTTTGATATTCCCCTACCGTGGGTATGTCCTCAGGGAAGAAAGGCGCTGCTAAGGCGGCCAGTACCACCCCTGTCTGCGCTACATGCACAGGAACACTGGTGGATGGGTCCTGCAATAATTGCGGACGTCCAGACGCCTGGGCTGTTTCTGCTGAGTCAGCAGCTCCGGTGCTATACCCTGAGGTTCAGGTGATCCCAGGGCCATGGGAAAAACAAAGCGAGTTTAATGCTTCTATGTTGTCCCAATTATCCTCCATGTCGCAATCCCTGGAGGCACTAACAAGGAGACTGGATGCTCCAGCGACTCCTTCAAACTACCCCCGGGTGTCTCCATCTTCCACCGTGAGACCCCTTAAGCGGGCTCGCCGGGAGGATTCACCCGAACTCCAGATCCTCTCTGAGGAGGAGCGTCACTCTGACGGTGACGAGGATGATGGGGGTTCAACTCTCGGGTCGGTATCTGAACCAGCTGAAGGGGTGGAGGATCTGGTGTCCTCCATCAACGAGACTTTACGCCTCGGACTACCCCCTCAGGAGACAGCCGTTCACCCGAAGGAGGTCTATCAGTGGTTACGACCCGAAGCTAGACCATGTGGTTCCTTTTTGGATCACACTAACTTTGAAAGGGTGGTTAGAGCTCCCAGGGTACACCCTGGACGGCGTTATGTCCGCAAATCCAAGGACAACCGTTTTCCCTTTCCTCAGGAGGTGCTTCAGGAGTGGTCGCAGTCCCCAAAAGTGGACGCTTCCATGACCAGGATTGCTGCACGCTCCCTTTTCTCTGCCTCTGATAGCTCCTCACTGAAGGATGCGACAGACAGACAGGTCGAACAACTCGCCAAGTCGTCTTATGAGGCTGTGGGGTCGTCATTTGCCCCGGGTTTTGCTGCGGTCTGGACTCTGCAGGCGATCACATCCTGTCTGGATGGTATTGCTGACCGAGCAGGTGTCAACTCTGAAGTCCTGGCGCTTACAGAGAGGGCAAAAGCCTATGCGGATTACGCTAGGACGGCGTCTCTGGAGACTGCCGCTCGCTCAGCTGTGGCTTCGGCCAATGCGATAGCGATCCGCAGATTGTTGTGGCTACGTCTATGGGACTCAGATACCACGTCAAAGAAGATTCTGCAGAATCTTCCCTTCTCTGGTGACAGGCTGTTTAGTGCCGAATTGGACAAGCTGATCAAAGACTCTTCGGAGTCCAAGATTCCACAGAACAGACCTAAGCCTAGGTATACTGTAAAGAGGAACCCTAAACAGTGGTCCTTTCGTCCCAGCTCACAGCCGTCATCCTCCTCCGCTCGCGCGGACCGTGGGGCCAAGACTTCTCAGCAGTGGCGTCCCAAGAGTCGCCAGAAGAAGTCGGCAGGTACAACAGCTGCCGCTCCCAAAACCACTTCCGCATGACTCGCTCTCTCGTCCTGCCTCCCCACAGGTTGGGGGTCGCCTGTCTCTATTTCAAGACGAATGGCGACTCCACATCCAAGATCAGTGGGTCCGAGACGTAGTCTCAAGAGGATACAGGATAGAGCTGTCATCACAACCCTCACACCGATTCCATCGGTCTGTTCCATCTCCAGAAAAGGCTCAGGCTTTTTATCTGGTGTTGGAGGGACTCCGCAGAGACGGAGTGGTGGTCCCAGTGCCCACTGGGGAGAGGTTCAGGGGTTTTTACTCCAACCTCTTTATCGTCCCGAAGAAGGACGGCTCCTTTCCGCCCGGTTCTGGACCTCAAGCTGTTCAACCGCCATGTGTTGGTTCGGAAGTTCCGCATGGAATCCCTGCGCTCCGTGATCGCGGCTGTGTCGCAGGGCGACTTCCTAGCGTCCATAGACATCCGCGACGCTTACCTTCACGTGCCCATTGCACCGTCTCATCAACGATGGTTGAGATTCGCGGTGGGGGAGGAGCACTTCCAATTCGTGGCGCTGCCTTTCGGGTTGGCCTCGGCCCCCCGGGTGTTCACGAAAGTGATGGCATCAATGATGGCCTTACTGCATGCGCAGGGACACGCCGTTATCCCTTATTTAGACGACCTGCTGGTCAGAGCGCCATCGGAACACCTGTGTCAGCGGAGCCTGCAGGCAACCATGCAGTCTCTAGAGCAGTTCGGGTGGCTTCTCAACATCCAGAAATCCACCCTGGTTCCAACCCAGTCACTGACGTATCTGGGCATGGACTTCCATACGAACTCTGCTCTAGTGTCCCTACCACGAGCCAAACAGCTGGCCATCCAGTCAGGAGTGCAAGATCTCCTCAGATCACCTCATTCATCCCTGCGGGTATTGATGAAGCTGGTGGGACGCATGGTGGCAGCAATAGAGGTGGTGCCATTCGCACAGTTTCGCCTCCGTCCTCTGCAACTGGAAATCCTCCAGAGGTGGGACAAGAGGACGTCCTCTCTGAATCAGCTGGTGGCCCTCTCCCAGCCGACCAGGGATGCTCTACAGTGGTGGCTTCAGCCGAATCACTTGTCGAAGGGACGATCCTTCCTGAAGCCATCGTGGTTAGTGGTGACCACCGACGCCAGTCTGAGGGGCTGGGGAGCGGTGTTCTTACACCACAGAGCTCAAGGTCTCTGGACACGTTCAGAGGCGACGTTGCAGATCAACGTACTGGAGCTCAGGGCGGTCTATCTGGCTCTCCTGGCCTTTCGAGTGTTCCTATCCGGACACCCGATTCGGGTTCAGTCCGACAATGCGACGACTGTCGCCTATATAAATCACCAAGGAGGAACCAGGAGTGCACAGGCTCTGGCGGAAGTCCACCGCATTCTATCATGGGTGGAAGCCAACAACTGCTTGATTTCCGCAGTCTACATCCCAGGTGTCGAGAATTGGGAGGCAGATTACCTGAGCCGACAGGGGATGGACGCCGGAGAATGGTCTCTCCATCCGGACGTCTTCCGGGACATCTGCATCAGATGGGGGACCCCGGATGTGGATCTGATGGCCTCCCGGCTGAATCATCAGGTGCCACAATACATGGCGAGATCGTGGGACCCTCAATCTCTGGGGGCAGATGCTCTAGTCCTGAGTTGGTCAGATTTTCGCCTGCCATATGTTTTCCCGCCTCTGGCACTGATGCCCAAGGTCCTGTGGAAAATCAAAACAGAATGTCACACAGCCATTCTAGTGGCTCCGGATTGGCCGAGGAGGTCCTGGTATCCGGATCTGTGGCAACTGTCCGGCGGACACCGGTGGGCTCTTCCAGACCGCGCAGATCTTCTCGCGCAGGGCCCCTTCTTCCGCCCCAATTCCAGGGCCCTCAGATTGACTGCATGGCTCTTGAGGCCTGGCTCTTAACATCCAGGGGTTTCTCTCCTGCGGTGGTTTCCACCATGAACCGAGCTAGACGGCCCACGTCACGGAAGATTTACCACAGAACGTGGAAAGTCTTTTTCGCCTGGTGCTCCTCTGGGGGACATGCACCTTGGCCTTTGTCGATCCCGACCCTGTTGGCTTTTTTGCAGTCAGGTTTGGAGTTGGGCCTTTCCCTCAGTTCTCTGAAGGGTCAGGTATCAGCGCTGTCTGTATTGTTCGACAGGCGCTTGGCGCTCCTCCCAAAGGTTCGTCAATTCCTCCAAGGGGTATCTCGTGTGGTTCCGCCGTATAGGCGACCTCTGGACTCTTGGGATCTCAACATGGTCTTGGCGGCTTTACAGAAACCACCTTTTGAACCATTGAGAGAAGTCTCTCTCTCTTATTTGTCACAGAAAGTGGTCTTTCTGGTGGCGATTACGTCCCTGAGACGGGTCTCTGAACTGGCGGCACTGTCGTGCAGGTCACCCTTTCTGGTGGTTCACCAAGACAAGGTGGTGTTGCGCCCGCGGGCGGAATTTTTACCAAAAGTGGTTTCCACTTTTCATTTGAACCAGGAGATTGTTCTCCCATCATTTTGTCCCGCTCCTGTTCATCAGGTTGAGCGCGACCTCCACACTCTGGACCTCGTACGGGCTGTACGCATTTATGTGTCCAGAACTGCCTCCTTCCGGAGTTCGGACTCCTTGTTCGTACTGACGGCGGGTCGCTGTAAGGGGTCAGCGGCGTCAAAATCAACCTTGGCCAGATGGATCAAGGCACCCATTCAAGAGGCTTACCGTTCTTCTGGTTTGCCTCTTCCGGTAGGCTTGAAGGCGCACTCGACCAGAGCTGTCGGTGCCTCCTGGGCTTTGCGACATCGCGCCTCTGCTCTACAGGTGTGTCAGGCGGCCACTTGGTCCAGTCTGCACACATTCTCTAAGCACTATATGGTGCATGCCCATGCCTCTGCGGATGCAAATTTGGGCAGGCGGTTCCTCCAGGCGGCGGTTGCCCACCTTTGAGGGGGACCGTGTATGAAAACGTCTGTTGAGGAACTTTTTTCCCGCCCTGGGGTATTGCTTTAGGACATCCCCATTGTCTGGGTCTCCCATTATGATGATCAGAAAAAAGAGAATTTTGTTTACGTACCGTAAATTCTTTTTTCTTGAATCATCAATGGGAGACCCAGCACCCACCCAGTTGTTCCGTTGGATGTTTTGCATTTGACCTGTTCCCTGTTGGGACAGTTTATTCCGGGTTGTTGGACCGTCTGTGCACGGGTTCTTTCCCGATGTTTCGGGTGTGGTTTATGTTGTCTCCTCGCAGCTTATGGACCAAACTGAGGATGTTCCCTGCGGTAGGGGTTTATAAGCGGAGGGGGCGGTGTCTACAAACTTGTAGTACCTAGTGTGGCCTCCGGAGGGCAGTGCCCTAAACCCCATTGTCTGGGTCTCCCATTGATGATTCAAGAAAAAAGAATTTACGGTACGTAAACAAAATTCTCTTTTTTATCCCCATTCAAAGGAGACTTGGTTTTTGGTCCAGCTCTGGACGATCTTGAGAAGGCAGCCGACAAAGCGCTACCGGAACAAAAACAAGCTAGGAAGCAGGTTTTTCGTTCCTTGCTGCCTCAGACCTCCCATCCCAGGGGCAGAGGGAGGGGCAGGTGGAGGAAGGGCAAAAACATTTGCTTGTTCCCTCCCAGTCACGTCTCTAGCAGGATAAGCAGTGACTTGGGCCAGGTGGGGGGCCTCTCGGAAGTTCCTTCCCTGCTGGCGAGACATTTCCTGTTGCCAGTGGGTTCTCAATATCATCTCTGAAGGACTTCTGCTAGAGTTTGAGTCTTTCTTCTCTCCCTTCCCCCCCTCCCCCCCTGTTGCTTCGGGTCACTTCCCTGCCCTCCTGGGGGGCTCTGGATCTTCTGTTCTCCAGCCTACAGACCCTCCTGGGCTCTCAGGTTGTATCTCCGGTTCCCACTGGAGATCAGGGCTGCGGCCACTACCGGCTTTTTCTGGTGCAGAAGCCTTCAGGGGAGGCCAGGGTTATGAACCTCAAGCAACTCAACAGGCACATCAAGTACCGCAGGTTCAAAATGGACTCTTGTCAGGTCTGCGGTGCCTCTGATTGATCCCATTTTCCAGATGGCAACTATGGACCTGAAGGATGCCTACTTTCACGTGCCTATCCATCCCAGCCACAGGAAATTCCTGAGATTCGCAGTGGCTTACCAGGGCGGAATCCACCATTTTCATTTTAACGTCCTCCCTTTTGGCATCTCCTCTGCTCCAAGGGTATTCACCAAAATCATGGGCGAAGTGGTGGCATATCTCAGACAGGAGGGGATCTGTCTAATTCCATACTTGGACGACTTCCTCCTGGTCGCCCCGTCGGCAACAATCCTCAGGCAGGACGTCCACAGAGCCTTGCAGGTACTCCAGTCTCTGGGATGAATTCCCAATTTGTAGTTGGCTCAGCTCCAGCTATCTCCCACCAGGAGATTCTTGGAGCTAATGCTGGATTCAGTGCAACAGATGTCTTTTTTTTTTCTTCTGGAGGATCACGAATTGACTAACCTTGAAGATTTCAGCCCTCCGGGCCCTGAAAACTCCTACTCTCCGGGTCGCTAGGTCGGCCATGTGGTCTGACCGCTTGCATTCCTTTGGTCATGTGGGCACAAGCTCACTCTCTGTGCCTTCAAGATCACATACTGCGGTATTGGAACAGGCTTCCTTCATCCCTGAACAACCAGTTTTGTCTGTCGGGTCAGGTGTCTGCATCTCTGCGATGGTGGCTGTCCCCAGACAACCTGGGCAGAGGGGTCTCTTGGTGCTAGGACCCTCTTGTTATGACAGATGCCAGCAAGTGGGGCTGGGGTGCCGTGGTGGGCCGCACGCTGTTTCGGGGTTTATGGAGTCCGTCAATCAGCTCTCAATCTTCCAACCTGAGGGAATTGGGGGCGGTGGAAGAGGCTTTCTTGGCTGCTCGAGATCTGGTCAGGAATTCTCTCGTGTTTGTGTACTCAGACAATATTACCACAGTGGCCCAGCCTCGCCATCAGAGCAACACTCTGTTTGCCAGCCTGAAAGATACCTCAAGTCGAATATTTTGTTTGGCAGAATGGTTCCTTCGGTCTCTCTCAGCAGTTCATTTGAAGGGTGCTCTGAATTCTCAAGCCGATTTTCTCAGTCGCAGGGATCTTCACCCAGGAAAATGGAGCCTGGACCAGGCAGCCTTCTGCACTCTGGTGGCGCGTTTGGGTCCCACAGATGTTGATGTGTTTTCATCCAACAACAGAAAGGTCCGAACATTCTTTTCCCTCAACCCCTGGGACGCCGCTCTTGGAGTGGACGCCTTCTCCCACATCTGGGACTTTCAGCTGGCTTATGCCATCCCCCTCTGCCTCTGCTGGCAAGGACTCCGGAAGATCAAGGACGACAAAGTCCCGTCGATTTTAGTTGCTCCACTGTGGCCGAAGTGCAGTTGGTTCAATCTGATCATGTCCCTCAAGGTGGATGGACCGGTCCTTTTGGGTCCGGATCTGAACTTGCTCTCGCAGGGCCCTCTTTTCCATCCGGAGCCTCAGAAGCTAAAACTGGCTGCATGGCTGCTGAGGCCCGAGCACTGAAGGCCCAGGGTCTTTCTGACCGGGTTATTGTTACCTTGCAACAAAGCCGTAAACCAGTTACGAACTCTATTTACAGTAGGATCTGGACAAAGTTTTCCGCCTGGTGCGGCTGTAAGGCTCCCGATCCATTGTCCCCAAATATTTCCCAGATCCTGGATTTTCTTCAGCAAGGTTTGGATATGGGTCTCAAACTGGCCACCCATAAGGTACAGGTGTCAGCCCTGAGTTCGGTGTTCGACATCAAGTTGGCAGATCATTGTTGGATCCGTCGCTTCGTCGTGGCTGCGGCTTGCAAGTGTCCCAGACGACTGCCTGGGATCTGAATGTGGTTCTTACGGGACTCTTTTGTCCTCCATACGAACCTCTGTCCTCCTGTACGCTTAGGTCTCTGGCCCACAAAACCGCATTCCTGGTAGCCATTACCTCTGCGTGTAGGATAGGGGAGTTACAAACCTTGTCTATCAGGGAACCGTATCTTACCCTACGTGATGACTTGGTGGTATTTCCAGTTGGATCCGTCCTTGCCGAAGGTTGTTTCGGACTTCCACTGTTCTCAGACTATTGTTCTCCCTTCCTTCTGCCAGAATCCTAAGTCTCCGAAGGAAGTGGAGTTTCATTCCTTGGATGTCAGATGTGTAGTGTTGCATTACTTGGATGTGACCGCACCATGGCGTATTGACCAGAATTTGTTCGTTCAACATTTTGGTCGCAATAAAGCCAAGAAGGTGGCTAAAAGCACTATTGCTTCCTGGATTAAGAAAGCCATTACTGAATCGCATGACTCCCAGGACCTTTCACCTCCCTCGGGGTTCATGGCCCATTCCACCAGGTCAACATCGGGTCTTCTGGGCTGAGCATGCAGAGGCTTCGCTGGAGCAGATCTACAAGGCTGTGACTTGGTCTTCTCTGCATACCTTCGCTAAACATTATCCCCGGGTGGCTGTCCCGCCTCCTGCTCTGACATCCCTGTAACCATTGTGAGACAGTGACCGGGGTGATCTATGACGGCCGGAATGTGTCTCCCAGGTTGTGCTCCCTCCACGTGTAGGAAGCTCTCCACTGCGGGTTCTTGGAGGATTCCCCAGAGGTAGGCACGGGGTTAAAAAGCTAGACTGGAATAAAGGGTGAGGTTCTTCTGTGGAGGCTCTTTCTGAGTGACCGCTCATGAAGCTGGTGAGCGGCTGGTAAAGAGCAGAGGCCGTGTGCTGAGATACACGGCCTAGCCAAGGGAGAACCCATAAGAAGGGACTGTGTCTATCGGCTATATTTGGACTGTATGGAGTGTCGGGGAGGTCTGTGAATAATCTGAAATGTGCTACTAAACTGTGTGCTGTGTGAACTGTGCCTGGGTCCCTGACTTCTGTCGTGCCAACCAACGTCGCTACCTCGCATATGGTGGAGAATGCGGGCATAGCAGCCCGGTGAGGTGTAGCAACCCGGCATACTCAGTAGCACATGTCCCTGATTCGAGCGGCCAAGCTACCGTACAAACCCGCAGGCAGCATGGAAGACCTGCTCAAGCACCTGGTGCAGGCCCATCAGCAACAACAACAGATATACCAGCAACACAGCTCATGATCCGACAAGTGGACCTTCTGACCGCGGAGCTCTGAGCCAGGCCAGAGGCTTCATCCCCGGGATCAGGCGAGGACTGCAGCGTCAGGACAGCGGTAAGGCGAGCGTTGCAAAAGATGACCCCGGGGGTGATGTGGAAGCTTTTCTGACTGTGTTTGAGCGGGTAGCAGAGAGGGCGCAACTGCCGGCCAGTGGGCCGAAGTATTGGCGCCCTATCTGACTGGTGAGCCCCAAAAAGCGTACCTGGACTTCTGTACTGGGACGCCCTGGGTTACGGGGCCTGAAGGGTGAAATCCTTGCTCGGTTGGGGTGAATAAATACGTACGGGTTTCAACGGATAAAATAGTGGTTCTTTGAGGAAGCCAAACCCGTACGTTCCCAGGCTTACGATTTATTGCATTTAGTGAAAAAGTGGTTGCAGCCTGAGACTCTGAGTCCTGCACAAATCGTGGAGAGGGTGTTTGTCGACCGCTTCGTGCACACTCTTCCTGTTCCTATACAAAGGTGGGTGGGACAAGGTGACCCGAGTACCCTGGATCAATTAGTGTGCCTGGTGGAGCGATCTGTGGCAATGCAGGACTTTATATGGGAAACTGGAACTTTGAGTGCCGCCCGTCAGTCTGCCTCCTCCAAACCCCAAGCCAAGGACCCCCCCTGCTGGAACCTGGGCAGGGTTCCGCCCAAGTCCCGCATGAGCCCTCTCCCGTCACTCCAGAAATCCAAAAAGCCATGTACCCTAATAAGACTACTAGGCAAGGGAGTTACTTCCTCCATTAGATGTTGGCGGTGCCAGCGGGTGGGAAATATGGGAGCCCAGTGTCCACTCACCACGAAGCCCATGGACTGCTCGGCGGGGGTCCATGTATGCTCAGTTGGTGTGTACAGCCGCCTTGTTACTCCAGGGTTCGATCTGCATTTATGCCAAGTACAGGTTAACGGGTGACAGGCTTGTTGGATTCGTGGAGCTTAGTGACCCTCTTGCAGTCAGCCCTAGTCACTGAGGTGAAGGACACCGGGCATACCGTGGGGGTGGTATGCATACACGGGGACCTCCGAGATTACCCTACAGGGGTGGTCACCATCACGTGCGAACAGGTACAGCATGAAGTAGGACTGATGTCCACCCTTCCCTATGATGTGATCCTGGGGAGGGATCTGCCTTTTTTTCTGGACTCTACAAGGGGCCCTCCAAGACTCCTCAGGTCAAGGACGGTCCGGGGCCTGATCCCGACGATCCCAAGTCTGGGACACCTGCCGTAGGGGTCACCACGAAGGGACAGAGTGTGACCCTCATAGGTCGTCCCTAGAAGTATTGGCAGGCGAGCTCGGAACAGACGAGCCAATCCCGGAGTTGGAGGCGTCTCCAGGTTCTTTCGGGACTGCCCATCTCCAGGATCCTACGTTGGTACCGCCCGGAGTCGAGTGATCGAAATTGATGGGGTGGCACAGGTGCCCAGGTAAGGTACCCCCATTTCGCCTTCAAGCAGGATTTGCTCTACCAAGTGGATAGTATACGGGGGGATGTCATGGAGCAGTTGTTGGTAACCCAGCCGTATCCCCGGTGGGTACTCGACTTGGCTCATAAACACCTCATGAGTGGCCCTTAGGGGCTAAGAAAAACCGCAGAGAGCCGCTTTTGCACGTTTTATCGGCCCGGGGTCCTCCGGGAGGTCAAAATTTACTGCGAAACCTACCCGGAGTGTCAACTCACCGCACCACTGGCTCGCTTCCGCAATCCTTTGGTCCCTTTGCCCATTATAGAAGTCCCTTTTGAGCGGATAGCCAAGGATCTGGTGGGACCCATCGTAAAGTCTGCCCGAGTCACCAACACATCCTAGTGATAGTCGATTAGACACCCGTTACCCTGAGGCGATACCCCTCAGACATACTGCAGCTAAGCTTATTGCTCGGGAGTTATTTGCCGTGTTGTCGGGTGGGGTTGCCCAAGGAGATCCTTACGGATCAGGGAACCCCATTCATGTCCAAATCACTAAGGAGCTGTGCAGACTACTCCAGATTAAGCAGTTGCATATGTCGGTGTACCATCCCCAAGCGGATGGGTTGGTGGAACTGTTAAATAAAACCCTGAAATCCATGTTAAAAAGGGTAGTCTCCAAGGATGGGAAGGACTGGGATATGTTGCTCCTGTATGTTATGTTTGCAGTCCGGGAAGTACCAATCATACCACGGGGTTTTCGCCATTTGAGTTTTTGTACGGGCGACATCCCCGGGGATTGTTGGACCTGGCCAAGGAAACATGGGAGCAGGAACCAACCCCCCATAAAAGCGTGATTGAACACATTTTGGGGATGCAGAACTGAAAAGCCGCGGTCATGCCAATAGTAAAAGAGCATTTGCAGGACGCGCACGTAGCTCAAAGCACCAGGTACAATAGACAGGCTACGGTATGGTCCTTTAACCCAGGGGATCGGGTATTGGTGTTGGTCCCCACAGCAGAAAGCAAGTTTCTAGCTAAGTGGCAGGGTCCCTATGAAATCCGGGAAAAGGTCGGGTTGTCAACTATAAAGTATTTCAGCCAGGAAGGAGGAAACCAGAGCAGATATACCATATCAACCTGTTAAAACCATGGAAGGAACGGGAAGGCATGATGGCTCACCTTTCCTCCATCTCACTTCCTCTCTCTTCCTCTGGGCGCTCATCCCTGGGTCCAGCGACCTCGGGAAGAACGAGCCAGAAGTAAGGATAGGAGACAGCCTCACCAAACACAGGCGAGAGGCCAGAAGGTTGGTTCAGCAGAACCCGGATGTCTTCTCAGATCTGCCCGATAGGACAAGCCTTATACAGCATGATATTGTCACCAAGCCTCACATGAAGGTACGCCTGAAGCCTTACCGGGTGCCGGAGGCTCGGAGACAAGCCATCTCGGAGGAGGTGAAAAAGATGCTCCACTTAGGAGTGATTGAAAAGTCTGAGTGAATGGGCCAGTCCAATTGTACTAACACCCAAGCCGGATGGCTCATTACGATTCTGTAATGACTTTAGGAAGCTTAATGAGGTATCCAAGTTTGATCTTTACTAGAGATGAGCGACTATGCTTGTCACTTCTCGGTACTCGTACGAATATCACGGTACTCGGGCTACTCGGTGATACTCTTGCTATGCTCGGGGTCCACCTCCCTGCATGTTGGCGCTCTTTTCAGAGCCAGCCCGCATGCAGGGATTGGCTGACACACTGTAATGCCACAGCCATGTTGGTTGTGGCATTAGTGATTGGCTGGCCGCACAGCGTGATCAGGTCTTTATAAGGCCAGACCGCGCTGTGCTTGTCACTCTGTGCCATTAGACAGTCAGTGTAGGGAGAGCTGCTGCTGATTGAGGGACAGATTTGTTGCCTTTCAGCTAGTGTAGGCACAGGGCTGCCAGTCTATTTACCACAACAGTCCTTCTGAGGACTAATAGAGCAGTATACAGGGAGGCGGGTATCTACCAAACTTCGCTGTGCCAGTATACCAGCCTGCATCGCATCTGGGGCTGGTTTCCCGGCTCATCCATCACAAAAACCATGCTTTCAGGGATTTATTTAGCTCCCTATAGGCAGGAGTAGGTTTTAGCTCAAAATAGGGTACACCAAAAGCTTTGTGCTAAAAAAACAACTCTTCTCCACACTAATTTAGCATCTAATTGCTGCTACTGTAGGTTGCAGCGTAAATTAAGGTACCCAAAAGACACGCTATTGTATTCAGCGTTTGTGTCTGACTAGTCCACCTGCAGGGCCTTAATTTCAAAATTTAGGGTCGTGCTAAAAACCTACTCTTGTCTGCATTCATTTAACATTTGTGTGCGGCAGCAGTGGCTTGTAGCTCCCATGTAGTGCACGCCAAAACACAGTATACGCGTCAGCGTTTGTGTCTGACCATTCAAACTGCCGGGATTAAAACGCTCTAATCTGTAATCTCACTGTCCAGCTAAAAACCAACTGTCTGCATTCATTTACCATTTTTGTGTGGCAGGAGGTGGTTGTAGCTACAATTTGTATCCGCAAAAACACTCAGTATACTTGTGTCAGCGTTTGTGTCTGACCAGTATAGCTGCTGTAATTTCATCTTCAATCTCAGTATCCAGGTCAAAAACAACTGGTCAGCATTTTCAGTTGACAGGGGGGTGCGTTTATCTGTAATGATTCCACCTGCGGCAATAAACACGCTCTGACAAAACGCTAACGGCAGGGCAGGACTTCCAAGGCGCAGACTCTGCGCCGTAGAGGGACAATTCCTGCCACGTCTCCAACTTGGATACCCAATAATTGGAAGGCACAGAGGAATCTAGGAGTACTTTCAGACGATTGGCAAGGTACTCCTTCAGATCTTTACAAACTTTGCAGTCCTTGTGACAGTACCCTGCACCGGAGGGCCTGTGCTATGGGAGGGGCTAAGAAAACTCTCCCAGATCTTTGAGAGTTTTCCCCAACCTCTGCTGGATTTGATTTGTGCCTCTCTCGGCCTGAATCCTTGTTTGTCCCCCGAACCGCGACCTGTGCCGCAAGCGTTTTCAGAAGTGAATTTTTGGACTAATTCTGCAACTAGGGCCTTCTGCTATTGCAGCATTTTTGTAGACCTCTCCGCCTCGGGAATTATTATTATTTATTCATTTATATAGCGCTATTAATTCCATAGCACTTTGCATACATGAGTAATGCTGTCTCTCTTGGAGCTCACAATCTAAATATCCTATCAGTATGTCTTTACAATGTGGGAGTAAACCGGAGTACCCGGAGGAAACCCACACAAACACGGGGAGAACATACAAAGTCCTTGCAGATGTTGTCCTTTGTGTCCTTGCTGGGAATTGAACCCAGGACCTCAAGCCAAAGTGCTGAAAAGGCTGCAGTGCTAAGCACTTGAGCCACCGTATAAGAGAAATGAAGTTCTCCTTGTAGCGTTGATCTAAAAGTGTCAACAACCAGTAATGAGTGTCCGCCAAGATGTTGATAACGCGAGGGTCACGAGACAGGCAGCATCACATAGTCAGCCGTGTGCGCCAGACTGTTAACAGGCAAGACTTCATGTCCTCAACAACAAGATGATTGACCATGCTGATCCTCCTCCTCCTCTCCCCTGTCCTCTGGCCATCTGACGGTAAGACGGTTGTGCATGTATTTACCGTCAATTCCGCATGAAATTAGCTCCATTTCTTTATCCTCCTCGTAATAGTCCTCCAGTGCATGTTGGGATGAGATGATGCTGGGCTGTGTGTAATCACCCTGTACGGTTTATTGCTCCGCCTGCAATGCATCGTTTTTTATTTTGAGCAGACAGCATTTTAGAAGACAGAGAAGCGGGATGGTGACGCTAATTATGGCATCATCACCCCTTACCATCTTGGTGAAGTCCTCAAAGTTTTGGCGGACGGTACATATGTCGGACATCCATGTCCACTCCTAAAGTCTTGTGTGGAGTTTGAACCATATACCGACAGCCAAGTTGATGCTGGTACTCACAACTGCCCTCTTCTGCTCACAAATCCTGACCAACATGTGCAGTGTGGAATTCCAATGCGTGGGGACATCACAGACCAGTCCGTGATACGGAATCTGCAAACGCTGCTGAAAGCTGGCAAGGGTGGCTGAAGCGGTAGGTGATTTTTCTAAAATTGGGCACACAGGCAGGCTCTGCCTCACCAGTTTTTGCTTAGTGTCGTTAGGAGGCACACACATTTTATTTTTCTTTAAAATTTTTCAATTTTTGAATTTTTACTTCAAGAAGAAGAAAAGTGGGTCTCTGACGAGACTCCTGGCATGCTCCTTCCTTGGCCCCCCACTGTTGGGGGTGCCTGGTTGAAGTTGAGACTTTTTTCCCCCATGCTGCTCCCTCCTCGACATCCCACTGTTGGGGTGCTGGATTGAAGTCGAGATGATGTTCCTCCCTCCCCATATCCCCACTGTTGGGGACCCTGGGTTGAGGTCGAGGCTACACAGAAGCCCTCTGATGGTGGACGGTAGCATCCCTCCCTAATCACCCCGCCGGGGTTCTTAGGTTGAGACACTGCAGGTAGGGCCAGAAGGTGCTGCACTATAAAATGCTGCAGCACATCCAGAAGCCTCAGCCTTGCTGAGTGCTTCTAATGGGCACATGTTGCAGCACACTGTACTGCTGCAGCAGACTCCTGGAGACCCAGCTTCGCTGTGTGCTCCTGACGGGCTGGGGGAAATAACATGTGGACATCAGTAGCCATTGCCAAGAGCACAGACTTTGTGCTTCTGCAAGCAGCCGGCACATACACCTGTGGCCGGATTACAGGAGATCCAGTGCTCTGGGTCTCCTGCGGGGGCCGCTGCTATAGCGCCGCTACACTGCCCAGGGGGTCCGGGCCGCCCTGGCACCATCTGTGGCTTCTTTTACTAGAGGTTTCGGCCTAGCAGCCCCCCTCACACACCACGCTGCACGCACTAATAGGCAACCCTGGCACACCACCCTCACTAAAGACCTGAGACGGGCATCCAGGGTCGCCGAGAGGAGATGGAAAAAAATCACGTTCCACTAAGCATTTTGCGCTGTTCAAACAGTCCCTCATCACCTTCAAGACTGCACTTGCCACCGCCAAACAAATCTTCTTCTTATCCCTAATAACCTCCCTGTCCCACAATCCAAAGCAACTTTTCAAAACCTTCAATTCCTTACTCTGCCCACCTGCTCCCCCTCCCTCTCCCCTTATCTTGCAGAAGCCTTTGCCTCCTTCTTCAAAGAAAAGATTGACAGAATCAGAGACAGCTTTGATCCACTGTCCCCACAGCCTCCCATTTCACCTATACTGCCCTCTACTTCCATCAACTGCTTCCCCCCTATAACTGAAGACCAGCTCTCCTCCCTCCTGTCAAAATCACACCTCACCACCAGCGCCCAAGACCCACTCCCATCCCACCTCATTCCCAACCTCACCTCCGTTATCATCCCAGCCCTAACTCATCTTTTCAACCTATCACTCACCACTGGCTCCTTCCCCTCAGCCTTCAAACACGCCTTGATCACACCCATCCTCAAAAAACCCTCCCTCGATCCCACAACTGTCTCCAACTACCGCCCTATATCTCTCCTCCCTTTTGCCTCTAAACTACTTGAACAGCATGTCCACTCTGAGCTGTCCCCTCACCTCTCCTCCTGCTCCCTCTTTGACCGCCTGCAATCTGGCTTCCGACCCCTCCACTCCACTGAAACAGCCCTGACCAAAGTCACAAATGACCTACTGACTGCCAAAAGCAAGCGCCACTACTCTGTTCTCCTCCTCGACCTTGTCAGCCGCCTTCGACACTGTTGACCACTCCCTTCTACTACAGATCCTGGAATCTCTTGGCATCACGGACCTTGCCCTCTCTTGGATCTCCTCATACTTAACTGACCGCACCTTCAGCGTCACCCACTCCCACACATCCTCCTCGCCCTACCCCCTATCTGTCGGGGTCCCTCAGGGCTCGGTTCTTGGACCATTACTGTTCTCAATCTACACTCTCGGCCTAGGGCAACTCATTGAGTCCCATGGCCTCCAATATCACCTCTACGCCGACGACACCCAAATCTACCTGTCTGGTCCTGACCGCCTCCCTTCTATCCAAAATTCCACACTGCCTGTCCGCCATCTCATCCTTCTTCTCTGCTCGCTTCCTTAAGCTGAACATGGACAAAACAGAGTTCATAGTCTTCCCCCCCAAGACGCTCCCCCTCACTACCTGACCTATCCATCGTCGTCAACGACTGCTCTCTCTCTCCAGTCCCCCATGCCAAGTGCCTCGGGGTTATCCTTGACTCTTCCCTCTCCTTCAAGCCCCACATCCAGGCCCTCGCCACCTCCTGCCAACGCCAGCTCAAAAACATCTATAGGATTCGCACTTTCCTTGACCATGACACTGCTAAAACCCTTATTCACGCTCTCATCATCTCCCGCCTCGATTACTGCATCCTCCTGCTCACCGGCCTCCCCAATACCTCCCTTGCACCTCTCCAATCTATCTTGAACTCCGCTGCCCGCCTAATCCATCTGTCTCCCCGCTGCTCCCCTGCCTCCCCCCTCTGCCAAGCCCTTCACTGGCTCCCTACTTCCCAGAGATCCCGGTTTAAAACATTAACCATGACATACAAAGCCATTCACAACCTGTCCCCTCATACATCTCTGACATGGTCTCCCGATACCTACCCTCACGCAACCTGCGATCCTCCCAAGAGCTTCTCCTCTACTCCCCCCTCATCTCTTCGCACAACCGCATACAGGATTTCTCCCGTGCTTCACCCAGACTCTGGAACTCACTGCCCCAACACATCAGACATTCTCCTACCCTGGGAACCTTCAAAAGAAACCTGAAGACCCAACTGTTCCGCCAAGCCTACCACCTGCAATAAGACCCGGTCCACCACACCGCCTCATGACTGGAATTTCCCCCTGCCACTGTATCCCCACCCGCCCCTCGTAGACTGTGAGCCTTTGTGGACAGGATTTCTCCCCTCTTGTATCTGTATGACCGAATTGTCAACATTTATTGTTACTTGTATTGTTACTATGTTACTTGTCCTAGTCTGCCCTTTTTAGCATGTAAAGCGCCTTGGAATATAATGGCGCTATATAAATAAATAATAATAATAGTGCGAAGCCGCCGCCTTTTCCCCGTCCCCCGGATGACGAAAATGACGCAGACGGCGTCATAGAAGGGGACAGTACAGAGCTGCGGCCGCATCATCAATGGGGTGGGCCAGCCTGTTCTTGGCGCCTCATCGCGAGATCCCCTAGCGCCTTTATTGCTGGCCAGCCCGCCCCTCTCCTCTAACCAGCGCAGCCATTAAAGAGCGACCTTGCTGGCATGGTGGTACATATGCAGAGGACAGCCAGCAAGGGGGTACAATGAGCACTAGGCTCCTCACAAACACTGGGAGCCCAACAGTGCTTCCTCCCTGCCGCAGCCTTCAAGGCACTAGCGTAGCCGGTGCCTTGGTTTTTGAAGCCCTACAGTGCCTGTCCCCTCCTCCCGGCGGGGCCAAAGGGAAGAGGGACATACAGTAGAGCCTGCCATGCCTTGTATGTATGGCCGGTCTGCAGTGCCCCCCATCATTCTCCGGCTTCTCTAACAGCCATTACTGACTTTTTAATAGGAGATATCACAGCATCTGCTGCTGTGCGGGGGTACAATTAGCACAGCACTCGCTGTGGGGCACACAAACAGGGGCTCTGGAGAGTAGAATGCGCATAATTTAGCTGTGTGGCAGTCTCCAATGGCAACTAGGACAGCCAGCAGTGATATATCCTGCTCCAGCTTGTCCTTCTCCCTCTGTACACCATGCAAGGAGCGATATAATACTACGAGGAGCAGTGCAACTTTTCCTACAGTAGGATTCACATCCCTAATTCCCGGAGCGGTACATGCAAAGTCTCTCTGTCCAGCGCAGTGCCATGCCAATAAAACACCTATTGTTTTTTTCCTGCTGCCCCAGAAAAACGGTTTCGCAACCGTAGGGTGATTAAGGAATGTTTTCAATTCTTTCCATAGGAAAGATAAAAGGAGACAAACGAGGCGCAATAGTGCCCTATCAATATGACAGACTGTGCACACAGGTCACATAGAGGTGCACTCACCTGATCTAGTTGTGTGCACCCACAACTAATTTTGATGGCATATAGTTAGAAGCTGCTGCAGGACCTCCATCGCCACGAAGCACGTATAAGAATGTCCACAAATCCAGGGAGGGTGTATAGATGGTCTGCGCCGCTTGGAATAATCAGTCAAGTCTTTAAATGAAAGACCCCCCTTCTTTATTTCCACCTACGCGTTTCAGTACCACTCCGGGCACCGTCATCAGGGCATTACATGTGTCACAAAATAACTTTTATATCACATATACCATATATGTAGATCTCCAAGGCTGTGGAGTCTAAAGGGTGGGTAGGGAGATAAACAAGAAAAATGGCGCAGATCTGAGTGCAGTGTGTTTGGATCTACTATGCGGTGTAAATAAATCTTATTGCTCACCTTATAGATGTCTTGTCTCTTGCTTATCTGACCATGCCTGGTCTAATGATTATAGTCCTGCAATTATGGTGTGCAGCCCCGTCCCAGATCATTCGGCTCACAATGCCAGTGTGACCGTAACAGAAGGGAGAATTTTGTGTAACATCCGGAAAGATGTAGGGCGCTCCCAAAGTGATGGAGTAAAACCTTCTTATTTTTCAAAGGTTTATTCAAAAAAATGATTTAAATACAAAAAATAGTTTTGATGCATAAAAAAAGGGGGGTCATAAAACGCGTTTCGGCTGAATACTTTGTACACACAGCCTTCCTCAGGTACAGTTAGGGCCAGAAATATTTGGACAGTGACACAATTTTCGCGAGTTGGGCTCTGCATGCCACCACATTGGATTTGAAATGAAACCTCTACAACAGAATTCAAGTGCAGATTGCAATGTTTAATTTGAAGGGTTGAACAAAAATATCTGATAGAAAATGTAGGAATTGTACACATTTCTTTACAAACACTCCACATTTTAGGAGGTCAAAAGTAATTGGACAAATAAACATAACCCAAACAAAATATTTTTATTTTCAATATTTTGTTGCGAATCCTTTGGAGGCAATCACTGCCTTAAGTCTGGAACCCATGGACATCACCAAACGCTGGGTTTCCTCCTTCTTAATGCTTTGCCAGGCCTTTACAGCCGCAGCCTTCAGGTCTTGCTTGTTTGTGGGTCTTTCCATCTTAAGTCTGGATTTGAGAAAGTGAAATGCATGCTCAATTGGGTTAAGATCTGGTGATTGACTTGGCCATTGCAGAATGTTCCACTTTTTTGCACTCATGAACTCCTGGGTAGCTTTGGCTGTATGCTTGGGGTCATTGTCCATCTGTACTATGAAGCACCGTCCAATCAACTTTGCAGCATTTGGCTGAATCTGGGCTGAAAGTATATCCCGGTACACTTCAGAATTCATCCGGCTACTCTTGTCTGCTGTTATGTCATCAATAAACACAAGTGACCCAGTGCCATTGAAAGCCATGCATGCCCATGCCATCACGTTGCCTCCACCATGTTTTACAGAGGATGTGGTGTGCCTTGGATCATGTGCCGTTCCCTTTCTTCTCGAAACTTTTTTCTTCCCATCATTCTGGTACAGGTTGATCTTTGTCTCATCTGTCCATAGAATACTTTTCCAGAACTGAGCTGGCTTCTTGAGGTGTTTTTCAGCAAATTTAACTCTGGCCTGTCTATTTTTGGAATTGATGAATGGTTTGCATCTAGATGTGAACCCTTTGTATTTACTGTCATGGAGTCTTCTCTTTACTGTTGACTTAGAGACAGATACACCTACTTCACTGAGAGTGTTCTGGACTTCAGTTGATGTTGTGAACGGGTTCTTCTTCACCAAATAAAGTATGCGGCGATCATCCACCACTGTTGTCATCCGTGGACGCCCAGGCCTTTTACAGTTCCCAAGCTCACCAGTCAATTCCTTTTTTCTCAGAATGTACCCAACTGTTGATTTTGCTACTCCAAGCATGTCTGCTATCTCTCTGATGGATTTTTTCTTTTTTTTCAGCCTCAGGATGTTCTGCTTCACCTCAATTGAGAGTTCCTTTGACCGCATGTTGTCTGGTCACAGCAACAGCTTCCAAATGCAAAACCACACACCTGGAATCCACCCCTGACCTTTTAACTACTTCATTGATTACAGGTTAACGAGGGAGACGCCTTCAGAGTTAATTGCAGCCCCTAGAGTCCATTGTCCAATTACTTTTGGTCCCTTGAAAAAGAGGAGGCTATGCATTACAGAGCTATGATTCCTAAACCCTTTCTCCGATTTGGATGTGGAAACTCTCATATTGCAGCTGGGACTGTGCACTTTCAGCCCATATTATATATATAATTGTATTTCTGAACATGTTTTTGTAAACAGCTAAAATGACAAAACTTGTGTCACTGTCCAAATATTTCTGGCCCTAACTGTATGTCAGAACATAGAAAAAAAATCACCAAAATTTGCCAGGTAAATACCCATTGCACTTAGCAGCGGCTGCCAGCTCCTCTGAGAGGCAACACAGGTGTCTGTATGCCGGTACTCAATCACCTACAACCCACAGTGGGGGCGGTTGTGACACCAGCGTCCTGCCATACTGTCAGGGAGGTGACTGGTGGCATTTAAAGACACGAGGTTACCAAAGGCTCTGCCATTCACGGTACATGCAAGGCATAGTGTCAGAGCAGCCTTTTGGTCACGCCCTTCTATTAGATCAGACGGGCTGCTCCGCACTGATTACATGCCTCACAAAATGACAGACGCCCCCCAGAGGGCTCAGCCTCATACTGCAGATAAAAAAATGCAATAAAACCCTAAAGATGAAAATGTGAGGTGTTTGTGGTATTTTGGCCAAAGTACGTAAGCTGGTAACCCACGGTCAAGGGCCCTCACGCTTACCAGTCCTAACCACATGCCTTTTGCGACATGTATGATTTATGTTATATAATTCACCTCACATTTTCATCTTTAGTGTTTTATTGCATTTTTTTTATCTGCAGTATGAGGCTGAGCCCTCTGGGGGGCGTCTGTCATTTTGTGAGGCATGTAATCAGTGCGGAGCAGCCCGCCTGATCTAATAGAAGGGCGTGACCAATAGGCTGCTCTGACACTATGCCTTGCATGTACCGTGAATGGCAGAGCCTTTGGTAACCTCGTGTCTTTAAATGCCACCAGTCACCTCCCTGACAGTATGGCAGGACGCTGGTGTCACAACCGCCCCCACTGTGGGTTGTAGGTGATTGAGTACCGGCATACAGACACCTGTGTTGCCTCTCAGAGGAGCTGGCAGCCGCTGCTAAGTGCAATGGGTATTTACCTGGCAAATTTTGGTGAGTTTTTTTCTATGTTTTTAAGTCCATTCGGTGAATTATATGTCAGAACATAGAATAAATGGTCATTATATACACTGTCCATTAATTTGCATTTGTTTAAAAACATCTTTGTATTTCCTACTTCATCTTTCTCACATTACCTAAAATTAATATGTTAAAAGAATAAAAATATACAACTTCTTATCTAATAAAGGATTTTATTAGATATTTATGTGCTAAAATAATACTTAATATTTTTGTTCATTAAAATCCTGACTATATTGAACAATCAAAGATTATCACTAGTAGGTTTCTGGAAAAGGGTTACCCCAAAAAACTAGTGAAGGAGACCTATGGAATCAATTTGAGAAAAACACAGGAAGATTGTTTAAAAGGAAAAAATCCATGAAAAATGTAGAAAAATGGCGTCATAATTTCATTACCACTTATAATAGTGACAAGGGACAAATTAGAACTATATTACAAAAGTACTGGCACATTTTATTACAAGATCCTCTTGCGGAATATAATTCCCAAAAAAACAGGTCTGAACTTCAGAAGAGGTCGAACGATAAGGAATATTGTGGCCCCCAGTAGACATAAAAAAATGTATACCAAACAATATTCAAAAAATGAATGTTCACCACCAATCATTAGGAGTCTACAGGTGTGGACACAAAAAATGCCACTGTTGCAAAAATATAAGACATGGACAAAAAAACTATTATATCAAACAGTACAGGAGAAACAATAACAATTGGAGACCACCTAACATGTGACACTAGATTTGTTATATATGTTATCACCTGCGAATGTGGTCTCCAATATGTCGGGTGCACCACCCAAAAGGTCCGAACTCGACTTAATGGCCATAGACATAATGCAAAAATAGGGTTGATGACACATGGTCTGTCACGCCATGTGTCACTAACCCATGGGAAAAGATTCAAAATTCTTATAACACCAGTAGAACATATACCAAATGTCCCCAATAGAATACAGCAACTTAATAAAAAGGAAGCGTTTTGGATTTATAAAATGCGGTGTTTGTATCCAGACGGCCTCAACGACAAGTTGGAAAACATAGACATATGAGTGTTTCCTTATTTCTCTTCATTAACCCATGAGAGACATGAGGAATCCTTGATTGATTACAAATCTGAGTAAGAACGAATAGATATCACTTCCTTGAAAAATGTTAATTAAAACAAAAGATATGATATTATTCTACCACCTGGGAAGTTGCCCAGGATAAGAAAGAGAGACAACCTAGGGAGATTATATTGTACTAGCTGGGTGCCCGATGCACATGCATCGGGATTCTAGAAGGGCGAGTCTCTGACTTGCAATGGCCGCTTCGCGGCCAATGCTTCGCGCTGCTAAGGCGACTCGCCATGCCCGCTGCGCGGCCAATGCTTCGGGCGTATCCACATGACCACGCTGACTCGCATTGCGAGTCGACTCAGAAGGGGCAAAAAACCCATTCGCAATTATATAATAGATATGGTCTCCTATGGTGATTGAGAGTAGGCCTGTAGAAGGGAATAGAATAGAGGACAGTCCAGCTGAAATAGACTGATCTGCTCTCACTGGTACAATACAGCAGAAGCTGTTAGAATTGGGACATTGTATTGGTATGATCGGATCTCCTTGAATCCTACTATATATACTAAGTATATATGAATTTGATGATAGATCCAGCAGTTAGGATCTGAGACCCCCATGGGAAATGAAGAATTAATTACTGGCACAATTTCAAAACTGTTTCTTTAGGTTTCATTTCACTTTGGGGTTGTAAATTCTTTTAGTCCACATTTGATCTCCAACTACAAGAGATGTCTGTGGAGCACATCTTAGGAGAAGGGCTAGCATTGAAATGGGGAATTAGCACTAACCCCCTGTGGGTTTGAGTCCATAGACTGATTACTAAAGAGAATAGGAAATATATCTACATGATAGTAAAAGGATAATAATGAGATAAATGCTTTTATATATATTATTATAATTAAAAAATTTTTTTCATACACACAGGTAAATGATATTGCAAGAGCTATCAATAACAAATAGATATATATCAAATAATAGAATATATGACTAATATAATTCAGGAAAAATAGGATTTTAATGAACAAAAATATGAAGTATTATTTTAGCACATAACAAAGGTTTTTTTTTAGATATTTATTAGATAAGAAGTTGTATATTTTTATTCTTTTAACATATTAATTTTAGGTAATGTGAGAAGGATGAAGTAGGAAGTACAAAGATGTTTTTAAACAAACGCAAATTAATGGGCAGTGTATATGTATATATGGTGTTAAATTTGTTTTGAATAAGGCAGTTCTTCCATGGAATAATAATCTGCAAAAGAAGAACATATACATATTTGCTTTTAAAAAAAATGATTGTTTATGAATAAGGAAAACTATAAGAGTGGAGACTATAATATACTATATACATACATTTCCACCTCTGAGCTAATTAACCACACACATTGAAGTGAACAGCACTTCTCCAAGAGGGTGTGACGTCTCTAAATAGAGTCAAAACACTCGAATAGATCAAACAGCTGATTACTTGACCTATATATGTATATAATGACCATTTATTCTATGTTCTGACATACCTGAGGAAGGCTGTGTGTACAAAGTATTCAGCCGAAACGCGTTGTATGACCCCCCCCCCCCCCTTTTTTTTTATGCATCAAAACTATTTTTTGTATTTAAATCATTTTTTTGAGTAAACCTTTGAAAAATAAGAAGGTTTCACTCCATCACTTTGGGAGTGCCCTACATCTTTCCGGATGTTGCCTGAAATTCTCATCATCACTGATGGGCGGTGCATCCCATCTTTAATAAAACATGATTGAAAAAACAATATATATTTCTTTGACATCCTATCTGTCGTTCATGATATGTGCCCAGGCTCAGGCCCGAAACTATATAAAACAATTATTAATCCCTAAAATTGAAAAAAATAAATAAAACATATATGACAAGAATACAAAGATCCGATCTTATTCTAACTCATCAAGAAGTGCATCATGCACCATGCAGTCCTAATTCATTGATGTTTTATCTGATGCTCCACCATATCAGTGTGACTTTTCATTTATCCTTTCTCAATAGTGATTTCCCTTTCAGTATATAAGTATAACAAAAATGGTTTCTGTGGATATATTTGTGAATATATTAAATAACAATAAATAAATGTATAAAATTAATACTGAATGATGAATAATAAATAGCAAATATAAAGAATATAAAAAAAATGTGTCTAACTAGTGTGTGATTTTTTTTTATTTGTGATTTTATATGTGCCTTGTAAAAATAGACTAAGTGTCATCACATGAACCAGAAATGAACCACCATGGACTGCAAGATGCACCTCCAGGTAGTTTAAACCACTCCATTCCTCTTCTCAATCATCTAAATGCAAACATCTCTATAGGCGAAAAATATAAAATAGCAGAATCTATATAAAAATATAAATACATATATAAATAAACTAATCATTTAGAACACGACATTAATCACTATGGCTTATATAAATAGAAGAACAGCGCCTCACCAGCTGGTAGCTTAACTCTTCAAACTTTTTATTCCATCCACCACGGCACAACGTTTCGGTTACAAAACCTTTTTCAAGTGCACACATTACACAAATACACCATGTGTTATATAATACAAAACTCCACCTCCACTGACAAACAACCAATCAGTGGGAAGCATAAAGATAAACAAAGTTAAAAATCACCTAATCTCTAGACATAGATCGACTAATCATATAGCAACATACTGATGGCACATAAGTCAATGATACCGCACAATCATCTTGTACATCGGGCCATGTATAATCCAGACTTTACCGATAACAATGCTCGCATAGTGTAGCCGGTCATCTCCAAGCATCCTCGATCGTCATGGTGACTACACGTCACTCCGGTCACACACCAATCGGAACGGTGCATTTCCGGGGAGCTTCTGCGCATGCGTCGGCGTCCGTCCTTAATTGGTTAGTACTCCTGTCACTCCGCTCGCAACGTTATCGACCTGTTCCGGCTAGCGGCGTCCGCGTCAATACGTCATCACGATGCGAGTCTGCGCATTACATGCTAGATGCCGGGATTCTTCGTATTATTATATATAGGAGTGAATACTACACCTAATATGCGGGAATTTAGTTATCTGTCTACATACATACCATATTACATAGCCAATGCTAACAAGGAAATGATGATATAATAGAGTTATTCTGCAGACGCGATGCATAATACCTCATGCATATTTCTAACAACAAATGCAGAATTATCATATAAGATGGGTAATTTCTCAATTGTTGCAATACATAACCCATCTATGATGTTATAAAATAGAACAACCATATATAGAACTCATTGATTGCAAGGATATCGCATAAAGCTGTATTACGGGGACAAATGCCGTTAACTTCTATGGAAATTACATAATCTCATATTATCTAATACAGTCAATCTATTTATTACACCTTTAAGGGTCAATCCAAAAAAGCCCTCAAAGCCCTGATGAAGTAATATGAAATAAAGAAAAGCACTAAGTGGTAATAATAATAAATAAGAACATAAATAACCAACCACTTAAATGCTATGGTAGGCTTAATCCGGTATCAATACTACCTTATCCCCATACGTTACCAAATATTGACCTCTTACAGAGTCACATTTATATTTAACAGGTTTTATGCAATTATCCCGCAACACATGCCATCCATAAAGATTGATAGTCATCCATCTAGACAAATCAAAAGTGATGTTAAAAACAGAATATAAAAACAATAATTACATGATGGTAAGAAAGAAGAAGCATCAACGGGCACCGAGTAAACAACCCCGCTGATCATACTCTAAATTCATGCCTTTTGGGAACAGGGTATCTAGCTCAAAGATCCATTTTAATTCTTTCATTTTCAATTGAGCAACACGGTTACCACCCCCCCTCAGGGGAGGTACATCGTCAATAACTCTAAATCTGAGTTGGTTAACCGTGTGGCCCATTGAATGAAAATGCCTGGGTACCGGCAAATCAGTTAAACAAGTTCGGATAGTGCTTTTGTGTTTCCCTATGCGGGCTTTTACCTCCATCGTCGTCTCCCCTACATAGAGAAGACCACATGGACAACAAATTGTATAAATAACAAAGTCACTATTACACGTGTACCTCCTTTTAATTTCATATTGCTTCCCCGAACGTGGGTGATTGAAATGCCGGCCCTTCAAAATATTGTTAAAAAACATTGGCCTTTGTTGAGTAAGGGACATGACGAGGTTGAGGAGTTTAAATCACTCCCACTAATATCTTATAGGGGGGGACATAGCTTGAAAGATGACTTGGTACACGCTGACATTGGTAGCACAAAGAGAGATATTCAAAGAACTTTTGCGCCACCCAGTTTGGGGAATTTTCCCTGCTTGGGTTGCGCATGCTGTGGTAAAGAATCTAGCAAAAAAACATTCTCTTATTTTATGTATAGAATTGCTTATTCTTAAAATACCACAAGATGGCAATATAGAGCCCTCATGTGCTACTGATGCAGTTGTCTTGGTGATGGCCTATTACTGTTCTCCCTAATTTTTTGCCACTAGAGGTCTCTCTATATACAAGAAATCTAATGTCCTGCATGTTCAGAACTAAAATACAGTTTTTGGAAGGAAATTTGAATTCATTTATATGAGCTCAGTGATAATATTTAAACCTTTAGACTTTATTGTATTTAATTTAAATATCCAATATTTCTCTGTTTTTTAACACTTCAAACCTATTGGTCACGTTAGATGGTATGTGATCAATAGCAATGAGCTTCATTTGTGTTGGATCCCTATTGTTATCGACAGCACTGAGTGTCTTACCACTACAGTGTCTTTCAAAAAGCACTAGAAAATGGTTTGAGAGAAAGCACTGGATACTTCTAAGGTGGCTAGCAATGAGTCCAGACCTGAATCCCATAGAACACCTGTGGAGAGATCTAAAAATGGCAGTTTGGAGAAGGCACCCTTCAAATATCAGGGACCTGGAGCAGTTTGCCAAAGAAGAATGGTCTAAAATTCCAGCAGAGCATTGTAAGAAACTCACTGATGGTTACCGGAAGCGGTTGATCGCAGTTATTTTGGCTAAAGGTTGTGCAACCAAGTATTAGGCTGAGGGTGCCAATACTTTTGTCTGGCCCATTTTTGGAGTTCTGTGTGAAATGATCAATGTTTTGCTTTTTGCGTCATTCTCTTTTGTGTTTTTTCATTGAAGACAAATTAAATGAAGATAATACCAAAGAATTTGTGATTGCAATCATTTTCAGGAAGAAACTGAGTATTATCTGACAGAATTGCAAGGGTGTCAATACTTTTGGCCACAACTGTATATCCTTTCCGTAACACAACATGGTATAACTCAGAAGACTTACATGGCACGCTTGGCCCACTGAAGGTCACGGGCACTATGAGAAACAACCATAACACATAATCGGTGTAGCGGTGGTGGTTTCTGGGTGGGGTGGCGGAGCTAGATATTAAGAGGTAGACCATTTAACAACATTTCTATAGGGTGGGAGCAGAGGGGTGGGTAGGGGATGGGTGAAGGGATCCTCTTCCTTTCCATATATTTTTTTTCTCTTTTCTTTCCATTGTTTTATTTTTTTGGTGGGGGCTAAAGTCTTACTATACTAAGCTCACATACTAAATGCAGACAATGACACGTGTATCACCACTTGGAATACAGACAGACCTGAGATGCACGTCTTCATGAATAAACAATTTACACTTTACAGGCTTTACATGTGGGGAATATTATGTTATGCAACTGTATGTTATTTGTGAAACTTAATAAAAAAAAAGAATTAAAAAAAAAAGAAAAATCCTGCTGGTGGAGACCGGTTTAAGAAGTTTGTCTCAGGTTTTTACAGTAGGCTAAGAAACATGCCCAAATTAAAATGAGCCACATGCATTTCCGGTTTCAGCGCCAGCGTGGCCACCGTGGAGTAGCGGAGCTCTGACATTACGCCCGACCACCAACCGTCAATACAGACCACACGGTGCGCACCAGTGGCCCCATGAGCACCGGAGGGGACGCGGATACCAGCTGCAACCTGGAGCGCTGGTTGCTCTGACAGACACAGTGAGGGGAGAGCCAAGATGGCATCAGCTCCAGCGGAAGCTGCGAGGAAGTGGGACAAGGACGCGCAGGATGCCCCACAGCAGCAGAGGTCAGAGCGGAGGGAGCTGGGAGGTGCACGCTCAAGCCAAAAAACCCGCAACAGGCAGGAGGGTGCTGCAGTCGGGGCCATGGCTCCAGGGGAGCTTAAGCTCCTGGCAAGGGAGGTTGCGGACTTTTTGAAAACTGACATCACGCTGGCTGTTAAGGAGGCTATGAGATGCGCTTTAGAGGAGATAAGGGAAACTACAGCACAGCATGCCAGCAGAATAGACCATGGTGAACTCCATTTTGAGAGGATACTATTCATCCCTCTACAAAGCACGCACGAGTGATCTGGAGGGGGGACGGAAATGGCTCGCAGGGGTGACAGTACCAAGGCTCGGGGAGGACGACTTAGCTGACCTGAATAGAGACATTTCAGAAGACGAAATACAATAGGCGATAAAAGGTCTAAACATACACAAGGCACCGGGTCCTGACGGGTTTGGGGCTAGTCTGTATAGACTATTGGCGGAGCAAATTACCCCCCACTTGAAGTCCCTTTATAATGGATTCCTGAGGGGAGAGAAGATTCCTGACCATATGAATGTAGCATATGTGAGACTCCTTCCAAAAGGGGACAAAAGAAAGGATAACCCAGCTAACTTTCGCCCGATCTCCCTGATTAACCAGGATCTGAAGTTGGTGTCCAAGATTATGGCTACTAGACTGGCCAGGGTGTTGCCCGCCCTCCTGAAAGAGGAACAGGCAGGGTTTGTGAAAGGAAAGTCCGCGGTGGCCAATGTCAGGAAAGCGATGATGGTGTTGGAGGCGGTACGTTTGGAAGGACAAGGAAGGGGGGGACCCCAGTCGTGGTCCTGTTGGATGCGTAAAAAGCGTTTGACAATGTGGGGTGGCCATAGCTGGGGCAGGTCCTTGACAAATTTGGTGTCCAGGGCGGATTCAGACATTTCATGTCGACGATGTATGTGAACCCCAGGGCGAGGATCCACACGCCAGGGTTCTTATCGGACATGATTCAGCTAGAGAGGGGAATGCGTCAGAGATGTCCCCTGTCGCCTTTATTTAATTTAGCCATAGAACCGCTGTCAAGGTACAATAATGGGGACCGGAGTTTCCAGGGCATTAGAGTGGGTGACAGGGAGGTAAAGTCTAATTTCTTTGCTGACGACATTTTTTTTGTATATGGCCGATCCCGTCAGAGACCTGGATTTGTTGGGGAAGTTGGGAGAATTCGGAGATTTTTCAGGTTTCAAGCTGAATATGTCCAAATACGAGCTCCTCTCTCTCACCCCGGAGGCCCAGAGTACCGGTCACAACGCCCAATCTGGCGGCGCCCTATATGGGATGCCCATAGCAAACGGAGCGATTAAATATTTGGGAATCCAGCTGAGCCAGGACACTAGGGATATTTACCACTTAAATTACCGCCCGCTCATCCTTAAAATTCAGCAGGAACTGGAGCGATGGAGAGGGCTACTGCTATCTCTCCTAGGGAAGGTCCACCTAGTCAAAATGGTCAGCTTCTCGCGGCTCCTCTATCCTCTCCAGACACTCCCATTACTACTGAGACACACAGATATAAACAGATTGAACAGGGCCTTCTCCTCATTCCTGTGGAGGGGCAGAAAAAGCAGGATTGGCCTTCGTGTTTTGATGTATCCTAAAGAGGAGGGTGGGTTGGCGTTCCCTAATATAAGAGGCTATAACCTAGCTTGCATCGTGAGACATATAGTTGATTGGTTGAATGGCACAAATGGACACTCCGACTTTTCGGTAGAGACGGAGTAGTGCAGACCATGGAGCATGGCTACCATCCTGCACACCGCAGGGGCGTCGTTGAGCCCCAAAATTCAACAATCCATTCTGTTTAGAGATACGAGAGCAGCCTGGAAGGCCGTTAGATGTAAGTTGGGGATGTCATGGAGGATTTCAAAACGCTTGCCACTTTGGAGCCACCAGAACTTCCCACAGGGCAGGGAAAACGCCTTATTTGGATCCTGGAGGGAGAGGGGCATTATGATGACAAAAGACCTACTCCACACACGAGACCAGAGATGGTTGACGGTGTCAGAGGTATTTGACACGTGGCACCTAGCCCCAACGCATATTCTAGAATTCAGAAACATGTGCTATCAAGACTACATAACGTTCGGAGGGAATGTCGGGAAACAGAACTTGACGACCTACTGACTAGACATCCAGCTGAGGTCAATATCTCTACCATTTACGCCGTGCTACGACATAGACTACTACCATCTGAGCCCACTGAGCTATTCAAGTGGTGGGAGACCCACCTGTGTGCCGCGAATATGGGGGGGGGGGGTGACAGGCTAGAATGAAATGCGCAAGCATATCACAGATGAGAGATGGAGGGATACCCATTCCAGGTTTATACAGAGGGCTATTCTTGGCTTCAACTTGCCTCCCTCATGCTACAATCCTAACCGGCGGTTGTCATGCCCTCGTTGTGACATGCCTAAAACTGACCTGTTCCATGGGATGTGGGAATGTGGCCCTATCCAGGCGCAGTGGGGGAAGGTATGATGCTGGACGGATCGCCTTTTGGGAACTAATATCCTGCTTGACAGGAACTTATGGGTTTTCCTCTAGTCACCTTCCACGACAACATAGGAGGTAGCCTCGCCACGCCCTAATGGGGACAGGAAACACAAGAGAGGTTAAAAGGCCCCTCCCACCTCCCATTAGCCAGTGTCTTTCCTGTCTCCATGGGGCATGGAGAGGTTTTTGTGTGCTCCTGTGCTATGGGGCCGGTGACTGCAGCATACCTGTATGGGAGTCTTTTTTGCCGGGCAGTGTTGGTCGGTGCTGCGGCTCCCCTCCTCCTACTGCTCCTGCCGCTGTGTTTTGGCGGTAGGACCATCCCCTGGTCCTCCGGATCCTCTATGGAGGTGATGCGGGCATTTGTGGGCCCCGCCGGCGGCCTCTCGGTGCTCCCTGGGCCCGCCGGCTTCCCCCTGTGCGCGCTGTCGTGCCGGCCGGATGTGACGTTGGTGGGCGTCACTTCCGGGGTCACGTGTTTCCCCGATGAGCGGCGCTTCCAGTTCCGGTGGTCGGAGCCAGAGAGACAGCGTGCAGGGCACGACTCGGCTGAGTCTGCGGCCTGCTCAGGACCCGGCGTAGGGGGATGGGGGCACGCTGATTGGAGCCGTGGGGCAGGCTTAGACATTTAAGCTGCCCTGAAGGCAACAGTTACAGGTGAGCGATTCTACTGCAGGATGGATGATCTAGCTGCTGGGACCAGCTCTGCCCCAGCCACAGTAAGTCTGTGCTGTGGGGGGGGCCGTGTGCCTGTATTCAGGCAGTTTCTTATGGCACCCTCTCTCTCTGTCTTATAGGGAGAGAGGACTGCCATTAAAAAGCCCGGTGGCAAGTGGTGCCCTGTCTGCACTAAGAAGTTTCCTTCCTCTTGGGACAAGAAACTATGCCAGGATTGTATTGATCGCGTGGTGCGGCTGAACATCCCTCCTTAGTGGAGGAATTACGCTCCATGGTGAAACATGAAATCCAGGCCTCTTTGGCTTCCCTGACTCCGGCTGCTCACACCTCGGTCCCAGGCCCTCCTTCTCCAAAGAAGCGAAAGCGGCAGCAGGACCAGTCTGACTCTGAAGGCCAGATAGACTCAGACTCGGATAATAGGGATGATGGTGCTTCCTCCGTGACCGCTGACCCTAGCAGATTCCTGTTCTCCTCAGAGGATTTGGCTGAGCTCATTAGTGCAGTCCGTAGCACTATGGGTCTGGAGGAGGAACCAGTCCTCCACTCTGTCCAGGATGCTATGTTTGCTGGCCTTCGTCCGGTCAAGCCGGTGGGATTTCCTGTCCATCCAAACATTCAGGATCTCATTGTTCAGGAGTTGGAATTTCCTGAAAAGAGGGTGAAAAGTACTTTGAAAAATAGGTTTCTCCTGGAGGACACCCCATTTACTTGGGATGTTCCTAAAGTGGATGTTCAGGTCACTCGGGTGGCTATGAACACCGCCCTCCCTTTTGAGGATACTTCCCAGCTGAAGGATCAGATGGATAGGAAAATTGAGGGGTTGATGAAGCGCTCTTGGGAAGCGTCCTCGTCTACCTTACAGGCGAATATTGCTTCCACCTGCGTTTCCCGTTTGTTCCTCCGGTGGTTGGATCAGCTAGAATGCCATATCTCCCAGGGTACTCCAAGGGAGGAGCTTCTTGACTCATTGCCTTTGTTGAAGAATGCTACGGGGTTTCTGGCTGATGCTTCGGCGGAGTCAGTGCGCATGGCCGCCCGTACCTCCGTCCTTTCCAATTCAGCTAGACGGGCGCTCTGGTTAAAGATGTGGAGTGGAAATTCCACCTCTAAAATGCGCCTCTGTTCTATTCCCTTTAAGGGGAATTTGGTTTTTGGGCCGGCCCTGGATAACATCCTAGCCAAGGCCTCAGATAAGAAGGCTCTCCCCGAAGAACGGGTTGCGAAAAAATAGTTTTTTCGTCCCCAAGGGCCTCAGACCTCCCAGCCCAGAGGTAAAGGGAAGGCGGGTCGATGGTCCTATCCCAAAGGTAGAGGGAAGAACTTCCTCGTTTCTTCCCAACAGCGTTCTCAGCAGGACAAACAGTGACTCGGTGCAGGTGGGGGGACGACTCTCCGCCTTTCTTCCCAACTGGCGATGCATTACCTCCTGCCAGTGGGTTCTCAACATCTTGTCGGAGGGTCTCCTGATAGAATTTGTATCTCCTCTCCCACCTGGTCTTCGGGTCACTACCCTGCCCTCTCGGGGATCTCAGGATCTCCTGTTCACCAACCTTTTGGACCTTCTAGCTTCCAATGTCATCTCCAGGGAACTCGGCAGCGGGCATTACTCCCGACTCTTCATAGTGAAGAAGCCGTCGGGGGCTGTCCGGATTATCATCAATCTGCAGCAGCTCAACCGACATGTCCGCTACCGCCGATTAAAAATGGAGTCAATCAGGTCTGTGGTCCCATTGATAGGGCCTCACTACCAGATGGCCACCATAGACTTGAAGGATGCGTACTTCCATGTGCCCATTCATCCCAGCCACAGGAAGTACCTAAGGTTTGCGGTGTCTTACCAAGGGGAAATTCACCACTTTCAGTTCAAATTTCTCCTTTCGGTATATCCTCTGCTCCTCGGATTTTTACAAAAATCATGGGAGAGGTGGTGGCCTTTATACGACAGCAAGGCGTCTGTCTGATACCATACTTGGACGACCTCCTTCTGGTCGCGCCTTCGGCGGAGGCCCTCAGGTCAGATGTAGGCAGGGTGTTATCCACGCTTCAGTCGTTGGATTGGCTCCCAAATCTGCAGAAGTCTCAGCTTCTCCCCTCCTCAGTCAGGAGGTTCCTGGGGGTGCTTCTGGACTCAGACAGACAGATGTAATTTCTGCCGGCGGATCACAGAGCATCTCTCACGTCGAGAGTCTCTGCCCTTTGGGCTCAGCTGTCCCCTACAATCCGGGCATCCATGTCGGTCCTGGGTCGATGACGGCGTGCATCCCTTCGGTCATGTGGGCCCAGGCACACTCCAGGTGCCTTTAGGACCACATTTTGTTGAATTGGAATCGGCTCCCCTCCTCCCTCAACAAGAGGATTTGCTTGTCAGGGAAGGTGGTGTCCTCCCTTGGGTGGTGGTTAGCCCCTGTGAATCTGGGCAGGGGAGTCTCCTGGTCCCGAAGTCCTCTTGTCACAGTCACAACCGATGCCAGCCAGCGGGGCTGGGGGCGGTGGTATCACGGTCCCCATTTCAGGGTCTCTGGGGTCCCCTGATAAGCTCTTGGTCCTCCAACTTCCGCGAGCTCAAGGCGGTGGAGGAGGCGCTGCTGGCATGCGCAAGATCTGGTCCGGGGCTCCCATGTGTTGGTGTATTCTGACAATGTGACTACAGTGGCCCATCTTCGTCATCAGGGCAGCACCAGGTCTTGCGACCTGAAGGTGATCTCCAGCCGCATCTTCCTCTGGGCCGAGAGGTCTCATCTGTCTCTCTCTGCGGTCCATCTCAAAGGAGTGTTGAACTCTCAGGCGGATTATTTAAGCTGCAAGGATCTCCATCCGGGGGAGTGGGGTCTCGACCAGGCAGTTTTTTGCAGCCTGGTGGCGCGCCGGGGTGTCCCGGAGGTGGATTTATTCGCCTCAGGCCTCAATTGCAAGGTAGGAACATTCTTCTACCTCAACCCCAAGGACGAAGCAATCGGGGTGGATGCCTTCTCCCACGCATGGCCGTTTCGTCTGGCCTACGCGTTTCCTCCGCTCCCTCTGCTAGCCAGGGCTCTGAGGAAGATCAGGGACGAAGGAGTTCATACTATCCTGATTGCCCCCCTCTGGCCAAAGAGAAGTTGGTTCAATCTGGTCATGTCTCTCCAGGTGGACGGTCCTGTACGTCTGGGGGAGGACCCGAGCCTCCTTGCACAGGGTCCGTTCTTCCATCTGGCTCGGCAGCGCCTCAGTTTGGCTGCCTGGCTTCTGAAGCCCGAGTGCTGAAGGCCCGAGGCCTTTCGGATCGAGTTATTGCCACCTTGCAAGATTGCCGTAAGCCGGTTAATAATTCCATCTACAATAAGATTTGGAAGACGTTCTCCTCCTGGTGCAGTCCCCGGGTGCCGGATCCTTTTGCTCCAAATATTTCACAAATTTTGGATTTTTTGCAGCAGGGTTTGGATCTGGGACTTAAGCCTAGCACCCTTAAGGTACAAGTCGTAGCTCTGAGTTCCGTGTTTGATGTGAAACTGGTGGATCATCATTGGGTCAAGCGTTTCATGGTGACGGCTTTGAGATGTTGTCCCTGTCGGAGGAGTGTTTCCCCCTCGTGGGATCTGAATATTGTGCTTACGGGCCTGACTCGTTCTCCTTATGAGCCTCTGTCGGCTTGCTCCATGAGGTCCTTGTCTCACAAGCTCGCATTCCTGGTGGCAATTACTTCAGTAAGGAGTATTGGGGAACTTCAGGCTTTGTCCATACGTGAACCATATTTGACGGTGCGGGATGACAGCATCGTTTTCCAGTTGGATCCATCTTTTCTGCTGAAGGTGGTGTCGGAGTTCCATCGATCTCAGTCAATCGTTCTGCCATCCTTCTGTCAACATCCTAAATCTGCGGTGGGGGGCTTACACGTGTGGCATCTCATGCAAAGTGGCATTGAATGCTAAGTGGATGCAGTTACTTCATGGCAGTTAACTAGCATTCGTCCTCTCTTCTCTTCTCTTCATACAGGTAATATTCCAACACTGTTTGCTGTCATCTACATTTGCTAAACTCATTGTAACAGAGCATGTTAAATATACCTGTGATTGCTGCAATGATCTCCATAGTATCAGCTTGAATCACATAGTCTAATATTCCATCTCTGCACTTATTGTAAAGTTTCCTGTGTCATCTGTATGCATTACATTCCTTACTCACCAGTATATGACAATTTGCCACATTGTAATTGTTATCTTGTTGGAGGTGTTATAGTGTGGAGGAAGTCTTGTCTAATGTCTGTGGCCTTTCATCCTCTTTCACCACTGCTGTTCCTTGTAGTTGTTATTTATCTGAAGCCATGTGACTTCCCACAATCCCCCTCACCTGATTCTGTAGTGTGTCCTATAAATTTAGTTCATTACTAAGGGGTACACGTGTGGGGGGCTTACACGTGTGGCATCTCATGCAAAGTGGCATTGAATGCTAAGTGGATGCAGTTACTTCATGGCAGTTAGTCAGAGCAGGACTCAGGTAAGCCACTCTATTTAACAGGGAGACGGGAGAAAAAATTTTTTTTTCTCTTTTCTTTTCCCTATCACCATGTCCTTTACTTGAATATCTATTGTTCTATGTGCTTTTCCTCTTTACCTTCACCGCCCCATCCCCCCTCCATCACCCCACATCCACATAAACCTCTCTCTCCTTCCTTCAACTTTATTGAACTCCCATACTCTGTTCACCATAGTGAATAATCTCAGACCACCATGCTCCAGGGTATTGCACCAAAAACAAAGTCACCGTCACAAAAACTGTTTGCCTTTCCTCTTTTTACTGCTGCTTCTGTCAGGGGACATCTCTCAAAATCCTGGTCCACCCTCCACCAACTTCTACCCCTTTCCCACCACACATAGAAACCCCACCAACCCGCCCTCTTTTAATTGTGCTCTCTGGAATCCACGGTCTGCATGTAACAAACTTCCACTTATTCATAACTACTTTCTCACTAACTTCCTTAATCTGCTGGCCCTTACTGAAACCTGGATCCAGGATTCAGACACAGTGTCCCCGGCTGCTATTTATGGCGGCTTGCATTTCTCTCACTCCCCAAGACCTGGCAACAGACATGGTGGTGGAGTAGGCTTACTCCTGTCCCCACAATGTACTTTCCAGGTCATCCCCCCAGCTCCATCACCAGGCCCGGACTGACAGCATGGAGCACCGGGAGTTCTCCCGGTGGGCCGGTCGGTGTGTAGTGGGCGGGGCCTAGTTGCAGACTGGGCCATGGTGGAGCAGGGGTGAGTTTGTCCTTTATGGACCATTGGCAGTCGTTCTGTGTGGTCCGGGCAGGGGATATGATAGAGGGGCACAGGGTGAGGCTGAACATGCTCCCCACCCCATGCCCGCACATCACAGGTGCCTGTGCCTTCTCCCCCCCCCCCTCCCCGGTGTGCCCGCACATCACAGGTGCCTGTGCCTTCTCCCCCCCCCTCCCCGGTGTGCCCGCACATCACAGGTGCCTGTGCCTTCTCACCCCTCCTCCCCGGTGTGCCCGCACATCACAGGTGCCTGTGCCTTCTCACCCCTCCTCCCCGGTGTGCCCGCACATCACAGGTGCCTGTGCCTTCTACCCCCCCTCCCCGGTGTGCCCGCACATCACAGGTGCCTGTGCCTTCTCCCCCCCCTCCCCGGTGTGCCCGCACATCACAGGTGCCTGTGCTTTCCGCCGGCGCCTGCATACTAGTGCTGCTCCTATGCGCCGGTCCCAGGGGCATCGCACACACACCCCACCACATGGTACAACTTACATTCGCAGCTCGCTCTCTGTTGACTCCCGGTCCCAGACCAGCAAAGTCATCACTGCAGGCAGCCAGCGGACAGCAGTGAGGAAGTGAGTTCCTTGTCACAAAGTTTGTTATTTGCTAATACTGGTTCTCCAGTATTGAGGAAGACAGGTGCTGTGCTTATGTGGGGAGGGTTGCTTGGGCAGACTACTTTGTGTGTGTGGGGGAAGCTGGGGCAGGTTGCTGGGAGGGGGGTGCTTGTGCAGGCTGCATTGTGTGTGGGGGGGTGCTGGGGCAGGTTGCTCTGAGTGTGGCAGGCCTTGGCTGGATGCTGTGTGAGTGCGGGGGACCTGGGCTCGCTGCTGTGTGTGTGGGGGGGGCCTGGCTGGCTGCTGTGTGTGTGTGTGGGGTGCCCTGCTACTGTATGTGTGTGTGTGGGGTACTGGGAAGGCTGCTGTGTGTGGGGGGTGCTGGGGCAGGCTGATGTGTGTCTGGGGGGCTGGGCAGGCTACCATGTGTGTGTGGCGGGCTGGAGCAGGCTGCCATGTGTGTGGGTGTTGGGGCAGACTGGTGTGTAGGGGAGCTGGGGCAGGCTGATGTGTGTCTGGGGTGCTGGGTAGCCTGCTATATGTGTCTGGGGTGCTGGGGTAGGCTGCTATGTGTATGTGGGGTGCTGGGGCAGGCTGCTATGTGTGTGGGGGGGGGGTACTGGGGCAGGATGCTGTGTGGGGGAGCTGGGGCAGGGCATGGGCTGCTGTGTGTGTGTGTGGTGGGGGGGGGCCTGGGCAGGCTGCTGGTGTGTGTGTGTGGGGTGCCCTGCTACTGTATGTGTGTGTGTGGGGTACTGGGGAAGGCTGCTGTGTGTGTGGGGGTGCTGGGGCAGGCTGATGTGTGTCTGGGGGGCTGGGGCAGGCTACCATGTGTGTGTGGCGGGCTGGAGCAGGCTGCCATGTGTGTGGGTGTTGGGGCAGACTGGTGTGTAGGGGAGCTGGGGCAGGCTGATGTGTGTCTGGGGTGCTGGGGTAGCCTGCTATATGTGTCTGGGGTGCTGGGGTAGGCTGCTATGTGTATGTGGGGTGCTGGGGCAGGCTGCTATGTGTGTGGGGGGGGGTACTGGGGCAGGATGCTGTGTGGGGGAGCTGGGGCAGGGCATGGGCTGGCTGGTGTGTGTGTGTGAGGGGGGGGCCTGGGCAGGCTGCTGTGTGTGTGTGGGGTGTCCTGCTACTGTATGTGTGTGTGTGTGGGGTGCTGGGGTAGGCTGCTGTGTGTGGGGGGTGCTGGGGCAGGCTGCTATGTGTGTGTGGCGGGCTGGAGCAGGCTGCTGTTTGTGTGTGGGTGTTGGGGCAGACTGGTGTGTGGGGGAGCTTGGGCAGCCTACTGGGTGTATGGCAGGGCCTGGGCTGGCTGCTGTGTGTGTGCGGGGCCTGCTGCTGTACGTGTGTGTGGGGGTGCTTGGGCAGGCTGCTATGTGTGAGTGGGGTGCTGGGGCAGGCTGCTATGTGTGAGTGGGGTGCTGGGGCAGGCTGCTATGTGTGTGTGCGGGGGCTGGGGCAGGATGCTGTGTGGGGGAGCTGAGGTAGGCTACTGGGTGTATGGCAGGGCCTGGGCTGGCTGCTGTGTGTGTGCGGGGGCCTACTGCTGTACGTGTGTGTGGGGGTGCTGGGGCAGGCTGCTATGTGTGAGTGGGGTGCTGGGGTAGGCTGCTATGTGTGTGTGGGGTGATGGGGCAGGCTGCTATGTGTGTGGGGGGGCTGGGGCAGGATGCTGTGTGGGGAGCTGGGGCAGGCTACTGGGTGTATGGCAGGGCCTGGGCTGGCTGCTGTGTGTTTGTGGGGGCCTGCTGCTGTATGTGTGTATGGGGGTGGCGGGGCATGCTGATGTGTGTGTGGGGTGCTGAGGCAGACTGCTATATGTGTGTGTGGGGCTGGGGCAGGCTGTTGTGTGTGTGGGGGGGGTCAGTATGCTGTGTGGGGGAGCAGAGGCAGGCTACTGGGTGTATGGCAGGGCCTGGGCTGGCTGGTGTGTGTGTGTGGGGGGGCCTTGGCAGGCTGCTGTGTGTGTGTGTGTGTGTGTGCGGGGGGCTCTGATGCTGTATGTGTGTATGGGGTGCTGGGGCAGGCTGCTGTGTTGGGGCTGCTGGGGCAGGCTGCTGTGTGGGGGGTGCTGGGGCAAGCTTCCTTGTGTGTGGGGGATTCTAGGGCAGGCTTCTGTGTGTGGGGGAAGCTAGGGCAGGCTGCTGTGTGTGTGGGGGGGCTGGAGCAGGCTGCTGTGTGGTGGCGGGGCTGGAGCAGGCTGCTGTGTGTGTGGGCGGGCTAGGGCAGGCTGCTGTGTGTGTGGGGGGCTGGGGCAGGCTGCTGTGCATGTGGGGGGCTGGGGCAGGCTGCTGTGTATGTGGCAGGGTCTGGGCTGGCTGCTTTGTGTATGTGTGGGGGGGGGCTGGGCTTGCTGCTGTGTGTGTGGCAAGGCCTGGACTGGCTGCTGTGTGTGTGTGCATGCGTATCGAGTGGGGGGAGGACTGGGGCAGGCTGCTGTGTGTGTGTGTGTGTGGCAGGGCCAAGGCTGGCTGCTCTGTGTGTGGTGTGTGGTAATACTGTATAGGGCTGTGTGTGTGGTGTGTGGTAATACTGTGTAGGGCTGTGTGGGCTCATGTGTGTGGGTAATACTGTATAGGGCTGTGTGGGCTCATGCATGGGGGTAATAGTGTGTAGGTCTGTCTGGGCTCATGTGTGGGGGTAATAGTGAATAGGGCTGTGTGGGGAAATAATGTATAGGGCTGTGGGCTCATGTGTGTGGGGCTAATATAATATATAGAAAATGTGGGCTCATGTGTGGGGCTAATACTGTTTATAGGGGCTATGTGGGCACATATATGTGGGAGCCTGTGTGGGGCTAAAACGGTTTATAGGGGCTATGTGGGCTCATGTATGTGGGAGCCTGTGTGGGGCTAATACTGTTTATAGGGGCTGTGTGAGCTTATGTGTGGGGTTAATACTGAATACAGAGGATAGGTTTGGTCCTATATGTGGGGGCCTGTGTGGGGCTAATACTCTATAGATATGTGTGGCCTCCTGTGTGCTGGTGGCCAGTGCAGCATCAGAAGGTTTTCCTGCGGGCAGCGTTCACACTCTGCTCTTCATGGTGTCTCCATCTTCCTCTCTTCACCCATCACTGGACCTGCTGTCGCCACCGCCTTTCATCTGTCCCCATCTCCAGGATGTAGGTGAGTCTTGGCTATATGCCTTATCCTCCTAACTACAGTATATACCACAGCCTCCTGGGTATGCTGTGTATAATTCTCCTGTCCTGTATACTGGGTGTAATCCTCAGTGTCTGTATTATTCTGTATATATACACTGCACAGTACCACTTCTGTCCTGTATACTGGGTGTAATCCTCAGTATCTGTATTATTCTGTATATATACACTGCACAGTACCACTTCTCCTGTCCTGTATACTGGGTGTAATCCTCAGTGTCTGTATTATTCTGTATATATACACTGCACAGTACCACTTCTGTCCTGTATACTGGGTGTAATCCTCAGTATCTGTATTATTCTGTATATATACACTGCCCAGTACCCCTTCTCCTGTCCTGTATACTGGGTGTAATCCTCAGTGTCTGTATTATTCTGTATATATACACTGCACAGTACCACTTCTGTCCTGTATACTGGGTGTAATCCTCAGTATCTGTATTATTCTGTATATATACACTGCACAGTACCACTTCTCCTGTCCTGTATACTGGGTGTAATCCTCAGTGTCTGTATTATTTTGTATATATACACTGCACAGTACCACTTCTCCTGTCCTGTATACTGTGTGTAATCCTCAGTGTCTGTATTATTCTGTATATATACACTGCACAGTGCCACTTCTCCTGTCCTGTATACTGGGTGTAATCCTCAGTGTCTGTATTATTCTGTATATATACACTGCACAGTGCCACTTCTCCTGTCCTGTATACTGGGTATAATCCTCAGTATCTGTATTATTCTCTATATATATACTGCACAGTACCACTTCTCCTGTCCTGTATACTGGCTGTAATCCTCAGTATCTGTATTGTTCTGTATATACACACTGCACAGTACCACTTCTCCTGTCCTGAATACAATACTGGGTGTAATCCTCAGTGTCTGTATTATTTTGTATATATACACTGCACAGTGCCACTTCTCCTGTCCTGTATACTGGGTGTAATCCTCAGTATCTGTATTATTCTGTATATATGCACTGCACAGTACCACTTCTCCTGTCCTGTATACTGGGTGTAATTCTCAGTATCTGTATTATTCTGTATATACACACTGCACAGTACCACTTCTCCTGTCCTGTATACTGGTGTAATCCTCAGTATCTGTATTATTCTGTATATATACACTGCACAGTGCCACTTCTCCTGTCCTGTATACTGGGTGTAATCCTCAGTATCTGTATTATTCAGTATATATACACTGCACAGTACCACTTCTCCAGTCCTGTATACTGGGTGTAATCCTCAGTATCTGTATTATTCTGTATATATACACTGCACAGCACCACTTCTCCTGTCCTGAATACTGGGTGAAGTCCTCAATATCTGCATTATTCTGTATATATACACTGCACAGTACCACTTCTCCTGTCCTGAATACTGGGTGAAGTCCTCAATATCTGCATTATTCTGTATATACACACTGCACAGTACCACTTCTCCTGTCCTGTATACTGGGTGCAATCCTCAGTATCTGTATTATACTGTATATATACACTGCACAGTACCACTTCTCCTGTCCTGTATACTGGGTGTAATCCTCAGTATCTGTATTATTCTGTATATAGTCACTGCACAGTACCACTTCTCCTGTCCTGTTATCAGAGAGGTGGTATTGGACTTTGATTTTCAGCATTTAACTGTTGTTTAAATTGATTTTCCCGAATATGGAAGTCATCACTTCTCTTCTGTCAAGTGATGACTTTCCCTTCGCTGTGTATGTGACCGTTGGAAGCCCACAGTTCTTAGAAACGTGGCTTTGAAGATCACCATGTAAATGGAGCTGTGGTTGATTATTCCCTCTGCTGCACCATTCACATGTGGATCTTCAGATAACTCCTTTAAGAAAGTGATGAGGCCACGACAACGTAAAAGCAAATTTCACTAATCGGGGCTGATGGGTGATATAGTACGTGGGCTGGTGGGGCTTGTTTTCCAGGGCTGCTTTTTGGTCCCAGTCCGGCCCTGTCCATCACTCTCATTCCCCTCTTTTGAGGTCCACACAATTAGGCTCTTCCATCCCCTCCCCCTTAGAGTAGCGGTGGTTTACCGCTCCCCAGGGTCACCCACCCAATTCCTCGACCATTTCTCGGCATGGCTGCCACATTTCATGTCCTCAGAATTACCAACCATTATTCTGGGAGACTTCAACATCCCCACGAACAGCCCCATCTCTTCATCTGTATTTCAGCTCCTATCTCTAACCACATCTCTTGGCCTCTCTCAGCTCTCAACCTCGATGACACACAAGGATGGTAACACCCTTGACCTGATCTTTGTCCCGCTCTGCTCAACCTCCTCCTTAGATAATTCAGAACTTCCCCTCTCTGACTACAACATTCTCTCCTTCACACTCACTAACCCTCGCCCACCCCAGCACATTCCTACATATCACACATTCAGAAATCTACAGGCCATAAACCCTCACACATTCACAGACTCTCTACACTCATCACTGTCCCCAATCTCCTCATTTTCCTGTCCCGATCTGGCAGTCAGTCACTTAAATGACTATCTCAGAAGGACCCTGGACCAAGTAGCGCCCCTCACCCTCAAAACCTCCAAACACAGAGCTAAACAGCCCTGGCTCACATCACAAACTCGATTCCTCCAGCGATGCTCTAGGAGTGCTGAACGTCTATGGAGGAAAAGTCGCACTCCGGAAAACTTCATTCACTACAAATTTATGCTGAGAACTTACAATTCTGCCCTTCACCAAACAAACCTACTTCACCACTTTGATCTCCTCACTATCCAACAACCCAAAAAAACTCTTTGACACCTTTCACTCTCTCCTCAGTCCTAAAGTGCAGGCCCCCATCACTGACCTCTGTGCTGATGACCTGGCTTCCCACTTCACAGAGAAAATAGAAAACATCCGTCAGGAAATCAACTCCCAACCTCAAATTGCTGTTACCCCTACCTCTCCCCACATTTCCTGCGGCTCACTCACTACATTTGACCCGGTCAGAGAAGATGAAGTCTCCAGGCTCCTCTCTTCCTCTCGTCCCACGACATGCACTGCTGACCCCATCCCCTCACACCTACTCCAGTCTCTCTCCGGTGGTCACCACTCACTTAACCAAAATCTTCAATCTCTCCCTCTCTTCTGGCGTCTTCCCCTCCTCCTTTAAACACTATCATCACTCCTTTATTAAAGAAACCTTCTCTCGACCCTTCCTGCACAAACAACTACAGACCAGTTTCCAATCTCCCCTTCATCTCTAAACTCCTGGACCGCCTGGTCTACTCCCGCCTCACTCATTACCTCTCCACTCACTCTCTTCTAGACCCATTACAGTCTGGTTTCCGCCCCCTACATTCTACAGAAACTGTCCTCATCAAAGTGACCAATGACCTTCTGACGGCAAAACGTAATGGTCACCACTCTCTGCTTATCCTTCTTGATCTCTCTGCAGCCTTTGACACTGTTGACCACCATCTCCTACTCTCCATGCTGCACTCCATCGGCATCAAGGACACTGCTCTCTCCTGGTTCTCTACCTATCTTTCTGACCGCTCTTTCAGTGTATCATTTGCTGGCGCCACTTCCTCCCCTCTTCCTCTCACTATTGGAGTCCCTCAGAGTTCAGTCCTTGGACCTCTTCTCTTTTCACTCTACACAGCCCCGATTGGACAGACCATCAGCAGATTTGGTTTCCAGTACCACCTTTATGCTGATGGTGTGTCACAGTCCGCGCCGCCACGATCATTCACTCCAAAGGAAAGCACATGAAGATGGAACTTCAAAACGAACTCCTTTATTTCCTCCTGCCTCCTACGTGTTTCGGTGCCCTCCTGGCACCTTCCTCAGGAGGGCACCGAAACGCGTAGGAGGCAGGAGGAAATAAAGGAGTTCGTTTTGAAGTTCCATCTTCATGTGCTTTTCTTTTGAGTGAATGATCGTGGCGGCGCGGACTGTGACACACCATTTTCTTCCCTATTACCTGATGTTTCTCCACACTTGTGTGGATGGTGGAAGTCCTGCATCAGCTATCTAGGAATAATCATTGAATACGCCTTCAAGCCAGTTGTGGGTTACACAACTGCCCCAGGTGAGTGAATCCCTGTTTTCACCACTTATATACTCAGTGCCGCAGTGATAGGGCACTATTGCGCCTCTTGTTCCCCTCCTTCTTTTACCTTTATGCTGATGACACACAACTATACACCTCTTCCCCTGACCTTAATCTCTCTAATAAAGAACACCAATGACTGTCTAATCGCAGTTTCCAATATCATGTCCGCTCTCTACCTGAAACTTAATCTTTCCAAAACTGAACTACTCCCTAAAAGAAAACCTCCCTAAATATGACATCTCTCTCTCAGTGTGCGGCACCACAATAGTGCCGAGTCAGCAGGCTCGCTGTCTGGGTGTTATGTTTGACTTTGATCTTTCCTTCACCCCATATATACAATCTCTCGCCCGCTCTTGCCGCTTGCACCTGAAGAACATCTCCAGAATTCGCCCCTTTCTCACCTTGGAAACCACAAAAACCCTCACTGTGGCCCTGATTCACTCCCGCCTTGACTACTGTAATTCTCTCTTAGTTGGCCTCCCCCGCACTAGACTGTCCCCTCTCCAGTCCATCCTTAATGCAGCAGCCAGGATTACCTATCTAGCTAATCGTTACTCAGACGCTTCTGCTCTATGCCAGTCATTACACTGGCTGCCTATATACTATAGGATCCATTTCAAACTGCTTGTTCTCACCCACAAAGCTCTTCACAGTGCAGCACCCCCATACATCTCCTCCCTCATCTCTGTCTATCACCCCAGCAGTTCTCTTCGCTCTGGAAGTCACTTTAGACTCACTTCTGCATTAATCCGAACCTCCCACTCCCGGCTCCAAGACTTCTCCCGAGCCGCACCAATTCTTTGGAATGCTCTACCCCAAAAAATTAGATGTATCCACAACTTAAATAGTTTTAGGCGATCCCTAAAAACACATCTCTTTAGGGCGGCCTATCATGATCCCTAGTCAGTCATCTAGACATAGCCTATCCGCTCCACCTCAAGTGGATCACATATAACGGGTTGTGGCCACTTACTCTGCTCCTATCTGTTCCCCATCTCCTCAAGTTAACTATACTATCATTGCAAATAAGCACCTATACCTTGTCACCCCCACCTCATTGTTAGATTGTAAGCTCTTATGAGCAGGGTTGCCATTTTTTGCTCCAATTATTGTATTATGTTATGCTTTGTAATGTACCGTATATACTCGCGTATAAGCCAAGTTTTTCAGCCCAAAAATTGGGCTGAAAAGTACCCCCCTCGGCTTATACGCGAGTCAGTGCTGTATACCGATGTATACATCGGTACATACCGATGTATACATCGGTATACAGCAGCCCCCGTAATCCAGGGCCCCCCCAGCCTGACTCCGGTCACCTGTAAAGGAAACTATACTTATCACTGCCCGCTGTCCGCGCCCGCTCACAGCTGCCGACCGCGATCCTCCATCTTGCGTCGTCTTCCTGTTTCTGTGCTCGTCGTGGGCAATGACGTCATTCCCTGTGACGAGCACAGGAAACAGGAAAAAGACGCAAGATGGAGGATCGCGGTCGGCAGCTGCGAGCGGGCGCGGACAGCGGGCAGTGATAAGTATAGTTTCCTTTACAGGTGACCGGAGTCAGGCTGGGGGGGCCCTGGATTACGGGGGCTGCCTGTATACTACCACTGGGGCTGCTGTATATAGGGGCTGCTGTATACACCAGTGGGGCTGCAATACCACTGGGGCTGCTGTATATAGGGGCTGCAATACCACTGGGGCTGCAATACCACAGGGGCTGCTGTATATAGGGGCTGCTGTATACACCACTGGGGCTGCAATACCACTGGGGCTGCTGTATATAGGGGCTGCTGTATACACCACTGGGGCTGCAATACCACTGGGGCTGCTGTATATAGGGGCTGCAATACCACAGGGGCTGCTGTATATAGGGGCTGCTGTATACACCACTGGGGCTGCAATACCACTGGGGCTGCTGTATATAGGGGCTGCTGTATACACCACTGGGGCTGCAATACCACTGGGGCTGCTGTATATAGGGGCTGCTGTATACACCACTGGGGCTGCAATACCACTGGGGCTGCTGTATATAGGGGCTGCAGTATACACCACTGGGGCTGCAATACCACTGGGGCTGCTGTATATAGGGGCTGCAATACCACTGGGAGCTGCTGTATATACCACTGGGAGCTGCTGTATATACCACTGGGGGCTGCTGTATATCATACTGCTGGGGCCTGTATACCACTGCTGGGGGCTGTATACCTGTGCTGGGGTCCACCCTCGGCTTATACGCGAGTCAATAGATTTTCCCAGGTTTTGGGGGCAAAAGTAGGGGGGTCGGCTTATACACGGGTCGGCTTATACACGAGTATATACGGTATTGTTTTTTGGCACTGTATTGTATTTTCTAATTGTTTCTTATGATTGTTTATTAAATGTGAGCTTTGTATTGTGAATGTGAAGCGCTGCGGAATATGTTGGCGCAATGTAAATAAAAATTATTATTATTATTATTATCTGCGAAGGAGGTGGAGTTTCATTCTCTGGATGTCCGTCGTTTGGTGCTGCACTACCTGGAAGTAACTGCTTCCTGGCGTATCGACCAGAATTTATTCATTCAGCACTTTGGCCAGAAGGTGGCTAAAGGCACCATTGCCAATTGGATAAAGAAGGCGATCACGGATGCCTATCTTGGTCAAGGCCTCTCAGCTACTACTGGTTTCACGGCCCATTCTACCCAGTCCACTTCTGTCTCGTGGGCTGAGCGTGCAGGGGCTTCTCCTGAGCAGCTCTGCAAGGCGGCTACGTGGTCTTCGCTACATACCTTCACCAAACACTATTGTTTGGATGTTATGGCTGGCAGGGACTTGGCCTTTGGCCGGAAGGTCCTGCAAGCTGTTGTCCCTCCCTAGGTAAGGATTCGTGGGCATTCCTCCTATGCTGTCGTGGAAGGTGACTAGAGAAAAAAGAATTATTCTTACCGTTAATTCGGTTTCTAGGAAACCTTCCACGACAGCACTTATTTCCCTCCCTATATTCCTTTTTCGTTTAATGTATTCTAGTTCTTATGTGTTTTGGGTTCGTTGTAAGACACTGGCTAATGGGAGGTGGGAGGGGCCTTTTAACCTCTCTTGTGTTTCCTGTCCCCATTAGGGTGTAGCGAGGCTACCTCCTATGCTGTTGTGGAAGAACGGTAAGAATAATTCTTTTTTCATGACAACGCCTCTATACGGATCCCCAGGGAGTCACTTAAGTTACTTCACACCATACTGATAGTGTTCAAGTGCCTCATCCTGGCACAATGGCTAGAGGAAAGAACTCCTAATGTGGGCCAGTTGAGGAGGGATTTAAAGGGGATCATGTTTCTTGAGAAGGCGGACGCTGAGACTGACAAGGAAAATAAGACGGGGAAATTCTTTGAGATGTGGCGACACTTTATTCTGGGCCATCTCACAAGGGAAGAGATTGATGAGGTGGTTACACCCTTCTGTAATACGTCTTAGTACTCTTTCGAAGATTTGCAGGGCACATTAGGTGATATACGAGTGGTGGTTGCGGCACGAGGTTGAATGATGCTGTTATATATTGATGGAAATATCTGCAGGGGGGAGGGAATGGATTTTTGATGTCTTCTATCTTTCTGTTTATGCATCTTGTTTGCTTCTCATACGTTTATATGATAAATTTCAATAAAAATTATATTAAAAAAAAAAAAAAAGAAAATGAGCCACATGCAAGACCAGAATGTATGCTTTTTTTGAAGCTTTTGAATCCCCCTCCCTCCATCCTCCTCCACTGGAGGTAGTTCAAGGCATCAACAATATGTTGAAGAGACAACGCATTGACCCATCTCCAAATGTTAGTGTGGCACCTCAGGGGTTAGTGTACCACAGTAACATCACACGGGTTCCCTCCCACAACACACTGACTTACACTAGCACCACTGGGCCAGGAGGGGGAGCTCAACCAGCTCCCTTATATACTCCAGGTTAAGAGGAAGTAGGTAGTTCAGTACGTAGCAGTACTGTGAAGAGTTCAGTTCCTGGGAGAACTGAGAGAGGGAGATTGTGGTGTAAAGAAGCTGCAACAGGCTTCTCCACAATCTGCTGCCCGATTCCAGGCCTAGCTAGGGTCTGAGGAAAGGAGAACGAAGGACAGAGAACCACATCTGGGAGCTTGAGTGCCATCACCACTCGCCCCAGAGGAGCGCACAGAACGGACACCGGATCCGACACTGTGACTGACACACACAGCACAGTAAATCCAGGAATAGTGGAGTTTCTAGACCACCACAGTGCCAGAGCATAGCAACACGGCGGGGTCAGCAGTACACAGAAGACTCAAGTTGCCTAGCCAAGTGGTACCAGAAAAGAGAGAGAGAGTGAGACAGTGCCAGCAGCTAAGCTAGAAGCAGCAGCAGGGACACACACACAGCGCTGCACGAGGAAGCTGAGGACCCGGACAGGGTGGGAGCAACTCGGCCCCAGTACAGACTCCGTGGACAATCTGCTACAATATCTGCAGTAAAGCTTTGGAAACTACAGAAACGTGAGTGTGTGTTCCTTCACCCGTCTCCACTATCCATCCCTTACTATCACATCCACCATAGACTATAACAACCACTGGCCCGGGGACCTTGCCTCTACCTACGGAGAGCAGTACCATCTAAGCTGCCTAACATCATCCCTGGAGGTTCTGCAGCAGCGGTGGTTCCCCTTACTGACCACACACCGTGGGTGGCGTCACAACAAACTCTAATCCCCTGTAAATATCATCCTTTTACTTGCCAGGGCCTGGGACACGGTCCGGACCAGGACCTCCGTGATATCCCCCTTAGCAACGCGGTCCGGTACCGAGTACCTCCGTCCCAGTGGGCTCGACATTAGCTCCCCCAACTATTATCATTCTGTGCCTGAGCCTGTACAAGGAAATGTGCAATATGCGCTCAACCAGCCAGCAGATTGGGTCAGCAGGCAGAATGTTGTGAGGGGAGACCATTTGCCCAGACCTCTGTGCAACATTCCCATACTACACAGAGGTTTGGCCTTGGTTTCTCTCACAGCTTAACACAGAACTCTGATAGCCTGCCTGGTTATAGTTTCTCTCAAGATTTTTATAATCTTAAAAATTTTGTTGGTATGTTAGTTAAACTTAGAAAAACCATTAAGTTGGATCGTATGGTGGCTTCTGCCTCCAGGAGAGTTTTCCTTGTTTATGTTATTTTGTTGCAGAACTGATTGGACCAAAATCTTTCTGATGAAATTATTGTTTTTGGTTTTCTATACAAATCGTTGACAATATTTGTCAGAAAAAAATCATTTATTTGTTAAGTTATGTTAAAAAATAACACAACCCTGCAAAATTGAATTTTTTGAAAAATACAAGAGAAGTTTTCACAGATTTTTATGTAATTTGGTGTGCTGATTACAAAAATGACCTCCATTTTTTCCATCACGTAAGGATTTTTTGTAAAACCAAGATCGATATTTTTGCTAAAATCCTATTTAAAAAGGAATTCTGTCGAACAATTGTACATGTAATATCTTGCAACAGTGGTTTTTATCCATTTAAATTTATGTATAAATATACAGAGGCCCCCCTGCTGGCACACGGCCCCCCATCAGTATACAGAGGCCCCCCGGCTGGCACACGGCTTCCCCTTTGGTATACAGAGGCCCCCTGCCTCCGCATTGATCTCAACTTCCGATGTCCGCAGGCACCCGGGGTTCTCCGTCCACTCTCCTCGCTGTATGCCAGGTTTGCTGAGAGCGGCGCAGCAGGGATGACGTCATCACTGCGCCTGGCGGTCACATGTAGAACCCGCCGGCATACAGCGAGGAGAGTGGACGGAGGACCCCGGGTGCCTGCGGATATCGGAGGGTGAGATCAATGCGGAGGCAGGGGGCCTCTGTATACCGAAGGGGGGCCATGTACCAGCAGGGGGGCCTCTGTGTACCGATATGGGGGGCCGTGTGCCAGCAGGGGGCCTCGTTTTCGTAATCAGCACACCAAATTACATAAAAATCAGTGAAAACTTCTCTTGTATTTTTTTCATCGCAGGCCTGTGTAATTATTATAATTTACTGAATATTAAGCTCTGTGACAGAATCTGTGATTTGGTGCAGTAAGACCGCACACCCCACCATCTGTGCCGGTGTCTGTGATTTGTTGCCATACACAATAGTTTTTGGCAACCAAACTGGTGTCAAATTAGTGTAAAAATAAAAAAAAAAACGGCTTGGGATTCTATGTATTTGTGATCCCCAGTACAGATAAAGCACATGGCTGCAGGCTGCAGGCCCAAGCTGTACACTTTATATTGGCTGGGTATCAAAATACAGGGGACCCGATGCCATTTAAAAAAAGAAAAAAACAATTATTTAAATAGTGTGAAAAATCGGAATGGGGTCCTCCCCAATTTTATTCCAAGCCAAGATAAGACAGCTGAGCACTGGTATTCTCAGCCTGGCAAGCCACATGGTTATTGGGCCCCCCCAATAATATACCAGTCTGCACCCGCCCAAGTAATGAGAACCATACCTGGTGCTTCACCCAGTTCTTCTGTTGCAGTGGCAAACGGAGTAATAAAAGGGGTTAATGACAGCTGTGATTTGTCAAAAATGTCGGTGACAGCTTTGAGTTGTGGATATTAAAAGTGTTAAGTTCTTTAGTACCAACAAGAGTTGATGTCAGTTTCCTCGCTGGTAGTGTTAGGTCAGTTTGCAGCAGTTTGTGACCACACCCACCTCTCTTTAAGTGGTCACATGAGCCAACATATTTTGTTGATAGTTCATTCTGAGACCAGCCTGGAGTGTGAATTTTTGGAGCTACAGTATTGCTGCTGGAGATCTGTTGACTGGGTGCCATCCTTTCTGCTGCCTTTTGGAGTTTGACAGCAGATACAAAGTAGGTTGGTGTTCTTATGTTGTGTCCCCCCTGTTTGTCTTTAGTTGTTGTTGATGAAGAGCTCATCCCATCCATTCCCTACCTAGGGCCTAGATTAGGGCAGCCAGGGCCAGGTATCCTGCTCAGCGCATAAATGCAGAACCTTTCTATGGTGGTCATGGAAGCCAGGTGCCATCGGAAGGTTTGGCTAGGGGTCTCCATCTCCCCTTTCCCTAGATTCAGGGATATCCTCCCCATCCCTGTAGTTATATACGAGATACCTCCCATACCTCGCATGACAGTAAGTCAGTAGAAATGACTACAAACACAGAAAAAAATCCTTTTTTCTTCTCGCCACGACAGCACCCACATGAAAGAGGGGATCCGCCCACCAGGACAGGAAACCTACAGATAAAAAGGGGCGGTCCCCCTCGCTCCCTCAGTTTTGGTTTCCTGTCCTGATGGGAACCTACAGCAAAGGCTTACCTGGGTTCAATCAGCCTCTGTGTCGGTATCTTAGGGAACGACAGGGTCTGGAACTCCAGAAGCAGCGTCGGGAAGTCCTGCTGCAGGCTATCCCCTCGGCTGGCAAAGGATGTCACGAGGTCGGCGTGTGATTTTCCACCCTGACTCGTGGGAGCGTGGTGCAGTGGGAGCAGGCTGCATTCATCCAAGAGCCAGGCAGCCAGTGCTTGGGAAGGTATGCTTTGGATGGTATGGGCGGCTGGTGCGGGTGGCGGCACCCGTGCCCCCTGGGGGCTGGGGCTCTGTGGCGGTGGTGTTCTGCCGCCATTTCATGGGGGTATGTGTGGCGCCCGGTGGTGGGCGGGTCTGTGCCTTCCGGCGGTGGGGCGGGTGTCATGGCGGCAGGGCTCTGGGCTCGGCGGGGAGCGCAGGTGTTGCTGTGGCCGCGGCGGTTGACCGCCTGGTGCCTTCTGCGCCGGCTTCCGGATCGCGCCGGTGCCTGCGCATTGGAGGTAAACTCTCCTGACCCGGAAGTGTTGGTTTGTACTTCCGGGCGGTCGGGGAGGTGGCCCCAACACATGGAGCATCTGGGAGGTTACTTGAGGAGGCGGTGATGACCATGTGGTGCTTTCCATGATGTCTTCTCCTGGGGCAGGGGCGCTGCATCCACCTGATGGGGAGATGCAGCCTGCCAGCAAAAATCAGAGTAGCAATGGGCGCAGCAAGGATGCAGGCTCTTCTGAGAGGAGTGAGCGGAGTAAGACTGGTCCGCAATCATCTCAGGCTGCCCTCTACCTCCTGAACCGGTCAGTAGGCACACAGCTTCACTGGGTGAGTGTGATTCTCTCCTATTATGCTGATTTCCCCCCTTTTTTTCTGTCTCTCCTTAGGCTAAAAAGGCCAAAAAAGTTGAAATGTGCTCTGTGCATACATCCCCTTCCTGAGCCATATGTTAAACGTCTGTGTCAGGCTTGTATAGCTCAGACGTTACAGGAGGAGTCCTCAGTTAAGTCTGCTGATATTTGATCTATGATCCGGGAGGAACTGCTTTCCCTAAGAGAGGTGGTTAACCCTCGTGCTTCTTCCTCCAGGACTAGGAAGCCTGTTTCCCCTTGTATGTCTTCTACAGAGACAGTCCGGCTAGGTCTCGTGGTGTCTCCAGGTCTTCCTTCGGCATCTCCGGCTTCCTCATCTTCCTCATCTGATGATGAAGGGAAGTCCTGTTTTCCGCTTGAAAGCATGGAGAATCTGGTCAAATCCATTCGTCACACTATGGGGGTTCCAGACTCAAGGGAATCTCGTCTGGCCAAGGCAGTAAACCATAAGAAGGGGTTCCCTAATCCGACTGTTCCGTCCTATAGGAGAGCCTTCAAGAGATGTCCATTCGGACAGAAGAGATCATACCGGGAGCCCGGGACCGTTGGGAACCCAAGGAGGGTAAACAACGGGGTGCCCTGTTTGGGGGGGGGTCCTCCTTTAAACCTGGTAGAAAATTCCAGTAGTTCGGAGCTCCCAGTGGGTGGTAGATTGACAAAGTTCTCACATCGCTGGACAAGTGTCACCTCCAATCCCTGGATTTTGCGGTTGATCGCTTCTGGTCTTCCTCTGGACTTTACCCGTACTCCTCCGGATTCCTTTGTACTCACTTCTCCTCCATCTCATCATGCCCTTGCCCTGAAATTGGAGATTCAGTCCCTATTATCTAAAAATGTTCTTGTTGAGGTTCCGGTGGGCCAGGAAGGGATGGGGTTTTACTCCCCCTTGTTCCTGGTTCATAAGCCCGATGGGTCTTATCGGACGATTATTAATTTGAAGAAGTTAAATTCCTTCCTGGTCTTCCGGTCCTTCAAATTGGAATCTATTCATTCCACGATTAAATTATTGTTTCCTAGATGCTTCATGGCGGTCTTGGACCTAAAGGATGCTTATTACCATCTCGCCATCCACGCCGATTACCAACGGTTTCTTGGGTGGCGGTCGTCTGGGAGGGACGGACTCGGCACTTTCAGTTTGCAGCAATGCCCTTTGGTCTTTCGATGGCTCCTCGAGTCTTCACCAAATTGATCTCCGAGGTGATGGCCTATTTGCGGCAGCAGGACACTCTCATTGTGCCTTATTTGGACGATTTTTTGATCGTGGGTGACTCCTCCGTGCAGTGTAGGACTCGTCTGTCTAATGCCATCTCGTCTTTACAGCCCTTGGGATGGATCATCAACCTGGGGAAGTCCAGACTGACTCTGGTGACTCACCAGTCCAATTGTGAGCGTAGCGCCCCGGTTCATATTGCTCGGGTGGCCCCGTGGGATTTAAATCTGGTCCTGGATGCCCTGATGGAGGCCCCCTTTGAACCCCTTGAGGCAGCCTCCCTTAGGTCCCTGTCTATCAAGACTACACTGCTAGGGGCCCTCACTTCTGCTACGCGGGTAGGTGATCTTCAGGCTTTGTCTATTGATCCTCCTTTCCTGTCCATCTTTCCAGATAGGCTTGTCCTGAAACCAGATCCCTCCTACCTCCCTAAGGTCACTTCTCGGTTTCATAGGAGTCAGGAGATTTTCCGCCCTTCCTTTTTTCCTCATCCTACTTCTCCAGAGGTTCCATACGTTAGATGTCAGGAGATTAGTGTTGCACTACCTTGAAAGGACCAGCGCTTCTAGGCAGAGTAGGGCTCTGTTTGTGTCCTTTCAGGGTCCCAGGAGGGGGTTTGCTGTTTCTAAAAGCACATTGTCTAGATGGATCGGGATGCCATATGCCTGGCTACTCGGTAATGGGACGCAGTCCTCTGGAGGGTGTACGAGCGCATTCAGCCAGGGCCATGGCTTCTTCATGGGCTGAACGTGCTGACGTCTCCATTGACTCGATATGTAAGGCTACAACTTGGTCTTCCCCTTCTACCTTTTATAACCATATCCCCTGAATTTGTCTTCTGACTCTGACTTGGCTTTCGGGAGATCTGTCCTCAACACTGTAGTCCCGCCCTAGTCTTGCTCTCTGCAATTCTCTCATGTGGGTGCTGTCGTGGCGAGAAGAAAAGACTTGATTACTTACCGGTAATTGTGTTTTATGGAGTCCACAACAGCACCCACTCACTTCCCTCCCTCTTTTTTGGCACGTTTTTGGTGATTTGATCCACTTGCCTCGTACGAGGGTTGTTGGTTTTGGTTGTTTTTCTCCCATTGCCTTCCACGACATCATTGGAGGATGTCGTCCACGCCCTATTGGGGGACAGGAACACAGAGAGGTTAAAAGCCCCTCCCCTTCCTCCACACTCCAGTGTCTTCCTGTCCCCCTTGGGGCAAGGAGAGGTTCCAGTGCTGTCAGGCCGGCAGGGGCAGCATTTAGGTGACTTACAGCCGGGCCAGAGATGGGCGTCGGGCGCGACCTCCTCCTTCTTGGGGCTCCCATGGTGGGACATGGCGGCCTTCCTGCGTCCTCCGGGACAAAGCAGGCCGTTTTCGGAGTGCCGGAGGCCTGTCTCAGCTCTCCGGCGTCTCCCTCCTCCAGCTGCGGTCCCGGGAGCGCGCGCTGAAATGCCGCGATGTCACTTCCGGTTTCGGGTGACATCACTTCCGGTTTTCGGGCGGCGGCTCCTGTGCACGCAGCGGCGGCTTGGGCGCGGCTCCAGGGACTCGGCAGGCCTATTGTATGCATCTGCCTGCGGCCAGTGACTTGGAGGAGGGAGGGAACAGCTGTTCCTCGTTGGGGGCACGGTGCTTAGGGATAAGTACCCGCCGGAAGACTACACCCAGGTAAGGAGATCCCTGAAGATGGAGGGTGTTAGATCTTCCTCCTCTGCCTCTGCAGAGCCCAGCGTTCCCCCAGCTCCTGTAAGTGTCTTGGGGTGGTCACTGCGGTAGAGGGCATTAGATCCCTTTACTCACTCTGGGTCCCCTTCTTTCCCCTTTTTCTATAGGGAGACAAGGGCCCCTCTGTTAAAGGCAGCAAAACCCCATCCAGAAAATGTGGCATCTGCGGCATGAAACTTCCTTCTTCCTGCAAAAAGAAGTTGTGTCAGCCGTGTACGGACGGTGTGGTCAGGGAAGAATCCACGTCCCTGCTTGAGGAACTCCAGTCCATGGTTAGACAAGAAGTTCAAGCAGTTAGACAGGAGGTGCAGGCTTCTATCTCAGCCTTGCTGGTTTTTGCTGCAGCATGCAGGCCTTCCCCTCCAAAAAAGAGGAAGCTCCAGGACTGTGATTCGGTGGATCTCATGGAGGCTGTCTAGAGCTCTGCGTCTGAGAACGGCGAGGATGTTGCCTCTGTTGCCTCTGCTCGGGCACGAGATTCTGGACACTACTATTTTTCCTCTGAGTCCATGGGGGAATTGCTGGACGCTGTCCGTAGCACCATGGGTGTTGAGGAGGTGGAATCCCCTTGTTCAGTGCAGGACGAAATGTTCAGAGGCTTGAAGGCTAAGCGGCAGTTGGGCTTCCCTGTCCATGAGGTCATCCGGGAACTCGTCCACCGGGAGTGGGAGTTGCCAGAAATAGGCTGATCACCCCTTCCAAGTTAAAACGGCGGTTTCCCTTGGAGGGTGCTGACTTTGTCGGGGATGTTCCGAAGGTGGACATCCAGGTGGCCAGGGTGGCGAAAAAGACCTCCTTACCGTTTGAAGATTCCTCCCAGTTGAAGGACCCCCTCGATCGTATGATGGAGAGTGTTCTCAAAAAATCCTGGGAGGCGGCCGCTATGTCTTTGAAGGTGAACATTTCATCGACATGTGTGGCCAGATCTCTCTTTAAGTGGACCCTGGAAGAACACATCCTGCAGGGTAGTTCCAGGGAGGAGCTTTTGGATTCCGTTCCACTTCTAAGACGTGCTACAGGCTTCCTGGCTGATGCCTCGGCGGAGGCGGTCCGCGTTGGCGCCAGGTGCGCAGTGTTGTCCAACACAGCTCGCAGAGCTGTGTGGCTTAAGATGTGGAATGGGGATTTCACGTCTAAACTTAAGCTGTGTGGCATCCCTTTTCAGGGGTCTTATGTCTTTGGTCCAGCATTGGATGACATCTAGGAAAAGGTGTCAGACCGGAAAAAGTGTCTCCGGAACAGAAGCCCTTTCGGAAGCAGTCCTTTCGGGCCGAGCGTAGCCAGCCCTCCCAGTATAGGGGGAAGGTGTCCGTCGTGGGCCTACCAGAAAGGTGACAAAAAACGTAATATCTTGCTCCCCCAGCCGGGCTCTAAACAATGACGCCGGGCCCATTGCGGGGTGGCTCTTGAGGTTTCTCCCCCAGTGGGAAGCAATCTCCTCATGCCCGTGGATCCTCTCGACCATTCGGGAGGGTCTGTGGTTGGAATTCGAGAGTCAGCCCCCTCAATGTCTGCGGATCACTCCCCTTCCTCTAGGGGACTCTCGCACACTGTTTTTGTCGGGTCTGCAAGACCTGTTAGGTTCCGACGTGGTGTCTCCGGTCCCTCTGGGAGAAGTGGGCCAGGGGCACTACTCCAGGTTGTTTGTGGTACGAAAGCCCTCCGGGGCGCCCCGTATCATCTTCAATCTAAAACTTTTCAATCGTCATGTTCTTTACAGGCGATTCAAGATGGAATCCGTCCGCTCGGCGATCCCCCTGATCGGTCAGGATTACATGATGGCCACCATCGACCTCCAGGACGCGTACTATCACGTCCCCATTCACCGTCTCACAAACGCTTTCTGCGCTTCGCGATCTCCGGGGCAGGCGGGACGGTCCATTATCAGTTCAATGTACTGCCGTTCGGGATCTCGTCAGCCCCCAGGGTTTTTACCAAACTCATGGGGGAGGTGATAGCGTTCATCCAGTCCCAGGGCTTATGCGTGATTCCCTATCTAGACGACATGCTTGTGGCGGCGCCTTTGCCAGAGGTCCTGCGCAACCATGTCTCCAGAACTTTAGAGATTCTTCAGGGTCTGGGGTGGGTAAAAAAAAAAAAAAAAAAAAAAAATCACCGAATTGGTACTAAGAACTATATAGAAAAACTCACCGAAGTTTTGACAGGCGCCAGGATTCCCTGAACTCTCGGGTCCAGACCCCGGGGTGGGTGGTGGCCTCCCTTTCCTGGTGGATGAATCCCGGGAACCTCCGGACGGGGGTGGCCTGGCTGCAGGCTCGAGTGCCCACCGTAACTACGGATGCCAGCGGGTCCAGTTGGGGAGCGATGGTGGATCGCGTGCCGTTCCAAGGGGTTTGGAGTCAATCGATCAGTCGTCAATCTTCGAACTTCCGTGAACTTCTAGCGGTGGAGGAGACGCTTCATGCTGCAGTTCACATCCTACAAGGGCGTCACGTCAAGGTTCTGTCGGACAATGTAACTACGGTTGCCTTCTTGCGCCACCAAGGTGGTACTCGGGGCATCCACTTGCAGGTGCTCGAAAGACGAATATTTTCTTGGGCGGAACGTCATCTTCTCTCCTTGTCAGCTGTTCATCTGAGGGGAGCGGACAATGTACAGGCAGATTTTGTGAGCGGCACGGAGGTCCACCCTGGCGAATGGAGCCTCCATCCGGCCGTGTTTCGCTCTCTTACGGACAGGTGGGGAGTCCCATCAATCGACCTGTTTGCGTCGGGAGCAAATGCCAAGGTGCCAACATTTTTTTTCCCTGAGTCGGTCAGAACATCCTCTGGGGCTGGACGCCTTCGCCCATCGCTGGGACTTCCGGTTGGTGTATGCATTTCCTCCGATCCCGCTGCTCCCCAAGACGTTGCAGAAGATTCGGGCGGAGGGGGTGACGGCTATCCTGGTGGCTCCCCTGTGGCCAAACGGGCATGGTACGGCGCTATCCAAGACCTGTGCCTGGAGGATCCGATTCTGTTGCCTCACAATCTGCTATCCCAGGGTCCTCTGTTTCACCAGGACCCTCAGTGGCTCAATCTGGCGGCCTGGCTGTTGAGGCCGAGATCCTGACGGCCGAGGGCCTCTCCCAAGCAGTGATCCGCACGCTTCAGCAGAGCAGGAAGCCCGTGACAAACGCCATTTACGGGAAGGTTTGGAAACGCTTTCTGTCCTGGTGTGCTCCTTCCGTTCCGGATGTACATCATCCTAATGTGGCTCTCATTTTGGATTTTTTGCAGCGAGGCTTGGATTTGGGCCTTCAGCCGAGCACTCTTAAGGTCCAGGTTTCAGCTCTCAGTGCCGTGTTTGATCAGGATCTTGCTGCCCATCGATGGATCAGACGATTTGTTACCTCTGCTTGTAGACTGGCTTCGGACTTCCGTCCCTACTTGGGATTTGAACATTGTTCTTCAAGGTCTTGCTCAGGATCCCTTTGAGCCTTTGTCTGCTGCTTCCCTTCCATCTCTCTCTCACAAGACGGCGTTTTTGGTGGCCATTACTTCGGCCAGGCGAGTTGGGGAGCTGCAGGCGCTCTCGGTCCGGGCGCCTTACCTCATGGTTTCCGATGATCGCATTACGCTTCGGTTGGATCCGTCCTTTCTTCTAAAGTTGTGTCGGATTTCCATCAGGCCCAGGAAGTGGTTCTCCCGTCCTTTTGTCAGTCTCCGGCTAATGCGGCTGAGGCCGTGTTTCACACCTTGGATGTGTGTCGATCTGTCCTCCACTATCTCCAAGTGACCGCTCCCTGGAGGTTGGATCAGAACCTGTTTGTTCAGCATTTTGGGAAAAACAAAGGGAAGAAAGCTTCCAAGGCTACCATCACTTCCTGGATCAAGAAGGCGATCTGTTCGGCCTATGTCGCTCACGACCTTGCTCCTCCGGTGGGGTTGAAGGCTCATTCCACTAGGGCTGCTGCTACATCCTGGGCAGAGCTGGCTGGAACTTCATCTGAGCAGATATGCAGAGCGGCTACATGGTCGTCCCTCCACACCTTTTCTCGCCACTATAGGTTAGATCTGTCCTCTAGTCGGGATCTGTCCTTTGGTAGGAAAGTCCTACAGGCAATTGTCCCACCCTGAGGAGTATCGGTGGTAGTCCTCCAATGCTGTCGTGGAAGGCGGTGGGAGAAAACTGAATTAGTCCTTACCGGTAATTCCTTTTCTTGGAGCCTTCCACGACAGCATCAGTTCCACCCCCTTATTGTCGGTATTTGGATTCGGTAGTATCAGGTAATCCATGTCTTCAGGTAATCTTGGTAATACACTGGAGTGCGGAGGAAGGGGAGGGGCTTTTAACCTCTCTGTGTTCCTGTCCCCCAATAGGGCGTGGACGACATCCTCCAATGTTCTCGTGGAAGGCTCCAAGAAAAGGAATTACCGGTAAGGACTAATTCAGTTTTTTGTGTGTGTTGTATATTATTCTTCTCTTGACTATGCGGTTCCTCTCATGCTCTGTAACACAAACTGAGGGAGCGAGGGGGACCGCCCCTTTTTATCTGTAGGTTTCCTGTCCTGGTGGGCGGATCCCCTCTCTCATGTGGGTGCTGTCGTGGACTCCATAAAGAACAATTACCGGTAAGTAATCATGTCTTTATTTCCAATAAAAAAAACCTGTACAACCTATTTCACAACTTTATGAGCTTCTAAAAATCCCCCTGCAGGTCCAAAGTAATCTACACGAATTTCATTGAAAATCTCGGCTTTGCTACATCTGAGGTTGCAGTGTCTGGTCACATTAGAAAACATGACTGATCAATGTGGCCACACGAACACATCGACAGCATTGCGTCTTTTATAGGGGTGACATCTGTGAGTTCACATGAGATACTAGCTCTGCGGTTCCCATGGTACCCCAGCCGTGACCTGAGGTGAACTCATTGGCTCAATGAACTCACCTCAGGTGAAGTCATTAAACTTAATTCTGGTAAACCGACATTGAGTTCAATGTTGTCAGATTACTGGATTATTGATTTAAATGGTGCCAGATTATCTGATTATCTGGCACCATTGAAGTCAATAATCTGGCAATCTGGCACCATTGAACTCAATGCCAGATTATTGGATTGGCTATGTGTGTATACTGAGTATTTAATTACAGAAATTTCTGCACCAAAACTGCATCTTCTGGCAGAAAAATGCACCATAAATGCAACACGTTTTTTACATGGTTTTGATGTGCATTTAGTGCAGTCTTTGTCACAAAACTGCATGCAATAAATTCAATGTGTTCATCTGAGGGTCCTCAGTGGTTGATACCTTTTAATGCCTTGATTTTAATATCAAGAAATCATCTCCTACATTACAAAACTAGAGAAGAAAATAACCGGGTCCCTCTTGTAGTCACCTACAATCCAAATCTGGAGGCGCTAAGAGGAGCTGCACGGAAACTGCAACCACTCCTACAAAAAGATGCCCGACTAAAATCAATATTTCCGGATCCCCCACTCTTGTGTTTTAGACAACCTCCGAATCTAAAAGCATCATTGTCAGAAGGGCCCTGTCCTCTCCAGCAGCTAAAGGAACTTTTCCCTGCAACCAGAACAGGTACAAAACCTGTCTATCTATAATGACAACGGACAAGATAAAGATTCCCAGGACAGATCAGGACTACAAGATCCCAGGTAACTTCAGTTGCACCACAAGCAATGTGTTGTATTTAATTATACGTACAAAATGTCCAAAAGGTGGTATGTAGGTAGGGGAGACAGGACAAAAATTCAGAACAAAAATGAATTCTCATCACCACACAGTGAAAGAAAGACTTATGGACCTACCTACAGCCAAGCATTTTTGCAGCTCTGACCACATTATAACAGATATGAGGCTGCTCGTTTTAAAAAGTAACTTCAAATCTCAGACAGAGAGAAGAATTTGGGAATACAAATTGATAACGACCTTTGACACATTCAAAGCAGGAATGAATGTTTAACATGGACTCATGTCTTTTTACATCAATTTGAAAGGGCATTTGGGGATATCACACCTTTGAACAGACCCCAGTTAGAGGACAATAGACACTGACACTTCTTACGTGAACTGTTATCACAGCAATTTCACTCCCAGTCATTCCTGTTCTTGGACCAACCACTAATCAAAGGACTATAAAACTGTCTGTTTGCCCGATGTGGTTTTCACGGAGACATGGAGGTTTGGGGCCAAGGCATGAGCTGCGGGGGTGCTGCGCCAGTCTCCGGTGGGTGCCACCATTATTATTTCCCAGCATGCATTGCCGGTCTGGCAATACATGCTCTAGTGTCTAGAAATGGCTGCGGTCGGCGCATGCACCTCAGCAATTTTTATATAGATACTCTATTTTCCATACTTCAAGAAAATGGCCACGGCACATGCGCAGACCGCGATCCGCGGCCATTTCTAGACACTAGAGCATGTATTGCCAGACCGGCAATGCATGCTGGGAAATAATAATGGCAGCGCCCACCAGAGATCGGCACGACACCCTCACAGCTCCTGGCTTGGCTCACCAACCTCCGTGGCCCCGTGAAACTGCATCTTACACCACCACAACCCTCCCTCGGTAAGACTTGGGGTGCTATGTACCAAGATGTATGTTCCCCATTCTGGGACATATATCAGGAGGGGGCACATAAAGCAAGATGGGGTATGGAAACCAGGAAGGGGGCATGGATATCAGGATGGGGGCATATATATCAGGAAGGGGCATGGATACCAGGATGGGGGCATGGATACCAGGAAAGTGACATGGATACCAGGATGGGTGCATATATATCTGGAAGGGGCATGGATACCAGGATGGAAACCAGGATGGGGGCATGGATACCAGGATTGGGACCATATATCAGGATGGAGGCATGGATACCAGGAGGGGGCACATATACCAGGATGGTGGCATGGATACCAGGAGGGGGACCATATATCAGAAGGTGGACCATATACCAGGATGGGGACATGGATACCAGAATTTGGACCATATATCAGAATGGAGGCATGGATACCAGGATGGGGACCATAAATCAGGAGGGAAACAGATATACCAGGATGGGGGCATGGATACCAGGAGGGCGACCATATATCAGGAGGAGGCACATATACCAGAATGGAGACAAATTTACCAGGACGGGGGACATATAAACTGATTGTAAGACAGACACTGGCATTATAAGACGGACCCCATTTAAAATTAAAAAATGTTATTCTCTTTTCCTTCACCAAATTTGGGGTGCGTCTTATAAAGCGAAAAATGCGGTGTGTGTATATATATGTGTATATATATATATACCACAAAAAATGACAGCAGCACTCCAATCCAAGGTCATTAGTTGCCTTTAATCAGGCCCACAGGGTCTGATTAAAGGCATCTAAAGACCTTGGATTGGAGTGCTGCTGTCGTTTTTTGTGGTATATAAGCAAGTATTGGATTGCTGGACGGATTTGCACCCCAAAAATTTGGTGCTGCTCAAAGATTTTTTCTAATATATATATATATATACATACATATGTATATCTTTACACATGTGTTTCTCCAGAAATTGTATTATTAAAGCCTGATGAAGAGGCCATAGTCTCGAAAGCTTACTTTGCTTTTTCTTACCATCTTTTCAGTTAGCCATTAATAGGTATCAACCATTGAGGACTCAGATTCTAAAATTTTTCTATCTATTGGCTGACACGGTACAAACATTTTTTTACCTTATAGTGTTCATCTGTATTTCCTGGCAGAATAACGGGGTGCCCGTGATGGGCATCATGGGCATTAACAAGCCATTTCTCATGTATCTTGAACAGGACCAGGGAGCACAGACTTATGTGATCGGGTAATTGCCGAACCAAAATTTGCAAGAAATTGGTGGGGATGTGTATCTTTTTTTTCAATTATACTTAACAATTTAAGCCTTTTAACAAAAAATATAATTGGAAAAACCCTATAGTCCAACGATTTTGGCTCACAGAGACGTCATATTATAAGGCCTGTGTACAAGGACAATGGCTGTCAGGCTAAGCGCAAAAGATAAATGTTGCACATATCTGGTAATTGCTTTTATTTTTGCATTGCTTTTTTACACGTCTGGAAGAGTAAAATGATTAACTGATCGTATGTGCAAGAATGTATGGTGGTTGTAATATATTTTTTTAACACCAGGTGGCGCTCCATGCTTATACATTTCTTAAAGCGAAGCTCTAGTAAATGTGGATGTACGGGATAAAGAATAATTCATATGATGCATTTTATGTCAAAGCTGTTTATTTATTGGTGGTAAAACACCACAAATACTTTTATAGGTTTTAAGGTAAATGTATATAATTATTACAGTCTCAGCACTGCACAGAAATAATGGCTGATACTCAGGTATGATTGCAATTTATAACGGTCATGAATAATATTGACGAGAACATATATTTTGTTTTCTTTTTGTGCTCTGTTTGCACAATCATCACAGCCAAGCATTAAATGTAACTTGCCAGGAACAACATTTCATGCAGAATATTTGTGGTTGGGAGGAGGCGGTGGAGGCCTCAGATGAACTTTCTGTGAGCCCTCTAAGGCTCTGTTCACATGTTGCTTTATTCTTTCATTTTGTCTTTTCTGCATAGAACAAACAGAATTAGGGTGGAAACACACTATGAGAGATACATGTGAGCATCTCGCATGCATCTCACATGAGTAACCCGGCCTGGCCCCTGCCTCTCTGAATGGGAGCGTGGAGCTCCATAGAAGCACAATCAGCTCCATGCTCCTGTTCAGAGAGGCAGGGCCAGGCTGGGTGACTCGTGAGTTGCATGCGAGATACTCACATGCATCTCTGCCCTTAAGATCCTGCACACTCCTGTTTTAAACAAATGATAAGGGAACCCCGTTGATTTATAATGGGGTCTGTCTCGTTTCCGTTTGGTATAATTTTTTTTCAATAAAAAAAGACATGCACCCAGAACCTTCCACTTTTTCCACTGTAAAAATAAGAGCAAACACAAACAAGACAGACCAATGAAAATATGTGGGTCGAGTCTGCTCCCGTGTCAAACAGAAGTGCACAGGATCCTCATTTCGTTTGTCAGTTCTGTTTGGAAATCACAAATGGAATAATAACAACAGACATGTGATCACAACCTTTTTTAACATATTATGTACAGTTGGGCTCAAAAGTAATTTTTGTCATAATTTAAAAAAAAGAAAACACCATAGTTTGACAATAAATGGCTTCACCCAGCCACTAACCATGAGTGGAAAAAAGTTTTTTTGTTATCATTCATATTCTCTGAAAAAAGGTAAAAAAAATCTGCCAGAGTATGTAAACTTTTAAGTACAACTGTATCAGTTTGGGATTTATTGGGTGGTTTTACTGCTTTTTGTCTACGGTCATTAGAAGATTGAATAAAAGTATTAGCATTTTATTGGTATTCTGTGAATCTTAAGTATACTGGCCAACCTTTGGATAATGACAACAGAAAACTTTTAAATAGTGTTTATAATGGAACTTCCATGTAGTGCTCAAAGTAAGAGCCCACTCCTTATATAGTTAAGATAAATTCGGCACTGAAGTTGGATTCAATTGCAGGAAAATTGTTTATTAAGTGAAGTTCACTATAGCACAGACATTTCAGTCCATAGTCCTTCATCAGTGTGCTTCTAGTGATTCACTATGCATAGACCCAGCGGTGGATGCCGCGGTCTCTCCACAAACCCTTCAAATCTCTCTGAGGGTGGAGGCACACTTGCATGCGTGTGAAATGGGAGCATTTTTGATGAATGGCAGTCATGTGAGTGCTTTCCATATAGTCGTGCAAGTGTGGTGCGAGTGCAATGAGTGTGGTGTGACTGTGGTGCGAGTGTGGTCTGTGTTCAATGCATTTTTAACATGGTCTTTCAAATGCTGTATGCATGTGGTATATCGATGATCATCAGCGAGATCACCGCGACTTCTGAATGAGCGGCTCATATAGGAGTCGCAGGAGTTAGCTCCAACTCCTTAATGAGCAGACTTATACAGGAGCCACAGGGTTAACTCCCTGCTTACCGGGGCTGCTGTTATCAGTAAGCAGCGCTGGTAAGCAGGGAGTTAACTCCTGCGGCTCCTGTATGAGGTGCTCATTCAGAAGCCGCAATGATCTCACCGCTGGTGATCATAGCTATAGTAACCGCTCATTTGATTACTATGGCAATGGTGTAAGTGGTGACATTACTGCTTACCAGCCACAGTCTCTGCTGATTCAATGATCACAGAGCACGGGGAATGGACTTCCTCCTTCCTCCCCGTGCTATGTAATATAGCAGGACTGCATCATTTCAAGAAGAGAGAAGCCAGGAAACAGGAGAAGACAGAAGACCAGGATCATGGAGGGCTGCATGGGGTAATACAGATGGAGTCTCTAAGTGTGTTTGTGTCTTTATTTGTAATAAATAATTTTTACTCTGTACAGTGTCTTTTTAACCTTTATTGGAGATTCTTATGGTCGGGTCTAACTGGCCTGACATTAGAATCTCATATAAAATAAAATTCGGTTGCGCCACTGTTTACTAAGGCAGATGAGGAAGAGCATTAGTGTCGAAACATGTTGTGGCGAGGACTCACATTTGTCAATATTAATAAAGACCTAAAGGTAATACTAATCAGTGCAGTGTCTGTATAGCGCTCATAATCTAAATCCCACCATTTCTGCATTGTTCTTAATAAGAATTCATGGCTTATACCAGCTGGTATAGCAAAGCTGGTATTAACCCCTTATTACCCAGTGTGCCACTCATCACCAGGGCAACTGAAAGAGCCAGGTAAAGCGCCTGGAAATGGTGCTTCTTATAAATGCGTCATTTTCAGGGGCGGCTGTGGGCTGTTATTCCTTAGCATGGGGGGGCCCTAAAACAATGGGCCCTCACCCCGCTGAGAATACCAGCCCTCAGTTGCCTAGTTTTACCCTGACTGGCAATTAAAAATAGGGCAGAGATCTCAGGGAAACCAGTCCAAGAAAACACTGTGGGCAGCTGGCTAAAGCGCTCAACACAGTGAATTCCTAGGCACATTGCCCCCTGGGAATTACGAATATGCAAATAGAGGCTGTGGAGCATCGCTTAGGAGTCTCAACACAGGACTAGCCAGATATTCCTCCAGGGAAGGACCTAGCCATGGGGTGGCTCTTTGAGGAGACCACCATAACCACCATATTAAGTGGCCCTTTGAGTCAATACCCAGCTCTTTACGAGCTTAAAGATATGACACAAGGGAATACCAAGGCCAGGTATCCATCCACAGAAAGCTGTTTCGGGTGTTGCCCCTCATAAGTGGAGTAGGATTCTGGCTAGGTGGGAAAATGCCTAGTAGACCAACAACATGAAGCAATCACTAGCCAAGAAAACACTGCAGGCAGCTGGCTAAAGCGCTCAACACAGTGAATTCCTAGGTGCATTTCCCCCTGGGAATTACAAATATGCAAATAGAGTCTGTGGAGCCTCGCTTAGGAGTCTCAACACATGACTAGCCAGATATTCCTCCAGGGAAGGACCTAGCCTGTGCTGAGACTCCTAAGCGAGGCTCCACAGACTCTATTTGCAATAGCATCCCATTATCAGTGCACAATTTTGTGAATCTTTAGAAGCACACTGATAAAGATCTACAGACTGAAATGTCTGTGCTAGAGTGAACGTCACTTAAAGCGTAACCGCTGTTTACATTTTTATTCAATAGTAATGTAGAGCAAGTGATTATAATCAGCTTTCAAATATAATTTATTAATGAAATCAGGAAGGAAACACCTTAAAAATCTTCCACAGAATGTCCTCAGTAGGCTGATTCTGAACCATACATATGATCGTTGTTAGGCAGCTCCATCTTCAGGGGGTGTGGCCTACACTGCATTCACAATACAGATGACCCAAGTTACCTCATGTCTGAGCTCAAGCAGCTCCTGTGAGATCTTATCTAACTCCTCCATTCAGAAGGTCTATGCTCTGTGCTCTGTGATAACACCCAGCAGAGCCATGTCAATGGAGGTGTCGGCACAAGGTAATTTGAGAGTCTTATCAGTGTATTGTGAACGCCGTTTAGGCCATGCTCCCTGAAGACGGAGCTGCCTGACAATGAGCTTATGTGTGGTTCAGAATCAGCCTACTGAGGACATCTTGTGGAAGTTTCTTTAAAGATTTATCCTCTCCGATTTCATTAATAAAGTATATTTTAAGGTTGAGTATAATCACTTGCTCTACATTTCTATTAAATAAAAATGTAAACGACGGTTACGCTTTAATAAACACCTTCCTGCAATTTAATTCAATTTGAATGCTGAATTTACATGGAACTTTTGTGATCTGGAGATTAGTGGGCATTTTTTTTATTGACAGGCAGTTATCCTTTATGGCAATTACACATTTTAGTAGCACTCAGGTAACCCCAACTTTATTGTGTATTGGGGGCATAATTACTTTTTTTTTGGGGAGTGGAAGGTTAGTCAAGGGGCTCAATTGCTAATTGTATGACATGCAGGGGCCATCATTACATTTTTTCTTTTTCTGAGAGCACATGGAGGATTAGCATTTGATAGAGGAGCACTTAAGGAGCATTATTACTTGTTAAGGGGGCACTAAATTGGCACAATTACTGTTTATTGGAGGTACGCAGGGGGAATATTTTATTTTTGTGGGCCATACCAGAGACAGTATTACTTGTGTCAGAAGCATTCAAAGGGCATTATTACTTTGTATGGGACACTGCGGATATTATTACTGTAAAAAGGTAAACCTGTTACTTTATTAAGGGCCATTAGGAAATCTTTACTTAATAAGAATATGAGCACATAACATCTTTTAGACACTGGCGCACCAGCCAAGTTGTTAACGGTGTCTTCCTGAAGCAGCCTGACTAATGGACTGATGAAGCCTCATTCCACAGCCAGCAATATATGAAGCAACACCGAGACTAAGAAGACAAAAGTTGAAAACTTTGCGATGAAAACCAATGTAAGGCCCCGTTCACATAGGCGTTTTTATGAAAATGTGGCAGATGCGGCAGAATTACCGCATCTGCTGCATCTTCCGCCTAACGGCCGTACTTGCAGTACACCTGTGGCAAGCCCCATACATTGTCTATGGGGATTATGGTCAGGTGCGGCAAGTGCGGTTCCGGCAGTTACGGCCGCGAAAAAAGCACGGTCAGCCGTGCTTTTTTTCCACGACCTCAAGTGCTGCATCTGCCACAACCGGCAGAACCGCACTTGCCGCACCCGACCACAAGCATGGGGCAATGCATGGGGGTTGCCGCAAGTGTGCCGCAAGTGCGGCTGTTAGGCAGAAGATGCGGTAATTCTGCTGCATCTGCCGCATTTTCATAAAAACACCTATGTGAAAGGGGCCTAAAATGTATTTATGGACTCAAATGCATGCATTTACAAAATTAAAAAGTGTCCTCAAAGGTGGAAAACCACTTTAATAAAGTAGTTGTCAGTTCCTTAAATACAACTACAGTCTGATTCTACTATTGGCATTTTGAAAAGCAAAAGTCACATGACTATAATATGTAGGAAAATCCTTTTGTGTAATATTAATGTTGTTTTGTAAGTAGTCACCAAGAGTCCTGTATTTTCCGGTAATCCTGTGGCAATAGGGGAATTCCTGGGGCAGAATAATAACCTTATCAGTAGAAAAGGAGGTCCTGCCTGAATGATGGGGTTAAGAGCAGGGTTTAACATCTCCCAAAATGGTTGCCAACGTTGACAATATATGGCTCAATTTTGGTTCCACTAGTTTAAAAATGTAATGTTATCTTGCATTTTGCCATAAAGGCACATGGTGGCGCTAAAGACACATTAGCTTTGTACGAATGTACACTGTAGAAAAATACAATTTTAGCTGATTTCTTTGCTCCAGGATGCACTATAATAGCAAAGGTTTAAGTTCAGTGCAGACAATGGTTATTTAAACAATCGTGCAAGACACCTGACACGTAGCATTGTTACTGTGAATAGCTATGTCCCAAGTCACTGCAAGTGACTTCACGTAACTATTGCACACAACATTAGCATGCAGACTTAGAATATAGAATTTACTCCTACAAAATATGTCCAATATACCTGCAGTTTAAGGTTCTGTTCATATCTGTGTTGGAGGCTCTATTACATCCCACTGTAGACTCCTTTGCGAGCAAGCTTCTTGAAGTTATTCTCCTAGAATGAGATAAAATGGAGACCCTGATATGTTTCAAACTGCACCTCGTTCTAGTCATGGGTTAGTATGGGATTCAGACTAAAGACCTAAAACTCCCAAGATCTGTGTGTCTCAATTGACAAGAGCTGTATCACACATACCCTGCTGGTGGCCAATAGCATGGCTATGATATCTGGAGAAATTTCCAGAGATTGACTGCCCCCAGTTATAAAGCAAGCAGTAAGGGTGCCATCGTACTTGCGTTTGTGTCTGCATGCGTGTGGCATGCAGACGCAAACGCAACCCATACTGATGTGAACACAGCGGAGAATCTCCGCATGAGTTCACATTAGTATGCACCCCGGCCAGCCAATCAGCTGTCTCGGGGGCGGCCGGGAGGAGGAGATCAGCGGTGGAGATCTCCTCCTCCTGGCCACAGCTGATCCCCCACCGGTGTGGGCGCGGGAGATTTGAAGAAACAGCTGATCTGACAGCTGTTTAAATCTCCCACGCCGACACCGAATAGGGTGATATCGGTGCAGGAGATATGAAACAGCTGATCGCTGTTTCAAATCTCCCGCGCCGACCTCTCCTAGTCGGTGTCGGCGCAGGAAATTTAAACAGCTGTCAGATCAGCTTTTTCTTCAAATCTCCCGCGCCGACACTGGCGGGAGATCAGTGGAAGCTCTAGCTGATCTCCCGCTGGCCGCCGGTGATCACCGGTGGCCACCGGGAGAGATTTCAATGAGATCCCGCTCTGTCATGCGGAGGATACTGTGGATCCATTGCCTTCAATGCATGGTTTGTGCGCTTGCGGGAGCTTGCAGATAAAACAAGCGCCCGCGACCGCACAACAAATGCAACAGGCTGCGTTTGGAGTGCACTCGGAGGGTGCACAAATTGTGCGCATCCGAACGCAAACACAACCGAACGCAGCCAAACGCAGGCACATGCGTTCCCATGTAAACATTGGAACGCAGTGCGCAAGCCTTTGGCTGCGTTCGGTACGCTGCGCTTGAAAATGCAAGTGTGAAGGCACCCTAATGGCCCCTTTACACGCAGCTACAGGTAACAGGTTTTCCACAGGTAACTTACTGGCTGCAATGAAATCATGGAGACATGGTTCTATCTTGTTGCTGTGTACAAATGGAACTATGTCTCCATGATTTCACTGCAGCCAGTAAGTTACCTGTGGAAAACCTGTTACCTGTAGCTGCGTGTAAAGGGGCCATAAGAAGTATGAACCTGGAGATAACCATCTTTATGCTCAATGAGGTAGGGATATATTTCTTCACATAAGACAGCCCTGTCCTTGGACACCGACTGAGTTACAAGTGATACAGCTCTTGTCAGTTGAGATACAGCGATCAGGAGCTGTATGTCTTCAGCTAGATCTTACATGTGACAAGGACAGCCTACAGTTTTAATTATATCCAGGCGCCATTTTATCTTGCTGTTGGAGAACCCTTTAAAAAATAAGAATGGTCCATTGGGCACTATATGAGCTTTGCATCTGGTATAGCGTTGTAATTTCCATTATAAGCAGAACTTACAACAGTCATATTAATGTTAGCAGTACAATATTTCAATTGTCCCTTCTGGCTCATCACAAAAAAGGTGAACTGTTTATCCAAGATCCAAACATGTTTATGAATTGTCAGGACAAACACAGAGACTAGAAAAGGTTCTAATGACACTAAGGATCTGCAATTGAAGCTATTCCATAATATAAATTGAATGGTATCTACAATTCAGAGCCTTTATTTATGCGGATGCAACTGGTGGCTGCAAAGCAATTAAGGAGTATGTCAGCTTGTAGGGAATATAGCCCTATAAAAATTACACCTCTGGAGTTTTAATAGCTGCCTCTCTCAGGTAATCGACAGCTTGACTGTCTTGCCTGGATCAAACACTGCCTACAGAGAAAGTTCAAGCAAGGCAGTGCTGTACAACACCAGTGTGGAAGCAGAATGGTGCACTGAGCATTTTGGCCCGATGTCCCTAACCCATGGTAAGGGAACCACATGTGGCTCACGGAGCCATAATGTGACTAGTGCCTGCCAGCAGGGTGCCTAACACACAGCTATGAAGAGACAGTCTGCAGATGATGACTTTTGTGAGTAGCCCCACTCAGAAGAGCAAATTTGGATGCTCATATAATGGGAGAAAAGATAAATAGAGTAAGATGCAGAAAGGATGATACTTCCAGTAACAGGGGTTCTTCAATCTGGTTGTGTGGTTAGTGTACTTCATGTAAGAATATTAAATGGGGGTAAAGAGAGCACTCCTGGATGCAAGTATCCTGCCCATAAGGGATGGGCACAAGGTCACAATGTGCTTTTTGTGGGGAAGACCTCCTCTGGACCACCAGAGCTTGGGGGACCAGGTTTCCCCTTACTGAGGTTGTCCCTGATTTGAGCTCTTGGCACCCACTTTTGCTATTGAGGGTTCTTTTGTTTTGGTTTGTTTGGTTTACCTGTTTACCTTTTACCTTAATTTGAGTACCCCCATTTGGATGCTCTCCTACCCCTTCGCTCCCTAATCCATCTCATCCCTCTCATTTTCCCTTCCTCTTCTGGCTCAGCTAAATCGGCTCCTATGTTGTTTTGTTTTGCTCCAAAACTTTATTAAATTTAGTTTAAGTTAATTTATTCTACTATGGGTAATATTCCTCTATAGCTACATAGTTACTTCCCTGTACTATTCTACACCCTCTATACGCACTGTCCTACAACCTTTTTGCTAGATTTCCTGCGTTGCTGCACTGGTCATCTGACTCTCTGATTTCCCTCCTTATGTATCTCATACAGTATTCTAAAATACCATAGAGAGATTAGATTCCTCTTCTATCTGGTAAATATTCTTAAAAAAGCTTAAATAATGTATCTTTATAATTGATTATTACTTTGTATATTGTATAATTGTGCTCTCTGCTGATTACTGATGGGGGAATCCTGTCCCCTTAATAAGCAAGATCGCCTGCTTGATGAGATTTATCTTTCTCATCACGGACTCCCGGGCATGCGCACTACGCTCCCGGCGGATGCGCACTGTGACATGTCGCCTTTATATGCGGGCGGCCATGTTCCGGGAGCCTGACATGCGCATAAGCGCGATCGCGCTTGCGCATTCTGGACGTAGGAGGGACGGACTGGCCACCCGATCTCCTACTACACCCAGCTGGGGATGGTATCTATGATTTGAGGCAGCTGCCTTATAAACATGACTTCGGACTGAGATGGACACCTTCCCCTGACGAAGCTGCCAGGCGCAGGCAGCGATACGCGTGGGGAGCGCCTTCCCTCACACCCTTATGCCCTCAGGAACTGGTAAAACTGGTTACTTGATTTTGTAACCCTTCATCCCCCTCTTTCATGTGCTGGTTTACATTGGTCTTATAGGACCTCCTCTGGATGTCTATTGAATATACCTCACTCCTGTATGGGTCAAATTGCTGCTCTAACTAGGCATTATTAACCCTTGATATTATGCTGCTAAATCATGGTATTACACTGAAAGGTTATATGCTGTGTTGTTGGGCATGATTATTGTTATCAGGTGCAATTGACTGCATATATATATTGTTATAGTGAGGATTCCAGATAAAAGTCTTATATGTATAGAGGGGTTTTCTTTATATCATTTCTACACTTCTATAATTGGTTTACATATAGGGAGCTCTTTAGTGCAATGTATGGGTCATGTTTCTCATATGTCTGCATATAACTATTTATTTACATATATGAATTTTCTATGTGCTCCTTGAGTTAAAACTATGTATAATCATTTTCAATGAAGTGCTCTGTTCTGTAACCGGGTTTTGCAAGGGTGTTGAAGTTTTCTATGGAATACCTTTTTCATATGAATTGTTATAAGCTGTATTTGGCTTTTTTAAGTGTTTTTATTCCTGTGTGTTCATCTTTGTGTGGTCTTTTCATTAAATAAATTTGCTAATATTGAAACATATAATTGAGGTTGTATCGCTTCTTAGGACTTTCTGTTTCTTTACCCTGATTAACTCTTACTGTCCAGCGATCCTAGTCCTATATATATATATACTTGGTGTGTGCCCTCTCCTCTACACTCTTTTTGTGGGGAAGAGTTTGCTGTCTTTACAGCCGAATGTGACCAGCTCTGAGAGATGAAAGTGGCTCTCATGATAAGCATGATAAGATAGGTTGGGTAATACTGCCTCAGGCCAATGCACGCATGCCCTGAATACACTAATTAGCAGATTTGTATTTAGTTTCTGTATAATAGAGGCAGTGATGTAGAAACATAAAGGCTTGTTTTGTTCTCCTCATGAAGAAAACAACACCAATTTTCATCACTGAAATGGTCAAATTTTCTTCAGTGTTTGGTCAGTGCATCCAATTCTATCAATGATTTTCTTGTATGGCAGAATACTCTACACAAGGAGAATAGCTGTTCCCCCAGACCTCGTCTACAAGCCTCACACCAGCCAGATCAGAATTCTTACAACACGTGCACTGATGAGTGGCAATCACCCCGAAACACAGCGTCTGCAGTTTGGGGTTCTGATCTGGCACAAATCCTAAGTTATATTAAAAAGCATGTTAAAGAGTCAATTATGACTTTTAGGATTGATACCTTTATTAGGTGGCATTAGAGTTTTTCACTTCCTCTCTGTAGTGATAATTTGCATGCGCCAAAAATGTGTAATGTTTATCCTACCCATTATACCATAAAACACAGACAACCACAGATTGTACACAGATAGTATTTGGGTCCTGTATGTGATTTGGAAACTTTAACAGAACCATAAAATATAATTAGATAAGTAAACTCCGAAGACACAAATAAAACATGTGAAAAGTAGACATCTGAATGGGGCCCTAAGGTGCAAAATATTTGTAGCTATATCCCCTACAAGGCTATCTACTTAGTTTTTACCACCAGCTTGGGCTGACAGATTCCCTTTAAAGCGACCTGTCATTTGCTCAATAGAATTGATACAAATACTTAGGGTTTGCTCACACTGAGGTACATGGTCAAGTACTGTCCGATGTTTTAGCAGAATTAGAGCGTGTATAAATTGCATAATGTAACAATTCTATCATCATCACCTTTGTAAGCCAGCCTTGGTTGTGATCCAATTCTTTTGCATGTGAGAATGAGAGCACAAGTGACGAGAAGATGGAGAACTTAATTTCTCATTCTTCTCCATTGACTGTGTCGGCGTATTTTGGACTACACTTGGAGATCACCTGAGTGCAACCTAATCTTTTGCACAAACCCATAGATATAAGTGTATATACACTGTCAAACGCAGTACACAGTGACTTTATTGTTATCTTGAATCGTCATAAGAAAAAAAATGACTGATTAGCACTGACACATAATATAACATTGGAGAGACAGCTATTTGGTAAAACGTCTAATAGCATTTGACTGTGCTATATGTTTGTGTTAGCGAGCCCTTAAAGGGATCCTGTCACCTCCAAAACGCCTCTTAAGCTAGCAAAACATGTCCCTGCAGCATACCATCACTAATCTCACACTTCTTTTGTCTCCTAAATAGCATCCTGTGAAAGTGCATAAAAACGTTTTAATACTTACTCATTAGTGATTATAATTAGCAGTGACTATATTCTTTAGTCACCAAGCTGGGCTGTTATGCAGCTCCTGGATCCACCCGGTCTCTGTGTGCTCTGCTTGTGCAGGCATTGCCCTCCCCTCTCTATATCACTCACAGAATGCAAATCATTAGTCCTGCCTTCAGTTTCAGTTTCACAGCAGCACAGACAGAGAGAGGGCTGGATCCTGGAGCTGCAAAAGAACACCCCCTGGTGACTAAAGAATATGTCCCCTGCTAATTATAATCACTAATGAGTAAGTATTAAAACGTTTTTCTCCACTTTCACAGGATGCTTTTAGAGACAAAAGGAGTGTGAGGTTAGTGATGGGATGCTGCAGGTACATGTTTTGATAGCTTAAGAGGCGTTTTGGAGGTGACAGGATCCCTTTAACCTTAGCAGCACCAGCGCTTAAAGGATTATTTTCATCCAGACCCTGCATTCCTGATGACCTTTTGGTTCAATAGATCAATGAGGAGCTTTGGAATCTGTAGAATGATTGCAGCTGTATCTGTAGATGATGAAAATGCTCAATCTTACTGTATATTCTCATAGTAGCATTAGCACAACTCAACAAGGTAAATAGATATAGTTATTTTATCTTTTAACTTATCTATAATACCAGCTCCTATACATTTTTTCCATTTTTTTGTAACCTTGAGATATACAATAAATGTTGGATTAAAGATTGCGGTATCCTTTTTTTTATCCATTACGGTTTTATTGTACAGCAATAAAGATATACACGCAGCATTAAGCATAAAATATCAACATCGCCATCCAGCAACAGGCTATGGCATAACAACACTTAAGGGAGGAGGTATTAAGGCAGGGGGGGAAGGAGGATGGGAGGGATAGAAAGGGAACTAGGGGGAGAGAGCTAGGGAGGGAAGGGAATGGGAAAGTCTGACACCAAATAGCAAACCAAATTACAATTAAATAAAAAATGTAGTTATCTGACCAGGAACCTCCGAGTATCAGTGAATTGGCTTCTCTAAAGGGTGGGAAGCCAAGCTAGAACATATATTAATCACCCTGTCCCTCCTAGTGGAGTCAAGTGATAGCCAGTACTCATGCCTAAAGGTAGAGTTTAATCTGTCAACAACATCGGTTATAGTAGGAGCTAAGCACATTATGGAGGCTGTTAACACTATAGATACGATATGTCGGAAATCAGGGTGAACCTTGTCCACTCCTATATTTAAAACTGCTAGTTGTGGAGTGAGGGGGATCTCCATGCCTGCAAAAGAGGAGAGGAGTCGCAAAATCACCTTCCAGAAAGAGGTCAACCTAGGACAGAACCACCAAACATGAGGGAGGGTACTGGCAATGCCACATTGTCTCCAGCACAGTGGGGACAGAGCCGGCCCAAAGCGGGCCAAGCGAGAGGGAGAGTAATACCATCTGAGATGGATTTTTTTCAAAGATTCCTGATGAGAAACACACCTAGTGGCAGTCTTAACTATCTTCAAGCTGGCACCCCATTCCTCCTCCGTGGCCTGGAAACAGAGATCCTCCTCCCATTTGGACATATATGAAGGTCTTGCGGGGAAGGCTGATTTATTAAATTCCCTATGTATAAGGGCCAGTCCCTTATAATTTTGAGGTTCAGATAAAATAAATTTATTGGAATGGTGAGGGACACGTGGGAGCCAAGGGTATGTTCATTTTATTAGCTGAGGCAAGAAAATGCCTTATCTGCATGTGCTGGAATGCACATTTGGCTAACTCGGGATAGACTGCACATAAAGCTTGAAAAGAGGGGAAAGAGCCAATGTCCCTTAGGTCTCCCAGGGTCTGTAGACCTGAGTCTAGGAGGGGGTGAAAGTGTAGATTCTCTATGTGACGGGATATTGCTTTCAAGCTAATCAGGCCTGCCGAAAGCAAAATCCAGGAGTGTACCACGCTTCTCCACAAGGTCAGAGTGGCCTGTAAGGGAAGAAGGGGCGTCTCCAAATTTGTGGGCCTGAGTGACTCAGCCTTAAGGAGAGTTCGGAGTGAAGACCCACCACTTTAATAGAATTCAATGTACATCCAACCTGGTTTTTCAAGCGGCGGAGACCACCATTTCTTGGTTGATTCTAAGAGAGCGGCTTTATAGTAATTACTAGCTGTGAGCCTGATTCTAAAGAATCGGGTAGTCTAGAATCTATATATAGTTTATTTAGTAATAGTTAGGGGAGTGCGGTGAAATTAATTGTGTGTATACAGGCGGCTCAGTGGGTAGCAGTGAGTGCGGTGGGTGAGTGGCTAGCAGTGAGTGGGGTGGCTCTGTGGTCAGCAGAGGATGGCGGCTCTGTGGTCAGCAGAGGACGGCGGCTCAGTGGTCAGCAGTGAGTGCGGCGGCTCAGTGGTCAGCAGTGAGTGCGGCGGCTCAGTGGTCAGCAGTGAGTGCGGCGGCTCAGTGGTCAGCAGTGAGTGCGGCGGCTCAGTGGTCAGCAGAGGACGGCGGCTCTGTGGTCAGCAGAGGACGGCGGCTCTGTGGTCAGCGCAGGACGGGGGCTCTGTGGTCAGCGCAGGACGGGGGCTCTGTGGTCAGCGCAGGACGGGGGCTCTGTGGTCAGCGCAGAACGGGGGCTCTGTGGTCAGCGCAGGACGGGGGCTCTGTAGTCAGCGCAGGACGGGGGCTCTGTGGTCAGCGCAGCGGCGTGGGCAGAGTGGTCAGCGCAGCGGCGTGGGCAGAGTGGTCAGCGCAGCGGCGTGGGCAGAGTAGGGGGGTGAGTGGTCAGAGCAGGGTGAGGGGCAGAGTGGGGGTCAGTGGGCAGAGTGGGGGGTCAGTGGGCAGAGTGGGGGGTCAGTGGGCAGAGTGGGGGTCAGTGGGCAGAGTGGGTGTCAGGGGGAAGAGTTGGGGGGTCAGTGGGCAGAGAAGGGGGGTGAGTGGTTAGAGCAGGGTGAGGGGCAGAGTGGGGGTCAGTGGGCAGAGTGGGGGGTCAGTGGGCAGAGTGGGGGGTGAGGGGGCAGAGAGGGGGTCAGGGGAAGAGTTGGGGGGTCAGTGGGCAGAGAAGGGGGGTGAGTGGTTAGAGCAGGGTGAGGGGCAGAGTGGGGGTCAGTGGGCAGAGTAGGGGGGTGAGTGGTCAGAGTGGGGGTGAGTGGTCAGAGCAGGGTGAGGGGCTAAATGAGGGTCAGTGGGCAGAGTGGGGTCAGCAGCGCCCTCCTACCTTCACCTGCTTGTGTCGCGCTGTCACCAGTGTGGAACGGGCCGGTGTTGATGAGCAGCGGCGGCTCAGAGTACAGGGTCCAAAGCTCAGCCCCCAGCAGACACAGTGCCTGGGAGAAGGCCGGCATCACTGCCGGAAATAGAGCCGTGGAGGATGGGGCGGACACTGGCACAGCAGTGAGGAGTGGGGCGGTCTCCTCCGACGTGTCCCACTCACTCTGCTTAGCCGCCTGTGGATTGGATGTGGGTGTTGCTGGGGGAGTGGTGCGGACACACCCCCTGGATACCCAACCGCGGCCTTAGTGACAGGGACAGGGGCTGCCTGCCGGCCTTCCTCAGAAGATAGAAGAATGCAGAGAATGCAGGGAAGCATTGACAATGTGTGTGGGCAGCGGTGGGCCCCTGTAGTGGCCCCGGCCCTGGCTTGACTATATATTCTATTGTATTGTTGTATTGTTGTTATATATAGTTGCCGTAGCGCTACTTGGCAGCCACGTCTTCGACGACGGAAGTAGCGCCGAATATGACGGAATTGAGCTACGGCAATTATATATAAGATGTTGGGGACTGCCATTCCTCCATCAGAAAATGGGAGGTACATTATTTTCCCCGCCACCCGCGATTTCTTGTTCCCCCATATGTATGCATTTGTTAAAGACTGTAATATCTTGAGAAATCTAATAGGAAGGATAACGGGAAGGGCTCTAAAGACATCCACAATTTTCGGGAGTATGAACATTTTAAATGCATTGATGCGAGCTATCCATGACATGTTAGTTACGCAGTGTTTTGATATCTCCTCCGCCAGGGCTGCACTCAGTGCCTCCATATTAGATGAAACCAACTTGTGGGAGCCTACAACCGTAATTCCGAGATAAGGAATACCCTGGTTTTTCCAAACAAAAGGATAGGCTGCCTCCAAATGCACCCGGACCTGTCCTGAGACTCGAATGGGAAGGAGCAGGGATTTGCTCGCATTAAGTTTATAGTAGGATACTAGTGAAAATTTGTGTATGACTGCCATGATCTCCTTCAAAGAGGATTCCAGATTCGTGCAGGTAAGGATTACGTGATCAGCGTATAAGCCAATGACGTAGGCGATATTACACCATTGCGCCCCCTTTTCCTCTTTTTTGTCTGTTACAATGACGTAATGTTGGGAGCCCACTTGGAGGCCCGCGATGCGGCTGTTGTTGTGAACAGATTCAGATAAAGGTTCCATCAATAAAGAAAAATTTACCGGAGACAAAGGACAGCCCTGACGGGTACCATTAGTGATCAAAAACGGGGCTGAGAGGAATCCAGAGGATAGCACCCTCGCATTTGGATTCGAATAGAGTGAAAGGATCGCTGACAAAAAGGGACTTTCAATCCCAAATTTGGCCATGACGGCGACGAGGTGTACCCAGTGCACCCTATCGAACGCTTTCTCCGCATCCAAGGACAGGAATGCACCAGGGACCCCCGCCTTTTCCATAGCTCCAAGGATGTTCAATACACGACGGGAGCCATCCCCAGCCTGTCTCCCGGACACAAAGCCCACCTGGTCTATGTGGACAAGGTACGGTGTGATAGTGAGTAGCCTGGCTGCGATGAGTTTGGAGTAGATTTTCACATCGCAGTTCAGGAGCAAAATAGGGCGATAGCTGCCCGGTTCGTCCCTAAGTTTCCCAGGTTTTGGGATCGTAACTATGGTAGCCTGAAGAGTGAGGGCAGGTAAAAATCCCCTACGCTGCCATGCGGTAAAGTTGCGAAGTAAGAAGGGGGCGAGTATATAGGAAAAGGTTTTCTAATAGACATTAGGGAACTCGTCAGGGCCCGGTGCCGAATGAAGTTTGGTAAGTCTGATGGTTTGTTCAATTTCAGACAAGCTGAAGAGGGCGTTAAGGTAATCTACTTGTTCCTGAGAGATTCTCAGTAGGGATATCGAATCCAAGAATGAAGCTATTAAGTCAGGGGTGGGACACGGGGTGCCAGCATCGTCCTTTAAATTGTAAAGTTTGGAATAATATGTTGGTCAGTTTAGTGTCTCTTACTAGCTCTCCTCAGGGCTGGACTCCTCCTGAGTGTTCTTGGCTTTTGCTGTAGCTCTGTATGCTGGCAGCATCGGACTCCAGTGGCCGGGTGTACTGAAGGGCTGTATTATCTTTTTCCCTTTTCTTAGTTCCTTGCTTCTCCACTTGCCTCTGACCCTTTCCCTAGGGTGCGCACAGTGGTCAGTGGTCCCTGGTCCTGGGCCTGGATCTCCCCCAGCGACCAGTTCCTCCATCTCCTCTCTCTTCCTTCACACACTAGACTGAACTGAAACTACAGGGACTCACTAACTCCTCCCCTCAGGCCTGGGTGTTCTTAAAGGGGAACTGACTTAAGGCAGCCATTAGAGCTCCCCCTTCAGGTCTAGGGTGGAAGGTGGTGTGTGCTGTGTTAACCAAGGTGTAAGTCCTTCCTTGCACCGGTGGATCCTGTGGCAATCCCCAGCAGGGGTGTCACATTCAAGTAAGGAATCTATCAAGAGCGCCCTATCCAGTCTACCTTCTGGTCAATCCTCCAGACGGTGCATGACTGACCTAATAAACTTTACAGGTGCCTGGTTAGGGGCATACAGATTCACTAGGTTGTAACGGGTGCCCTGGATTGAGCATGATAGACTAATAAAACGGCCGCCAGGGTCACTAAATTCCTTATAGAGGTGAAAAGTAACTGTAGTTTTAACAAATATACACACTCCAGCTGTTTTGGAAGGACTATTGGCAAAAAAGGCTACAGGAAAGGAGCTGTTTGCAACTCAGAAATTATCCTCTTTGAGAAGATGAGACTCCTGTATGCAGAAAATATCTGCGCCAAGGGATCTCGCCTCACTCCACATTAAAGATCTTTTAAAAGGCGAATTTAACCCATTTACATTTAAAGAGACAATTCTCACCGACATATTAACACTTCTTAAGCACTAGGAATACGTGCACAGGGGTAGTGACTCTCTGGGGAGAAAGGAAGAAGGACAAGGACAAACTGACAAACAAGACGAACAAACATAGCGAGAAAAGTAGGAGAGAAAAAAAAACCACACACATGTAAACTGGCAAGGCAGAGACAAAAAGAAAAACATCTCTCTGCAAGTGGGGCAAAATTACATGTCAATCAGTCTGGGGAAAATCTCCATAGACCGGGCCCTCGCACGGCATAGCAGAGAAAGTGTCCAGACAGCAATGTCAGAAAGGGTGATATACCAGTCCGCTCAAGTCGCCGGCTTCCAACCAGGGGATAGCTTCCTCCGAGCAGGTTCTCTAGCACTTCGAGACTTGTCCTCTGGGATTTGAGGAGAGAGCTTCCAGTCATGCAGTGCCTTATCTATCTTCTTTGGAGAGTGGAACACGTATCTGGTGTTGACTTGAAAGCCCCAGCTGTAAGAGATGCCATGGTCCCTCAGGATCCTGCACATCGGTGCAAACTCCCTTCGTCTAGCCAGGGTTCCCACTGAGAGATCAGGGAAAACCCCAATGTTAGAATATAGGTCTGGCAGGGACGGACAAGCCCTTAGAGCCTGGAGGAAAGCATCTTTGGATCTAAAGGAGTGTAGGCAGGCAAACCCGTCCCTAGGTAAGTCCTTGTGGACATGGGTAGGTTTAGGGATTCCTGGCTATTTCAAGTGAAGTGGCCTGGGTATCTGGCAGGACCGCAGCGAGGAAGCTGGTGAAAAAGGCAGATAGGTCAGAATCGCCAACAGACTCTGGGATCCCACGGAGCCTTACATTACATCTACGAGACCTGTCCTCCAGGTCCCATAATTTCAATTGGTGAGACTCCATCCTCCGCTCCAATGCCTCAAAATTGTCTGCCAGATCATTATGAGAGGCGGCATACTCCGTCATTTTCCGCTCAATGTGGTCTGTGCGGTTTCCCAGGCCTTGTACTTCCCTCCTTATCTCTCCCAACTCTCCCTTAAAGTCCTCATGAATTGCCTGCCGGAGGGAGGATAGTAAACACATAGTTGCGGCAGTTAGAGTAATTCCCTCTCCCTCCACTGTGTTCACCTCTCTGGTGCCTCTAGAAGAGCGGGAGGACGCTGAGCGCGAGCAAATGCCTGAAAAACATCTGTAATTTTAGGCGGCTGGTTGCCTCTTTTGATGGGACCTCTCGGCATGGCACAATGTCCTGGAGGTGCCCGCTGTAAGGCAGTGCTGCCGGTGCCTGTGTGTGCCGTGATATGTCCATGCAGAGGCTCAGTGCCGCCAGAGCACCCCGCTCAGGCAGCCGACACCATTAACATCCAGGCCACGCCCCCAAAATGGCGGTATCCTTACAGATGAACAGTAACTCTTAAAACTGTTGTGCCATGAACAAATTATACATTTTAATTCATAGATCTTAGTTTTATTGTTAGTTTCAAAATTAGATGTGTTAAAAAAATGTTCCTGTCCCAAGATATTCTTATAAATGTGCCCCTGTGCAATGTACGTGTCCAATCATGCAGGAACAGGTTGGATATACTGCAGCTTCAGGGCAGGGGAGGAAGTGAAAGAAAGTATACAGACATTACAGCCGAGGATCACAGCTAATTCTTTCTGTGATGTAAAACAAGTTTTTAAGCAGACACTGAAATGTTTTACATCACAGAAAGAATCAGTTGTGAATGATCCCCAGCTGTAATGTCCGTTTTCTCTTTTTTACTTCCTTCCTTGCCCTGGAGCTGTGGTATATCTGACCTGTACCTGCATGGGCGGACACATCCATTACCGACAGGCACATTTATAAGAGTATCTCGGAACAGGAACATTTTTTAATACATCCAATTGTGGAACATATTTTTATTCAAATATTTTCTAATTAAAAGGTGCAATTGTTCGTAGCACAACCTCTTTAAGTGTTCCCAAATAGGTGTTGCGTGCACCATAACGTTTGTTGTTTTTTTTTTTTAGAGAAAAACATCATTGTATATGTATATACACATACGCATACACTATATTTCTACTCTATATAAAGTGACACCATGAAAAATGCATTATGGCCCCATTGAATTCAATGGATGTCATAAGTTAGACATCTATTAGCTGTAGACCTTCTTTATAGATATACGGTAGTGAAGAAGCAACATTTAGAAAAATCTGAGATTGCTAACAAGTGCTGCATTTTGTGCCAAATAATTGGTCTGTTTATAGCCCTCTTATTGCTAGACACATGTAAATGTACAATAAATGGACTCGATCTTGTGATATCCTTTGCATCTATGTGTAATTACTAAATGTGGGCCTCTCAATGATGGCAATCTGTTCGGTAACAGAAGATTGCCAATTTACATTTCTCCCAGCATCTGAGTTGCACTTTTGTATTGTTTCTGCAGTTAAGAGAAATTATACTGCTTGTAATATTGCATTAGGCGATTGCTATCTAGGCAATTTTCAAGACATTACTATAGAGCAGGGGTGATTAGTTTTCTTTTACAAAACTCCTATGGTTTTACAAATTAAACTTAAAAGGTGTCAACAGTCAACAGGTTTTTGCTACCTAATCTGATAGCAAGGCTTGCAATCCTAGGAAATGTAGATGTCCCACAAAAGCAAAATAAGTCAAAGAAGAAAAAATATGTGCCAGGACAGTATTAAACCAAACACTTCTTTTAAAAAAATGTTATACTTTATTGGGTACAAATAATTAAAAACAGCAAATTAAAATAATTGGGGCAGAACAATCAAGGACTGAAGGAGTGGTGGGTGAGCAACAGTAGGAGCCCCAATAATGAAAGGTACACATAGCTCATGAAAAGGTGATGAAGAGTACTAAGCAGTATTCTTGTAACATACAATTATATCACGTGAAATTTACTGTACCACATTGTATGCAAAAGTAATAAAGATGCATATAACTCAATATTCATTAACATAACGGATAACTAAAAAGTAATAACTGTAGGTAAGGAGTAATACCAAGCTCACTCACAAACATAACACATGTTTCACTAAGTGTGTTTGGTAGATGAGCTTGGTTGTTTAAAATTTGATAGCAGCATAATGTAGAGACACAGACCCTGATTCCAGCAGTGTAACTCATTAAGCTTCTTACAGCAGTTTTAATAAAATCAATGTTTTATTAGCAGTATATATCACTAGAAGACTGATAAACCTGATGCCAGGGAGTCTTCCAAGTTCATGAGTTTTCATATAATCCCGCCCTCACCACTGGTTGGCAGCTTTCTGCCTATAAACAGTGTACACAGACAGCTGCCAATCAGGGTTGTGGGCAGGGTTGTGCAGAGATCAGCATTCAGAGACTTTGTAGATCTGCAGCAGATTAAGTACTGATTTTACCAAAATGACAGCCAGCAGTCTATATCAGAGAGAGATTCACCTGTCCCAAAGGGAAACAAAGGGAGAGAGAGGGAGACCGTACGGCACTACTCTAAGGGCCCTTTCACATCAGCGTTTTTTTTCAAATCGCGGCAGATGCGGTGAAAAAACCGCACCTGCCGCGATTACCGCATACCGGCTGCACTTGCGGCGCGGTTGCGGTTTTTGCCATGCAAAGTATAGGCGGACTTGCGGCAGGCGCGGCAAGTGCGGTTTTGCACTTGCGGCAGGTGCGGCCGCGAAAAAAACCGCAGTCAGCCGCGTTTTTTTTCGCGGCCGCACCTGCCGCAAGTGCAAAACCGCACTTGCAGCACCTGCCGCAAGTCCGCCTATACTTTGCATGGCAAAAACCGCAACCGCGCCGCAAGTGCAGCCGGTATGCGGTAATCGCGGCAGATGCGGTTTTTTCACCGCATCTGCCGCGATTTGAAAAAAAAACGCTGATGTGAAAGGGCCCTAAGAGTAGTAGGTATAAGAGAACGAAGTAATGAATTTTACAATGAATTTTACCCTCATCCTTTGGGAGAATCTTGCGGACATGGAATAATAAGTGCCTGCCATGGTGCAATGGATATGGTCCGGTATGCTGCTTGTGTGGGCAGTCTGTAGAAAGATCCTTTCCTAAGGACTCAATGGAGACAAGGTATATGTATAGTAGAAATTACCACTAAGCATTTGTATCTACTGCCAAACTATAAAAGGCAGCAGAAAGAACTTCATAGGGTGCATGACTCACCGCGGCCGGGACTCCGGTTTAGACAGGCGATGCTTCCTTCCTCCTTGTCACGGGTGGACCGCGCCTGCCGGTAGTGGGGCCCGGTGTAGTGCAGATCAAAAGTGAAGACGTCTTGGTGGAACAGATTAAAGGGGTTTTAATTTATTCGTGACGCCACCTATGAGTAGTTCGGTAAGGGCTACCGACGCTGCGGAGCCCCCGGGGGATGGATAGCAGCAAGATGTTACGCTCCCCACAGGCTGAGCGGTGATCCCCGGAGGCTGGAGCTGCTCAAGATGTTGTGCGGCAGCTGCGGTTACCTTGTAGTGCGGACGGACAGTTCATAAGGAAGCACGGACACAGGTAGTCTCTGCAACGGGTCTTTACTGTAACCAGCAGGCAGTACATGGCATACAGTGGTTGAGTAGTAGACCAGGTGGACTCAGCAGTGATGGTGTCCCTTAGAGATCCGCAGTGTTCCTCCTTTCTACCTACTTAGTTGCCAGTGTCGCCCAGGAATACCAGGTCGGGTACGGGGAGGCTGCTTCAATGCCCTATCCATGATGTACGTTCTGGATGTTTTGGGGAGCCTTGGATCCCTCAGTGGGTACACCGCTGGTTAGACGACTGGAAGTTGGCTGGTGGTGGGGTGCTCCTGTAAAGCTGCTCCTCCACGCTTCTGGTTCGCGTGGCAGAGGTGAACTGCTGCCAGCTTCGGTACCAGTGAACCGGCTGTGAGTTGTGGGCACGGGAGTCTTTTGGGAACCCGTGTAGATAATGCCCAATCCCGGTGGTTAAGGCCTCAGGTGCTGACACCCGACCGGTGACGGCCCAGGGGCCCGCACGGGGTGCAGAGCCCCCGCTCCTAGTTCTGTGTTCTAGGCTCTGCTCTAGATCCCAGACTCTTACGGTCTCTGTCTAGATTATTGTGTGTTCTACTCCACTACCCTAACACTCCACCCCCCAGGACCTATGATTGGCCCTCTGTTCTAGGTGTTGTATGTAGGGTTGGATCTCTATGTTAACCGGATCATTGCTGAGTCAGAGGATATTGCGGCTGCATTTATGGCTGCAATACCCTCTTGTGACGCAGTCGTTGCGGGGCGCCACACTCCCCCTTGGTTGAATACGCTTGTCCCCAAGCGTCACACTACTCACATTACAGAGGTTTTTATATTTTATAACAGGTAATACACTTTTATTAATGACAAGTCATTGTATGCATAAAAGTGAAAAGGTAAATAACAGGTTAACACATTGCGCGGACCCGGCGGGCGGTCGGCTGTCCTTAGAATAAAAGTTCAGGCTGTAGCCGCCAAGTCGCGGTGTTCTGGTGCAAACAGGAAGAAGTCTCTTTTAGTAGCAAAGTTCAAACAACTTAAGTCACTTATGGAGGGCAGTGTTCCGGACTCGTATAGCGAACCACCCGTCACAGCATACATGTCGCTCATAGGTTACTATGTCCCCTCTATACAAGTCTCGGTTAGGATGACCTCGCGGTAGGTGCGATTCCACATCACGGCGCCCCACAAACACTTCAGTACTCACACCCTCCTCCCTTACGAATCCCCACCCGGTGGACAAGTTAAATGTGCTTACCCACCGGGTTTTACGGAATTGTTCAGGCAATGGAGATTGGCGGCGGGCCTCGGCGCGAGCCTGCATGTTGGCTTGCAGTCGAGTGTGCCACTCGTCTCTCCGGATACGACGTACCTCTTCGTCGGAGTGATGCGGCGTGTGGATAAAGTCACTACGGCGTGCTGGTTGTTGAACCGCTCGAGCTTGGTGGGCAGTCTGGAGTGGAGCCCGTTTCAACGGAACCGGAGAAGATGCTGTTGCGGCGGCACCCGACCAGTGCACCCGAGCTGATCGCCCGGCAGAAGGATTCCTGGTGTCTCCCCAGGCGAACCCGGTGTAGAGATCCTCAGCTGGACTGTAGGTCTCCTCGTCATCCTCCTCGACCTCTCCTTTGATGACTACGTCGGGCTGCTCGGCTAACGAAGACGATGGAATGGGATCCTCCGGATCGATGGGTGGCTGTGCTGCAAAGTTCTCCTCGGGGTCGTTGTGCAGGACTTCCAGGCTGCCTGCCTCTTCTTCTGTAGCAGCGGGAAGTGGTGTTTCAATCCCGGTCACCAGGTAGGCCTCTGTAGTTGCAGAGGAGGCCTCCGGTTCAGGGGAGAAACAGGCGACAGTCTCGGTATTGTAGAAACTAGTCGCGGGTTCCGCAGGTGGAACCAGGTATGTGTCAGCTTCTTCGTGGGAGCGTATTGGAAGCTCCGGCTCTGGAACGGAATCGGCTGCGGGTTCATCCGCTGGAACGGGTCAAGCTGTGGTCCTCACGGGAATGATACAGTCTATGGGCTCCGGTGATGAAGCAGGACAGGTGGTGGGCGACGGTGAGGCGGTTGAAAAGCTGGCGATGTCGTCTGGGCTTGGAGAAGCTGTACCCGGTCGGCTCTGCTGCATCGCATGGTGTAGTCGTCTGCCTAGGGTCGCGCTCCAGCTGCGAATCGTCCATTCCACAGTCTCAAGTAGTCGCACCCGGAGGTCTTGTAGAGCCTCTAGCCAGAAGTCGGGGCTGCCGTCTATGGTAAGGGCAGGATCCGGACCCGGTTGGCCTATGGCTGCTCTGGCCTCCGCCTCGACCTCCCGCATTAGGTCTTGGAGTCTCGTGCTGGCCATTCTCTTCTTGGAAGGAAACCACACCCGTTCAACCGGTAAACGTTCTGGTAGAGCTGGAGAAGAAGTCTGTCTGACACTCCCATTTCCTCTGGGCTTTTGTAGTCCAATCGTGGGAAAAGTCTTTGGGGTCCGCGCCCATGGTTGATTCGAGCAATCAGGGCGGACAAAGAGTTTGGCGCCTTTTGTCTTTAGCCCTCCCACGATGAGGGGGGGGGTTGACTCACTCCTGGGCTTGCACGTGGCGGCTTCTTGTGGCGGGAACGCCATCTTGGGCGCCATCTTGGCCCAATGGTGAAAAGGCGGGAAAGTTCTTTTAGGGACGAACAAAGTCCAGTGTAGACAATAAAGTCCATTTTAAGCACATTATACCCGTTGGGTAACGGGCCTGCTCGTATCCTGTTCGTGACGCCATTTTCTGACTCACCGCGTCCGGGACTCCGGTTTAGACAGGCGATGCTTCCTTCCTCCTTGTCACGGGTGGCCGCGCCTGCTGGTAGTGGGGCCCGGTGTAGTGCAGATCAAAAGTGAAGACGTCTTGGTGGAACAGATTAAAGGGGTTTTAATTTATTCGTGACGCCACCTATGAGTAGTTCGGTAAGGGCTACCGACGCTGCAGAGCCCCCGGGGGATGGATATCAGCATGATGTTACGCTCCCCACAGGCTGAGCGGTGATCCCCGGAGGCTGGAGCTGCTCAAGATGTTGTGCGGGCGGCAGCTGCGGTTACCTTGTAGTGCGGACGGACAGTTCTGCAATACCCTCTTGTGACGCACTCGTTGCGGGGCGCCACATGCACACTCCAGGCTGGTCTGTTCTTAATGAACTATCACCCATCACTATAACTCATCACTGAGTTTTGTGGATGTTTTAGAATTATTTTTTTACCTGGAAAAAAGGCCAGGGGCGTAACTACAACAGGTGCAGGGGTTGCAATCACACCCGGGCCCTGCAGCCTAGGGGGGCCCCAGAAGTCCCTTTGGCCTATAGAAAAATGCTAATTCTATTAAAGATTTGCCATAATTGGGGGCTCCATTGGAACTTTCGCATCAGGGCCCCTGGGCCTGAAGTTATGCCACTGAAAAAGACTATTGTACTGGCTGAAATGCGCTGTTTGGATAATTAGTTTTATATAAAATTAAGTTTTAGCTTTATATCTACCCATGGATCCATCATTGATCATTGGAAGCACTCTGCAGTAATTTCTACTACATAACCTGTAGTCTTCTAACTTACACATCGCTTGTATAAAGGTCCTTGCTTTTACAGCATGGTGCTCTCAGATGGAGTATCAAAAATCTGGTGACACATTCCCTTTAAATATTAAAATATGTATGATAATTTATCTGGTGCATATGGTGTAAATCTTTATTAACTCCGTGTAGGTTGATCAATATGATATCTTCCCTTAAGCCAGGAAAGATGCATGTTACATGTAAAAAAGTAATTTAACTTCCAACATAGCCTTAATTTATTATTCATAGGTGCTATTTCTAAAGTCTTTTTAAGCCTAAAGGGTAAAATTGGACAGGTAATGGAGGTATATGATGAATGCAGATTTCCCGCTGTCATGCTTGTTACAAGTTAGCAGCGTTCGGTCCCTTCCTGCGTGGAGACAACAGGGCTGTTTTATCTTTGACACAGTGGGCATTCAAGAATTCATTTGTTTCAATTACTTTTAGCTAACAAGCTGATATGTGCAGAGGTACATAGAGATAAATGAGTGGTGTCAATGGCTGCATCACTTACTGAAGCGATATGGAGGAATACTTAATGTATGAAGACGTTCCTGTGGAATTAGTACTGTCAGCACACCACAGCCCCATGTTTTATGTATGGCACACATAGCATGCAAATGAGTTCAGTATTTAATTACCAAGCTTCACAGGTTGCCACCTGCCTTCAGCAGTTAATGGAAGGTGTGTCTCAAACCTTCCCTTCCAGTGAGGTGGGAAGTTGATGGGATTGACATAATTCTATGCAGATCATATATTAAAGTTGTACAAACGGAATTCTTCATTGTGTTCTAAGTGCCCCCTGCCTTTATTGTCTATGCATTCAGCTCCTTTGGGATCAATGATTTCTACTTTCCATCAATTATCACTCTGTGTTTCCCATTCAAATGCAGCAGATCACCACAGAGCCCCATACTAATCTACTAGTTGCATGAAGCTAGTGGAATATGCCAAGGGATTTCCTAATAGCCTCATCATTAAATGTGAAAACTGTTGCTGTTTCTTACCCTCTATTATTGCTTAGAAATGTATCACCTGAGGATTCTGCTGAAAGAAGCTGAACTGTATTGAAATGTTATATATGTATATAGAACCTAGAATAAAAACACAATGCGTAGGCACACAATGTCGAAATTGAACTTTGAATTTACATTTTTTTAAAATAAAAAAGTATAAAATACATTTACTGGGGACAAGATGTCCCCAATCACAATGGTACCTAACTAACTACTTATCTCACTATTTGCCCTAAGGCTGCTTTCACATAACGATTTTCGGTCATCCGATTGTATCCGTTTCAAAACGGATACAATCGGATCCGAAATTGGACCCCATGTTCCCCTATGGGAATCGGATGGGATCGGATGTGCCACTATTGGCATCCGATTTTGGCACCATCCGATCCCATCCGATGTAATCACGGTCATAAAATCGTAGCCTGCTACGATTTTGTATCCGTGACTCACATCGGACAGCCTCGGATCACTGCTGATCCGAGGCTGATCCTAGTGCCCACAGCATAGGAGCCTATGGACATCGGATCTGAGTTCACCTCGGATCCGATGTCGGCTCCGTATCCCCTGTCTTTCCCTGCTTCTTCTCCTCCATCTTCTGCCCTCTCCTATTCTATATGCTGTGCCCCCACTATTCTTTGCTGTGCCCCCTCTTCTCTCTCCTCATCTATCCCTATCCTGTCCCCTGTCCTCTTCCCTGTCCTCTCCCTGTGTGTAAAAAAATAAAAAAACTCCTCCGGGAGTATACATAACCTCTCACCGGCTCCAACGCTGCATACGATCAGGACTCAAGGACCTGTGATGATGGAAGAGCCCGGTCACATGACTCGTCAGCTGACCGGGTCTGTGACATCATCACAGGCTCTTCTGCCCTGATCGTGTTGCAGCGTTGGAGTCGGTGACATGTGATGTATACTCCCGGAGGAGTTTTTTTTTTTTTTTTTACACACAGGGAGAGGACAGGGGACAGGATAAGGATAGATGAGGAGAGAGAAGCGGGGGACACAGAATAGCATAGCGGGGGCACAGCATATAGAATAGGAGAGGGCAGAAGATGGAGGAGGCAGGAGTAGGGAGAGACAGGGGACCGCAGGATCCACACGGATCCTGCAGATCGGATGGCTATTTGCCATCCGATTGCAGGGATCCGTATGGATCCGTGCCTGTCCGTGGGATCCCCCTTCAAAGTCGGATCCCACGGACAGGCACAAAATCGTAGTGTGAAACCAGCCTAACAGGCCTCAAAATAGAAGGGACAGTACAGGACCTCAAAGTGTTTAACACCTCTGAAATGTATAGTAGACAAAGGTCTACAGCCAAAGACGGTGAGGGAGATGAGAACATCCCCCTAAGGAGCCCAAGAAACTAAAGGAAAACCTGATAATATGATTATGATGGGTAGGTGAACATGTACGCTGTAGTCACTAAAAAAAATATAACTTAAACTGAAAACATAATACATGGGAACACTGCAGTTAATAAATAATACATATAGATATATTATATTTTATGTAACCCATTCTCATATATAGCACCATGGAATTAATGGTGCTATATAAATAAATAAATAAATAAATAATAATATTACTGGGTCCATCAAACCCTGTTTATTGAACTAAAATATGAATGTGCTTTAGTAAGACTGTCAATCAGGGACATGTTCTACTGTAATGACTATGATGTCTCCTTATCACTCAGTTTCAAAAGGATTATATAAATCTAATATATAATGTATTCGGCTTATATGGGTTTACTGAGACTAGAAAAGAAGTCTATTATTCTTTCTTCTTCTTCTTGTTCTTCCCGCCCTTCTTCTTCATACAGTTCTTTCTTCTTCCTCCCCTTCTTCTTCCCACCCTTCGTCTCTTCTTCTTCCCCTTGTTCCCTATGGTCTGTGCCTGGTATAGGGTCTTGTTTTTACTCGTGTAAAGAAACCATAAATAATTAGCAAGTAACCCCTATAAAGGATTGGCTCTGCAAGTGGGAGCACAGACCATTCCTCTGTTCTCAACCATTTTGGCTACTTTGGTAACTTTTGCATTTTTCATTGCTCTCACCCTTAGGGCCCCTTTACACGCGGCTACATTTCTAGGGTGGTACAGGTAACTTATGGTTGCAGTGAAATATGTAGAGATTATTCATTTGTACACAGCAACAAGATAGAACCTTGTCTCCATGATTCACTGCAACCAGTAGTTACTGTAGCCACCCTAGAAATTAGCCGCGTGTAAGGCCTTGAGTAGTATGATGTGGTGTCTACAACCACATACGTTGCTCAATAGTGCAGCTCATCCATGGCACATCAATGGGAGCTGTGGCAAGAAGGTTGGCTGTGTCTGTCAGCTCAGTGTCCAGAGAATGGAGCAGATATCTGGAGACCGGCCAGTACATCAGCAGACATGGAGGGGGTCATAGGGGGCAACTACACAGCAGCAGGTCCACTACCTCCGCCTTTGCACAAAGAGAAACAAGAGGAGCAGTGCCAGAGCCCTGCAAAATGACCTCCAGCAGGCAACTAATATCCATGTGTCTGCTCAAACTGTCAGAAGCAGACTCCATGAGGGCGGTATGAGGGCCCACAAGTGGGTGTTGTGCTTACAGCCCAACTGCGTGCAGGGCGATTGGCATTTCACAGAGAACACCAAGATTGGCAGATTAAACATTGGTGTCCTGTGATGAGAGGAGAAAGGAGTGCTGAAACGTGTAATACAACTGAGGAATACTGCTGGGTGTATGAGTGCTCAGTAGTTAAAAGTCCACTCGAACACTTGAATTGCAAAATGGAAAGGATTATCAGCATATTCATGGAGTTAAAACTTCTTCTTTCTTTATTAAAAATCAGATAAAAACAGAAACATGCATAAGGAGAGGCCATCCTGATGCTTTTCTGACGCAGGTGTGTCCGTAGTCATAGGATAATGCACGACATAGGTGAGTACATTATATATTATATATATATATACGATAGGCGTTCAGCCAACCTGCTGCATCGTTTGTGTGTCACTCGATAATGATCACGTTTGCGATTTCTGGATCGTGAAAACCAATCCCTTGGCGTGCCTTGGCATTGTGCTTTCCGCGCCCCGTGTGCGCCGATTGGTGGTCAGCAGTGCGTTCCAAATTGGCTGGCGTTGGTTATGGGAAAGGCGCCATATTTGCTGATTTGTGCTTTGATCAGTAGACTCATTGACTTTGACAATAGTCAATTGACATTGACTATTCTTTACACTATAGGTACCTTTACACACTGCAACTGCAGTGAATCAACTGCATAGAATCAGGATTTTCATCACGGTTGCATGAAGTTGCGACGAAATTGCGTGTGTAAATGTTCAATTGCTCGGTTTTTGAAGTTGAGCCGGTTTGCAGTTTCAGAGCCTTGTTCACAGTTGCAGATAACTAGTACGAATGAATTACCCTGGTTGTGCATGTAAACGTGGTATCTGGCTCGAATCAGCGCTCCTAGTGATTTCCAGAGGGTTGCCAAACGGTGTCTGACACGGCGCACCCATCACCATGACTATGGTGCGGGGCCTACTGTGTTTCCCATTTGGGTCCTCTTCAGACAGTTTATCTTTAAAAATACTCAAAAAAGTTTTCCTAATTGCATTGATACTTAAATAAAAGATTTTCAATATCTAAAGTTGTGCTTGGAATAAGTCAAGATTAATATTGTTACTAATCGCATGAGCCTAAGTTAAGAATTTGGTGAAAATAATGCAATGTCTTTCTTTTAGTTTATTCCAAAAACTTTTTCCCTAATGCTTTGATACTCATAGACAAAAAGTTCCATATTTCACAATTGTTGTGCTTGGGAACGAGAAAGTTTTAATATTCGTTACTATGGGCATGAGCCATTAGTAAGAGAATCATGAATTAATGTCGCTTGGCCTTGCTTTCTTTTAAAAGATACTCAAAAACGTTTTCCTATGCTAGTAATGTAACAAACTAAACGATTTCCAATATCTACATCTGTGCTTGGAACAATGTCAAGTTTTAATACCTCCTGTACTAACTGGCATGTGCCTAAGTAAGAATCCATGGTATAAATATGCATGCCATTGCTTCTTTTAAAATATACTCAATAAATCTTGTTTCCCTGAAGTTGGTTACTATCAATACAAAAAGATTTCCAATATCTACGGGTTACTGCCTGGAACTGAGTGAAATGTTGTTAATTGCTGTTACTAAGTGCATGAGCCTAATAAGTATCATGGTAAATAATCGCTTGCTTCTGCTTTCTTTTAAAAGATACTTGAAAAATTCTTACCTAAGCAATGACTCATAGACAACAAGATCTCCAATACTCAGTGTGCTTGAACTGAGTCAAAGTTTGAATACTAGTGTTACTAAGGCATGACCTAAGTAAGAACATGGTAAAAATAGCATGCCCTTGCTTTCTTTTAAAAGATACATCATAAACTTTTCCTAATGCATTGATGACCTAGACTGACAAAGATTCCAATATACGGTTGAGCATTGGAAGAAGTCAAAGTTTTAATACACTGTTTACTAAGGCAAGAGCCTTTGAAGCAATCAAGAATTAAGTAGCTTGGCTGCTTGCCTCTTTAAAAGATACTTAAACGTTTTCCCTATACTTTCCGATACTCATTAGACAAAAAGATTTCCTAATATCTACGGTTGTGCTTGGAAACTGAGTCAAAGTTTAATACTGTGTTACTAAAGGCATGAGACTAAGTAAGAATCATTGTGAAAATAGAATGCCCTTGCTTTCTTTGAAAAGATACTCAAAAACTTTTTCCCTAATGCATTGATACTCTTAGACAAAAAGATTTCCAATATCTACGGTTGTGCATGGAACTGAGTCAAAGTTTTAATACATTGTTACTAAGGGCATGAGCCTTAGTAAGAATCATGGATTAAGTAGCTTGGCCTTGCTTTCTTTTAAAAGATACTCAAAAACGTTTTCCCTAATGCATTGATTCTCATAGACAAAAAGATTTCCAATATCTACAGTTGTGCTTGGAACTAAGTCAAAGTTTAAATACTCTGTTACTATTGGCATGAGCCTAAGTAAGAATCATGGTGAAAATAGCATGCCATTGCTTTCTTTTAAAATATACTCAAAAACTTTTTCCCTAATGCTTTTATACTCATAGGCAAAAAGATTTCCAATATCTACGGTTGTGCTTGGAACTGAGTGAAAGTTTTAAAATTCTGTTACTAAGTGCATGAGCCTAAGTAAGAATCATGGTAAAAATCGCTTGTTCTTGCTTTCTTTTAAAAGATACTGAAAAACTTCTTACCTAATGCAATGACTCATAGACAACAAAGATTTCCAATATGTACAGTTGTGCTTTGAACTGAGTCAAAGTTTTAATACAGTGTTACTAAAGGCATGAGCCTAAGTAAGAATCATGGTGAAAATAGCATGCCCTTGCTTTCTTTTAAAAGATACTCAAAAACTTTTTCCCTAATGCATTGATGCTCTTAGACAAAAAGATTTCCAATATCTACGGTTGTGCTTGGAACTGAGTCAAAGTTTTAATACACTGTTACTAAGGGCATGAGCCTTAGTAAGAATCATGGATTAAGTAGCTTGGCCTTGCTTTCTTTTAAAAGATACTCAAAAACGTTTTCCCTAATGCATTGATACTCATAGACAAAAAGATTTCCAATATCTACGGTTGTGCTTGGAACTAAGTCAAAGTTTTAATACTCTGTTACTAATGGCATGAGCCTAAGTAAGAATCATGGTGAAAATAGCATGCGATTGCTTTCTTTTAAAATATACTCAAAAACTTTTTCCCTAATGCATTGTAACTTATAGACAAAAAGATTTCAAATATCTACGGTTGTGCCTGGAACTGAGTCAAAGTTTTAATACACTGTTACTAAGGGCATGAGCCTAAGTAAGAATCATGGATTAAGTAGCTTGGCCTTGCTTTCTTTTAAAAGATACTCAAAAACGTTTTCCCTAATGCATTGATACACATAGACAAAAAGATTTCCAATATCTACAGTTGTGCTTGGAACTAAGTCAAAGTTTAAATACTCTGTTACTATTGGCATGAGCCTAAGTAAGAACCATGGTGAAAATAGCATGCCATTGCTTTCTTTTAAAATATACTCAAAAACGTTTTACCTAATGCTTTGATACTCATAGACAAAAAGATTTCCAATATCTACGGTTGTGCTTGGAACTGAGTGAAAGTTTTAATATTCTGTTACTAAGTGCATGAGCCTAAGTAAGAATCATGGTAAAAATCGCTTGTTCTTGCTTTCTTTTAAAAGATACTGAAAAAACTTCTTACCTAATGCAATGACTCATAGACAACACAGATTTCCAATATCTACAGTTGCGCTTTGAACTGAGTCAAAGTTTTAATACACTGTTACTAAGGGCATGAGCCATAGTAAGAATCATGGTGAAAATAGCATGCCCTTGCTTTCTTTTAAAAGATACTCAAAAACGTTTTCCCCAATGCATTGATACTCATAGACAAAAAGATTTCCAATATCTACGGTTGTGCTTGGAACTGAGTCAAAGTTTTAATACTGTGTTACTAAGGGCATGAGCCTAAGTAAGAATCATGGTGAAAATAGCATGCCCTTGCTTTCTTTTAAAAGATACTAAAAACTTTTTCCCTATTGCATTGATACTCTTAGACAAAAAGATTTCCAATATCTACGGTTGCGCCTGGAACTGAGTCAAAGTTTTAATACACTGTTACTAAGGGCATGAGACCTTAGTAAGAATCATGGATTAAGTAGCTTGGCCTTGCTTTCTTTTAAAAGATACTCAAAAACGTTTTCCCTAATGCATTGATACTCATAGACAAAAAGATTTCCAATATCTACGGTTGTGCTTGGAACTAAGTCAAAGTTTTAATACTTTGTTACTAATAGCATGAGCCTAAGTAAGAATCATGGTGAAAATAGCATGCGATTGCTTTCTTTTAAAATATACTCAAAAACTTTTTCCCTAATGCATTGTTACTTATAGACAAAAAGATTTCCAATATCTACGGTTGTGCTTGGAACTGAGTCAAAGTTTTAATACACTGTTACTAAGGGCATGAGCCTTAGTAAGAATCATGGATTAAGTAGCTTGGCCTTGCTTTCTTTTAAAAGATACTCAAAAACGTTTTCCCTAATGCATTGATACTCATAGACAAAAAGATTTCCAATATCTACGGTTGTGCTTGGAACTAAGTCAAAGTTTTAATACTCTGTTACTAATGGCATGAGCCTAAGTAAGAATCATGGTGAAAATAGCATGCGATTGCTTTCTTTTAAAATATACTCAAAAACTTTTTCCCTAATGCATTGTAACTTATAGACAAAAAGATTTCAAATATCTACGGTTGTGCCTGGAACTGAGTCAAAGTTTTAATACACTGTTACTAAGGGCATGAGCCTAAGTAAGAACCATGGTAAAAATAGCATGCCATTGCTTTCTTTTAAAAGATACTAAAAACTTTTTCCCTATTGCATTGATACTCTTAGACAAAAAGATTTCCAATATCTACGGTTGTGCCTGGAACTGAGTCAAAGTTTTAATACACTGTTACTAAGGGCATGAGCCTAAGTAAGAATCATGGATTAAGTAGCTTGGCCTTGCTTTGTTTTAAAAGATACTCAAAAACGTTTTCCCTAATGCATTGATACTCATAGACAAAAAGATTTCCAATATCTACAATTGTGCTTGGAACTAAGTCAAAGTTTAAAAACTCTGTTACTATTGGCATGAGCCTAAGTAAGAATCATGGTGAAAATAGCATGCCATTGCTTTCTTTTAAAATATACTCAAAAACTTTTTCCCTAATGCTTTGATACTCATAGACAAAAAGATTTCCAATATCTACGGTTTTTCTTGGTACTGAGTCAAAGTTTAATACTGTGTTACTAAGGGCATGAGCCTAAGTAAGAATCATGGTGAAAATAGCATGCCCTTGCTTTCTTTTAAAAGATACTAAAAACTTTTTCCCTAATGCATTGATACTCTTAGACAAAAAGATTTCCAATATCTACGGTTGTGCCTGGAACTGAGTCAAAGTTTTAATACACTGTTACTAAGGGCATGAGCCTTAGTAAGAATCATGGATTAAGTAGCTTGGCCTTGCTTTCTTTTAAAAGATACTCAAAAACGTTTTCCCTAATGCATTGATACTCATAGACAAAAAGATTTCCAATATCTACAGTTGTGCTTGGAACTAAGTCAAAGTTTAAAAACTCTGTTACTATTGGCATGAGCCTAAGTAAGAATCATGGTGAAAATAGCATGCCATTGCTTTCTTTTAAAATATACTCAAAAACTTTTTCCCTAATGCTTTGATACTCATAGACAAAAAGATTTCCAATATCTACGGTTGTGCTTGGAACTGAGTCAAAGTTTTAATACTGTGTTACTAAGGGCATGAGCCTAAGTAAGAATCATGGTGAAAATAGCATGCCCTTGCTTTCTTTTAAAAGATACTCAAAAACTTTTTCCCTAATGCATTGATACTCATAGACAAAAAGATTTCCAATATCTACAGTTGTGCTTGGAACTAAGTCAAAGTTTTAATACTCTGTTACTAATGGCATGAGCCTAAGTAAGAATCATGGTGAAAAAAAGCATGCCATTGCTTTGTTTAAAATATACTCAAAAACTTTTTCCCTAATGCTTTGATACTCATAGACAAAAAGATTTCCAATATCTACGGTTGTGCTTGGAACTGAGTCAAAGTTTTAATATTTTGTTACTAAGTGCATGAGCCTTAGTAAGAATTATGGATTAAGTAGCTTGGCCTTGCTTTCTTTTAAAGAGCTGTCACTTCAGCACCACACGCATCCGAGGCTACACAACAATCCACTACATGAGAACAATTCCGTGGGTCCTCTATAGCAATGCAAAATTTTTTTTTGGATCCAAATAACAACGTGTGAGACTCTTTATTTGGGGATGGAGGGCAGGTTAACCAAGCTTTCTGTTGTGCCCAGTGCTTTATCACCCATTGTCACCTATGGCTGGGTACCAGACACATTATGTGTTGATATGCATGAGCCTGTTTAAGCTATTTGTCCTACAGTGTATGTGGCAAATGTGTGTAGATATCCATTGTGGTGTGGTGTGGCCAGAGGGACACCTGGACACAACACATTGATCCAGGCCATGATATTGTGGGACATGTAGGTTTGCACAATTTGTGGTAGACATATGCACACACACACATAGTCTAGTTGTGACATGGCAGCTGTACAATGCCATGGACAAATGTAGGCACATATGTGAGCTGCATTTTGCCGATATTCCCACCTTTAGCTACTGATGCACACATAGCAAACCACATAGTATGGTAACGCAATTATTGTGTAACTCCAAACCGCTCCTGTGTGAAGCATTAGCCTCTCCTAAGTAGATGGAAGCACACTTGTACACGACAAAAGAGTCTATTCCGTGGGACAAAGCAAACACACTTGCGTCACGTATTCGCCAGCCTCCCTGCGCACCCTGTCCAATGAGGACGCTATTGTTTTGTCCAATGATCTTAGTTTGGGTGCGGTGTAGCGGACTTTGGCACGCCTATATGTTCAAGCCGCTGCAGAGGTACGCCCACATTCCCTTGGTGGTTGCGGCGTGTAAAGCGGCGACGGCATTCAACCGGATGTTTCCCACAGGATCAGACTCAACTTCCGGGGAACCACGTGCCCTTAGGTTGAGGGCGCAATTGCAGCGTGTACATGTGGCATCGGCGACCGTTATCAACCGTTAAAAACGTGCACGCGCACGTTCGGTTGATACCGATTGCAAGTGATAGTTGCGGCGTGTAAAGGTACCTTATCATTAAACACACTTAAATAAGGAGACTCATTGAAGTCGACATCCTTTTCTCTAGGTGTTTAGCTACCTGCGTGTGCATGCAAATAAACAATTAGTGTAATGATAGATTTGAGCAGTCCTATATATTTTATGTATGTGCTTATGTTAAATCCTTATTTTTTTTTTAAATGTAGGAGGCAAAATGTGCACTATATCTAAGTAAATATACAACAAAAAACAAAAAATCACAGCTGCACTCAGTCTAACCAACAAGTGTGTGCTGACAAGCAATAATGGTTTGAGAAAAAAATTTAAAAAACATCCGTTTTTTTCTAAAAAACTCAGTACTCACTTTTTTTTATTAAAAGCCAGGGCTCTTGGTACACTCATTGGCCAATGTATGCCTGCCCTCCGGCTACTTCTGGGCGGCCCCGGGGTCCGGAGGGTCCTAACGCTGACATCCCTGCCAGATCCTTGTCCGCGGACTCCCTGGTCCCTCTGACCTCATCCTGATCCCTGAGCACCTGGGGTCGGTGGGGGTGCAAACTGCAGCTGGGTGGAGCCAGCTACTCCACCTCGTCTAGTATATAACAGCAAAAAAACTGCAAAGCACTCGTTGGTTAGACTGAGTGCAGCTGTGATTTTTTGTTTTTTGTTGCATGTTGATCCAGCAGCACAGCTTTGCACCTTTCGCACAGTGTAACGAGTGCTTTGCAGTTTTTTTGCTGTTATAAGTAAATATACACATATGGCAACCTTCAGAACTTCATTGGTCATGTATTTCTGCCACATTGGTACCAACAGTATGTCAACATATATGATTTTAATTCAGAGATGCAAAGTACATACACACATTTGTACACATAACCAACCATATACAGTTACATGTACACATACATACATCTATGCACAGACACATAATTACTACATGCATCCTAATATGCAGACACGTATGTACGTAGTGTTGTGTGTAGCTTGCTATCTTGAAAACAACACATACACATAGCCATACATTGTATTGGCAACAGTGCACACACGAGCGTTCATGTGTGACAATTTGGTGACGCATTAGTGGCTTGCACAGGCGTCACCAAATGAAAACAGCCTTGCATGACGAGATGGTCGAAAGGGAAAGAGCTCTAATAAAGTGGCCATCTTGCCAGACAAGGTTGACCACTGGTAATGCAGTTGTAGCTACCAATCGGAGGTTGTAGGGGCGCAGGAAAACACAATCAGGCAGGCCTAGCTCCTAGCTTGTGTCGCAAACTGCGCCCACATTGAGGTTGGAATCATTCATGTAGTTGCCATGTGACAGTGTGATAAAGACCGCCAAGATTGTTGGCTGTGTCGTTCCAGCGATCTCTGGATCGTTGTTGCGTTGTTCACGATATCTAGACGTGTGACATCTCACTATCTCAAAAAGATATCCTAACGACTGCGCTCCCGTGAGATCGTTATGACATTGTAGTGTGTAACGGTACCTTAAGAAGAGCGAGGTTGACACAGAATACTGCGGGTAGGGGGAAGAAGTGGGGGTGCTGAGACACTGCACTGTGGGGAGGAGGGGCTGGGGACACTTGTGAAGTAATTGACACTCCCATCCCTAGAACCAGCATCACAGTGAGTGGCACGGTGGGTGGCACAGTGGCTCAGTGGTTAGCACTGCAGCCTTGCAGCACTGGTATTTTGGATTCAAATCCCACCAAGGACAACATCTGCAAAGAGTTTGTATGTTCTCTCCGTGTTTGCCTGGGTTTCCTCCAGAATCTCCAGTTTCCTCCCACATTTCAAAGATAGATTGGTTAGATTGTGAGCCCCAATGGGGACAGTATTGCAAATGTATGTAAAGTGCTATCACAATAATAGTGCTATATAAATGAATAAATATTATATTATTATAAGACTCTTTGTTATTTTAAAGGAAATAAAGGAAAACCTAATTCTGCTCTTAATGTAAATGTAGTAAATTAAAAGACAATTTTACTCATAGAATTAAATTTTAACTTAAATAACACCAAAAACGGCAGCTGTACAGTTAATTTAGACTTTTGAATGCAGGAAAATATCCATTTTGATATTGTTTTCTCAGACTGAAAAGCCAGGACTGCCCTAGGAAACTCATGGTCATTACTTCAATCAATAAATCATAAATTACTTCTGAATACAAGTATTACACACACAACTTCCTTTTAATAAAAAGAAAAGAAGCCTTATCTATATTACCCTATAAAGCTGCAAGCACAAAGCTGCACTAAGAATTAGTCCTTCTATCCCCTGTTAGATTGGGAGACTCTGATAAATGTTATTGTTTTGGAAAATTCTAATAAAATATATTAATTGAAAACTTATGCACAAAAAAATCTCACATTTATTAAAAAAACAGAGCCTTGTTTATGTTCTCCACCTGAACTCTTGGATAAGGTGAGTGTTCCTCTAAAAATTGTTGTTTCCCTTTGATACACACAGTAAATAATATACAGCACTACATACACTATGGGGCAGATTTACTAATCTAAAGCTCCCGTCATGCACAACAACGCAACAGCGATCCCTACAACGATAACGATCCTGTAGGGATCATTGGTGCGTCGTTACCTGGTCACTGGGGAGCTGTCAAAAAGGCAGATCTCCTCAGTGACCAGGGACCAGGGAGCCACCTCCACATTGCTGGAAGCAGGAGGACCCTGGTAACTATGATAAACAGCGGGTATCTAGGCAGCTCTAGGCAGCTCTAGGCAGCGCGCGCAGACACTGCAGATAACACCAATGAGTGATTATTCACAAACAGAAACAAGATTTTAACACACTTGAAATCTGCTGCTATCCTGGTATGTGTGAAGATTGGGGTTTACACTACTGTGATAAGTTATTGTACCACTTACTTCATGGTGCTTGTAAGCTCCTACATGTGAAGGCTCCTGTGTATGGCTTGCTGTAGGCTTGCTGTAGGTGACATGTATTTGTTCACAGGAATAAAGGGACCCAGCGGTGTACGCTAAGCAGATGCTCCAGCCGGAAGCGAGACTGGAGACCCAAAAATTTTGAGATTTCGGCCGAGTTGGTGAGGTTAGAAGAACTCATTGCAGGGCTACAGATGTCTGCAATAGACAAAATGCATCTAAAGCCTTTCGAAAACTTGTAAACAAGGTTTTTCATCATTTCCCTGATGAGGAATAATGAGGAGACTTAAAATCCGCAATGTTCCTCAGGGATATAAAATATGCAAAGTGTTTCAATTGTCTCAAGTTTTTTTTTTTTTTACAAGAAACATTTCTTCTACACACAGAAGACTTGTGGGATCATTACAGAGGTCATCAAGTTTAAACAACACAATTCCATACACACAGAGGAGAAATATCTGGGTAGCAGTGGCTCCAACCAACTGTTTTCCAGAGGTTATGCAAACCTGTTACAGGGAATCTGTCAGGTCAAAAATCCATATGAAACTGATATCATTTTCTAATTGCTCTGGTAAAGCTCTTTCTATTCATGTACTTTTATTTATACTCACCCCTATCCTCTGTAAACTGCAAAAAAGGGAATCATTACATCTGTCAATTACTGTGATTGCTTACTTCTCTGCTGCCCACTCACTAGGGAATGAATATTCATGTAGTGACAATACCGCCATGCCTATGCACTGCTCTCCTCTGCAAGCACACAAGAAAGTTCAGTGGAAATCACACATAAGGGGGAGGTCTATATCCTGGGTCTGTTCTGATCTCCCGAGCAGAAGATCCGGTCATGGTGTGTATCTAAGGCGGCCGTCACACGCACAGATATCTATAGCGATATTGTAAGCGATCACGTGCACGCGCAATCGCTTACAATATCGCTCACATCGCTGGTGAGATGTCACACAGACAGACTACCAGCGATGTGGATCCGCGATCTCGCTGGTAACTATGGTACACATCGGGTAACTAGGCGCCGCGCGTCGCTTAGTTACCCGACGTGTACCATAGTTACCATCTCCCAGCATAGACTCTGCGCTGGGAAATCGCTCATCGTGGTGTTATACACCACGATGAGACAGATCGTCAAATCGCTCATCGCTAGATCTGAGCTCCGGAGCTCAGATCAGCGATGTCACGATCAAGCGATTTTACATCGTAAATCGCTTGATTACATGCAACGATTTCTTGCCCAATATCGCTTAAGCGATCAAAAAGGAGATCGCTTAAACGATATCGGGCAAGAAATCGTTGCGTGTGACGGCCGCTAAGGCATATATGTAGTTTGTGCTGTCTGAGATATTTCTATGTGATTATGTGGCGCCCTATGGTCCGGTTGCCACAGTGGTATTGCCTCTCTCACTAGAGGTAATATCATGCTTGGAAGCAGAAGGAGATCCCCATGCTAGGTAACCCCTCACATGCATACACCAAACTCAATTCTTGGCAGGAAGGGGGAGCTCTGCATCCGAGTTCAGGGAAGCTGCCCTGTTTCTGGCAAGTGTGAGGGGTAGGAGGAATGTAGAGAAGGAAGCAGACAAGCAGATGAGGAGACGAGAAGGACACAGAGAAGGTCCTGGCGAGCAAAGCTGTTGACGAGATCACCACAGGCAGCGGAACAGAGGACGCCAGAAGTCCTGGATTGTTTGGGCATTGCACATCCAGGCAACCGAATCTGGAGGACAGGAGACTGCACAACAGCTTAATGAGAGCATGGAGCTGCAATTAACACAGCAGTGTCCATTACAAATTTGTGCTGTCTGCCAGTCAGGAGTGAGGGCAAGACACAGCGAAAGGACAAGGCCACAGAATAGCTCACAGGCAGTTGGGACCCAAATTGAGAAGTGCTGCAGGCAGGCCTCCAAACCCACCTGGTGAGGTGGAATCTGACTGCTTCCAGGCTGACCAGACCCTCCTGGACCTGGTGACCAGTGCCCCAGGACTTGACCACATTTCTTCAGTAAAGGTAAAAGAACTGCACCCTTTGTGTCCTCCTGCCTATTTCCTGTGCCCTCCTTGCTGCCTCCTACACGATAACTACCACCACCATCATTTCCAAATACTCTTACTTCAAACCCAAGGGCCCGCTCCGCCTGTGGGGAGTGTTACCATCGCGGCTGCCACAACACCTATCCCCCTGAGGGCTTATCTAAGCAGCTCTGGTCACCTCTGATTAGTCACCACAGGTGGCATCACGCAAAGACATTATAATCCCCTGTAAATATTTCCCTTCATCTGCTCGGCCAGGGCCACGGGGCTTGGCCACCGTGACCTCCCTGAAAGATTGCTGGCCTGTCTACCGAGTACCTCAGACCATTGCGGCTGTTGCAATTATATAAACATTTTTTCATTTGCTCAGCAAATACACAAACTACATGTATGCAGGAAAACAAATGTTCACATAAACACTTAGAAATCTCTCACAGACAGAACACACAGTAGTGATGTTACTACAAGAGTTGCAGCTTGTGCTCAGAGCAATAAACATCTTCCCCTTCTACTATCTCTCCTTCTCCCCCCCCCTTCAGAAGCAGCTTGCACAAGCCTGAGATTTTCAGTGACTGACTTCAGCACGTGGAGCAGGGAGGGAATACCAGCTTGAATGGGCGTGAATATTTCATTAACATTTACATACTATTGACTAGACGGCAGTGAACGTAATGGACCGGGCTAGTGCAGCCAGCTGCCTGCAAGATGTGCAGATGCTTATAGCAAGAAAACTACAAAGGGTACAGTAATGATGTTTACATGTATTGAAAAGGCTGCCCTAGCACTATTCAAAGGTACTATTAGTATCATGATGAAAAATGACCTGACAAAGTCGCTTTAAATCTCATAGCTGAGAATAACTATTATATACAGAAAGAAGCATCTACATGGGCACTGTATCTACCTAGAATTGTTTCCTCTTCCTTCTTTATACTTGAGTTGTATGCCATCACATAGATGATTGTTAATATGATTGAACATAATAATACCAAATTTACTGAAATTACTCCTCAGCGTGAGTGTCAGGAGGGTTTATTTGTAGTAAAAATTGGAATGTATTAGGGATTTGTAGAAACCATTACTTAATATAATGTCATTATCAGAATACCTTTCCTTACAAGCAGAAGCCTATGTTCTGGGGATATTTTACAGGCTATTATCATATGGTTATCCCTTGAAATGGAGCATTACCATTACCAGCATTATTTTACTGGGTTTGCTAGTTCCTAAAGTTTCCGAAACTTTCTGTGAAGTTGCAGCTCCTCTTTAATATCCTGCTCCTGTACTTAATGCAGCTTTTCAGACTGAGTTTTTTACACTTACTTGTCTTATAGAACAGGACAACAGTGCAACATAATAGTATAAAGAGCAGTTAGTATGCCTTTCTTCTGGTTACTATTGACTCCAGGAGGCTGGAGTTAGATCCCAGAACAGAGCTTGTAATGTGAGGTTATAAATAGTGTTGTGGAATAGGACAAAGTTTGAGGAGTGAACATGACATCACTAAGGGCTTCTCCCCACCCTGGATCTGGTGGGATGGAGGTGAACACTCATTGTCAGGGACTGGGCTCACATTCTTCAGGATGAACACTACATGTTCTGAGGGATAAGGGCTGACTTCTTCTGGATTTACCTGCAGTCACTCAAGCTGGGATCTCACTGCCCATCAAGAGAATAGGAGACGTTATCACAGCAAAGTGAGACATGTCCCAGTGTGAGGTCCATGCACCTCCTAGGGGCCAATGATTTCTTAGTGTAATCACTTACACCAGTCCTCAGACAAAGTCACATCTGGGTGGACATTAGTTCTGAGGATTTGACAGCTGATATAGGATCAGTCATGGGGAGCTCACTGCATTTATTCCCTTGGATTGTTTTTCTGATGTTGAGACCATGTGGAAATCAGGTAAATATTTGAATCATAACCTCTATGAGACAGAGTATGCTGTGACTTGTAGTCCTATCAAGCTAAAGGCCACAGGCTAAATACTTCTCAGCACTTCTACAATCAGTTCACATACCTTATTCTCTCCTTTCTCTTTTACTCCTCCATTTCAGCTCACATGTGATTATTGCCATCTATATGACATCTATGTCAACTTTTTCTTGGCCCTGCTGAAAACTTTCACCTGTCAACATTTTGTAATTAGATCAATTGTAACATTTCATGTTTTCATGATTAATATAGAGAAGTGAAATCTGAACAAAGTGTTATCAGGACTATGATGTGGCCACATTTTTGGTGTGAAACTGCAAAATGCATTTTAATAGTGGAATAATATTGATTTAAATGATTGATCTTGTAATGGAATAATAATAATAATGAATGATAATAAAAGTGCCAGATTTCCAGCTCCACTATCCAGGTGCATCCACTAGATGCTCATGTGGAAATATAGAACACTTGTTGGCAGATGATAATAATAATAATATTTATTCATTTAAATAGTGCTTTACCTACATTTGCAACAATGTACTCATTGGGACTCACAATCTAAACATCCTATCAGTATGTCTTTGATCCATCTAATGGGATCTGCCCTTATAATATTTCCCTTTTATTTACATCTTAGAATAGATTTCTGTTTAGCCCATATGTGAATTCATTGACTATAGATGTTTCATCTGCTACTCTTTAAGCAAAAAATTATTTTCTGATATTGCTTCTCCTCTTTTCCCAAGCTTCTATGGGGGTCCATGGGGCACAGTATTGTCTTACATCCATGTTACCTTTCCGTCTAAGCTTGTAAGATTAACGTCCCTAGAACTAATTCTATATAGAATGAAAAAGCTGTGGATAATAAAGCACAATAGGGTCTTACTCCAATAAACAGTAAAGGTGTGCTCAGACCTGTTTGCTCACCTTGTGAGCTTGTGTGACCCATAACCAGTTTAAAAAGCCTTAACAGCTGCCATAGAATCCATGTGCTCCAAGGCAGACAAGTATGCAAGAACTGGATCAAAGCAGTGAAAAAAACCTGCGCTGCTGTGCAAAAAAACAAAAGTCCAAACTGATGTCTGATAAATTAAAGGTGGTTATTCAACATGTTTCATAGTGTTTCCCCACTTCTAGATCAGGAAATACACCAATCCAGGGTTGTTGGATTTCTTGAAGAAGAATTGGGGAAACACTTTTAATTTATCAGACATTAGTTTGGACTTTTGTTTTTTGCACAGCAGCGCAGGTTTTTTTTCACTACTTTGATCCAGTTTTTGCATACTAATTCTACATAGAGGCACACAGAGATAGTGCATGTGGCTATAGCTGTCTATGAATATGGTGTTATGAGACCTGCACAAATACTTAACATGGCATTGTGCACATCCATCACTCATGGTCCAAGTACAGAGCATGATTTCCAGACTAGCCTCAGGTCTCATTACCCAAAATGAACAGACTTACAACGTGTGCTGGACATCACAGTCCGTACTTGGATCGTGAATATTAGTCTAGGGGTCTTATAACCTTCAAATTTGGAATATCATTACTTTGTCTCAGTTGTACAGTGAATACTTGGCAGTGTTTCTGGAAGGCTATGCTCAGGAGACCTCCTATGGACAGCTGTCGTAATCATATTTCTGAACATGGTGCAGTCTGTACAATAATGACTCTCAGTATTTAAGTTATTTCACAGGGTACTTGTAACGCCTTGACTTTGCACTCCTTTGTGACAAATTTCCCAAACAACTGCATAATGATCCCAAATACTGGAAACAAAAATATATAATTGAATACCTCATTTCAGACATGTAATATGTGATTCACACTCCTCACCTGTGGGTTTAGCAGATTAGGATATATCCAGCTTCTCATTTTTCCTAGCTGGGATATCATTGTACCTCTAAAACAGTAGCAGTAATGTCTGCCTACTATAGGTTAATATATTCAGCCGCAGAGCACATACTTGTCACCATCCTGTCAGCACCAGGGTGAAGTCTGTAAGTTATTTGTGTGATAGTTTTTAAATTAGCAGTTTTCCTAACATAAATTGTGAAAGGATCAGTAATGCAAACATAAAGCATTAACTTCTATAATAGCCCATCATTACTTGTGCATTAATTGTCAGTATGCTTTACTGTACCCCCTACTATGCTCTAAGATTGGGTTAACCCTTCAATGTCATTAAAAAACATTATTCTCTTCTCACACTGACTTTTTTTCTTTTCTTTATTTGACTAATCTTTCATTCACAACTCTTTGACTGTTGCATTTGTTGTCCATGTAGTCCACATTAATGGGACTGGTGAGGGTCGCTGTAAACGATAACCTTTCTAGGCTGATCTGAGAATCATTCTATAATGATGAAACTTATTTGATGCTAAGGAGTCATTTGTAGAAGAGTAAAAATATTAATAACAGTCTTAATCTGATAGTCACATAGAACTACGTAATAAGATTGCTGTAGGGCTCTGGTGGGTATTAAGTTTGGTACAATACACGCACAGGGCGTCTAGCAGTTGTAGCCATAGTATCAATCCTAAGATATGGATGGTTTGTATCCATTTAAAACTAGCCTTTTTGATCGAAAATGGTTATTCATATATCAATTAAGATAATTAACTCTTAATTCTGTTGAAACATCATGTATATATGCTCCATAAAGGGGATTCCCCATGAACAAAATTAGTTTTCAAGTTAATTTTAATCAATAGATTCTGGAATAGTAAAAAAAATGTTCCTGTGCTGAGATTATCTTATATATATGTATATGTCCCTGCTCTGTACTGTGTAATGGATGTGTATGACCAGTGGCATAGCTTAAAGCTCATGGGCCTCGATGTAAAAGCTCCAATGGGGCCCCTAATTATTGCAAATCTTTAATAACATTGGTCATTTTATATAGACCAAAGTGACTTTTGGGGCCCCCTACGACTCCAGGTGCAATTGCAGCCTCTGCACCTATTGTAATTACGCCCCTGTGTCTGACCATTAGAGATGAGTGAAGCTCTTGAAGTTCAGGTTTGGCTCTGTTCGCTGAATGGGCATATGTTCGCCAAATTGATCAGTGAACAGTTCACCGAACTTCCGAAACCAATTGAAATCAATGGAAGGCAAAATTAAGGGCCCAGAAAAAAACACCTTCAAAGGGTGTAACGAGTAGAGCGAGTACCCTACTATTCGCCGAGTAACGAGTAGTAACGAGTAGACTCACTTATCCCTACAACATACACACACATACTTGCAAGCACGCTCATACACACAAGCATGCACATACATGTAATCACGCAAATACATACACATATGCACATACACATGCAAGCACGCACCTACACACACATATATATGCACATTCACCCACACAAACGCACATCCATGAACATACACACAAATATGACTATACATACACGCACATACATACACACAAACATGCATAGGCACACACAGCACACACAGACAAACATGCATATACACACAGTATAATGTCCCCACACACATACGCATACACACATACACAAATATGCACATACATACAAACACACATATACACAGAAACATGCATACATGCACGTGCAAGCACACAGGCAGATACACACATACACGCATACACATACATGCGCATACACACAAACAGTCATAAATACACACATACACAAATATGCATAAACAAATGCACATACTCACAAACATGCATACACACATGCACACACACATGCATACACACATGCACACACACATACACACATACATGCGCATTCACACACCCACATACATATGCATATATTCACACACATACAGGCACATACACACACGTGCATACACACATACTCATGCGCATACACGCACACACATATGCATACATGCACATACATACACACACACAAACATACAGACACATACTTACACACACGCACATACATGCATACATGTTCATACATGCACACATACACATACATACACATGGGCATACATACAAGCACACACATATGTGCATACATGCATGTGCATACATACGTGCATACATGCACACATACACATGCACATGTTTGCACACATGCACATAGTCACCCATGCATGCCCTTATATACGTGAACGCCATTTTTGTACACTCAGGTATACAAAGATGGTGGCCACGTGACGCATCACACCACCCCATTGTAAGATTACAGGATAACATTGGAGGTGAACTTGGTGGGAGCTAAAAAAATGGACAACGAGGTGTCTCTTTCTACTTTTTATGTAACAAAACATTTCTCTGTGTGTGTTTTTTTCCTCTTAACTGAAAGTATTGCTAATGGCCGACTGTCATGCTGACAAAAGGGCTTGATATCAGCTGCCAAAAAAAAGCTGACATCAACCCCTTTATTATCCAGTCTGCCACCGCTACACAGCAGGTGCAAGAGCGGGGTAACCGCCAGTTGTGGCACCTCCAATGGAGGCGTCAATTCTGGGGCAGCTGCTGGCTGCAATTTTCAGCATGGGGGGCCCAGAACGCTGAGAACTCCAGCCCCCAGCTGAACTAAAAAAAAATATAGGGCTTCTCTGTATTTTTCATTAAAATCACCAGGTAGCGGGGTTGGCAGCCAGTAGCTGCTTAATCTACCTGCACTGGCAAGAGAAAATACAACATTCTTTATCAGGAAATTAAATACATTGTCATATTGACACTTTATTATTAAACCCCACCACAGAAACAGGTTTTTACCTAAAAATACATTTATATACATACCTTGGTAGAGAGCACAATGGGGGAGGGTGGAAGAGACACAGGGGAGAGACAGCCACTGTCCCCCGCACCATAGAGCTTCCTCCATTGTGATGTCACCGCCCTCTTGATGCGATAGAATGTGGCCCACATCTAGTGTACATATATATTCCTAACTGTACTTTAATGTAAAGTTAGATTTTTAGTAGTGATGAGCGAGTACTAAAATGCTCGGGTGCTCGAAGCTCGAGCCGAGCATCCCAAGATACTCGTGTACTCGGCCCGAGCACCGAGCCCAATGTTATCCTATGGGAGACCCGAGTATTTTTATGAAATGACTGCCGGCAGCATGTAGAAACCCTAAAAATGTCACAAAAGTCTCAGAAGAGTGCTCAAATGACATGGCAACACCATGGGGAAAACCCTTGGAAGCATTTCTCACTCAAAAGTCACAGCTGTGAACAATGTTGTCGAGTTTCACGCCAATTTTACGGAGTCACCAGAAAACCTTCCAAAATGACACCAAAATGAATATTCAGGGTGGAAATGTTAAGGGCACATACCCAATAGTGAGATACAGCTGGTGTATGTTACTTTTTGTGATTACATGAAAGATTTTACGAAAAAACATTGTGCGGCACTCCGATGTCCCTGAGAAGAGACGTACATGAAACCCTGTCTTGACATAATGTGCCCATTTTGAGGAAGTGGGTGTATTGTAGTATAGCCCTTTGGCAGGGCAGCCAAAATTTGGGAGGCTCCACATTGTCTTTGGATAGAGACGTGCAGTAGGGCCTGTAAACCTGAAGTGGGTGTATTGGAGTATAGCGCTTTGGCAGGGCAGCCAAAAATTGGGAGGCTCCACATTGTCCCTGGATAGAGACGTGCATGAGGGCCTCAAAACATTTTTCCCATTGAAAAGGAGCAGGTCTCCTGTCGTTGTAATGCCCATTCTAAAAGAATGGGCGAAAAAATTTACCACTGGGGGTATACCTGAAACAACAGCCTAACTATTGTAACGGTCATCATGGTGGCACATGAGGAGAAGGAGGAGCACTCCAGCGATTATCCAAAATCCAGAAGTGTGTACCCATGGATGAGTGGACGTACATGGCAAATTCCCATAACAAAATTTAAATTCCGCTGTCATTTGTTGGTGGTGTGGTGAAGTCTGGCCCAATCCAACCCTTGTTCATCTTGATCAGATCCAGCCTGTCAGCATTTTCAGTTCACAGGAGGGTGCGTTTATCAGTAATGATTCCACCTGCGGCACTGAAAACACGCTCTGACAAAAAGCTAGCGGCAGGGCAGGCCAGGACTTCCAAGGCGTAGAGAGCCAATTGATGCCACATGTCCAGCTTAGAGACCCAATAATTGTAAGGCACAGAGGAATGTTGCAGTACAGTTGTTCGATCTGCAAGGTACTCCTTCAGCATCTGGCCAAACTTAGCATTTCTTGTGGCACTACCCGCACCTCAGGGGCTGTGGTACGTGAGGGGCTGAGAAAACTGTCCCACATCGTAAAGACTGTTCCCCTACCTCTGGCGGATTGGACTTGTGCCCCTCTCGGCCATACGCCTTGGTTGTCCACCAATTCCTGACCTAAGCCGCTAGCGTTTTGTGAGGGGAATGCTTTGCCTACTTCCGTGACTATGGCCTTCTGGAACTGCTGCATTTTGGCTGACCTCTCCACCTCAGGAATGAGAGACATAAAGTTCTCATTGTAGCGTGGGTCTAAGAGTGTTGCCAACCAGTACCGATTGTCGGCCAAGATGTTCTGAATGCGAGGGTCACGAGCCAGGCAGCTTACCATAAAGTCAGCCATGTGCGCCAGACTCTTAAAAGCCATCACTTCAGTATCCAGACCAACACGATGACTGAACATGCTGTCCTCCTCCTCCTCATCTCCCCTGTCCTCTGGCCAGCCACGCTGAAGCGAGGGTATGACTGGTGTGCATGTCATATCCTCAATTTGGCCAGAGAGTTGCTCCATGTCTTCATCCTCTCCTCCTCCTCCTCGTCATAGTCCTCCACTGCACGTTGTGATGAGATGAGACAGGACTGTGTGTTATCACCCACACCCACTACTGTTTCTTGCTCAAACTCATCGCGCTCCGCCTGCAACGCATCCTCTTTGTTTTTCAGCAGAGACCGTTTAAGAAGGCAGAGTAGCGGTATGGTGATGCTAATAATGGCGTCATCGCCGCTCACTATCTTGGTGGATTCCTCAAAGTTTTGGAGGATGGTACATAGGTCCGACATCCATCTCCACTCCTCAGGTGTTATGTGTGGCGTTTGACCCATTTCCCGACGGCTTAGGTGATGCAGGTACTCAACAACTGCCCTCTTCTGCTCACATATCCTGACCAACATGTGCAGAGTTGAATTCCAATGCGTGGGGACATCACACACCAGTCTGTGGGCCGGAAGACGCAAACGGCGCTGAAAGCAGGCAATGCCGGCTGAAGCAGCAGGTGACTTGCGAAAATGTGCAGACAGGCGGTGAACTTTTACCAGCAGATCAGATAGCTCTGGGTATGACTTTATAAACTGCTGAACCACCAGGTTGAGCACATGGGCCACGCAGGGAACATGCGTCAGCTGGCCTCGCCTCAAAGCTGCCACCAGGTTCCGTCCATTGTCACACACGACCTTTCCTGGGTTTAGGTTCAGAGGTGTGAGCCAGTGATCTGCCTGCTGTTTCAGAGCTGTCCACACCTCTTCTGCATTGTGGGGTTTGTCACCTATGCATATTAGCTTCAGCACAGCCTGTTGCCGCTTCGCAAAGGCAGTGCTGCAGTGCTTCCAGCTTGGGACTGGTGTGGAGGGTAAAGTGGATGAGGATGCGCAGGAGGAGGAGGAGGAGGAGGAGGCTGAGGAGTATGACATTCCGGAGCTGTAGAGTCTGGGTGAAACCATGACTGAGGTAGGGCCTGCAATCCTTGGTGTGGGAAGGACGTGTTCCGTCCCTCGCTCAGACTGGGTCCCAGCTTCCACAATATTAACCCAGTGTGCCGTCAAGGAGATGTAGCGGCCTTGCCCACAAGCACTTGTCCACGTGTCTGTGGTTAGGTGGACTTTGGCTGAAACAGCATTGTTCAGGGCACGTGTGATGCTTTGTGACACGTGGTTATGTAATGCGGGGATGGCACATCTAGAGAAATAGTGGCGGCTGGGGACCGAGTAACGTGGGACAGCAGCCACCATCAGGTCGCTAAATGCTTCCGTCTCCACCAGCGGAGAGTAACATTTCTAGCGCAAGCAGTCACTAAATGTGATAATTTAGGACTGTGGCATGTGGGGCGTTGGCAGCGTATTTGCACCTGCGTTCAAAGGTTTGCTGAATGGATAATTGAACGCTGCGCTGGGACAAGGACGTGCTTGATGGTGGTGTTATTTGTGCGTGGACAACGTCAGGTGCAGGGCCGGAGGCTTGATCGCAGGCCAGCATGGACAGGGGATTGGCTCGCATGCATAACACGCAAAGACGTAGCAGTGACATCAGCAAGCACCCCTCCTCGACTCGGTTGTATTTCCCACAAAGTCGGGTGCTTGGCTGACATGTGCCTGATCATGCTGGTGGTGGTCAGGCTGCTAGTTTCCGTACCCCTGCTGATGCTGGCATGGCAGGTGTTGCAAATGGCCTTTTTAGAGTCATCTGGAGCCAACTTAAAAAACTGCCAGACTCGGGAAGACCTAACATTTGCACAGGCACCTTGTGTCGTGTTGTTGTTCTGGGGAACGGTTGCCTGCCTTCTGCCTGCGGACACGACCCTGCTTCTTACTGCCTGTTGGGATGCTACACCTCCCTCCCCCTGTGCACTGCTGTCCTCACTCTGCATATCCTCCTGCCAGGTTGGGTCAGCTACTGGATCATCCTCCACGTCGTCTTCCTCTTCCGCACCCTGATCCTCCTCCTGACTTTCTGGCAATTGTGTCTCATCATCGTCCACCCCTTGTTGAGACATGTTGCCAAGGTTCCGTTCGTGAGAACGTGGCTGCTCAAATATTTGGGCATCTGTACATACCATCTCATCACCCACTTCAACAGGAGCTGGCGAGAGGCCAGATTCTGCAATGGATACGTGAACAGCTCTTCCGAGTGTCCTAGTGTGGGATCAGTAATGTCCGTGGACGTGTACTCGGCCTGGTGGTAGGAAGGAGGATCAGGTTGGGAAATGTGCGGTGCAGTATCACGGCTACTGACACTTGACCGTGTGGAAGACAGGGTGTTTGTGGAGGTGCCCATCTGACTTGAAGCATTATCCGCTATCCAAGTAACAACCTGTTGACACTGGTCTTGGTTCAAGAGCGGTGTACTGCTGCGGGCCCCAAGAATTTGGGACAGGACGTGCGAGCGAGTAGATGTGCCACTTTGTTGTTGCGAAAATAGTGCTTGCTCACGACCTCGGCCTCTGCCTGCACCACCATCACGTCCACTTCCTTGTCCCTTGCCAACGCCCTTGCGCATTTTTCTTGTATACAGCTACAACAGTCTGGTGACTGTTCTGGTCACAGGAAAGCTGGATTTTAGACCCTGCCTGTATACAGCTAGTCAATTTTAACAGTCTGGTGACTGTTCTGGTCACAGGAAAGCTGGATTTTAGACCCTGCCTGTATACAGCTAGTCAATTTTAACAGTCTGGTGACTGTTCTGGTCACAGGAAAGCTGGATTTTAGACCCTGCCTGTATACAGCTAGTCAATTTTAACAGTCTGGTGACTCTTCTGGTTCACAGGAAAAAGCTGGATTTTAGACCCTGCCTGTATACAGCTAGTCAGCTCCAACAGTCTCCTGAGGACTGTTCTGGTCACTGTAAAGCTTGGACTCCGATCTGGATCACCCTGCCTATATCCTCCTAGATTAGTCCTGAGAAGGACTGTTGTGGTCAGCAGCAGTTTGCAGCCCTGCTCCGGATTCTACCTATGAGGGCCACAAATCTGTCCCTAAGCAGCAGCAGACACTCTCCTTACACTCACTGTCTGGATGGCTGCGTGCAGAGCACATCGTGGCCGGGTCTTATAAAGGCTTGGTCACGCTGTGCGGGCCGGCCAATCACTGCAATGCCACAACTAACAGGGCTGTGACATTGCAATGGTCTGCCAGCCAATTCCTGTATGTAGGCTGGCTCTCTAAAGAGCGCCAACATGTAGGGATGAGGACCACGAGCACAGCATGAGTATCGCGAGATTACTTGGTGCTCGCCGAGTACAGTGATACTCGTGGAGTACCGAGTAGCGTAGAGCATACTCGCTCATCACTAATTTTAGCAAATAATTGATCAATTCTTTGAGCCACCCTGCCAACATCATGGCAATTCTCAATAGGGCAATCCTAATCTCAAAAAAATTCATTTTACATTACAGTTAGGAATTGATATGTGCATTTGCACTTTTTGCATTGCATGCTGACCTCAAGCAGTGTAAGCCCCCCCTCTTTAGTATATTATTTATTATTGGTCAAGTGGCTGACGCCCACCTTCCCGTACATACTTGCTTTAGAATTTCATTCCTTCTGTCTTTACTACAATTGACCTTGTTTGCTGTTCAAACACACCTCCTTACCCTCTCCACTGGCTTTAACTGCATGTACATTTATTGGGGCCTGCTCCGCCCTCAGTCATTGTCTACTGGTTTGACAGTAAGGGGAACAAATCTAATAATATTTTAGCATTTGTGGCATCTGCTGCACATGTTTGGGCCTAGTCTACTTTTATTCAGCGCCTTGGGAGCAGTTCTGAGATGTTCTGGGTATGTGTTGCATTTCATTGGTTTTGCTTTTAAAGTATTTAGGAGGCCACTTGGCACAATGTGAATAAAAAAGTTGAGTAGGACTGCCCTATTGAGATTTGCCGTGACATTGACAGGGTGGCTCAAAGAATTGATGATTATTTGCTAAAAATCTCATTTAACATTAATGTAGTTAGGAATTAATAGGTGCATTTGCACATTTGTATTGCATACTGACCTTCGGCAGTGCTAGCTGACCCCATTTTTTATATATTATTGGTTGGTGGCTGACCCCCACCTTGTCATATATGCTTGCTTTAGTATGTCATTCTTTCTGTCTTTACTACCTTGACCTTGGTTGCTATTCAAACACAGCTGCCTCACCCTCTCCACGGGCTTTGTTAATTGCATGTACATTTATTTGGGCTTGCTCCACCCTCATTCATGGTCTGCTGGTCTGGCAGTGTGGGGGTGAGATATGATATTTTCCGGGCTTCTGTGGCCTTTTCTGCACATGTTCCGGCCTGGTCTGCCTTTATCCAAATTTGTCTTTCTAGCGCCATGGGAGTGATTCTGAGATCTTTCGGATATGTGTTGCATTTATTTGGTTTTGCTTTGAATGCATTTTGGAGGCCGTTTGGCACAATGTAAATAGAAAAAAATGTAGAGTAGGACCGCCCTATTGAGATTTGCTGTAATGTTGGTAGAGTGGCTCAAAGAATTGATTGATTATTTTCTAAAAATCTCATTTCACATTAAAGTACAGCTAGGAATTAATAGGTGCATTTGCACCTTTTGTATTGCACGCTGACCCCAGGCAGTGCTGGCTCCCCCTTTCTTTTGTATATAGGAAGCTATGTGAGGGTTCATACAGTATACATGAGGCTGTTTGAGGGCTCATACTATACAGTGCCTACAAGTAGTATTCAACCCCTTGCAGATTTAGGTGGTTTGATAAGATGCAAATAAGTTAGAGCCTTCAAACTGCAAACGAGAGTAGGATTTATTAACAGAAGCATAAATCTTACAAACCAAAAAGTTATGTTGCTCAGTTGAATTTTAATAAATTTTAAACATAAAAGTGTGGGTCAATTATTATTCAACCCCTCAAACCACCAGCATTCTGTTTGGTCCCCCTAAAGTATTAAGAAGTAGTTCAGGCACAAAGAACAATGAGCTTCACATGTGTGGATTAATTATCTCTTTTGCCAGCCTTTTCTGACTATTTAAGACCCTCCCCAAACTTGTGAATAGCACTCATACATGGTCAACATGGGAAAGACAAAGGAGCATTCCAAGGCCATCAGAGACAAGATCGTGGAGGGTCACAAGGCTGGCAAGGGGTACAAAACCCTTTCCAAGGATTTGGGCCTACCTGTCTCCACTGTTGGGAGCATCATCCGGAAGTGGAAGGCTTATAGAACTACTGTTAGCCTTCCACGGCCTGGACAGCCTTTGAAAGTTTCCTCCCGTGCCGAGGCCAGGCTTGTCCGAAGAGTCAAGGCTAACCCAAGGACAACAAGGAAGGAGCTCCGGGAAGATCTCATGGCAGTGGGGACATTGGTTTCAGTCAATACCATAAGTAACGTACTCCACCGCAATGGTCTCCGTTCCAGACGAGCCCGTAAGGTACCTTTACTTTCAAAGCGTCATGTCAAGGCTCATCTACAGTTTGCTCATGATCACTTGGAGGACTCTGAGACAGACTGGTTCAAGATTCTATGGTCTGATGAGACCAAGATCGAGATCTTTGGTGCCAACCACACACGTGACGTTTGGAGACTGGATGGCACTGCATACGACCCCAAGAATACCATCCCTAAAGTCAAGCATGGTGGTGGCAGCATCATGCTGTGGGGCTGTTTCTCAGCCAAGGGGCCTGGCCATCTGGTCCGCATCCATGGGACGATGGATAGCACGGCCTACCTGGAGATTTTGGCCAAGAACCTCCGCTCCTCCATCAAGGATCTTAAGATGGGTCGTAATTTCATCTTCCAACAAGACAACGACCCAAAGCATACAGCCAAGAAAACCAAGGCCTGGTTCAAGAGGGAAAAAATCAAGGTGATGGAGTGGCCTAGTCAGTCTCCTGACCTTAACCCAATTGAAAACTTGTGGAAGGAGCTCAAGATTAAAGTCCACATGAGACACCCAAAGAACCTAGATAACTTGGAGAAGATCTGCATGGAGGAGTGGGCCAAGATAACTCCAGAGACCTGTGCCGGCCTGATCAGGTCTTATAAAAGACGATTATTAGCTGTAATTGCAAACAAGGGTTATTCCACAAAATATTAAACCTAGGGGTTGAATAATAATTGACCCACACTTTTATGTTTAAAATGTATTAAAATTCAACTGAGCAACATAACTTTTTGGTTTGTAAGATTTATGCTTCTGTTAATAAATCCTACTCTCGTTTGCAGTTTGAAGGCTCTAACTTATTGGCATCTTATCAAACCACCTAAATCTGCAGGGGGTTGAATACTACTTGTAGGCACTGTATATATCAGACTATGTGAGGGCTCATGCTGTATATAGGAGGACTGTGTGTGGACCCAACTTGTTTATATGGTGTAGTTGATGGCTCATTCTGTATATAGAAACTATGTGATGGTTTATCTTGTATGTAGGAGCTATGTGAGGGCTCATACTGTATATATGGGCTGTGTGTGCACTCATGCTGTATGTAGAGAGGTTATGTGGGGGTTCCTACTGTATATAGAAGACTAAATGAGGCCTTATACTGTGTATAGGGGGTATGTGAGTGTTCATACTGTATCTTGGGAGCTATATGGGGCCTCATACTAAATAGGAAGTTATGTGAACGCTGATACTGGTCTAGGGAACCATATATGGCCCATGCTGTATAAAGAGGGCTACAGCAGTATTTAAAGTAATAGTAGTCCAATATGAATAACCTGATTATTCACTGTTTTTGGTATAAATTGGATTACCACATTTATCACTTGGTGCAGTAGATTCTTAACCCCTTCATGACCTTGGAATTTTTAATTTTCGTTTTTTGCTCCCCTGCTTCCAAGAGCCATAACTTTTTTATTTTTCCGTCAATATAGACATATGACGGCTTGTTTTTTGCGGGACGAGTTTTACTCTCATATGCAATGATTTATTTTACCATATAGTGTACAGGGAAATTGCAAAAAAATTCTAAATGCAGTTAAATTGCAAAAAAAGTGCAATAACACGTTTGTTTTTTGGGTATTTTAGTCGCCATGTTCACTATATGGTAAAACCGATATGACGGAGTGATGTCTCAGGTTGGTATGAGTTCGTAGACACCCAACATATATACCTTTACTGGTATCTAGGTGGTGAAAAAAAATTCATAAGTTTGAAAAAATAAAGGACTTTTTGCGCCATGTTCTGCGACCCATAGCGTTCTCATTTTTCGGGATCTGTGGCTGTGAGATGGCTTATTTTTTGCGTCTTGAGCTAACGTTTTTAATAATATCATTTTTGGGGGGATCTGCAGTTATGATCGCCCGTTATTGCATTTTATAGCAATGTTGCGGAGACCAAAAAAAGAACGAATTTTGGCGTATGGACCATTGTTCCGTTGCGGAGCTTACGGCTCTCATTAACAGATTTAATACGATGGTAGATTGGGCGATTCTGAACGTGGCGATACTAAACGTGTATAATACTTTGATTGTGATTGGGGGAAAAGGGGGGTGATTTGAACTTTTATATATATATTTGTTTACAGGTTTTTAAAAACTTTATTTTTTTATTCATTCTTATTTTTACACTGCCTCTTTAAGAGGCACCTTGCTGCACAGTCCGATCACTTTTGGGAGATACAGATAAGCTGTATCTCATCTGTATTTCTCAGAATCGCGGACCTGTTGTGGTTGGCAGCGCCTGCCAACCACAACACGGAACTACTCAGTAATAGCATCCGGGGTCTAACCAGGACCCCGGGCTGTCATGTGAGCACCAGAACAGCACGTTCCCCGCCGCGGCCGCCTTGGGTCCCGCTGTCAGTGATTGACAGCGGGATCCAAGGGGTTAACAGCGCAGATTGGATCCCGGATCCGATCGGTGCTGTTACCCTGACATCTCAGCTGATGAGATCAGCTGAGATGTCGGGTCTTTGATGTGAGCTCCACGCCGGAGCTCACATCAAACACCCCTTACCGGCCCATGACGTTGTTCAACGTTAAAAGCCCAACAGACTCAGCATTCATGATCTGCATGTTTTTGAGTCTGTGTATTTCAATAATTAATTGAAAGGGGGTGTGTTCACAATAATGGCAGTATCACATTCAATTAGTGAGATCAATCATTCTGTGAAGAAACTGCTGTGAATCAGTTGGCCCTGCATGTTGTACGTGCATTTCTCCTTGAAAGCCTGAGAAATATGGGTCATTTGAGACATTGTTCAGAAGAACAGTGTACTTTGTATAAAAAGTTGATTGGAGAGGGTAAGACTTATAAAGAAGGGCAGACAATGACAGGTTGCTCAGCAAAAATGATCTCCAATGCTTTAAAATGGAAAGCAAAACAAGAGAGATGTGGAAGAAAATCGAAGACTACGATTCAAATGGATCGAAGAATAGCCAGAATGGCAAAGGCTCAACCAATGATCAGCTCCAGGATGATCAAAGACAGTATCAAGTTACCTGTGAGTAATGTGACAGAAAACACATGTGGAAAGCTAATCTATTAGCAAAAAGTCCCCACAAAGTCCCACTGTTAAAGAATACCGTCTTTTACCCATTTATTAATCCCAAACATACACTCACAGTTCTTTGCTCATGAAGTTTAATGAGCCGATCCAGAAGTAGTATGAGAGCAGTGTGGATAGCAGCACTGGTAGGTATGATTGTCTTACCTTAATCCCCACTTTGCATCGGTAGAGCTTGCTGATTGACCTCGGTGCAGCTTTTCAACAAGCTTTATCCGGGACACCAAACCTGAACAGAAGTTTGTGTTCAGGGTCCGTGCACGGACACTAGATATCCGGTATGGACTCCTAATTTTACAGTTCATGTTCAGACATGTAGATACGATAGTTAGACACCAACCGTGTATAAACAGCTGCTGGGTGCAATTAGATTATTGTCTATGGTCTATATACAGTTGTGGCCAAAAGTATTGACACCCCTGCAATTCTGTCAGATAATACTCAGTTTCTTGCTGAAAATGATTGCAATCACAAATTCTTTGGTATTATTATCTTCATTTAATTTGTCTTCAATGAAAAAACACAAAAAAAATTGTCCTAAAGCCAAATTGGATATAATTCCACACCAAATATAAAAAAGGAGGTGGACAAAAGTATTGGCACTGTTAGAAAAATCATCTGATGCTTCTCTAATTTGTGTAATTAATAGCACCTGTAACTTAGCTGTGGCACCTAACAGGTGTTGGCAATAACTAAATCACACTTGCAGCCAGTTGACATGGATTAAAGTTGACTCAACCTCTGTCCTGTGTCATTGTGTGTACCACATTGAGCATGAAGAAAAGAAAGAAGACCAAAGAACTGTCTGAGGACTTGAGAAATCAAATTGTGAGGAAGCATGAGCAATCTCAAGGCTACAAGTCCATCTCCAAAGACCTGAATGTTCATGTGTCTACCATGCGCAGTGTCATCAAGAAGTTTAAAGCCCATGGCACTGTGGCTAACCTCCCTAGATGTGGACGGAAAACAAAAAATTGACGAGAAATGTCAACGCAAGATTGTGCGGATGGTGGATAAAGAACCTCGACTAACATCCAAACACGTTCAAGCTGCCCTGCAGTCCAAGGGTAAAACAGTGTCAACCCGTACTGTTCTTCGGTGTCTGAATGAAAGGGACTGTATGGTAGGATATCCAGAAAGACCCCACTTCTTACCCCGAGACATAAAAAAGCCAGGCTGGAGTTTGCCAAAACTTACCTGAGAAAGTCTAAAAAGTTTTGGAAAAATGTTCTCTGGTCAGATGAGACAAAAGTAGAGCTTTTTGGCCAAAGGCATCAACATAGAGTTTACAGGAGAAAAAAAAGAGGCATTCAAAGAAAAGAACACGGTCCCTACAGTCAAACATGGCGGAGGTTCCCTGATGTTTTGGGGTTGCTTTGCTGCCTCTGGCACTGGACTGCTTGACCGTGTGCATGGCATTATGAAGTCTGAAGACTACCAAAAATTTTGCAGCATAATGTAGGGCCCAGTGTGAGAAAGCTGGGTCTCCCTTGGAGGTCATGGGTCTTCCAGCAGGACAATGACCCAAAACACACTTTAAAAAGTACTAGAAAATGGTTTGAGAGAATGCACTGGAGACTTCTAAGGTGACCAGCAATGTGTCCAGACCTGAATGCCATAGAACACCTGTGGAGAGATCTAAAAATGGCCGTTTGGAGAAGGCACCCTTCAAATATCAGGGACCTGGAGCAGTTTGCCAAAGAAGAATGGTCTAAACTTCCAGCAGAGCATTGTAAGAAACTCATTGCTGGTTACCGGAAGCGGTTGATCGCAGTTATTTTGGCTAAAGGTTGTGCAACCAAGTATTAGGCTGAGGGTGCCAATACGTTTGTCTGGGCTATTTTTGCAGATTTGTGTGAAATGATCATGGTTTTGCTTTTTGCTTCATTCTCTTTTTTTTTTTTTTCATTGAAGACAAATTAAGTGAAGATAATAATACCAAAGAATTTGTGATTGCAATCATTTTCAGAAAGACACTGAGTATTATCTGACAGAATTGCATGGGTGTGAATACTTTTGGCCACAACTGTATAACCTTTAAACTTTGAGACTTTCTCCTTGCCCTTTTTTCTTTTTTCCTTTTTGTCTGGTCATACTATTTGTTACCAGCTAAATTTACTTACACTTACTATAATAGGTATTTCTGGAAGAAGCCGCAGGGCGAAACGCGTCAGGGTGACGGTGCATTATATCTGGACAGGTAATTATACCGCCACTGAGGGGATTAGATCTTACTGGACATTGTCCGACCTCAGTACAGGATGGGGTGGGCCTGTATATACCACTGAGGGGGGCCTGTATATACTATTAATTGGGGGCTTTATATACCACTGATGGGGGCTGTGACCACTGAGGGTGGGCCTGTATATACCACTGATGGTGGGGCCTGTATATACCACTGATAGGGGCTGTAACCACTGATGAGGGGCCTGTATATACCACTGATTGTGAGGCCTGTATATACCACTGACAGGGGCTGTAACCACTGATGAGGGGCCTGTATATACCACTGATGTGGGGCCTGTATATACCACTGATGGTGGGGCCTATATATACCACTAATGTGGGGCATGTATATACCACTGATAGGGGCTGTAACCACTGATGAGGGGCCTATATATACCACTGATGTGGGGCATGTATATACCACTGATAGGGGCTGTAACCACTGATGAGGGGCCTATATATACCACTGATGGTGGGGCCTGTATATACCACTGATAGGGGCTGTAACCACTGATGGTGGGGCCTGTATATACCACTGATGTGGGGCCTGTATATACCACTGATAGTGGGGCCTGTATATACCACTGATGTGGGGCCTGTATATACCACTGATGTGGGGTCTGTTTATACCACTGATGTGGGGCCTGTATATACCACTGATTGTGGGGCCTGTATATACCACTGATGTGGGACCTGTATATACCACTGATGTGGGGCCTGTATATACCACTGATGGTGGGGCCTGTATATACCACTAATAGGGGCTGTAACCACTAATGAGGGGTCTGTATATACCACTGATGGTGGGGCCTGTATATACCACTGATGTGGGGCCTGTATATACCACTGATGTGGGGCTGTTATATACCACTGATGGGGGTCTGTATCCTCTGATGGGGGGCCTGTATATATCACTGATGGGGAGCCTGTATATACCACTGAGGGGGGCCTGTATATACCACTGATGGGGGGCTGTATTCCACTGATGGGGGCTGTAACCTCTGATGGGCTGGGAACTGTATACCAGTGATGGAGGTCCTATATACCAGTGATGGGGGATTATATACCAGTAATCGGGGGCCATTTATCATGATAAGAGGGGCTGTATACCGTGATACGTCTGCCTCATTTCCCCCCCTAGGCTTATACTCGAGTCAATAAGTTTCCCTAGTTTTGGAGGGTAAAATTAGGGGTCTCGGCTAATACTCGGGTCGGCTTATACTCGAGTATATACGGTAATTGGGAACACTGAGGGCCTTCGGTTGGGTCACCGCTGCAACGTAAATTCTCCCTCGGCGGGCCTGGTCCTCTTAGGTGGGTGCTCCTGGTATAAGCTGCGGTAGTTGTTAGTTGGTGGGTCGTGCTCCTGTAAAGCCTGCGATCACTCCGGGTTCTGTGATTCAGGGTTGTAACCTAGTGGACCACGTCGGAGCCGGTACTCCGGGTTTGGACATGGCAAGGGTATTGGATTACCCGTTTTTACTCTCGGCCCCTTTCTCTTCTGGGTCACCAGGTTGAGGTGCCCTCCCAGTTAGCTCTGTCTTGTTCTTTTCTGTTCCTTCTCCACTCTGCTACATCTGCTGTGCAGCTCTGTGCAGCTCCTGTCCTGTAGCTTCTCTCTCTCGTCTCGACTTGACTTGACTTCCTGGTTCTAACTGCTTCACTCACTCACTTCCTGCTTAATCTAACTCCTTGCTGCTTTCCTCACTGCTATATAACCTAGCCTCTCCTCTGACCAGGACCAGTTACCCTAGTAACGGGTGCCTAATTGGTACTCTAACACTAGGTGTTGCATGTGGTGGATGGAGCTTCAGGATTATCCTACTCATTACTAAAACAAAGAATACAACACCTTCGATCAGGGGTGTAGTACCCTTTTGTGATGCACTCTTAGTGGGGCGCCACAAATCCCCAGCTGTATCGTATGTGGGTCTCTATCAAAGCCTTACAAACATGAACATATTCTCTCCTTTTAGCCAGTGTAGCAGCTGACAGATCCGGGAAGACCTGTAGATCTCTGAATTCATAGGGTCGCTTAGGAGGGGTCCTGATTTGCCTAATAAAAGTTTCTTTAGTAGTGTATAAATGAATCCGTGCAAGAATGTCTCTGGAAGCGATGGATCTAGATGCTTGGGCTTGGGTGTTCTGTGTACTCTGTCTGCCAGTAGGTCACTGGAGGAGAGTGAGGGCAGGACAGCCTGCATAACATTCTGGAGTGAAGCAGCTAAATCTTTGCCTGCAATATCCTCAGGGATTCCTCTGACACGAAAATTGTTCCTCCTGGATCTATCTTCTAAGTCATGCAGTTTGTCAAAAACCCCTGCTAACTTGCCCTTCATAGCTTGGTTTTCATCTACCAGAGCGTTAATAACAGAGACATGTTCAGACATTTTGTTTTCCAAATGATCTATGCGTGCTCCTAAGGAGTTAATGTCTCCTCTTATCTCCTTCAACATCTCCTGCATGTCCTCTTTTAATGAGGCACTTATAGATGTAAGGAATTCCTTCATATCCCCCTGGTCATAGGTGCAGAGCTGCTATGTTGTGCTGCTGCTGAGGGCTCACCTCTTTCTGAGTCCCGGGAGCTGCGGGAGGAGTGTGATGATCTGGAGGGAGAAGCCGCTGCCATTTTCCCTGCAGCATGTGTGGTCTGTGACCGTGGGAAGAAGTCCGGCAGGTGAGGACGAGAGGCCTTCTTTTGTGATCTGCTTCGGGTCATCATGTGCCCAGTCGTGCTGCGGTGCCAGCGGTAGGTGCCTCAGCGGTCGGGGAAGTTACTTGGAGCCGGTATGACCCACGTTATGTCTGGTGCTGTCGGAGCTCTATCACTGTGCGGCCGCCATCTTCAGCTTGCAGGCCACGCCCCCTAGAGAGTCCTTGATTAAGGCTCGGACCTCCTCTACAGAGAAGTCACCCTCTAGTGTCTCGGAGTCACCTCTGGTGAGCGTGGGAAGAGCCGTCTCATCGCAAGACGACTTTTAGGCTTGTTTTGGATAAATTGATGAAGAGCTTCCATTCCTCTGTAATGTGATTTATCTTCAGAGATTCCATTAAATTGTTAATGTTGTTACATGCCAAAATTGCTTTCCATGAAAATGTATTACATAAGATCTTTATCACTATTGCGGAACAATGAAATTCCGAAGAAGATCTCACTGCTGTAACCTTGACCTAAGAGCTCTGCCTTACTCTTGAGCAGATTCAAATCAATCCAAATCTATGAGAAGATCATTAAGTTAACTTTGTGTTATAAGGTATAGTTTAGTTGAAGTTGCTGAATGAAAGTTTGGGTCATGAGAGGAAAATGTTTCATAACACCACATGCCTGTGACGACCACCCGCTGTGAGGCCGAGCTGCTGGCAAGGCAGCACCCGAGAAACCCCGAGACCCTTTACCCCTATACAGGGATCTACAATTACAGCGGAGCCCAGGAGGCAGTTGCCTAAGATGAGCAACGGATCGGAGCAGGAAGGTCGCCAGGAAGGGAATAAAAACCAGGATCCAAAAACGTAGTCAGGTGTCCGAGTCAAACCAGGAGGGCAGCTAAGGTACAAAATCGTCAGGCTGAAGCAGGGTCAAAAATCCAACGCATAGGTCAGAGTCAAAATCGGGAGGGCAGCTAAGGTACCAAATCGTCAGGCTGAACCAGGTTCAAAAATCCAGGCAAAGGTCAGAGTCAAAACCAAACACACACTAGATCACTGCGGAATCAAGAATATATCTGGCGCCTGCAAGACAGGCTCCAAGGTATTTGAAGGGTCCGGTTACCTCCCATAGGCTGGAGCTCACAGCCTGATGATCTCATCCAGACCGCCCCTAGAACCAGGCCAGACTGTGATGTATGACTGGAACCAACCACCCCACTTGTGACAGAAGAACGAAAGCTGCGCCTATCAAACGCCTCTGCAGGACCCTCTCTTCTGCAACCAACATCACCCACAGGAGAAACACAGTGGCGCCCAGCGACAGAGGCAGACATCGAAGGAGCAGACCCATATGAGGACATGGCCCTTCTATCACCGGCGCCATCAGCAGAAGGAATCCGTACCTCCCAGTGGCCGAGGTAGGAACACCAACCACCGAGTCCATTGGTGACTGCCTCCAGACAGACAAAACCTGGTTTGGTGGGATGAAAGAGAAGAAACTTCCTGATCAAACCCTTGGCATGGATGTTGCTGGCAGGCACCCAGGACCTTTCCTCCAGAACATATCCCTTCCAATGTACCAGATACTGCACAGATCCTCTCACTAAGCAGGAAGTCAAGGATCCGTTAGACTTCGTATTCTACAGCACCCCGACCAAGGCTGGAGGAGGAGGGGACTGGACAGGACAAACCGGAGATCGGTACAATTTAGGAAGGCACTTATGGAATACATTGGGCAGTTTGAATAATTGAGGGAGCTTCAGAGAAAAGCTACCGGGTAAATCACCTCAATAATTTCATACGGACCAATAATCCTGGGACCCAGCTTGGCAGATGGCACTTTGAGCTTAATATTTTTTGTAGAAAGCCAAACTTTGTCCCCAACTCCCAGGTCCAGAACCTTGGAGCGCCGTTTATTAGCGTAAGACGCCTGCCTAGTCTCAGCCCCCCTCTTGTTTTTGTTCATTTCAGAACAGATAGTCTTTAACTGATCTACGGACCTTTCTACACTAGGGACATCAGAAAGCCTAGAAAAAAATGAACCAAAGCGTGGGTGTAGCCCATAATTACAGTAAAAAGGGGTAGTCTTGATGTACTCCTGGTACTGGTTATTCATGGCAAATTCTTCTAGCGGCAGGTGTTCCACCCAATCAGATTGATGCATATGGTCCCTTTACACGCGGCCACAGGAAGGTAGAAACCGGCAGCATAGGACACGATTGTGCCTGTTGCCTTGAAAAGACCACGATGTGGCGACGTGTAATTCAGGACTTTCCTTTCCTTCTGGAAAGACACAGGAAGGAAAGTCCTGAATTACACGCCGCCACATCGTGGTCTTTTCAAGGCACCAGGCACAATTGTGTTCGATGCCTGCCGGTTTCTACCTTCCTGTGGCCGCGTGTAAAGGGACCATTAGAGAAATGACAACGTAGATACTGCTGGAGAGCTTGATTAGTACACTCGGTTTGACTATTGGTTTCAGGGTGATGGGCAGAAGAAAAGGAATAGTCAATTCCAATCCGTTTACAGAATGCCCTCCAAAGGTTTGAAACAAACTGGGTACCCCTGTCAGAAACAATATTCACAGGAACACCATGCAAGCACACAACATGATAATAAATAATTTGCTCTTGCTCAGGTCTCCGAATTAGGTAATCCGGACAGCGAAACAAAATTACACTGCTTGCTGACTCTATCTACCACTACCCACATACAAGTCTTCGTTTTGAGAGTGGTAGGTCAGTAATATAGTCCATGGAGATATGAGTCCAAGGACCTTCAGAGGTAGGCAAGGACTGGAGCAACCCGGCAGGGTGATTGCGGGAAGACTTAGCGCGAGCACAGGTTTCACAAGCCAGTACATATTCCTTACAGTCCTTTAGTATAGTTGGCCACCACAAATTCCTGGTTACAAGTCTGAGGGTGTTATTGATAACACGATGCCCTGCAAGGACGGAATCATGTGATTCCTTAAGGACTTGGAGGCGGAATTTGATAGGGACAAATAGTTTTTGGGAAGGAGTAGTGTCAGGGGCCTGTTCTGGAGACCCACAAATCTGTTCCAGAAGATCCAAAGACACTGCGAAATAACAATCCCCTTGGCTAAAATAGGAGTCGATTCCATGTCCACGACCTGTAAGGGGCAGAAACTTCGAGATAGGGCATCAGCCCTTACATTTTTAGTACCTGGTTGGAAAGTGATAACGAAATCAAGCCTGGAGAAGAACAAAGCCCACCTAGCCTGTCTGGGATTCAGTCTTTTTGCTGACTCCAAGTAGATCAGATTTTTGTGGTCAGTAATTACGGTAATCTTATGTTTGGGGCCTTCGAGGAAGTGGCACCATTTCTCAAAGGTCCATTTGATTGCCAACAATTACCCAATTACCTATATCATAATTCCTCTCGGTAGATGAAAATTTTCGGGAAAAGAAGGTGCACGGACAAAGTTGAGTGAGTGATGCAGTGCCTTGTGATAGCACTGCTTCCTCTCCAACATCAGAGGCATCTACCTCTACAATAAAGGGGAGGTGCAGATCAGGCTGAACCAATATTGGGTCAGAGGAAAAACACTCTTTTAACGTAGAAAACGCATGCAGTGCTTCAGGCTTCCAAAAAACCACATCCACCCCTTTCCGAGTCAAATCGGTGAGTGGTTTGGCTATCTCAGAAAAACCTCTAATAAATTTATGGTAATAGTTAGCGAAACCCAAAAATTGCTGCAGTGCCTTTAGAGACTTGTGTTGTACCCATTCCTTAATGGGTTGAAATCTTAGCCAACAAAAATACCCCAGAAAGTTTATCTCCTCAGTCATGAAGACACATTTCTCTAATTTGGTGAATAAAGAATGCTCTCTGAGTCTCTGGAGTACAGTACGGACATGATGGACGTGCGACCAAAGACCAGGGGAAAAAAACAGAATGTTGTCCAAATAAACGACCACATACACACCACTGATATCTCTGAAAATATCATTGACAAAATTCTGGAAAACTGCAGGTGCGTTACTTAACCCGAATGTCATTACTAATTACTCAAAATGGCCCAGGGGCATGCTAAATGCAGTCTTCCACTCATCTCCTTTTATATGGACAAGGTTATATGCTCCTCGAAGGTCAAGTTGGTAAAAAAAAATTTGGCTCTCAACACTGATAATATAGATCAGGGATGAACGGAAGAGAATACTGGTTTTCAACATTGACTCGCGGTAATTAATACAAGGTCTGAGACCGCCATCTTTTTTTCCCACAAAAAAGAAACCGGCCCCTACTGGTGAGGTGGACTGTCTAATAAACCCTTTTCGCAGACTGTCTTATGTAATCTTTCGTGACCTGACATCTGGACCAGAGAGATTAAATATTCTCCTTTGGGAGACGAGAATCAGGTATCAAATCTATGGCGCAATCATATTCTCTGTGAGGAGGTAATTTCTCTGACTCTGAATAGAAAATAAATCCTCAAAATCTCTAAATTCAAATTGTGCAAAGGGAGGCATGACCTTCACTTGGTTCACAGATAGCGACATACAGTAACCCTGACACTCTGGGCTCCAGCACACGATATCACCCAAGTGCCTGTCTATGACTGGATATGTGTACGTAACCATGGCATGCTCAAGATTACTGGAGATGATAAGTTACCAATAGCAAAAAATGACACATTTTCAGCATGTAAAGCCCCCACCAGCATTGACACTTCCTTAGTGACAAATTCCACTCCACCCTGGACGAGGGGTGTGCCATTAACCGCAGTGGTTTTAATGGGGGCATTAAGCCTTAGTAGTGGTACACCAAGATTTCGTGCTACCTAGAGATATGAAATTCCCCTCTGAGCCACTGTCTACATAAGCCTCCAAACACAGAGATTTCTTAAGGTAAGACAAAGAAGTAGGCAAAAAAACTTTGACCGCATCAGCAGGCAATACCTGGGCACCCGACAGGCAGAGCCAGAGCCACCCAGGTGCTGACGTCCAGGGAACGAAGATTTCTGACACCAGCGTTCTTCCAGAGGACTCCAGACTGTGGCATGTGCAGCATGCTTAGGATGGGATGATGGGAGTACTCCTCCCCAGGACTGAGAAGCAGAACACAGGTGCTTGAGGGAAGCAGTCAGCAGCAGACTCAGCTCAAAGGATGAAAAAAAAAAAAACAGGGAAAAAAGCGGGAGAGAGAGAGAAAAAAAGGTAAGGAAATGCTTTTATATACAGTTGTGGCCAAAAGTATGACACCCCTGCAATTCTGTCAGATAATAACCAGTTTTTCCTGAAAATGATTGCAATCACAAATTCTTTGGTATTATTATCTTCATTTAATTTATCTTCAATGAAAACAACACAAAAGAGAATGAAGCAAAAAGCAAAAGCATTGATCATTTCACACAAAACTCCACAAATGGGCCAGACAAAAGTATTGGCACCCTCAGCTAATACTTGGTTGCACAACCTTTAGCCAAAATAACTGAGATCAACCCTTCCGGTAACCAGCAATGATTTTCTTACAATGCTTTGCTGGAATTTTAGACCATTCTTCTTTGGCAAACTGCTCCAGGTATCTGATATTTGAAGGGTGCCTTCTACAAACTGCCATTTTTAGATCTCTCCACAGGTGTTCTATGGGATTCAGGTCTGGACTCATTGCTAGCCACCTTAAAAGTCTCCAGTGCTTTCTCTCATACCATTTTCTAGTGCTTTTTGAAGTGTGTTTTAGGTCATTGTCGTGCTGGAAGACCCATGACCTCTAAGGGAGACCCAGCTTTCTCACACTAGGCCCTACATTATGCTGCAAAATTTGTTGGTAGCTTTCAGACTTCATAATGCATGCACACGATCAAGCAGTCCAGTGCCAGAAGCAGCAAAGCAACCCCAAAACATCAGGCAACCTCTGCCATGTTTGACTGTAGGGACCATGTTCTTTTCTTTGAATGCCTCTTTTTTTCTCCTGTAAACTCTATGTTGATGCCTTTGCCCAAAAAGCTCTACTTTTGTCTCATCTGACTAGAGAACATAATTCCAAAACGTTGTAGGCTTTCTAAGGTAAGTTTTGGCAAACTCCAGCCTGGCTTTTTTATGTCTCGGGGTAAGAAGTGGGGTCTTCCTGGGTATCCTACCATACAGTCCCTGTTCATTCAGATGCCTGACGGATAGTACGGGTTGACACTGTTGTACCCTCGGACTGCAGGGCAGCTTGAACTTGTTTGGTGTTAGTCGAGGTTCTTTATCCACCATCCGCACAATCTTGCGTTGAAATCTTTCGTCAATTTTTCTTTTCTCCATTCGCTTCCACAACAGCATTGGAGGATGTTGTCCACGCCCTATTGGGGGACAGGAACACAGAGAGGTTAAAAGCCCTTCCCCTTCCTCAGTACTCCAGTGTCTTCCTTGTCCCCTTGGGGCATGGAGAGGTTCCAGTGCTGTCAGGCCGGCAGAGGCAGCATTGGGGTGTACTTACAGCCAGGCCAGGGATGGATCGTGGGGGCGGCCTCTCCTCCTTCTCGGGGCTCCCATGGTGGGACCATCCGGCCTTATTGCATCCTACAGGGCAAAGCGGGCCGTGTATTGCAGCGTCGGGGCCTGTTTAGCTCTCCGGCGTCTCCCTCCTCCAGCTGCAGTCCCTGGGGCATGCATCAGAGGTTCCTGGATGGCACTTCCTGTTTCGGCGGGGCACTTCCTGTTTTGGGCGGTGGCTCCTGTACAGACTAGGCACGGCTCCAGGGAACCCAGCAGGCCTATCGCGCGCTACTGCCCGCTGCCGGTGACCAGGAGGAGGAGGGAACAGGTGTTCCTCGTTGGGGGCACGGTACTTCTGGACAAGTCCCGCCGGAAGCTACACCCAGGTAAGGCTGATCCCTGAAACATGGAGGGTGATAGGCTTCCAGCTCTGCTTCTGCAGAGCCCAGCGTTCCCCCAGCTCATGTAAGTGTTTCTGGGGGTGGTCACAAGGGGTAGAGTTATTTAGGCCCTGCACTCCCACTAGGACCCCCTTCTCTTCCCTTTTTTTCTATAGGGAGACAAGGGCCACCTGTGAAAGGGAGCAAAATCCCGCCCAGGAAATGTGGCTGCGGCACGAATTTACCTCTTCCTACAAAAAGGTGTCGGCCATGACTGACAGTGTTGTCAGGATGGACTCCCCATCCCTGCTTGAGGAGCTCCAATCCATTAGGGCAGAGGTGCAGGCTTCTATCTCGGCACTGCCGGTTTTTGCTGCAGCTTCCAGGCCTTCCCCTCCGAAAGAGAGGAAGCTCCAGGATTGACTCTGTGGATCTCATGGAGGCTGGCCAGAGCTCAGCATCAGAGGACGGCGAGAATATTGCCTCTGTTGCCTCTGTGCAGACATGAGAATCTGGACACTACTATTTTTCCACGGAGTCCATGGGTGAATTGGTGGACACTGTCCACAGTACCTTGAAGGTAGAGGTGGTGGAACCCCCTTCTTCTGTGCAGGACTAAATGTTCAGAGGCCTAAAGGCTAAGTGGCAGTTGGGCTTCCCTGTCCATGAGGTCATCCGGGTTCTCATCCGCCGGGAGTGGAGTTTTTAAAACATTGGCTGCTCACCCCATCCGAGTGGACTGGAGGGTGATGACTTTGCCTGGGAGGTCCCGAAGGTGGACATCCAGGTGGCCAAGGTAGCATATAAGTCCGTGTTGCCTTTTGAAGATTCCTCCCTGTTGAAGGACCCCCTCGATCGTAAGATGGAGAGTGTCCTCAAAAACTCCTGGAAGGCGGCAGCTATGTCTTTAAAGGTGAACATTTCCTCTACATGTGTGGGGCTGCTCTGGCAGCAACCATGTAGCAGTTAATCACCTGCACCATGCCTCATACCTAGCCGTGGCTGTGGGTTCAATCCTAAGCTGTACATCATCCAAGGCATTATGTATAGGTGACACATGATGGCTGCAGGCTATCCCCCTGCCAGGGCCCGTGCTCTGGCGACTGTGGGTCACTAGCCGTTGGGCGAGGTTTTTAACCAAGTCTCTCCTTAAGTGGATCACCCAGCTGGAAGAATTCCTCCTGCAGGGTACTCCCAGGGAGGAGCTTTGGACTCCATTCCACTTCTGAGATGTACTACGGGCTTCCTGACCGATGCCTCTGCTGAGTCGATCCGCATTGGCGCCAGGTGCGCAGTGTTGGCTAACACAGCTCACAGGGCAGTGTGGCTTACTTTGTGGAATGGGTAGGTCACATCTAAGCTCCAGCTGTGTGGCCTCCCCTTTCAAAGGTCTTTTGTCTTTGGTTTGGCATTGGATGACATCCTGGGTAAGGTGTCAGACCGGAAATTGTGTCTCCCGGAACAGAAGCCCTTTTGGAGGCAGTCCTTTCGGCCTGAGCGCAGCCAACCCTCCCAGTCTAATGGGAAGGGTAAGTCTGGTCGCTGTGCATTCCAGAAAGGGGCCAAGACCTGTAATATCTTGCTCCCCCAGCAGCGGCATCACCAGCCGCCCCCTAAACAATGCCGCCTTCCCCATTGCGGGGCAGCTCCTGCAGTTTCTGCCACAGTGGCAAGCAATCTCCTCGTGCCCTTGGATCCTCTCGACCATTTGGGAGGGTCTGCACTTGAAATTCGAAAGCCAGCCCCTCCGTGTCTTCGAGTCCCCTCGCTTCTTCAGGGGGACTCTCGCACATTTTTTCTTGTCGGGTCTGCGAGTCCTGTTGGATTCGGGTGTGGGGTCCCCGGTTCCTCCTGGAGAGGAGGGCAGGGGCGTTACTCCAGGTTGTTTGTGGATCTCCAGAACGCGTATTATCATGTCCCCATTTGCCCGTCCCACAAGCGCTTTCTGCGATTCGCGATCTCCGGGGCAGGCAAGACGGTCCATTATCTGTTAATGTGCTGCCCTTCAGGTTTTCGTAGCCCATCCCCCCCGAGTTTACCAAACTCTTGGGGAAGTGATCGCATTCATCCAGACCCAGGGGATATGTGTGCTTCCCTATTTAGACGACATGTTGGTGGTTGCTCCTTCGGTAGTGGTTCTGCGCACCCTGGTCTCCAAACGTTGGAGATTCTTCAGTCCCTGGGGTGGGTGCCCAAACTTTGGAAATCGGAATGGGTGCCGGCAACCCGTCGTCAATTTCTGGGAGTCTTGCTGGCCTCCTCCAGACAGGCCTCGTTCCTTTCTGCAGCACATCAGCTTCTGCGCTGCGTGCATCTGACCTGCTTCCGGGCAAGGAGGTCGCCCTCCTTGCGGGAAGCAATATCCCTGTTAGAGGCCATGTCGGCCTGCATTCAGTCGGTAGCATGGGCTCAGGCTCCTTCCAGTCTGCTCCGGGAACACATACTGAGTTCCTGGGTCAGACGTCAGGATTCCTTAAACTCGCGGGTCCGGATCCCGGGGCGGATGGTCACCTCGCTTTCCTGGATGAATCCCGGACACCTTCGGACAAGGGTGGCCTGGCTGCAGGCTCCTGTGACCTCCGTTCTCACTGGTGCCAGCAGTTCCGGTTGGGACGCGATGGTGGATCGCACACCGTTCCAGTGGATTTGGAATCGCTTGGTCAGTTGCCAGTGTTAAAACCTCCGGGAACTTCTGACAGTGGAAGAAGCGCTTCATGCGCAGCTCACGTTCTCCGGGGTCATCATGTCAAGATCCTGTCGGACAACGTGACTACGGTTGCCTTCTTGCGGCACCAAGGCAGTACTCGAGGCTTACACTTGCAGGGGCTGGCAAGGCTGATCTTTTCGTGGGCAGTACGCTATCTTCTCTCCTCCTCGGCAGTTCATCTGAAGGGAATGGCCAATGTACAGGCAGATTTCTTGAGCCGCACGGAGGGCCACCCAGGAGAATGGTGCCTCCATCCGGATGTGTTTCGCTCTCTTACGGACAGGTGGAGTGTCCCTTCAATCGACCTGTTCGCTTCGGGCTCGCATACAAAGGTGCCACCCTTTTTCTCCCTGGGAGGGGGCTGGACGCCTTTGCCCATCCCTGGGCCTTCCGTTTGGTGTATGCATTTCCTCCAATCCCGCTACTTCCCAAGGCGTTGCAAAAGATTCGGGCGGAGGGGGTGTCGACTATCCTGGTGGCTCCCCTGTGACCCATACAGGCGTGGTACGACACCATCCGAGACCTGGGCCTGGGAGGACTGATTGGGTTGCCCCACTGTCTCGACCTTCTGTCCCAGGGTCTTCTTTCACCCGAGCCTTCAGTGGCTCTATCTGACGGCCTAGCTGTTGCGGCCGGGATCCTGAGGACCAAGGGTCTCTCCCTGGTAGTGATCCGCACACTTCGACAGGGCAGGCTGCCTGTGTCGCACTCTATTTACGGGAGGGCTGGAATCGGTTCCGGTCCTGGTGTGCTCCTTCCATCCCGGCCATGCATCATCCTAATGTGGCCCAACTCTTGGGTTTTTTGCAGCGTGGCTTTGCTATGGGGCTTTGGCCGAGCACTCTTTAAGTCCTGGTGTCGGCACTTGGGGCATCTTGCTTCCCATTGATGGCTCAAGCGTTTTTTTTTTACTTCTGCTTGGGGCGGTGTCCCTGGTTCAGCCTTCTGTCCCTCCCTGGGATTTGAAGATTGTTCTCCACGGGGTTTTCTCAAAGTCCCTTTGCACCCTTGTCGGCTGCATCCCTTACGTCTCTCTCACAAGGTGGCGTTTTTGGTGGCCATCACTTCTGCTCCAGAGTTGGAAAACTGCAGGCACTCTCTGTCCGGGCTCTGTGCCTCGTGGTGTCCGTTGTTCGCATTACGCTTCGGTTGCATTAATCTTTTCTTCCAAAAGTTGAGTCAGCTTTCCATCGGTCCCAGGTTATGGTTCTACCTTTGTTTGGTCAATCTCCTGCTAATGCGGCTGAGGCCGTGTTTCACTCCTTCGATGTTCGTCGGACTGTCCTCCGCTACTTCCGAGAGACTGCTTCCTGGAGGTTAGATCAGAACCTGTTTTGTTCAGCATTTTGGGAAATATACAGGGAAGAAGACTTCCTAGGCTACTGTCGCTTCCTGGATCACAAAGGTGATCTGTGAGGTCTATGTCGCTCCGGTCCTTGCTCCTCCGGTGGGGTTGAAGGCTCCTTCAACTCGGGCTGCTTCTACGTCCTGGGTGGAGCAGGCAGGAGCTTCATCGGAGCTGATTTGCAGAGCGGCTATGTTGTAGTCTCTCCTCACTTTTTCTCGCCACTATAGGTTAGATCTGTCCTTCAGTCAGGATCTGTCCTTTGGTAGGAAAGTCCTACAGGCAATAGTCCCACCCTGAGGAGTACGTTGGTATTCCTCCAATGCTGTCGTGGAAGGCGAATGGAGAAAACTGAATTAGTCCTTACCGGTAATTCCTTTTCTTGGAGCCTTCCACGACAGCATCAGTTCCCCCCCCCCCTTGTTGGTGTTTGATTCCGGTTTGTATCAGGTAATCCATGGCTAAGGGTGATCTTGGTAAACACTAGAGTACTGAGGAAGGGGAGGGGATTTTAACCTCTCTGTGTTCCTGTCCCCCAATAGGGCATGGACGACATCCTCCAATGCTGTCGTGGAAGGCTCCAAGAAAACGAATTACCGGTAAGGACTAATTCAGTTTTCCGTCCACATGTAGGGAGGTTAGCCACAGTGCCATGGGCTTTAAACTTCTTGATGACACTGCGCACGGTAGACACAGGAACATTCAGGTCTTTGGAGATGGACTTGTAGCCTTGAAATTGCTCATGCTTCCTCACAATTTGGTTTCTCAAATCCTCAGTCAGTTCTTTGGTCTTCTTTCTTTTCTCCATGCTCAATGTGGTACACACAAGGACACAGGACAGAGGTTGAGGCAACTTTAATCCATGTCAACTGGCTGTAAGTGTGATTTAGGCTACATTCACACATTTGCGTATTTTACTGCGTTTTTTTGCGCGCGCTTTTTGCCGCGTTTTTCAGTCGCGCAAAGAAGCGCAGCAAAATACGCAGGGGCTTTCACACACTGCGCTTTCTTTCCCCCAGAAAGCGCAGTGATGTCACAGAGAGGAGGAAGAATCCTGCTTCCTCCTCCCCTCTGTGACAGCTGTGGCCGCCCCATTAGACTTCACAGTGTTAATACACACTGTGAAGTCTAAATTAAATTAAAGCAAGTGTGTGAAAAATAAAAAACAATGAATACTCACCTTCCGACGCCTTCTGCCGCTGTGCGATTCCCGGTTCTAAGTCAGATCTCGTCTGACAAGACCTGTGGTGATGTCAGAGGGGGGGCGTTCCCGGGCACTCGCGGTCATGTGATACCACATGACCGCGAGCAGCCAATCAGCGATGGGACCGCCCCGGGAACGCCCCCTCTGACATCACCACAGGTCCTGTCAGACGAGATCTGACTTACAACCGGAGACCAGACACCGGGAGAAGGCGTCGGAAGGTGAATATTCATTGTTTTTTATTTTTCACACACTTGCTTTAGTTTAATTTAGACTTCACAGTGTGTATTAACACTGTGAAGTCTAATGGGGGCGGCCACAGCTGTCACAGAGGGGAGGAGGAAGCAGGATTCTTCCTCCCCTCTGGGAAAATACGCAGAAGTAGCTGCGTAAAGAATTGACATATCAATTCTTTACAGAGCTGCGTTTTCTCCCGGAAAACGCACTGCGTATTTTTGCGCAATGTCTGCACTGCAAAGTGAATTTCACATTCACTTTGCTGGCAGACAAAAAGCACATTGCGTATTTTGAAAAGCGCGCGTAAAAAAACGCTTATCCATGTTATGTAAATAAAAGCTTATAACCTGACGTTAAATTCATCCATTGGGTGTATAACTTACTCTTTTGAAAGCTGAAACCCTCCCAAATGTGGTTTAGGTTAAGAAAATAAATTGGCATCAATGCTGAAATATTGATCATTTAATGAACACAGAATGGTCAGATTTTGGCAAGACAAAAGTTTTGTCGCCCACAGAAAGTAATGTGATATTCAAACAAATAATTTACTTAAAATACAAACATATGTTGCATAACATTGGTGAATGAAGTTATGGTGCTATTAAGGTACTGTCACACGCGGCAATTTTGCTAGCAATTTTTACTGGCAATTTGCTGCTTGCAGTGAAATCATGGACACATTGTCCCATATGTACACGGCAACAAAATAGAACAATGTGTTCATGATTTCACTGCAACCAGCAAATTGCCAGTGAAATTGCTAGCAAAATTGCCGCATGTGACAGTACCTTTAGAGTCATATTTAATATTTTGTGTGACTTCCATGAGCTTGAAGGACTCCATGTGTCAACAATGATTCATGCAATTTATTACGTCATAAGGAATAGCAAAGAATGCAGTCTTACATGCCTCCCAGAGTTCATCTAGATTATTTGGTTTTGTCTTCCAAGCTTCCTCTTTCTTCCTACCCCAAACATGCTCAATGATGTTCATGTCTGGTGACCGAGCTGGCCAGTCCTTGAGCACCTTGATCTTTTTTGCCTGGAGGAACTTTGTTGTAGAGATGGATGTATGAGAAGGAGCACCATCCTGCTGCAGAATTTGACCCCTTTTATGATTTGGAATGTAAGAGGTAGCTAATACTTCTTGATATTTTAGGCTATTAATATTGCCTTCCACCTTGCAAATGTTTCGCACACCCCCATACTGAATGTATCCCCAGACCATGATCTTTCCACCACCAAATTTGGATCCATAGGATCTCCAGTAGGTCTCCTGCAGTACTTGCGGCGGCTGTGGTGTAATTCTGCTGAAGATTCATCAGAGAAATCCACCTTCTGCCACTTTTTCAGCATTCATCTGTTTAAAAGGCTGTGGGACTTTGCAAATGCCACACGTTTTTTTTTTATATGCCTTTTGTTTTGTGCTGGCTTCTGGGCACTGATTCAACCATGGAGGCCATTTCGAGACAGAATCCTACAAACCTTTCTAGTTGACACAGGGACTTGAGGTGACCGGGCCTGTTGGAGCTCTGCTGCAGTGGAAGATGGGCTTGCTTTGGATTTTCTAACCGACAAATGTTCCTCCTGAGCAGTTGTCTTGCAGGGTCTGCCGGACCTGGCCTTGTCAAACACATCTCCAGTCTTTTCAAATCTGACAGAATAATGAAGGCTGAGCCTATCAGATGCCTCTGCAGGACCCTCTCTTCTGCAACCAACATCACCCACAGGAGAAACATGGCGGCGCCCAGTGACAGAGGTAGATGTCGAAGGAACAGGTCCATATGAGGACATGGCCCTCCTATCACCCTCACCATCAGCCAAAGGAATCCGGCACCTCCCAGCGGCCAAGGCAGGAACACCAGCCACCGAGTCCAATGGCGACGTGACAATGCCCTCATCTTCCTCATATGACTCAACAAAAAAATCTTCATGGTGCTTTTGGAAATGGCAATTCTTCAGTGTGTGATGCTAAGCGTATTGCAGATTGAATGTTTTGATCCTGTAAAGTTAAATTTTCTTCCTTGAAGCTCCTTTACTAATGAGGGGTCAAAATACAGAAATAGAAGTTCACCCTCCAGATCATAGCGTCTATAAAAGGCATGCATTGTATCTTTGTATGCATCCACTGGGTAAGATGTTATGTTCATCTATTGCAACATGTGTGTGGACCCCAACTCTTGTCTTGATCTCGTGTTCTGTAATCAAATACAGCTTTCAGGCTTTCCTTATCAAGGTAGTCAAGTTTTGCCTTTGTGTTGCAAAAATAACTTCTCTGCATGTGAAGCAAAAACTATCTTCTTTAATGCAAGAATGAGACACATCTGAAAAAACATATAGTAATATGTCAATATGCTAAGAAATTTAGCTAAAAAATCCTAAACTGTATACAATATACAGAGAGCATTTATAATAGTAGGTGATACAACTCTAATTAGGATTACATCATCAAAACTTAATTGGCATTTTTTGATTGTTCACCCTAAGATAATAAGCTAATGAAGGCTGAATAGACTAAGTTGATTATATAATATACTCTAACAGTGAAATAATTATGCTGAAATAATAAAGAAACACGCCTACTGGATTACTTTCTTACAGTGGGGGGTCAATTATGTCAATAAATACACAGCGGTCTAATGCCAGTGACCTGCCTAAATAAATTTAGACCTAAAACTTAACTTTTACTCATAAAAGGCTTAAAATAGTTAATAAAATGAACCTATGATATGCAAAGTTAAAATCAGTGCACATGTATTGAATGAACTCTGAAACAGATATTAAGACCATATAATCTACATTCAGGGAACTCATATAAAATTAGCATTAGCCTGCTTTGTATTTGTTTGAAATAATAATGACACAATTTTCATTATAAGCCTACATAAAAAGTGTAAGTAATTACAACCTCCACTGGATCTTCAAAGTTAGAGCCAATCAGCAAATGTAAAGTGTAACCACTGTTTACATTTTTATCTAATAATAATGTAGAAGAAGTGATTATAATAAGCTTTAACATATACTTTATTAATGAAATTTTGAAGAAGACCTTTAAAAAAATCTTCTAGAAGATGTCCCCCCCTAGGCTGTTTCTGAACCACGCATATGCTCGTTAGCAGGGAAATCTGTATTCAGCTCCACACACTGAATACAGACTAATAAGGGTGGGGGGTGGGGCCTAAACAACTTTCACACTTCTTGCCACAGCTGATAGGATGTCAGGTTATCTCAGGCTGCAGCACAGTGCTGAGTTTGTCATGCTATGATCTTATCTCCTGCATTCAAGTCGGCTCTGTTCCATGCAATCAGCTGAGGAGCTGTGTGAGGGCCGTCAGCTGATTGCATGGAGCGGAGCTGATATGAATGCATAGAGATTGCAGGAGCTGTGTGCACTGCTGACAGCCTAACAAACTCAGCACTGTTCCTTAGCCTGAAGTAACCTGATATATACTGATTAGCTGTAGCCACGCTACACAGGCAAGCTGTGTAGGCCCCGCCCCCACCCTTATAAGGCCGTGTTCAGTGTGTAGAACACAGAAACAGCCTAAGGGGGATATCTTCTAGAAAATGTTTGAAAGGATTTCTTTCAGATTTCATTATTAAAGTATATTTGAAAGTTTATTATGATCACTTGCTCTACATTATTATTAAATCAAAATTTAAATGGCAGTTACACTTTAAGCATCATATTTATTTTCAGCACCACAAGATTAGTTGTGTTCAACTTTTTTAATACCAATTTGGCTGTAGAACAGATTACAATGATAGTTAACACTTCTATACACAGCTGATAACACAGGATCCACCAATTACAATAGATGTTACACCTGACCCTGCTTCACAGTGACCTTTGCATAAGGTTATTTGACACTTAAACACAGTAGGGTCTGGATCTGACCATTGTGGCTTTGTATGTGTGTTGTTTCCTGAAACAAAAGGAAGTTAGAGTTTAAGAAAGTTTAAGAGGCCAGTGTAAAATTGGCAAAATTATTTTTTTATTCTCATACAGATTGTAATATACAAAAAAAATATGCCAACATTAAAATAAAATGACAGTTAACAGAAAAACCTGTTTTAAACAATAGGTCAGTTTCTGATTTCTATTTGCAGTCTCAAAACAGTTTTATAAATATGGTGCAAATCACTTGCAACAGTTAACAGTTTTCATTTGTCTCTTTGCAAAAGAGTTTTTCTGCTTTGGGGAAATGTCTACAGTGTTTTTCCTGAAGTGTTTTTCATTGACGTCTTCTCTGAAGTCTTTCGTTGTGGTTTTGCTATTTTTATTGTATGTACTAATAGAGAGTAACTTTCAGGTGGAAGCTGCCAGAAGTATGGCCTGGTCTCTTCTTTTAACTACTTTTAACCACTTTGGGACTGTGTAATGGTTAAGAGAAGTTAAAAGAGAGGAAACATGCTGAATGTATAGCAAGTCATTTTTACATTGCAGTGCATTAGGGATGAGCGCACTAAAATATTCGGACACACAGCGGGGGGGTGCCCTTTCATTATTATCAGTCCCATTCATTCTTATTGTTTTTTGGATTTGTCAGAAAAAAAATTGACGTGGGCTTCGCCGTATTTTTGTATCCAGCCAGATACAGCAGGCAGCGACGGGCTGCCAACAAACCCCAAGTGCCTATCTGTACCTGGCCGGACACAACAATGTAGGGGAGCCAATTTTTTAAATTATTTTATGAATTTCATGAAATAATAAAAAAAAAAATGTGTGGGGCTCTGTGCTATTTCTATGTCCAGCCAGGTACAGCTAGGCAGCTGGGGTCTGGAATCCGCAACGCAGGGAGGCCCAAGCCTTCTGGGTACCCCCCGCTGCGAATGGCAGCCACCCCAGAAAATGGTGCGTTCAATGAAACGCCATTTTCTGGCGCTGAACCCCACTCTTCCAGGGCCCTGGTGTGGTGCCTCACTGGGTAATAAAGGGGTTAGGGCCCGCTTTGTATTATCAGCTTGCCCTAAGCCCGAAATTCATGGCGGTCACGCCAATAGTAGACATTACTGCCATGAATTTCTAGTGAATTTTAAAAAAAAAACACAACACAGAGAAAAAATATTTTTATTTGAAAAATACAAAACAAAAAGACACTTAGGGACTCCATCTTTATTTAAAAGAAATCCTCTTCCGTCCGCCGTAGTCCCAAAACGCAATTTCAGCACTGCTACATCACTCTGCATAGACAACATGTTTATGCAGAGTGATTGCAGGCTGAGAAATGAAAACAGTCAGGGTTCACCTCAGGTCATAGCTCAGTCTATGACCTGAGGTGAACCCTGCTGTCAAAGCCGAACTCTGCCGATGGCCACCGGAGATTACCGACCACCGGCAGAGCAGTGAATAAACCGGAAGTTAATGACTTCCAGTTTATTCACTGCTCTGCCGGCGGTCGGCAATCTCCGGCGGCCGGCAGCAGCAGTATGACTCTGACAGCAGGGTTCACCTCAGGTCATACCCAGAGCTATGACCTGAGGTGAACCCTGACTATTGTCATGTCTCAGCCTGCAATCACTCTGCATAGACGTGTGTCTATGCAGAGTGATGTAGTAGTGCTGAGATTGCCATTTTTCAGCCTGCAATCACTCTGCATAGACATGTGTGTCTATGCAGAGTGATGTAGCAGTGCTGAAATTGCGTTTTGGGACTACGGCGGACGGAAGAGGAATTTTAAATAAGTTAAAGATTGTGTTTTTTGTTTTTTTTCTAATAAAATGTGTTGTGTTTTTTTTTTAACAATCACTAGAAATTCATGCGGTAATGTCTACTATTGGCGTGACCGCCATGAATTTCAGGCTTAGGGCCAGCTGATAATACAAAGCTGGCCCTAACCTCTTTATTACCCAGTGAGCCACCGGCACCAGGGCCCTGGAAGAGTTGGGTTCAGTGCCAGAAAATGGCGCTTCATTGAACGCGCCATTTTCTGGGGTGGCTGCGGGCTGCCATTTGCAGCGAGGGGTGCCTAGAAGGCTTGGGCGTCCCTGCGCTGCGGATTCCAGCCCCCAGCTGCCTAGCTGTACCTGGCTGGACATAGAAATAGCGCGGAGCGCTACGCATTTTTTTAAATTATTTCATGAAATTCATTAAATAATAAAAAAAGGGGCTCCCCTATATTGCAGTGTCCGGTCAGGTACAGTTAGGCACCTGGGGTTGGTGGCAGCCCGTCGCTGCCTGCTGTATCCGGCTGGATACAAAAAATACGGCGAAGCCCACGTCAAATTTTTTTCTGAAAAATCCAAAAAACTATATGAATGAAAGGGACTGCATCTTTATTAACCCCTTGACCATGGTCGATGGGTTAATAAGGATGCAGTCCCTTTTTAGAGGATTTGTTTAATGGATTTTTCAGAAAAATTTTGACGTGGGCTTTGCCGTATTTTTGTATGCCAGCCGGATACAGCAGGCGGCAACGGGCTGCCCCCAACCCCCAGCTGACTATTTGGACCTGCCTGGACACAGAAATACCGTGAAGCCCTTATTTTTTATTATTTCATGAATTTCATGAAATAATAAAAAAAAATGCGTGGGACTCCGCACGATTTCTATGTCCAGCCAGGACCAGCTAGGCAGCTGGGGGCTGGAATCCACATCGCAGGGAGGCCCAAGCCTTCTGGGCACTCCCCACTGCGAATGGCAGCCTGCAGCCACCCCAGAAAATGGGGTGTTCATTGAAGCGCCATTTTCTGGCGCTGTACCCATCTCTTCCAGGGCCCTGGTGCGGTGGCTCACTGGGTAATAAAGGGGTTAGGGCCAGCTTTGTATTATCAGCTAGCCCCAAGCCCGAAATTCATGGCGCTCACGCCAATAGTAGACATGACCGCCATGAATTTCTAGTGAATTTTTTAAAAAAACACAACACATAGAAAAAATATTTTTATTTGACAAAAAAAACAAAAAGACACTTAGGAACTCCAACTTTATTTTAAAAAATCCTCTTCTGTACGACGTAGTCCAATCCAGGGCTCTTCTTTAGCTCTGCTACATCTCTGGTAGAGAACCTCTACCAGAGATGTAGCAGAGCTGTGCACCCTGGGAAAGTTCATGTGAGTTCATGCAGGCAAGCATGAACTCACATGAACCCTGCCAGCACTGCTACTTCAAATGAACAGCTGACCTGAGTCAGCTGTTCATTTGAAAATCCAGGCGGGAAGGCCAAAAATAGAAAACCGGATTGCAAACCAGATTGCCCCGGTCAATACGGGAGAATCCGGTTTTCAGTGATAGTGCTTGTGCTTTGCAGGCCGCCGACATGCTATGTGGCTGCAGTCGCAAAGACACAGGGAAGAAGAGGCGCCCCTACCCCCCCCGCTCCCGAACAATAGTGACAGCCTCTGCTGACAGCAAGCTGTCAGCAGCTGTAGCATTGTTTAAAAGCCGGTGGCTTTTTACCGCTGGCTTTTAAACAATGTAATGGGAAATTGCAGGCTTTTCCTCTGCTGCCAGACCTTATAGGCTCCAGCAGCAGAGGATTTGTATTCCCCATTGATTTACATTGGACTCATTACTCTGCGAGTAATCGCTAGGATCAGTGGCGTAACTACAGGCCCAGGGGCCCCGATGCGTAAGCTCCAACAGGGCCCCCAATTATCTGCAAATCTTTAATAGTATTAGTCTTTTTCTATAGGCCAAAGGGACTTTTGGGGCCCCCCTAGTCTACAGGACCCCGATGCGATCGCAACCCCTGCACCTAATGTAGTTACGCCCCTGGCTAGGATACTCGCAGAGTAACGAGTAGAGCGAGTACCGTACTATTCGGCGGAGGTTAACGAGTAGACTCGCTCATCCCTACAGTGCATATAATTATTCTGTTTGGCATTTGTAAGCACTTTTTCAGGGGGGCTCCAAACAGAATCCACCTGAAAAATATATCTTTATATACAGAACATTTACCAAACACAGAATTCCTTTTATAATATCGCATATTTGCCTACATAAACAGAAAGATCAAGTCCAATTCTTGGTCCAACCCATAAAATGGTAAAATTAAGGGCCACTTTACACACACCAATTCTGTGACCAACTTCTGAACAGATCTCTGGTTGCAGTGAAATCATGGACACATTGTTCCATATTGTGGCTGTGTACAAATGGAACAATGTGTCCATGATTTCACTGCAACCAGAGATCTGTTCAGAAGTTGGTCACAGAAGTTGGTGTGTGTAAAGCGGCCCTAACACCTGATTTCAGAATGAATGTCTTTATTCATTTTTGGTAGCTTGTTACAAATCCTATGGATGTTGAAAAAGGTCTCCACATTTTTTGTGTTCATTGAACTTTTCAGTCTTTGAAAACTCATTTCCCTCATATGCTTAACAGAAAAAATTCCAGCTGTAATATGCAGTGATTAATCACAGGAAAAGGAGCCAGAGGAAGTTTAATAAGTGGCTATTGAGCCCTGATATATGCAGTTCCCCGGAAGAATCATGCTCTTCTCAACAGAATATTCTTTACAAAATAAGTCTGTGCCAATGAGTACATGTGACTCTGAGCCACGTGCTGTTGTTGCCACCATTTTACCTATTTTCTACCTATGGTATATTCCTAAATTTGGTTAAATATAAAGATAAAATGGATTAAGACTGTGTCACTGAATGTGCAATTCTTATCTAGTTGTTTAAAGCTGTCATGAAAAGCTGCACTTATTGTACAACTAATAACTATTATTGGACCTTCTGTTCTTTATATTTGATTTACTTATGTACTGATGCTTTTGTCTAATACAGGTTCATGGGAATTACACAAAGCCACAAGTCCATCCAGGTGAGCTCTCTTCTATGTCTATCACCAATGTTTGTTAAGAAATATACAGTATTGTGCAAACGTTTTAGGCAGTTGTGGAAAAAATGCTGCAAAGTAAGGCTGCTTTCACATAACGTTTTTTTTCCTGTCTGTGGTTCCTACTTTTTGTAGGACCCCACGGACAAGAAAGGACACCATAGGGGTGACCTATTCTGTGTCCGGGTCTGTGATTATCACAGATCCCGACACAGCAGGGCACTTTCACTTCCGCAGTGTATAATATACATGGTGGAAGTGAAATATAGTAAAAGAAAGAGTTAAAAATGAAAAATCTGTATGCTCACCTGTCCACGATCCACCGCTGCCTCTAGCAAGGTCCGGGTGCTTATAGGACCTGCGGTGACGTGACAACCCGATCAGCTATCGGTCACATGACCGCAGTTACCGCGGTAACTGCGGTCATGTGACCCAATGACGCTGCCGGGTTGTGACATCACGGCAGGTCCTATCCACCCGATGCTTGCTGGAGGCAGCGGTGGATCATGGACAGATGAGCATACAGATTTCTTATTTTCAACTCTTTCTTTTACTTAATTTCACTTCTGCAATGTATATTATACATTGCAGAAGTGAAATTAGATGGTTAGGAGCAATTATAGTGTACTCAGCATGCTCAGTACACTAAAATCGGGTCCGAGGAATGATCAGCTGTTTCCTCGGACCCGCGCTCGTAGGCCCCCATGTTAAAGGCTGAGGATCGGATTTGGCCTAATTGCCATCCGATTTTGTAGGATCCGATTTTTTTCTGTGCCCGAAATCGGAGCAGTGCCCGATTTTGGGTACAGCAAAAAATTGGACACAAATCGGATCCACAAAATCGGATGGCAATTAGGCCAAATCTGATCCGATCCAACCCCCATAGGATAACATGGGGACCAAATCGGATCCAACAAAAACGTGATGTGAAAGCACTCTAAGAATGCTTTAAAAATAGAATATCAATTAACAACATGCTAAGTGAATGAACAAAACAGAAATCTAATTTAATTGTGTGACCACATTATGCCTTTAAAACAGCATCAGTTCTTCTAGGTACACTTGCACAATCAGGGATTTGTAGGGTTATAATCAGGCAAATGATTAACCAATTATACCAAACAGTTAATAATGCTCATGATTATCATATGTAAATTGAAATTGGAGTCATTAGCAAACTGAAACAGCTGTGTAGGAGGCTTAACATTAGGTGAGAAAAAGCCAAACTCTTTTACAGAAATGAGGTTGACTGAACACAGCAACAAGATAAAAGGTAGTTATACTACATCTGCAAAGTTTCATCCAGTTAAAGATGTCATAACAGACTGGGGTTTTAAGAAGCACTGTTCAAACTCTTTTGAAGAATCACCATAAAATTGCTGAGGACCATAGATACAATGGTCGGCCAAAGAAACCTAGTGGGTTAGATGAAAGATGCAACATAATCAACATACTTTCTTCCTTTCGAAATCAGAAGATGTTCAGTGTTGTCATCAGCTCAATACTGACCCCAGTCAGTGGGACCCAACTGTACTCATCTACTTTTCAGAGAGATATCATTATACATTGAACATATCCACATACACAGCATTATAGCAATCACTTTTTTTTTCTTACCATGTCCTTCACTTCACTGTCTATTGTTCTATGTGCCTTTACCATTCACCTTCACCGTCCCATCCCCCCTCTATCACCTCTCATTCACATAAGCACCTCTCTCCTTCCTCTACTTTATTGAGCTCCCATACTCTCTTCAATTTACTGAATAATCTCAGACCACCATATTCCAGGGCGTTACAGAAACAACATCACAATTACAATGAGTATCTACCTTTTCTCTTTTTACTGCTGCTTCTGTCAGGTGATATCTCTCCAAATCCTGGTCCACCCTCTACCAACTTCAACCCCTCTCCCACCTCACATAAAAACCCCACTAATATTATTAACATGCCTTGCACACCTTCATCTCCCTATTTTAATTGCGCTCTCTGGAATCCACGGTCTGTATGCAACAAGCTTCCCTTCATCCACACCTACTTTCTCACTAACTCTCTTAATTTCCTGTCCTCACAGAAACCTGGATCCAGGATTCAGGCACGGTTTCCCCTGCTGCTATTTCTCATGGTGGCTTACATTTCTCTCATTCCCCGAGACCTGGCAACAGACATAGTGGGGGATTGCTTACTCCTGTCCCCACAGTGTACCTTCCAGGTCATCCCTCCAGCCCTATCACTCTCATTCCCCTCTTATGAGTTTCACACAATTAGACTCTTCTGTCCCCTCCCCCTCAGAGTAGCAGTGGTATACCCCCCCAGGGGTCACCCACCCGGTTCCTCGACCATTTCTCCGCATGGTTGCCTCATTTCATGTCCTCAGAATTACCAACCCTTATTCTGGGAGACTTTAACATCCCCATCTGCATCCCAGCTCCTATCTCTAACCACCTCTCTTGTAGATAGTTAAGGATGAACAAGCGGTTTAAGCAGGCGCATTCTGAATAAACTCGGGAAGTTTGTCCAATTTAATTTATAAAACTTCTTTAATGAGTATTACTGGTCTCTCTCACTACGCGTTTTCGGCGATAATAGTGCCTTCCTCAGGTTTTTTATTAACCACCTCTCTTGGCCTCTCACAGCTCTCAACCTCTGAGACACACAAAGATGGAAACACCCTTGACCTGATCTTTGTCCGCTCTGCTCAACCTCCTCCTTAGATAATTCACCTCTTCCTCTCTCTGATCACAACATTCTCTCATTTACACTCACAAACCCTCTCGCACCCCAACACAGTCCAACCTATCACACATTCAGAAATCTACGGGCCATTAACCCTCATATATTCACAGACTCTCTACACTCATCACTGTCCCCAATCTCCTCATTCTCCTGTCCCGATCTGGCAGTAAACCACTTAAATGACTCTCAGAAGCACCCTGGATCAAGTAGTGCCCCTCACCCTCCGAACCTCTAAACACAGAGTTAAACAGCCCTGGCTCACATCACAAACTCGATTCCTACAGCGATGCTCTAGAAGTGCTGAACGTCTATGGAGGAAAAGCCGCACTACAGAACACTTCATTCATTATAAATTCATGCTGAGAACTTACAATTCTGCCCTTCACAACGTCCAAACACACTTACTTCACCACCCTCATCTCCCATTATCCAACGACCCAAAAAAACTCTTTGAAACTTTTCAATCTCTCCTCAGTCCTATCACCGACCTCTGTGCTGGTGACCTGGCTTCTTACTTCACAGAGAAAATAGAAAACATCCATCAGGAAATCAACTCCCAACCTCAAATCGCTGTTACCCCTACCTCTCCCCACATTTCCTCCAGCTCACTCTCCACTTTTGACCCAGTCACAGAAGAAGAAGTCTCCAGGCTCCTCTCTTCCTCTCATCCCACCACATGCATTGCTGACCCCATCCCCTCACACCTACTCCAGTCTCTCTTTCCAGTGGTCACCCCTCACCTAGTCAAAATCTTCAATCTCTCCCTCTCTTCTGGCATCTTCCCCCCTCCTTCAAACACTCAATCATTACTCCATTATTAAAGAAAACGTCTATTGACCGATCCTGCACAAATAATTACAGACCAGTCTCCAACCTCTCCTTCATCTCTAAACTCCTGGAGCGCCTGGTCCACTTACGCCTCACCCGTTACCTCTCCACTCACTCTCTTCTAGACACATTACAGTCTGGTTTCCACCCCCTACATTCTACAGAAACTGCTCTCACCAAAGTGACCAACGACCTTCTGACAGCAAAACGTAATGGTGACTACTCTCTACTTATCCTTCTTGATCTCTCTGCAGCCTTCGACACTGTTGACCACCATCTCCTACTCTCCATGCTGCACTTCATCGGCATCAAGGACACGGCTCTCTCTGGTTCTCTTCCCATCTTTTAGACCGCTCTATCAGTGTATATTTGCTGGATCCACTTCCTCCCCTCTTCCTCTTACTATTGGGTACCTCAGGGTTCAGTCCTTGGACCTCTTCTCTCTCTACACGGCCCCAATTGGACTGACCATCAGCAGATTTGGCTTTCAGTAACATCTTTATGCTGATGACACACAACTATACACTTCTTACCCTGACCTTACTCCCACTCTAATAAAGAACACCAATGACTGTCTAACCGCAGTTTCCAATATCATGTCTGCTCTCTATCTGAAACTCAACCTTTCCAAAACTGAACTTCTTTTGCTCTCGCCCTCCACCAACCTCCCTAAATATGACATCTCTCTCTCAGTTGCAGCACCACAATAACGACTAGTCAGCAGGCTCGCTGTCTGGGTTTTATGTTTGACTCACATCTTTCCTTCATCCCATATTTACAATCTCTTGCCCGCTCTTACCACTTGCACCTGAAGAACATCTCTAGAATTCGACCCTTTCTCACCTTGGAAATCACAAAAACCCTCACTGTGGCCCTGATTCACTCCTGCCTTGACTATTGTTATTCTCTTTTAATTGGCCTTCCCTGCTCTACACTCACCCCACTCCAATCCATCCTTAATGCAGCAGCCAGGATCACCTATCTAGCTAACCGATACTCAGATGCCTCTGCTCTATGCCAATCACGGCACTGGCTGCCTATACACTACAGGATCAAATTCAAACTGCTTGTTCTCACCCACAAAGCTCTTCACAGTGCAGCACCCCCTTACATCTCCTCCCTCATCTTCTGTCTATCACCCTACCCATTCTCTTCAATCTGGAAAGGTCCTTAGACTTACTTCTGCACTAATCCGAACCTCCCACTCCTGGCTCCAAGACTTCTCCCAGCTGCACAAATTCTCTGAAATGCTCTACCACAAGAAATTGGGTGTATCCATAACTTACATAGTTTCAGACAGCCCTAAAAACACATCTTTTTAGGGCGGTCTATCATGATTCCTAGTCAGAGTCATCTAGACATAGCCTATCCGCTCCATAAGTCTCAAGTGGATCACAAATAATGTTTAGTGGACCACTTATGCTGCTCCTTTCTGATAACCATCTCCTTAAGTTGACTATACCATCACTGTAAATAAGCACCTGTACTTTGTCACCCCCCACCTCATTGTTAGATTGTAAGCTCTTATGAGCAGGGCTGTCATTATTTTGGTCTAATTATTGTATTATGCTTTGTTGTATTTTTTTTTGTTCTGTATCGTATTTTCTGATAACTGTTTCTTATGATTGTTAAATATGATCTTCTGTATTGTAAAGCGCTGCAGAATATGTTGGCGCTATATAAAGATTATATATTATTATATTATTATTATATATAGAAGTGATGTGAAGTGCTCATTTCATGAATACACTGAACTCACAAACTATAGGGGAAATTCAAAGTGTTTACACCAGAATTCTATCATAAAACACCTTACTAAGTATTTTTCTGCAAGTCAAAGTTGTGCAAAAATATTGCAATAGTTATTGCTTATATTTCAGCCCCAACTAGTTATGCCAATATGGGCATGGCATGGGCAGGATGAGACATGGCCATGTCTGCCCTTCAAAATTCATGATAAATGTACAAAGAAAAGCAATCAACTCACCCTTATAATAATAATAATTTTAGTTATATAGCATCAACATATTACGCAGCACTTTACAATTCGGGGGGGGACATGTACAGACAATATGAGACAATACAGCATAACAAAAATTAAAAAAACATGAGGGTGAGGTCCCTGCTCGCAAGCTTACAATCTAGAGGGAATAGGGGAGTCAAAAAAGGTAACAGTAACAAATGATGTCATACATGGCCAGCCATCGATATAATAATTAGGGGATTCATGTAACGCTGCATGAATCGGTCATCGGTCAGGATCTGTACAAGTGTAGATAAAGTGCTATATTATGCATGGGGGACAGACAGACAGTCTGCAGGTGCAGACAGATGACACGAGAGGCCAGATTCGGAAAAGAGAAGATAGGAATAGTTAGACAAGTGAGGTGAGGTGATAGGCCAGTCTAAAGAGATGTGTATTTAAGGCTCGCTTAAAACTATTGGTATCGGGAATTAACTGAATTGTTTTCAGTAACCCATTCCAGAGAATTGGCGCAGCTCATGAGAAGTCCTGGAGACGGGAGTGGGAGGTTCGGATTGTAGATGATGTCAGTCTTAGGTCACTTGCGGATGGAGGCAGTGTAGGGCATAGACAGAGATGAGGAGAGATGTAGGGCATTGCAGAACTGTGGAGAGCTTTGTGGATGAGAGTGATAATTTTATATTGTACTCTCTATAGCAGATTGGCAACCAGTGCAATGACTGCCCCAGGATAGAGGCATTGGTGAAGCGGGTGGAGAGGAATATTATCCTGGCTGCTGCGTTGAGGATGGATTGGAGAGGAGAGAGTTTAGTTAGAAGGAGACAGATTAATAGAGAATTGCAGTAATCCAGGCGAGAATGAATAAGATCAACGGTTAGAGTTTTTGCAGAGTCAACAGTAAGAAAAGGTCAAATTCTAGAGATGTTTTTGAGGTGTAGGTGACATGAGTGAGTGAGAGACCGGAACTGGGGAGTAAAGGAGACATCCGGGTCAAATATAACCCCAAGACAGCGGGAGTACTGCTGAGGAGTAATGGTAGAACCACATACAGAAATAGCAATATTAGGTTTCGGAAGTTTAGGAGAGGGAGGAATCACTTGTCTTTTGTAGTAATGTGGAGGTGATGTCAGGAGAAGAGGTGTATAACTGGGTGTCGTCAGCATAGCGATGGTACTGAAAACCAAATCTACGATGGTTTGTCCAATGGGGGCAGTGTATAGAGAGAAGAGAAGGGGACCTAGACTGAAGACTGAGGAACCCCAACCGTGAGGGGAAGAGGAGAGGAAGATGAGCTGGCGAACGATACAGAGAAAGAGCAGTCAGAGAGGTAGGAGAAGAAATAGGAGAGAGCGGTGTCCTTAACCTCGATCAGAGCAGTGCACGAGAGAAGGAGCTGGTGATCCACAGTATCGATTGCAGCGGAGAGATCCAGGAGGATCAACAGGGAGTAGTGACCATTAGATTTAGCGGTTAGTAGATCATTAGAGACTTTAGTGAGTGCAGATTCAGCAGAGTGTAAGGAGCGGAAGCCGGATTGAAAGGGTCAAGAAGAGAATTGTCAGAGAGATAGCGGATCATACGGGAGTGGACCAAGCGTTCCAGGAGTTTAGAAATGAAGGGGAGATTAGATACAGGTTAGTAATTAGCAGCAGAGTTCTGGTCAAGGGATGTTTTTTTTAAATAATGGATGTATGCTGGCATGTTTGAAGGAGGAGGGGAAAACAACAGATGAGAGGGAAAGATTAAATATTTTGGTTAGGTGAGATGTGACAGCTGGAGAAAAGATGGAAGGAGATGTGAGGGAATAGGTTCACTGGTACAGGTATAGGGCGAGGAGATGCAAGAAGCCGGGTGACTTCTTCCTCTGTACAGGATTAAAGACCGAAAGTGAGTTGGATGAAGTGCAGGAGGGAGGAGAAAGTCATCATGTTCTGAGGCTGGATGAAATTTCCTGTCGTATGTTTCAATTTTGTCCTTAAAATATTTGGCCAGATCGTCAGCGCTGAGGCTGGTGGTTGGGGCCTGTACTCTTGGACTGAGGAGAGAATGGAACGTTGTGAAAGAGTTTTTAGGATTGTTGGCTAGTAAAGTGATAAGAGTGTTGAAGTAAGCTTGTTTGGAGAGGTGAAGGGCAGTGTTGTATGTTTTTAGCATAAACTTATAATGGATGAATTCTTCTGCCAGGTTGGATTTTCTCCACAGGCGTTCTGCACACCTGGAGCACCGCTGGAGAAACTGTGTTTTGCAGTGTATGCCAGGTTGCCGCTGTTGGTGCTGAGATGTTTTAAGTGTAGGAGGTGCAGCTTCATCCAGGGCACTTTGCAGTGTTTTAGAGCAGAGTCAGGATAGGAGAGGGAAGAGATTGGGTCCAGTGAAGACTGTAATTTCTTTTGAAGTTTCTCAGTGTCAATGGCACGTATATTCCTATAGGTGAAGGAGTTGGGAGTGTCCTTGAAGGGTTGACAGTACTTGACTGAGAATGAAAGAAGGTTGTGGTCTGAGAGTGGAAGAGAGGAATTTGTAAAATCATGCACTGAGCAGAGCTGGGAGAAGATTAGGTCCAAAGTATTCCCATCTTCATGTGTAGCAGAGTTACAAAGTTGTGAAAGACCAAGAGAGGAGGTTAGGGTTAAAAGATGAGAGGCGGATGTGGAGATGGGGTTGTCCATAGGAATGTTAAAGTCACCCATGATGAGAGTGGGGAGATCGCAGGCTAGAAAGTGGGGAAGCCAGGTAGGCAAAGTGATCAAAAAATTGACGTGGGGGGCCTGGGGGTCGATAAACCACTGCCACTCCAGGGAGAAGGGCTTGTAGAGTCTTACAATGTGTACCTCAAAAGAAGGGAAGATAAGTGAGGGGACATGTGGGATAACCTGAAAAGCACAGTTTGTTGACAGCAGAAGACCAACACCACCACCTGCTCTATTCTCAGGTCTAGGGATATGAGAAAATTGGAGGCCACCAAATGAAAGAGTAGCAGCAGCAGTAGTGTCCGACTGCTGAATCCAGGTCTCTGTAAGAGCAAGGAGATTAATGTTATGTAAAAGGAAAAAGTTATGGATGTAGGAGAGTTTGTTGCATGCTGAGCTAGGGTTCCAAAGGGCACAGTTGAAGGAGACAGATGGCATGCAGGGGATGTTAATTAAATTCTTAGAGTTTCTGAGAGTAGTAGGGAAAGAGTTAAGTTTACTATTATAAGAAGGACCTGGATTTGGCTCAATATCCCCTGCGACTAGGAGCAGAAGAATAAAGAGAGTGAGTAGATGGTTAAGGGGTTTGTGAAGCCATCTCTTATATTGTATCGAGGGTGTTGATAAATCTGGGCTTATTAACATTTTAAAAAGAACATGAGAGCAGTACTTAGGAGAGGGGAGCGGAGAGGGACTGATATGGATGGATATAAACCGAGTGTGTGAAAGAGCAGTAGATATGAGGCATGGAAGCCGCTAGCACAAAAATTATGCAAATACAAATAGTGAACACATTTTGCAGCACAAGTGAGCAAGTTATGTGTGTTTGTTTGTCTGGCATGACTTATCCGTTTCCTGCCCTTTAACTGCCCGTATAACTGCATGTTGCACTTCTAAAATCTGCAATATTAAATTGCATCACCCCTGCATCATATGCTTCCCCTAGGCTATGTCTAAATTTGTAGGGGAGCTTGTGCTTAGATCAGGGTCAATTAAACTCATTAATCAATCAATCAATCAATCAGATGAAATACACTAACTTAGGAAAACAGGGAATCATCAAGCCAGATAATAAACAGGGTTGAGGCCAAAGTGGCTATAAAGCTTATACAGACAGATGACTGTATTACAGTATTCCTGAACAATCTAAGTAAGATTAAAATGATTATATACCATTTCAATAGCACAGAAAGATGGTGAATCACAGCATTATCACATCAGATGAATGAATGGCATGAGATTAAAATATATACCATTTCAATAGCACAGAAAGATGGGTGAATCACAACACAATCACATCAGATGAATGAATGGATTGAGACGAAATATTATATACCATTTCAATAGCACAGAAAGATGGGTGAAATCACAGCATAATCAAATCAGGTGAATGAATGGGATGAGACGAAATATTATATACCATTACAATAGCACAGAAAGATGGGTGAATCCAGCACAATCACATCAGATGAATGAATGGATGAGATGAAATATTATATACCATTTCAATAGCACAAAAGATGGGTGAATCACAGCAAATATCACATCAGATGAATGAATGGGATGAGACGAAATATTATATACCATTTCAATAGCACAGAAAGATGGTGAATCCCAGCACAATCACATCAGATGAATGAATGGATGAGATGAAATATTATATACCATTTCAATAGCACAGAAAGATGGTGAATCACAGCACAATCACATCAGATGAATGAATGGATGAGATGAAATATTATATACCTGTATGAAAGTGAATGAAAGCTGGTTAGATCATGCCCGGTATAACTGATATTGCACTTCTTAAAATCTGCACTTATTTACATTTGCAATACATATGCACCCCTGCATCACCCTTTAAACAAATACCACATGACCAGCAGTGTAGCCAATGTAATTTAAGAGAAGTACCGTATTATGCCAGCATCCAAAATGGTATGAAATCAAGAATTTTTATTGAATCTTCTTAAAATAGCAGTGAGCCATATCAGACATGAAGAATAAGAGAAAACATCCTCCATTATGACCATTAGTCAACTTAGGGTTGTAATGACTCAAGCCAAATAATCATATGGTTCCTTTTGTTCTCTATATCTGATATGGCTCACTGCTATTTTAAGAAGATTCAATAACAAATCTTGATTTTATTTCGCCTTGGTCAATGACATAATTCTCCCCTTAAAATCCATGATATGTTAAACCACTAACGTCCCCATCTAGAGAACATTTCTTACAGTTGCACACACTGGGGAACTGATGTGCTGCTTAAAATATTAGATGCTATTAGATCCAGCTAACCTAAGGGATCATGTTATAGATCAGTAGAAGGTGAGTAGATTGATATAGAAAAATATTCAGTATAACCACTGTTTTAATAATTTAAACCTTTGCAATTTCTGGGCTTTTTGTTACTGAAACGTGAAGATCACTGTTTTTAATGAATTGGGGTATTTGTCATTTTACAAATCCACCCTTGTCATTGGTTAGTCCCTGAAACATGTCACAGTTTTTAATGAATAAAATAAATAATTGACTTGAAAAGGCCTTTCTATACCTGATACCAGTTTATGACACCTGTTAATTTTCCAGTCCATAAACTGTGATTTGTTTTTAAAAGAGACTATAATTCTGGTGCTTTTGTAGTAGATGTTAATCATGTTAAACGTAATGAAGCATCTACAGAATCCTTAACAGTGTGTTCAACTGCAGATACAACATTTTGTTCTTGACTGTGTTGCACACGTAGTCGATCATAAAATATATGCTGATTCTGTCTCTGATGTGTGCAAGTTTAAAATGCAATGTGCTAAATGGGTGTGGTAGGGCATTCGACCAAAGAGTAGATAAGCAAATTGTAACCTCCGATGTTCAGGGGGTGTCACACGCGTCAATATCGCCTGCACGATATCGGCTGCACGTGACGTTGCAGCGATATTGACGCGTGTGACATACTGCATCAACCAGCGATAAATCGCTGGTTGATGATCGCCAGGTTTCAGAACCAGCTCTGAAACCTGGCGATTGTCGCCCGGTGGACACGCAGCATCGCTGCGTGTGACACCGGGACTAGCGATATTCCAGCTCCCAGCGCCTCTCACAAGCGCTGGGAGCTGGTATCCAAGGTACACTGCGGGTAACTAGGCAGCGCGCGCTGCCTAGATACCCGACGTGTACCTTAGTTACCAGCCTCCTCCGCTCACCCGGTGAGCGGAGGAGGCTGGTAACTAAGGTACACTGCGGGTAACTAGGCAGCGCGCGCTGCCTAGATACCCGACTGTGTACCTTAGTTACCAGCCTCCTCCGCTCACCGGGTGAGCGGAGGAGGCTGGTAACTAAGGTACACGTCGGGTATCTAGGCAGCGCGCGCTGCCTAGTTACCCGCAGTTTACCTTGGAGACCAGCCTGCTCCCGCTTCCAGCAGGCTGGCAGCGGGAGCAGGACATCGTGGAAACGATATTTAAATCGTTTCCATGATGTCACTGGTCAATTGATCGCTGGTGAGTCTGTCTGTGTGACAGCTCACCAGCAATCAGCCGTCAATGTCGTCAGCGATCATCTCGCTGACGACATTGACGCGTGTGACACCCCCTTTCCTCAAACTCAAGAAAACATTACACTGCATGTTGCTTTTTTTCTCAATATGAAGCACACGTGACAAACTGAATGACAGCTTTAAGTGCCAAAGTTATTTCTTTGTATACCAGATTTTATTGAAAAGACAGTAGAAGACCTGCTGTGACCTTGCACCTCCTGACCTGTGACATACCCTCATTGTTTTGCCTTGAATTAGGTCAATTGTACCAGCCAGGAGACTGCCCCGAATTTGTTAATTCCCTGCACAAACTTTGTGATTCTCACACTACACCTGTTCAGGAAAGATTATGTCCCTCTGCTCCTCCTACTGTGGATCTTGTGTACTTTCTGGTTTTATTTCCATTGCTAACCACATCCAGACACTGACTAGGCTCTGACCTACTAATTCCTAACATTATACTGTAGTTTCTCACCATGCTTTCACACGTGGCATTTTTTGGAGAAACACCATTGCAGTTTTTGTTACAGTTTTGGAGACCAAACCAGATGTAGATTTAAAAGGAATGTTAAAAATAAATGAAGGGATTATCCTTCTCCTTCCTGCTGAATCCACTCCTGGCTGTGGCTCAAAAACATTATCTAAAACAGCAGTTGATAGGAAGTATCAAGGATAATGCTGAGCCTTAATGATACTGGTTGAGCACATCATGGCTTTGATGTCTGCTGCCAGTGGCTCACAAGCCTCTTCGTTTTCTCTGATATTCCTTTCTGAATGATTTCGCTTTGATATTTTGACATCACAAGTCTTCGGATTCTGCATATTTACTAAATGTAAATCGATCCCCAGTGTGGTGCCTGCTAGAAGATCCCTGACCACAAATGCATCCTATAATTCAGCATTGAATTTTTGTTATCACTGTTTTATAGATAATAGATATTATACTGTAAGGCACTTGTGCACGCAGTGCATTTGTTGATGCGTTTTGGGTGTAGTTTTGTCATAAATCTGAAATCCAATCTTTACGCCAGCAAAGTCAATGAGAATTTTGAAGTGTTGTGCACGTTGCCTATTTTTTCCTCGCAGATTTGGTTCAGAAAATAACCTGCAGCACGTCAGCTCTTGATGCATTTTCCTTGCGTTTTTCACAACTTTCACCCATTTTCTATGTTATGAAAAATGTAGGCAAAAACACACTAATGCATTGTGTTTGTGGTGCGTTTTTCTGGCAGGCAATGCAGATTTGGTGCTGAAAACTTCTACACCAAATACTCAACGTATGCACATACCCTGTGAAGTCTTTAAAATAATTAAAAGGAACATTACGATTCACTTAACTTACTGCTATTATAACTTTATATATTCCAGATATGGTATCTCACAATTACATTTCTATTTAGAAAAAAAAAAATGAAGTTTAGATGTGCTGCAAGGCAAGTGCTAATGAGGCAGGACTAGTCTGATGAGATACCGCTTAGTACAATACTAGTCCTGCCTCAGATCCTCTGATCACAACTCTCTCTCTCGAGGCTATTGACATCCTTCATGCAATTCACCTCTTAAGGTACTGTTACACGCTCAATTTCAGAACGATGTTGTTAGCGATCTCATGCACGTGCAATCACTAACAACATCGTTCAGATCGCTGGTGAGCTGTCACACAGGCAGACTCACCAGCGATCTGGACCAGCAAGGACGCTGGTATCCAAGGTACACATCGGGTTACTGGGCGCTGCGCGGCGCTTAGTAACCCCATGTGTACCATGCTTACCATCTCCCAGCATCAGGTTGTGCTGCTGGGAGATCGTTCAGTGTGTTGTCACACTGAACGATGTTGCAGGTTGGATGAGTTGAAGTTGACAGGTTTATGAACATGTTCATAAACCTGTCAACTTCAACTTGACTAATTATCGTTGTTGAATCATTTGTTTACACGAAACAACTCAATAACGATGACGTTTCAACATTGTTCAAAATGTCACTTTTGAACGATGTTGATAACAAAGTCGGCCCGTGTAATGGTACCTTTAGTAGGACTGCTGGAAATTTCACATGTGTGTAAAGTGGTAGCAGCCCAATGAAGATGGGATTGTATTGAGAATATCAATAACCTCCATAAAGGTGTGATGTGAGGAATACCAAACTAGTCTGTGATTAAGTGATGCCCTACCAGACTAGTCCTGCCTCATTAGCATATGTTGAGCAGTGCATCAAAACTTCATTGTGAAGAGATAAAAATATTATTTCAACACTTAAAAGACCTTATCAGAATACAGGATATGGAATATATAATTCTATTGTAGCAGTCTTTGCCAGTTAAAAGACCTGACAGGTAGCCTTTAAAAGGACTTTGTCACGAAGGATGGGCTTTGCTTGCTTATGCTCCTACACTGCCAGGCTACGGCGGATCGAGTGATCCATTCCACTTTCCAAGTGGGGGTCTTGAGTAAACAGGTCCCCTTACAAGGTGAGGTCCGAGCAGTCCTTACTGTCACGAAGGACGGTCTTTGCTTGCTTACACTCCTACGCCAGTGATGTGGGGCGTGCGTTCCAGGTGGTAATAGAATGTTGGCCCACTGGACCACAGGGGGGACCCGGGCATGCCTGGTTTAGGGAAGGGCAGTGATTGGGGTCTGTGTCAGTTGAGCATGTTGGCAAGGTGGTAAAATGCAGGACTAGATGACACCGCACAACCGCAGAATTAAGAAACGTAAAGTTTACTGACAAAGTCCACAGTAACAACTATAAGACATTACAATGCCAGGCTCCCAATTCTGAACATCAGGGATGGGGGATATCTCAAGTAGGCAGATGTTAGGCGATGGCAAGAGGTCATCACGGGTTGATGCAGTCCAGGGTCATCTGTCACAGGCATATCAGGATAACTTCACTCTCAGGCCTCAGGCATAGCACTGGCACAGCAGAAGAACTTCAGACATCCACCTCATACAGACATCATCACAGGATGGATACCAGGGAACAGGCCAGACATCAAGACATAGGTCTATGAACACTGATATGGAAACTTAGGACATGAGCTGGTCAGATCAAGGATACACAGGCAGAGCCATCGCCAGAATACAAGGCTGGAAACTTCCCAGGAACATAAGCGGGACTGACTCTGAAACACAGGCTGGACAATCAGGACTTCAGACTGGCCACTGGACACAGGCTTTACATCTAGGACAAAGGCAGGACATCTGGACTCCGAACATCAGACACTGCTCCAGGCAGGGAACGTCAGGACATGAGCTCCAGGCACAAGGCACCAGTTATCATACTCTGGACATCAGACACGAGCTCCAGGACCTAGGCAGCAGTCATCAGGCTCCGGACATTGAACCGGAGCTACAGGCACCAGGCAACGGTCATGATGCTCCAGACATCAGACCCGAGCTCTAGGCACCAGGCACCAAGCAGTGGCTATCAGGCTCTGGACATCGGACACGAACTCCAGGCACCAGGCAGGAGTCATCAGGCTCTGGACATTGGACACGAGCTCCAGGCACCACGCAGCGGTCATCAGGATCCAGACATCAGACACAAGCTCAAGGCATCAGCCAGCAGTTATCAGACTCCAGACAACATCAGACACACCGGCAGTAAATCACATTCAAGGGCAATAAATTTGGTACCACATAGACAGGACTGTTCCAGGGTCAAAGACAGGCAGTCACCAGCTATCTCAGAACTGGTTGCAGGCAGGACTGGAGGTGAAGACACAGGGAGACCAAAAGCAGCATACTGGACCAAACACACACAGTAGGTTCTGCAACCTAATGAGAAGCTCTGGCAGTAACATGGAAAGCACATGTCCAGGAACACTGACATGGAAGCTTAGGACATCAGCTGGTCAGTTCTAGAATACACAGGCAGAGCCATCACCAGAATACAATGCTGGAAACTCCCCAGGAACACGGAGGAGCCCATCCAGGAACACGAGTGAGACTGACTCTGAAACACGGATTAGACCACCAGGACCTCGGACTGGACATCTGGACACAGGCTTGACATCAGACATGGCTCTAGGCAGGGAATGTCAGAGCACGAGCTCCAGGCACCAGTCATCAGGCTCTATATATCAGATATGAGCTCCAGGCACTAGGCAGCAGTCATCAGGCTCTGGACATCGGACCTGAGCTCCAAGCACCAGGCAGCGGTCATCAAGCTCTGGACACTGGACACGAGATCCAGGCACCAGTCATCAGGCTCCGGACGACATTAGACACATCGGCAGGACATCACATTCAAGGGCAAGGACATTGGTACCAACACATAGACAAGACAGGTCCAGGGACAAAGACAGGCAGACATCAGCTATCCCAGTATTGGTTGCAGGCCAGACTAGAGCTGAACCTATTAAAGGGTAGACAAGGGCGCTATAGGGTCTCATCTCTTAGATACCAGATAGTTCATAAATGTGGTACTGCTCACCTTATGTGGTTGTGTACCCCACAACCGGTTTAAACACTCAAAACAGCTGCTGCAGGATTCACTGTTCTATCAGGAACAACGTATGCATAGATCAAAAAGACCAGGGTATACAACGATCCGCGCTCCTGAGTATAAGGAAGGACCACAATCTTGGTATACAAGAACGGTGCTTTATTTCTTCTACACGTTTTGGGGCTGTCCCAGCCCCTTCCTCAGGGACCTTGTTTATGGTGGTATTCCTGAGGAAGGGGCTGGGACAGCTCCGATACACGTAGCAGAAATAAAGCACCATTCTTATATACCAAGATTGTGGTCCTTCCTTATATTCAGCCGCGTGGATCATTGTACACCCTAGTCCTTTGGATTTAGACTAGAGGTGAAGACACAGGAAGCATGCTGGACCAAACACACACAGTAGGTTCTGCAAACTAGTGAGAAGCTCTGGTGATGCCCGACAGGGAAGAGCAAATTTAAATAGGAGCTGCCCCACAGCAATAGGCTGGGACAGCAACACACTGCCCTCAATAAAAGCGTGGAAGGTGTGGCCACGCGCACCCTAGGCACAGACAGGAACCAGTATACACAATACAGGATTTGAGGCCTTGGGCACCTGGCAGCAGTTGCAAGCCCTTCTCTGGTTCTATGAGGCTAGACCCGTAAATTAAAGCAGAGGGGAGGGTAGAGATAGAGAAAAGACAAGTAGGGGGAAGGTACATTTAAATGACTGTCCCTGCCATGAAGCATTGAGTGCCTGTACTTTGTTTAAACAGTCAGCAGTCATTTGTGCTGACAAAGCTCCTTTAAAGGCAATATGTCAGAAATGTTAATTCTTCCAAATCATTTATATGACTCTGTAGTGTTTTAAAAGAAAAGCCAGTCAATATTTTTAAGACTCCACAGTCGTGCTCCAACATTGGGAAATCACATTTTAAGGTTGCGTTTGGAAGTGCTTTGGGACTACTTAGCAGTACCTCCCATGGATAATCACTGATCAGTGGCCATGTACCAGAGCAAAGTACCTGTCAATCAGTCTGGGGAGGGTGCTGCTAATTAAGGGAAAAAGTTGAGGGTGAGAAGCTAGAAATGCATGGATTTACCCTAATGCACTTCCAGACAACATAAAGGGGTAACCTGGCTTATTTGTTTTTACAGGGTCTTGGGTGGGGGTGGAAGGATTAACAGTTTCTGACAGATTCCCTTTAAGAGGTTTTTGTTGTCATGCTCTATAGTAACTCTAGCCGTCTATGTAGAAACGTAGGCCCCATGAAATTCCCATCTCAAGTGTTGCTAGGCAACAACTTCCTGAAAATGCTCAGAAAAGTAGCCGTAATAAAATCAATACACTGTTTTCCTCTTTTTTTTTAATAAAAATGTGTAAAATCTGGCAGTATTTCTACTTTATCCTAAACAAGGGCTACAAGAGGAAGTTTGCCTTTGCATATTAACATCTGTGTCGCTTTACTGCCAGTAAACGTTAACGCAAGAGATTCTTTATTATTCAGTACAGATCCTGCTGCTCTTATGGTGGATGTTATCTAAGGTATCAGACAGGACTTTAAGATGAAAAATTGCTAAGGATATAAGAAACATCTCAGGTTATTCTTGTCTATTGCCAAAATGCTCCTTCAGTAGCGTGCAGGGCTGTTGTTACGGCTGCCATATGTACGTCAAGGACAACTACAGTAACAATTACTGAAGAAAACTATTTCCTTTTTTAAGACAAAATAATACAGTTTTATGTGGGCATTATGTCATGTGTATAATGGTAAATATAAAAGCCTTTACTCCCGTTGCATCTTTAAGATTCTGGCTGCACATTTCACTTATTATAGGATCCAGCATGTGTAAACAGCCCACTGAGAATTTCAGCCCAAATTATATCAGCAATATAGAATGATAGTGCAATATTTTATTGACGCATTCCTTTCATTTTATGTAGGAAATCCTGAATGGATGAAGAAATCTTTTTTTATACTAATATTGTTAAAGTGCCACCGTTATTAGAAAATAGAATTATTCTTACCGTTAATTCGGTTTCTAGGGCCCTTCCACGACAGCATAGGAGGTTGCCTCTCCACGCCCTATTAGGGACAGGAAGCACAAGAGAGGTTAAAAGGACCCTCCCACCTCCCCTTAGCCAGTGTCTTACCAAGAACCATAGCATGACCAAAGCAAGACATAGCATTCCCTGAAAATCAAGGAAACAAAGGGAGGGAATTAGGTGCTGTCGTGGAAGGGCCCTAGAAACCGAATTAACGGTAAGAATAATTCTATTTTCTCCAGGCCCCTTCCACGACAGCATAGGAGGAATACCAACGAATACAAACCTAGGGCGGGACCACAGCCTGCAGGACTTTCCTGCCAAAGGCCAAATCCCTGGTAGAACCCAGGTCCAACCGATAATGCTTAGTAAACGTATGCAGGGAGGACCATGTAGCAGCAGTACAGATCTGCTCCGGAGAAGCCCCCGCCTTTTCAGCCCAGGAGACCGAGGTAGCCCTGGTGGAGTGGGCCGTAAATCCAGAAGGAACCGGCAGATGTTGAGACAGGTAGGACGCGGCAATGGCCCGCTTTATCCAGCCTGCAATGGTGCACTTCGCCACCTTCCTGCCCTTGTGGGGACCAAAGGGCTGGACAAAAAGGTTGTGATCGACCCGCCAGGGCGCCGTAACATCCAAGTAGCGAAGCACGATCCTGCGAACATCCAACGAGTGGAACTCCTCCTCCCTCGGAGAACGAGGAGACTGACAAAAAGAGGGCAGGACAATGGACTGGGAGCGGTGAAAATCCGAGACCACCTTAGGGAGAAAAGAAGGATCCAGCTGAAGGACGATGCAGTCGTCACGGACCGTCAAATAAGGCTCCCGAATGGACAGAGCCTGGAGTTCTCCCACCCGGCGGGCAGTCGTAATAGCCACCAGAAAGGCCGCCTTATGAGACAGTAGCCGAAGATCACAGGACAACAAAGGCTCGTATGGAGGACGGGACAACCCAGTCAAGACCACATTGAGATCCCAGGCGGGAGTAAGAACCTTAATCCGTGGACGAATCCTTGAGGCGGACACCATGAACCTGCGAATCCAGCGATGTGCGGCCAAATCCGCATCAAAAACCGAGCTCAGAGCGGAAACCTGGACCTTCAACGTGCTAGGCCGAAGTCCAAGGTCCAACCCCGCCTGGAGGAAATCCAAAATCCGGGACACATTAGGACGGAGGGGATCAGGAGGGTGAGAACCACACCAGGAGGAGAATCTCTTCCAGATCTTATTGTAGATAGCATTGGTGACTGGTTTACGATTCTGTTGCAAGGTCGCCACCACCTGGGCAGACAAGCCCTGAGACTTCAACACACGGGCCTCAGAAGCCAAGCAGCTAAGCTGAGCTTCCGGGGATCCGGATGAAACAGTGGACCCTGCGACAGCAGACTGGGATCTGCACCCAGAACCACCGGACCGTCGACCCGAAGAGACAGAATCAAATTGTACCAGCTCCGTCGTGGCCATAATGGAGCAACCAGGATCGTCGGCACCCCGTCCGTTCTGACCTTCCGTAAAGCCTTGGCCAGGAGGGGAATCGGAGGGAAGGCATACGCCAGACGGAAGTCCCAAGGCTGAGAGAAGGCGTCCACCCCACAGCGTCGTCCCGAGGATCCAGGGAGAAGTATGCTGCGACCTTGCGATTGGTGCTGGAGGCAAAGAGGTCGACATCCGGAACACCCCAACGGGCCACCAGGGAGCAAAACACAGCCTGATCCAGACTCCATTCGCCCGGATGAAGGTCGGTGCGGCTGAGGAAGTCCGCCTGAATGTTCAAAGACCCCTTCAGGTGGACCGCGGAAAGAGACAGGAGGTACCGTTCCGCCCAGGAAAATATTCGAGAGGACACCGACCCCAGAGCCCTGGATCGAGTCCCTCCTTGATGACGAAGGTGAGCCACCGTGGAGACGTTGTCCGAATATACCATAACGTGGGAACCCTGCAGCAGATCGGCAGCGGCCCGGAGGGCTTCCTCCACAGCCCGCAACTCCCTGTAATTGGATGAGCGAGCCCTGATCAACTGAGGCCACAGCCCCTGAAACGGGGTGCGGGCAACTACAGCCCCCCACCCCCTCTGGCTGGCGTCCGTAGTGAGGGTGACAACCGGGAAGTGATCCCAGGACACCCCTTTCCGCAAGTTGCGGCAATCCAGCCACCAGGGAAGGGACGAGGCGGCCAGACCCGACAGACGAACCCTCCTGTTGAGGGACGATGGCAGACCGTCCCAGCGGGAAAGGACATGGGCTTGAAGTGAGCGGGAGTGAGCCTGAGCCCACATGACCGAGGGGATGCAAGAGGTCATAGACCCCAGTACCGACATCGTCGTCCGCAGTGTGGGAGCGGACATCCGACACAGAGCGGAAACCTTGGTCTGCAGCATCAACCGGTGGTCTTCCGGGAGAAAGGAAGCCTGGGCGTCGGAGTCCAACAGGACCCCGAGAAATCTCCGTTTGGTCGACGCCTGGAGCTGGGACTTCAGAAGATTGGGGATCCAGCCCAAGGACTGCAGTACCCCGAGGGTCTCTGCCACACTCTCCTGGAGGGCCAACACCGACGGAGCGACAAGAAGAAAGTCGTCCAGATAGGGTACCAGACAAACGCCCCGACCCCTCAGGAAGGCCACTACCTCCGCCATTATCTTCGAGAAGACCCTGGGAGCCGAGGAGATGCCGAAGGGGAGTACATTGAATTGGAAATGGAGAATCTCCCCGTTGCGCACAATCGCAAACCTGAGGAACCGGCGGTGGCGAGGATGGATAGGAACATGGAAATAAGCATCTCGCAGATCGATGGTGGCCATTTGATGATGATGGCCGACTAAAGGAATCGCTGACCTGACCGACTCCATTTTGAACCGCCGGTAACGGACATGTCGATTTAGGCATTTCAGGTTGATTATTACCCGAACATCGCCCGATGGTTTTTTTACTAGGAAGAGGCGGGAGTAATGACCCAATCCTGTGTCCGACTCCGGAACGGGAGAGACCACTTTGGCAAGCAGCATGGCCTGTACCTTGGAGTACAGGACATCCTGCGCCGCCCCGGAAGTCAGTGCAGTGACCTGAAGACCCGAGGGGGTTCTGACACGAACTCGATGAGGAGACCCCTGGAGATGATGTTCAACACCCATTGGGAAGTGGTGACCTCTCTCCACTGAGGGAGGAAGGCCGCCAGGCGACCCCCCACCGGGATCGAGTCATTGTCTATCGGAGGGCTGAGACCTATGGGAGGGGACAAGAATATTCTTCCCTCTCCCCTTCTGGTAACTCCAGCGACCCGTCTTGCCCTTGCCTTTGGGCTGGGAGGCCTGAGGCACCGAGGAACGAAAAGGCCGTTGGCGAACGGGCTTTTGCTCAGGGAGGGCTTTACGGTCGGTCGCCTTTTCCAGGATCTCCTCCAAGGCAGGACCAAACACCATCCCCCCTTTAAACGGGAGGGAGCATAACTTCAGTTTTGAAGTGGAATCCCCACTCCACAACCTTAACCACAAGGCCCGTCTAGCCGAGTTAGAGAGGACCGATGTCCTGGCAGCTAAACGGACCGAATCCGCAGAAGCATCTGCGAGGAAACAAGCCGCTTTCCGGAGCAACGGAAGAGACTCCAGGAGATCCTCCCTACGGGTACCCTGAGAAATATGAGCCTCCAGCTGGTCCATCCACTTAAGAAGTGACCTGGACACACATGTGGAGGCAATATTCGCCTGCATAGAGGCTGAGGAAGACTCCCAGGAGCGCCTCATAAAGCCCTCAATCTTCCGGTCAAGCTGATCCTTGAGCTGGGATGTGTCTTCAAAGGGAAGTGCAGTCTTTTTGGCCACTTTGGCAACCTGCACGTCCACTTTCGGCACATCCCAATTGATCTCACAAGGTTCCAAGGGAAACCGGCGAGAGAGATCACTTTTGACTCTTCTCTCAGGGAATTCCCACTCCTGGGAGATGAGGTCCAGGAGAGTAGAATGTACCGGAAACCCCGTCTGCTTAGCTGAGCGGAGGCCCGCAAACATGTCATCTTGTACTGACGAGGGTGTAAGCACTTCCTCTAACCCCATAGTATTCCGGACCGCCCCAATAAGATCCCCTAGGTCATCAGAGGGGAACAGGAATCTACGGAGATCCGCCGGAGGAGCCGCAGCGGAGTCCTCGGGGTCCTCAGAGTCGGAGTCAGGGTTAGGGGTCGGGTCCTCCAAGTCTATCGGGGTAGCCTGAAGCTTCCTTCTTTTAGGGGAGGGAGGTCCAGCCACTGAAGACACAGGTGAAAGAGAGGCCAGGGAAGCTTGGATCTCCTGCTTGACCATGGCCCTCAAGTCATCCACCAGGCTAGGGTGCTCAGCCCTAATCACTTTATCCGTGCAGGCCTGGCACAGCCTCTTATCCCATCCAGCAGGGAGCTTCTTAATGCAGACAGGGCATTTAAGAGACTTCTTAGGGGCTGGCTTGTCCTGGAAAACACAAACACAGGACCAGGACCATCAGCCACAAAGCCCCCTATGTAGTAAAAGGACCCCCCCCTGTACACCACACTTACTGGGGCAGGGGGACCACTGGGCTCCGCAGATGCGGGAGAAGACATGGTAATATGGCACACAATACCTTACCAGTAGTAGACTTCAGGGCAGCCTTTGAGCAAGAAAGGGTGCCCCACCCAGCGGAAATGTGCCCCCAGCCTCCCGCGCTCGGTCCCGGGCAGGCCACCATAGGAGACGTGCCCGCACGCTGTCCCCAGGATTCCCCGCCGGAATCCGGAAGAGACGCGCTCCCAGCGGGGAGCGCGCGCACCCGACCGGAAGTTCCGCCCTCAACGCGTCACTTCCGGTCACGGGGCAGCGCGCAGTGCGCGGGAAGCAGCCGGCGGGCTGCACAGAGTGAGGCCGCCAGCGGGGGAACGCCATGGCCCGCATCACCCCACCGGGATCCGGAGGGCCAGGCGGCGGGCCCACAGCTCCAGCCATGGGACCAGCAGAGGAGGAACCGAGGCCCGACCAAAGCTGTCCGGCAGCTCCAAGGTAAGCTGTAGGTTGCCGGCCCCCTACAGCCTAGGACAAACCTCTCCATGCCCCATGGGGACAGGAAAGACACTGGCTAAGGGGAGGTGGGAGGGTCCTTTTAACCTCTCTTGTGCTTCCTGTCCCTAATAGGGCGTGGAGAGGCAACCTCCTATGCTGTCGTGGAAGGGGCCTGGAGAAATAATGTTTTAAAGAGTAAATATAGGTTGTGTACAGAGTGGGTCTAATTGGTGTATACTGTCCATTTTCTGCTCCACCAATTCAGGGCTCAGGGGACCTATTTTCACCTGTTGACTGCTCCGCTGTCCACGTGAATTGCTCTGCTGTAGCTAAACCGAAGTTTATTTCATTTGGCTCAGTCAGGGCTAATGGTGAAGTTGCAGTTGCTGAATGTGAGGTGTATGACTCAGCAGGTGGAGGTGGAGGTTCATCTGGTAGCCTCGCCCCTCGCCCCTCGCCATTAAATAGCCTTCCCTTTCCTCAAGCAGATGCCATTGATAGATTTAGACTCTGCTTGGTCTGTGAGCTGTGAAGACACAAGAGCTTTTGTGCTGCAGTCTTGCCAGAAGATTCCTTGCCTTGGGAGTAGCTGTGGTTCCTAATCCGTGTCGGTAGGGGCTCTCAGCCTGGGGCTTTTCAGGAGCGTAGGAGAAGGGTGGTGACTTGGACCTCCTCACTTTCAGAGGTACCTCTGAGAGCAGGGCGAGCCAGGGACCCCCAGTATAAGGGTCAGATTAGCTCCCTCTGAATTCCTTTGCCCACCTCAAAATCTGGTTTCCTGAATCCCTCACCCTTTAAGCGTGACAACCATTCATTATTTTCACAGACTGGAGCCTGAGGACTGGCAGGATTCTCTTTTTTTGATACTTGTTACTTTAACCCTTTATGACATTTTGAAGATGGTCTAATCTCAGGAGGACACTGCCTGTCCATATTCCCTAGTGCAATATATGGACATTATAGAGAGGGCTCTGACTTTGATTTCCCAGAATGACTTCTGCACTGGATGGATATTCATTTCAATGGCAGACATTTAAATGGGTTTCCCCATGAACAAAGTTAATTATATTGTTCATTTTAATCAATAGATCTTGGGATGATAATAATTTCCAAAACTGGATGAGTTTAAAAAAATGTTCCTGTGCTGAGATAATCATATATAACGGTACATCTCAATTAATTAGAATATCATCAAAAAGTTAATTTATTTCAGTAATTCGATTCAAAAAGTGAAACCATATATTATGTAGAGTCATTACAGAGTGATTGATTTCAAGAGTTTATTTCTGTAAATGTTTATGATCATGACTTACAGCCAATGAATACCCAAAGGTCATTATCTCAGGAAATCAAAGTAGTGAAGGATTAAAAACTGTGCTGGCATATTCCATGAGACATCAAAGGGTGAATATAATATTGATTTATTAGTCAACGCATTTCAGGGCTCATTGAGATACACCTGCATGTGTCCCTGCTATATACTGTGTAATGGTTGTGTCTGACTGTACAGGGACATGGTCTGATCATACCACATCTCCTATGCAGGGGAAGACACAAAAGAGTATACAGACATTACAGAATGGGATCGCAGCAGATTCTTTTTTTTTTTTTTTTTTTAGATAAAACATTTCTCTGCCTGTTTTTAAAAATAGTTTTAACTCAAAAAAGGAATTATTTGTAATCCCATGATGTAATGCCTGTATACCTTTTGTGTCCTCTCCTGCCCAGGATATGTGGTATGATTAGAACATGTAACTGTACAGTCAGATATGGCCATTACATTACAGCAAGGAAACACATGTATAAGATTATCTCAGCACATCCAATTGTGGAAATTAAAATTATTTCATGACCTATTGATTAAAATGAAATTTACAATTACCGTATATACTCGTGTATAAGCCGACCCGTGTATAAGCCGACCCCCCTACTTTTGCCCCCAAAACCTGGGAAAACCTATTGACTCGTGTATAAGCCGAGGGTGGACCCCAGCACAGGTATACAGCCCCCAGCAGTGTGGTATACAGCAGCCCCAGAGGTATATACAGCAGGCCCCCAGAGGTACGGTATATACAGCAGGCCCCCAGAGGTATATACAGCAGGCCCCCAGAGGTATATACAGCAGGCCCCAGAGGTATATACAGCAGGCCCCCAGAGGTATATACAGCAGGCCCCCAGAGGTACGGTATATACAGCAGGCCCCCAGAGGTATATACAGCAGGCCCCCAGAGGTATATACAGCAGGCCCCCAGAGGTATATACAGCAGGCCCCCAGAGGTATATACAGCAGGCCCCCAGAGGTATATACAGCCGGCCCCCAGAGGTATATACAGGCAGGCCCCAGGAGCTATATACAGGCAGGCCCCAGGAGCTATATACAGGCAGGCCCCAGAGGTATATACAGGCAGGCCCCAGGAGGTATATACAGGCAGGCCCCAGGAGGTATATACAGGCAGGCCCCCAGTGGGGTATACAGCAGGCCCCAGGGTATATACAGGCAGGCCCCAGGAGGTATATACAGGCAGGCCCCAGGAGCTATATACAGGCAGGCCCCAGGAGCTATATACAGGCAGGCCCCAGAGGTATATACAGGCAGGCCCCAGGAGGTATATACAGGCAGGCCCCCAGTGAGGTATACAGCAGGCAGGCTGCAGGAGCTATATACAGGCAGGCCCCAGAGGTATATACAGGCAGGCCCCAGGAGCTATATACAGGCAGGCCCCAGGAGCTATATACAGGCAGGCCCCAGGAGCTATATACAGGCAGGCCCCAGGAGGTATATACAGGCAGGCGCCCAGTGGGGTATACAGCAGGCCCCAGGGTATATACAGGCAGGCCCCAGGAGGTATATACAGGCAGGCCCCAGTGGGTTATACAGCAGGCCCCAGGGTATATACAGGCAGGCCCCAGGAGGTATATACAGGCAGGCCCCAGGAGCTATATACAGGCAGGCCCCAGGAGCTATATACAGGCAGGCCCCAGGAGCTATATACAGGCAGGCCCCAGAGGTATATACAGGCAGGCCCCAGGAGGTATATACAGGCAGGCCCCCAGTGAGGTATACAGCAGGCAGGCCGCAGGAGCTATATACAGGCAGGCCCCAGAGGTATATACAGGCAGGCCCCAGGAGCTATATACAGGCAGGCCCCAGGAGCTATATACAGGCAGGCACCAGGAGCTATATACAGGCAGGCCCCAGGAGCTATATACAGGCAGGCCCCAGGAGGTATATACAGGCAGGCGCCCAGTGGGGTATACAGCAGGCCCCAGGGTATATACACGCAGCCCCCAGTGGTAGTATACAGGCCCCCAGTGGGGTATACAGCAGGCCCCAGGGTATATACACGCAGCCTCCAGTGGTAGTATACAGGCCCCCAGTGGGGTATACAGCAGGCCCCAGGGTATATACACGCAGCCCCCAGTGGTAGTATACAGGCCCCCAGTGGGGTATACAGCAGGCCCCAGGGTATATACACGCAGCCCCCAGTGGTAGTATACAGGCCCCCAGTGGGGTATACAGCAGGCCCCAGGGTATATACACGCAGCCCCCAGTGGTAGTATACAGGCCCCCAGTGGGGTATACAGCAGGCCCCAGGGTATATACACGCAGCCCCCAGTGGTAGTATACAGGCCCCCAGTGGGTTATACAGCAGGCCCCAGGGTATATACACGCAGCCCCCAGTGGTAGTATACAGGCCCCCAGTGGGTTATACAGCAGGCCCCCAGTGGCACTCGCCCCCCCCCCACACTGTGCAGAGCTCCCCCCTCCCGATGCATTATCTTACCATCCAGCCGTATCACCGCCGGTCCTGCCGTCCTTCCTCGCGCACTGCGTTCCCGGTCTCATGTGACCCGGCGGTCGCAGTCGGATGACGTCATCGCGCCGGGTGACGTGAGAGCCGAACACAGCGCGAGAGGATGGACGGGAGCACCGGCGGTGATGCGGCTGGATGGTAATATAATGCATCGGGATGGGGGGGGCTCTGCACAGTGTGGGGGGGGGGCGAGTGCCATTGGGGGCCTGCTGTATATGGGGGCCTGCTGTATAACCCACTGGGGGCCTGTATACATATGGGGGCTGTATTGCACGGCTCCCCCTGCCGCTGTGATGGGCGGGGGGAGCCGTGCATATCTAATGAGCGGCCCCATGTGACGGGCCGCTTTGTCAGGAGCCTCCCCACGCCTCCTCCAGCCTCCCCAGCACCCGAACACAGCCCCCACACAGCACATACCGTATAGACCCGTGTATAAGCCGAGGGGGGGACTTTTCAGCCCAATTTTTGGGCTGAAAAACTCGGCTTATACACGAGTATATACGGTAACTTTGTTCTTGGGAAAACCCCTTTAATGCCATTATTCTGCTGCAGTGGTCATTGTACAGTATTGTACGCCTAGGCAATCTTCCTATGTTGTAAGCAGTTAATCTTTCGGAATTACAGAATACCAGATTCTAGGAAAGAAGCCAGATTCATTTTCAAAAGGTGTGATGTTCATGAAACCATACTTTTATAATATTATTGTCCCACAACAATGTTACTTTTATTATAGCACTGCATATTGATAACCAGATCATTTAGCTCAAGATAATCAGACATTTTAAAATTGGTATAGCTATGATTTAGAATAGTATGTCAATAATTGTTCCCGATCAAGGCATAGAAAGAAAAAAGGGTCCCTTTTCTTTAACCAATGCACAGAGGTGCAAAGTATCAATTCTTGTGAACCGAGCACATGCTTGTCAGCCATGCGAAGCAGGCAGTGGCGTAACTTGAAGTTCATTGACCCCGTTGTAAAAGCTCCAACAGGGCCCCCAATTATTGCAAATCTTTAATTGCATTACTTTTTTCTATAGGCCAAAAAGACTTTAGGGCCAAGTAGGCTCCAGGGCCCAGGTGTGAGTGCAACCCCTTCACCTGTTACAGTTACGCTCATGGAATGTCACATGGAATGTAGACCTTTTCATAGTAAATTTGGGCTTTTCAGAGACAAGAAGTATGGTGAAAAGCTATTATAATAGCTATTAGAGCAGGGGATCCCTTTAAGACACAGCCCCTTTAAATCCTTCATGAATAACACTCTGACCTACACAGCAGCATCAATTTTGTTTTCAATGAGACCTATAGTTAGGTCCAAAAGAAAGAAATCATCTATGCACAAATGGCTTTTACTGATTAGTAAATATGATCTTTAAGATAAGGTAGGATATTTACATATCACTATACTAGTTTTTGAGTGTAAATGTCATTTGTCAGGAGCCATTCCAGTCACAGTAAGGCTAGAGTCACCCCAGCGGCACTCCCTGGGTTCAGGGGGGTTCCGTTTAAAACATAGAACTTGGCAGCATTAGCGCAGTGTTACCAAAAAGGTAAGGCCGGCTTCACACCACGGTTTAATCCGATCTGGGGCTGTCAGTGATGAACAAGACAGACCCGGACCAGATTTTGGCCCCATATTATGCTATGAGGCCGGGTGGAGCCGGATGGCAGCTATCTGCCATCCGGTTTCCTTCTCTCCGGGAGAAACCGGGAGAATCCGGCACTCCCTAACATGGGAGCCTATGGGGCCGGATTGCCCCAATCCGGGAGGATCCGGGAACCGGACACCAGCGGCTGCACGCTGATGTAATTTCAGGACCGCTGCTAGCTCCCTGCGAGCCACGGTCCTGATTTATCAGCAGCACACCAGACCGGAGGGCATATTAGGTTCATCCCTGACATCCCCGGATCGGATTAAACCGTGGTGTGAAGCCCGCCTAAGACTGCGTTAACGCTGCCAATTCATCCCTATGAATGACGGAACACTGAGTGCAAGTCAAACGCCGGCATCTAAGTGCCGGAGTTTGAAATCTCGCGCTATTTCCAAGTGCATCACATGACACGCGTGATGCTAATGCTGAAAAATTCTGTTTTAAATAGATCCCCCTGAACACACACCATAGCGCTGATGTGAGCGTAGCCTAAGGGTATGTGCACATGTTGTGTTTTAGTTGCAAATTTCCTTCAATTTCTCATGCGTTTTTGCAGCGAAAATACAGAATTTTACTGTAACAACAAAATAATTGCGAATCCTGGTATGCACATATTGCTTATTTTCATTGAAGCAGTGTGAAATCTGAAGGATGTTTATTATTTCAGCTATTTTGGCTTATTCTAATGGCGGGGAGATAACACATGCAAAAACTCAAAAAGGAATTGTCATCCTGCAGATTTCAAACTGCTTCAAAACTGTAAAGGTGCTGTCACACATAACGATTGCTCCAACGATCCCAACAGCGATAACGACCTGCCGGGATCGCTGGAGCGTCGTTACCTGATCGCTGGGGAGCTGTCAAACAGGCAGATCTCCCCAGCGATCAGGCCATGGGAGCCACCTCCGACATCGCTCCCTGCTTAGCGCTGCCTTATAGGCAGTGCTAAGCAGGGAGAACGCTGGTAACTATCATAAACACCGGGTATCCAAGCAACGCGCGCTGCCTAGATACCCGCTGTTTATCATAGTTACCAGCGTTCTCCTTGCTTACAGGCAGTGCTAAGCAGGGAGGACGCTGGTAACCATGGTAAACGCCGGATATCTAGACAGCACGCGCTGCCTGGATACCCGGCGTTTACCATAGTAACCAGCCCTGTGAGGTCACAGATCGCTGGTTTCTTGCAGTCACACGCAGCGATGCGTGCTGACCAGCGGGAAACCAACGATCTAAAAATGACCCACAGCACTTTGCAGCGATCAGCGACCTCACAGCAGGGGCCTGATCGCTGCAAAGTGTCACACATAACGATATCGCTGGAGAGATCGTTGTAACGTCACAGTTACAACGATCTCTCTAACGATATCGTTATGTGTGACTGGGGCTTAAGGAAAAAATAAGCAATGTGTGCATGAGATTTTTCCTGCCAAGAGATACAGAGATACATTTTTGATGCAGAAATGTTTGCAGTCGAGCCTTACCGTGTGCACATAGTCAAAAGTACATGTACTTTTTTTTTCAGTAAATGTTGAAGTCTTTTAAATTCCATATACGGTAGATCGATGGAGTCCATGTACTGAGCCACAGCTCAGGTGTAAGGAGGTGGACTGCAGTTGAATTCCTCCCTGAAGACACTGTGTTGTTGTAATGTAGTGTGAACTGTCCTATGTCTTTGACTTTGTAAATAATGCAATAATTTTAAAAGTCATATAATGTGTTTTCATGGCTAATGTACAGTACTATCGTGTGGTTTACCAGACTATATTGCAAGTACGGTAATACCGTAGTTAACTCTCGGACTAGCCCTCATTGGGAGGGGATACCATCTAGGAAGAGTGGTGGTTTACTGTGGTGCCTCAGATAGGGTCCAGCATATGAGAAAATCTATGGTCTGAGAGTTCATCATGGCCACATGGAGTGCATGACCTGTGGCAGCAAAAGGAGAGAGTAGATCAAATTGAGACAGCATTATCCTAAAGGTTTCACTGGGACACACAAAGTGAAACAACCCTGATTCTAGAGACAGACTTTCTAATGGAGTGACCCCAGGCAGAAGGGTCTGAAGGACAGGACCTCAGCAATAAGGCCCCAAGCCTAAAAGGTAATGGGTTAGGACAGACTGATGCATGATCCTAGTAGGACACTTTCTCGGGCTGAGTCTCCTCAAGTGTCTGCTAGCATAAGACTTTTCACAATACCGGCAATCCCACTGCAAGCATTAGGCTTTACTCTGGCCATAGTAATCAGAAGCCACTTAACCCCTCCTCTATGAGGAGAAAAGACATGGAGTCGTGGAAAGGGAAAGTGACTGTCACAAATTGGACTGTTGAGCTGGGCTGAGTTGTGCTGGTGCAATTCCCTGCAATTCACCCCCACGCGGCATGTGCAGCAGATGGAATTACCACAAACACCGGTCTTGGGGATAACTTTTGACTTTGTTTCAGCAGGAATGAGGGAATCCAACATGGAGTATATGCGACATCCACCAGGGCCGTGGGATACTCGGTAACCGGGCCGGTTGGTTCAGTGGGAGATCACGGTGATAGTGACCCGGCTCCGTGACCCTGGGCGTGCAGCAAAAGGGGATTATTTACAGGGGATAAGTTTGTGATGCCACCTGTGGTTAGTCTGGTTAGGGTGACAAGCGCTGCTGTGGGACCTCTGGGGCTACTGGAGTGGCAGCCTGGATGGTATCGCTCCCCACAGGTAGAGCGTGGCCCCAGGGCAGGGCTGGTATCAGCACTCGGCGCACCCAGGCAAATGCTGGGGCCCGGAGGTGCCTGGGGGGCCCACGTCATCTGCTGCAGGACAGCATCCCCTGCCCTGCATCCTCCAATGGCTGTGGGACAGTGGGTGCTGTGTATGTGCCTCTGATAGTGGACCCCCGGGAGCCCCCCTCCCTCCAAGCCAGTGTGCTGTATGTGGCAGATGTTATCATACCTGCCCGTCTGCACTGAGCAGGAGCAGAACTCTATTATCTCCGAGGTGCTGGAGGTCCAGCAGATCATATAGATAAGCTCCCGGCTCATTGTAGATGGGCCTGTGAAATTGCACCAGGAGCTGATCTCTATAATCTGCTGGACTTCAGCTCTTGCTCAGTGCAGATGAGATGGGCATGATCGCGTCTGCCACACACAGCACACAGGTTTGGAGGGAGATGGGAGAAGAAAGGAGAGAGGAGAGAGGGGGGGGAAGCGCAGCACACAGGAAGCCGTGCCCCTACATCAGTGCAGTGCACAGTATGTCCAGTGCTCTGCTGTGGGTCTGGTGCTCTGCACAGTGTGTCCAGTGCTCTATTGTGGGTCTGGTGCTCTGCACAGTGTTTCCAGTGTTCTGCTATGCGTCCAGTGCGCTGCTGTGTGGGTATGGTTCTCTGCACAGTATGTCCAGTGCTCTGCTGTGGGTCTGGTGCTCTGCACAGTATTTCCAGTGCTCTGCTGTGCGTCCAGTGGTCTGCTGTGTGGGTATGGTGCTCTGCAGATCATGTAACGTGTCCAGTGCTCAGCTATTTTGCTGCAGTTGTGTGCATGTGATGGGCAGGGGCTGCAGAGCATTGCATCCCACCCCACCCCACCAACCCTGCTCTGTGCACTGGCTGCTGCATTGCGCTGAGCACAGGTGTAGACTGGAGGACTCTGCTGCTGCCAGTGGGCTCTGCTGTCTGTGCTCTGCCGTCCGGTGTGCTTTGATGTCACTGCAATAGAAAAGTGGTTGTGCCAACGGTGTGTTTTTTCTTGCTGAGGATAAGGTGTGTTTTTATTTTAATTTCTGTTCCAGACACTACCAAATGAATGTTTCTGGAAGAGATGGAGGGAGACCAGGGTTGTAGTTCTTTCCCTTTACTTGGGGATCAATCTAGTCCTCTCAACTGGGTGCTGTGCTCCTCCATGGCGCAGCCTGACCAGCTCTCAGATGATATGAGGTCACTTCACCAAGTCACCTTTCATGAGCCTTCCCTGGTCATCTTCCCACACTGGCTACACTCCTCTTCTACCCTGCATCTTCATACTCAGTGTCCCAAACCAGTGGCCGAGGGCCCTGTTGGGCGATGGTCACCACGTCCCTTGGTCCTATATGGCCACCTCTTCAGCGAATGAGCACGGTGTTGGCAGGGCCAGCCACTTCCAATTCATTATTTAAGGCTTGCAGTCCTTTCACTAGATTGGGGCCGGTCCCCTCTGCGGCCTGGTCCCTCCACACCTCCAGCTGGCGGTGGATGCAGGTAGCCACGGGTGGTTTCCCCACGGCCGTGCCCCCTAGGACCCTTTTGTCCTTCTCACTCTCCCTCCATCCTGCCCTGGAAGGAGCCTCTCAGCAGCTCCATTCTCCAGGTCATAAATGTTTGGTGTTTTACCCACTAAACAAACATATGGTCAGGAGTCATACGGTTAGGACTTGTAAGCATGGGGGTCCTTGACGGTGGGTTATGAGCTTATGTTATTTTGGCCAAAATATCTACTAACACCTTACATCTTCATCTATAGTGTTTTGTTGCTCCTTTTTATCTTTTTGCAGTTGAGGCTGAGCCCTCTGGGGGCATTTATCACTTGTGTTTGGTGTGGAGCGACCCACTTTGTCTAACAGCTGGGCGTGACCGAGAGGCTGAGCTCTGACACTGTGTCTCACATAGACCTGTGTGACTGATGCCCTGCTGGTAACATTGTGTCTATAAATACCACCAGTCTCCTCCCTTTCAGCAAGGCTGGTCGCAGGTGCTACAACCGCCCCCATGCTTAGGTTGCAGGGGATGGAGCACCGGTATTCAGACACCTGTGTTGCTGGCAGCCTCCTGCTAGGTACAATGGATATTTGACATGGCTAAATTTTGGTGAGTTTTTTTGAAGTTCTATGTCCTATTTCGGTGAGCATCTGTGGGTCCCAACGGAGCAGTCGATACTGCCGGGCTTACTGTAGCGCTGGTCTTCACATTCTCGTCATCAGTCTTCTCCTAGACCACAGGTTCAGCATCCTGGAGGTTTTCTGTTGCTCGGCCTTCTCCCGGAGTACTTTATGCCACTTCCCCAGAGTAGCCAACTGCACCTCCAAGAGCTGTCGCCCCAGCTTGTCAACCTCCGCCTCCAGGAGACCTGCTTCCATTGCCAGCAGCAGCTCCTGGGACATCCATATTTGCTCTGGTAGCTGACCTCAGGGCCTACAGATGTGAAGAGTTCTCTCTCATGTCTCACCATTGCTCTGCCTCTTGAACTTAGTTGGCTGGCCGCAGGCACCTCACTGCCTCGTGTACAGGCTTCTCCAACTCTCTCTTCTTCCGTCTGGTCGTCTCTCTATATTCCCTCGTACTTCCAGAGGTGGAGACTCAGAGTTGACTGGCAGGCCCCCTCGGCTCAAAGTCAGTACAGGGAATGGGTATCGTTTTTCGTGCCACTGGCCAGCTCGTCCCATGATGGGCGGATAGGACACTCCCATTAACCAGTGCATGGCATCATGGCATGGCGGTTACCATTACACAGTTCTCTAAGCACAGTTCTTTCAATGCACAGTTCTTTAGGAGCACAGGACCTGATGGTACCTGGGATCCGAATCCTGTTCATGATGCCAAATGTGATGCCCACCAGGGTTGTGGGGTGCATGGTAACTGGGCCAGTTGGTTCGGTGGGAGGTCACGGTGGCAATTGCCTGGCTCCCTATCCCTGGCCGTGCAGTAAAAGTGGATTATTTACAGGGGATAAGTTTGTGATGCCACCTGTGGTTAGTCTGGTCAGTGTGACCAGCACTGCTGTGTGACCTCTGGGGCTAATGGAGTAGCAGCCTGGATGGTATCACTCCCCACATGTAGAGTGTGTCCCCAGGGTTAGAATTAAAGTTTACAGTGGCAGATGATGAGGACACAGGGGTTAGCAGGGATGGTGTGCGGAATGACCGGAGGAGAATAGGGTTGTAGTTCTTTACCTTTACTTGGTGATCAATCAAGTCCGCTCAGCCGGGTGCTGTATTTCTGCATTGCGTAGCCTGGCCAGCTCTTAGGTGATATGAGGCCTCTTCACCAAGACACCTTTCATGAGCCATCCCTGGCCATCTTCTCAGCTGGCTACACTCCTCTCCTGCCCTGGTCTTCGTACTCAGTGTCCCAAGCGAGTGGCCGCGGGTCCTGTCAGGCGACAGTCACTGCGTCCCTTGGTCCTATATGGTAGGCCCAGCCACCTCTGGTTCACTAGTTAAGGCTTGCAGTCCTTCTGCTAGATTAAAGCTGGTCCCCTCTGCGACCTGGTCCCTAACGCACCCCCAGCCATTGGTGGATGTGGGGAGCCACGGGTGGTTTCCCGACAGCCGTACCCCCTCTTTCGTCCTTCTCACTCTCCCTCGGTCCCAACCTGGAAGGAGCCTCTCAGCAGCTCCATCCTCCAGGTCCTCTCCTTTCGCTCCAGACTCTCTACTTCCTCTCTTCTCTCACCCTTACTCACTTTTGTACCTGCCTCCTCTACCTACTCCCTCCTCCAGCCTGCAGATGGGGTCCTCCCTGAATAGGATCCACCCAGATCCCCAGGCCTGGAGTTGGATGGTGTTGGGTGTAAGTTAAGGTGTCTTGGTTCGGCAACCCCTCTCACCTAGGAAAGATAACACCACACCTGTGGAGGAGGTGCAATGTTACTGTAGCGACCAGTCCGCAGGGGCGCCACATATATGTTACACAGTCTTACATGAGTAGGCCATGATCAATACAGTTTGAAGTTCATTACTGACATGGAATTGAGGTTCTGGAGCTTTAAGAGCATAGATGATGTAGTGCTTGTAAGTTGTTGTAGAAAGGTTCATAGTCTTTTGTAGCTGTACCCAGAAGATTATATATAGCAAGAGTATTTTACAGACCTTGGAGTTCTGGGGTACTTTCACAGTACATGCAAAAATACATCTGGTGAAGCACATGTAGGTCTGGACAGTGAGGATCCAGGGTACAAAGCTTTTAGCATACTGTCTGTGGAAGACAGAGAAGAATTCTAAAGGCCCTGTCACACATAATTGCTAACGAGATCGCTGTAACGTCACAGATTTTGTGATGTAACAGCGATCCCGTTAGCGATGTCGTTTTGTATGACACACACCAATGATCTGGCCCCTGCTGTGAATTCGTTGATCGTTACATACTGCTCTGGATCATTTCTACATCGTTGCTCTCCCGCTGGGAGCGCTACATCGTTGTGTTTGACAGGGACAATGACCAACGATCTCAATGCTACGCTATGGAGTGACAATTTCTAACGACCTCTGTATAATTCTGGATCACTGGTGCGTCGTTTTTAACATCACTGGTGAAATACCTGTTTGACATCTTACCAGTGATGTGAAAAACGACGCCCCTGCAATCTCTGCACATTATTATCGGGATCGCTGGTGCGTCATTATGTGTGACTAGGCCTTAAGCCTTGAGACCTGGCTGGAAATCTTGTGGTGAAGATAGTCTCCATGTGTGCTCTGCTCTGTGTGGCATCTTGTCTCAGATTGGTGAATTTCCAGCTCTTTCAAGACAGGCAAAGGCTGGTAGAAGCTCCAAGGATTGACATGTCAAATTCTCACAATGCAAGGTAACTATCACCAGCAGATGGTACTGGAAAACAATGAATGAGAAGTGCATTAATATAAAAAATGAGAAATACCTCAGATACATGGATTTACATTAAAGTACATATCTAGCACTCACTAATAACATTAAAGGGGGTAGCTAGGGAGTGTTCTCCTGTGTACAGGGTTACTCATGGTCCAGGGGTACTTAAAGAGACAAAGTCTGGACTGGGTCACTACACTGGGATTCACAGGGCCAGTTAGATCAAGAATAGAGATGAGCAAACCTGCTCAGGGATGGAATTCGGGTGATTTGCATATTCAAGTGTGCAGAACTGTGCTCCAGTAGGCTTGGTGCCGGGCCCAGTGTGAGCCGCTTGCAGTGTATGATCAGCTTGTAGTGGGGGCATATATGAGTTTTTGGCTTTAGAGTGTTGTCCCTTAAAAAAAAAAAGAAAAATCCCCAACCTCCCTTTGCTTATGGTTGGCTGTATGTGGGCATAGGGCCAAACAGCCAATCAGTGACAGATCGGATCAGTTTTGGTCCCAAATAGTGCCACCAAACCTGAACATCCTAAGGTTTGTTGGACAACCGAATCCAAATATCTTAATTGACCTAAAACGAGAAGGATATATGATTTCATGTCAGATAGTGAGACAAATATGCATATGTGACTTTTTATGTGGTGTATGTAAACTTCTGGTTTCAACTGTATGTACTCAGCATAGAGCAGGTTAAACTGGTCCAAAACATTGTGTACCCCAAAATGCCATAAAATAGCTTTCAACTCAACCCACAGAAAAAAACAGGTCCCCACTCAGGTCTGTCATCTGTTAATAGAAAATTAGAATGCTCACATGTTACTGGTAACACAAAGGCTTTGGAAAGGCATTATGGGTCCCCCCCCAAAAATCCAGCAAAATCTGCACTCTCAAATCCAAATGTCCCCCCTATAATTTTAACATTTTAAGCCACACAGTGTGCCTACGCCACATTTAGCGTCCACATGTTTAACATTTCTGTATTGAGGAGAGCCTGCTTAATTTACAGGGTGCATGTCTCCAGAAGCACAAGCTGGGCACAATCTATGGGCACTACAATGTACTGAGCTCCACTCTACATTTTACTGTGGCCTTTTATTGTGGCCAGCCTAAGGCATGCCTGTGCAATAATCATATTGTCTAAACAGCCCCTGTGAATTGGATGAGTTATCTCGGCAAAGGAGAAGTGCCCACTAACACATATTTAGACAGATGTTTGAGTAATATGTGAGGGGTAAAAACCATTTTGTGTACATAGAAAAAGTCCTAGATGTTTGAGTTCAGCTCATGAAAAATGGGACCAAAAAAAGTGTTGCATTTATATTTTTGTTTAGTATATAATGCATACCTCATAGTCCTAAATATAGTGTAATGTTCACCCCATAGTCCTCCATATAGAATAATGCACCACATATTCCTCCATGTAGTATAATGCACCCCATATTCCTCTATATAGTATAAGGCACCACATGGTCCTTCATATAGTATAATGAACCTCAATTGTCCTCCATGTAGCATAATGAACACCCCATAGTCCTCCATATAATATAAAGCACACCCCATAGTCCTCCATATAGAATAATTCACACCCCAAAGTCCTCTGTATAGAATAATGCACCACATAGTTCTCCATAAAATATAATGCCTCCCATAGTCCTCCATATATAATAATGCACCCCATAGGCTGCAATCAGGGGCGGAGTGGCCCAGGTGGCAGGGGGGGCAAGTGCCCCGAGGCTGGTGGTTTTGCCCTAATTTAGGACTGCCCCTTTAATGAAATTGGCTGGCCGGCCTCGGTTTGCGGCTGCAGCTGCTATAAAGACACAGCGGGATCAGAGCGCGGTGAGTGTGTGATAGGCCCCCCCCCTTGCCCCCCCCGCTCCTCACCCGGCCGACCTGACAGCAAACCAACCCCCCTCCGCTCCTCACCAGGCAACTAAGGGCTGCCAGGGTTCATGCATCCACCCGGGATAAGTTCCACCAGCCAGCCCCTGTCCGCAATATATAATGGATATCAATGTACTCACATGTACTCACTGGTTGATTAAAAAAATACCTTCTGCTGTTCCCCCACTGCTCCTTTCTCCATGGTGAAAAGTCTGCAGCTTTTCTCATATCAGCATAGAGGGCCATACTGTAGTGACGTCATCGTTAGAGATGAGCCACCACCCTAATGTTCGAATTCGATTAGTCAAATTTGAGATTTATTCGTCGAATGTTTGTCGAATCTTCAACGAACAACGCGAACCCCATTGAAATCAATGGCAGGCTACAGAAAACACATAGAAAACACCTTCAAAGGGCTTCAAAAGCTGCCAAACTACTCAGAATGGACAACAAACACCACAAAAAGTGACAACAATTCAAACACAGTACAAATAGTCACAGGCTTAAGTTTTCTACATTAAGTAAAAAGTGGTGGAAGAGTAAAAGGAGAATGAGACACAGGTATGGGCATGTCACACCCTTCTTAAATCATGTAAAACATAGCAAGGGACTCCAACAAGAATCCTTACTCCTTTCAAAGGGTCAGACCTACAGCAAAATGGCATCAATTCTCCCAGACCCAAAATTGCTGAATGGCCCAGCTTGCATGCATGGCACAGGGTCTGGAACAGGACCTGGCATAGCATTTCAAGGTGAAACCTTGCTCAGCAACTAAACTTTTTGTGGAGTATTACAGTAAAAACTACAGAGGTAGGTCAGTGACCTGAATAGGCCTAGTGGGCCAGATCCCCTCGAAGCTTGTGCTAGCGTTCCCATAAAAGTCATGCCCCGCCACACACAGGTGGGACCACCATTAGTTTTGTGGAGTACTACATGAATTCACAGAGAGGAAGGTCAGAGAACTGTCTTTGTGCCTAGTAGGCCGGATAAAGTCAAAGCTTGTGCAAGTGTTCCCATTAAAGTCATGCCCCGCCACACACAGGTGAGACCACAATTAGTTTTGTGGAATACTATAGAAAAAACAGAGAGATACGTCAGAGACCTGTTTAGGCCTAGAAGGCCACATGAAGTCAAAGCTTGTGCAAGCGTTCCCATAAAAGTCATGCCCCGCCACACACAGGTGGGACCACCATTAGTTTTGTAGAGTACTACATGAATTCACAGAGCGGTAGGTCAGAGACCTGTGTTTGTGCCTTGTAGGCCGGATAAAGTCAAAGCTCGTGCAATCGTTCCCATAAAGTCATGCCCCGCAACACACAGGTGGGACCACCATTAGTTTTGTGGAGTACTACATGAATTCACAGAGAGGAAGGTCAGAGACCTGTCTTTGTGCCTAGTAGGCCGGATAAAGTCAAAGCTTGTGCAAGTGTTCCCATTAAAGTCATGCCCCGCCACACACAGGTGAGACCACAATTAGTTTTGTGAAATACTATAGAAAAAACAGAGAGATACGTCAGAGACCTGTTTAGGCCTAGAAGGCCACTTGAAGTCAAAGCTTGTGCAAGCGTTCCCATAAAGTCATGCCCCGCCACACACAGGTGGGACCACTGTTAGTTTTCTGTAGTATTACATGAATTCACAGAGAGGTAGGTCAGAGACCTGTGTTTGTGCCTAGTAGGCCGGATAAAGTCAAAACTTGTGCTGGCGTTCCCATAAAAGTCATGCCCCGCCACACACAGGTGGGACCACAATTAGTTTTGTGGAATACTATAGAAAAAACAGAGAGATACGTCAGAGACCTGTTTGTGCCTAGTAGGCCGGATAATGTCAAAGGGAACCTGTCACTGAATATTAGAGATGATCCACCACCCTAGTGTTCGAATTCGATTCGGTTTGTCGAATTGGGGGTGTGTTTATCGAATGTTCGTCGAATGTTTGTCAAACACCGTCAAATATCATTGAAAACAATGTCAGGAAAAAACAAACACAAACACATAGAAAAACACATAGAAAACAACTTCTAAGTTGTCCAAAAGGTGACAAACTTCTCAGAAGATACAAACACATGGAAAAGTGACAAGTACATATAAAAACGTGAAAAGAAAAGAGATGGACCAGTAAAAAGAAAAGGAGACACAGATATAGGCATACCATGCCCTTCGAAAATCCGTTTGTACTCCAGTATTTGTAAGGCATCATGCAGACGATGAGTATTGCTTGATTTTTACTTTGGTTTCTGTAAGGACACGTTCAGACGATGAGTATTTCTTGATTTTTACTTCAGTATGTGTAACGCCATGTTCAGACGATGAGTATTTTGTGATATTTTTCCTCACTATCTGTAAGGCCTCGTGCAGACGATCGAGTATTGTGTCACATTTAGTGGACTACAAGAAGAGTCTCCTCTTTTTCCCAAAATTTGGGCACAGACACCACTTAAGTGGCATCAATTGCACCACAGTTGCAAACTTTAAATGGTTACTTTTTGGCAAAAATCCACAAGGCTTTAGTCTCCCCAGGATGACACAGGGGTAGAAAAGTCCTTGTGGATCCATGCCTTGTTCATCTTTATGAATGTTAGTCTGTCTACATTATGGGTGGACAGACGCGTGCACCTTTCTGTCAGCACACCACCAGCAGCACTGAAGACACGTTCTGAGAGAACGCTGGCTGCAGGGCACGACAAGATCTCCAAGGCGTGAGTGGCGAGCGCAGGCCATTTTTCCAGTTTGGAAGCCCAAAATGAGCAAGGCTCCAGTTCCCCAGTCATTGCATCGATGTTAAGTTGGAGATACTCGTGTACCATCCGCTCCAGGCGTTGACTATGTGTCAGACTTCTAGTGTCTTCAGGCCTTGAAAATGATGGTCTGAAAAAATCTTGAAACAAGACAACAAAATTGTTGGTACCACCACCAGATACGATGTTACTGGTACAGTGGGAGTGATGATGACGCGACAGTCCCACGGTTGACAAGCTGGAAGTGTGAGATTCACTCTGTCTACTACTACCACTGGTGGTTTGTGGAAAAGCCGATCTGAGATTATGTATCACTTCTGCTGATAGTCCTGCATGCGTGAGTCCCTTTGTATGACAGGAATTATTTCAGCAAATTTGCTCTTGTACTGGGGATCTAATAGTGTGGCAACCTAGTACTCTGCATTACTCCTAATTCGCACAATCCAAGGGTCATGTTGCAGGTAGTGCAGCAAGAAGGCGCTCAAGTGTCTTGCGCACCCAGGAGGACCAAGTCCTTGTTGTGTTGGTGGTGGGGAGGTGAGAATGATGCTTCCTTCCTCTGCCCTCTCCCCCCAACTTCGCACAACAGAAATGTCATCAAGGTCTCCCTCGTCTGCTGACTCTTCAATGCCCATCCTCCATTTGTTCCTGGGCTCCTGCACCTTCCTGAAGAGGTTGGTTGCTAACATGCGCCCTCATGAATACCTCTCCACCACCCTCCCATGCCTGCTGTCTTGGTGCTGTCGAGGATCTTGCAGATGTTGTCATCCCTTCTGCTTAGGACTCCTCCTGTACTTCCTCAACCTCCTCTTGTCCCACCAACTGACTCCGAATATTGTTTAGAGTGTGTTTCAGCATGTAGATGACCGGAATAGTCATGCTGATAATGGCATCGTCAGCACTAAACATCTTTGTCGCCATCTCAAAACTGTGCAGAAGGGTGCATAGGTCCTTCATCTGAGACCACTCCTGCAGCGTGATCTGCCCCACCTCTGGATCTCGTTGGCCCAGGCTATACGTCATAACGTATTGCACCAGGGCTCGGTGATGCTGCCACAGTCGCTGCAACATGTGCAGAGTAGAATTCCAGCGTGTCGGCACATCGCATTTCAGCCGGTGAATGGGCAAACCGAAAGATTCCTGGAGCAAAGCGAGTCGTTGAGCTGTGGGATGCGAACGCTGGAAGTGAGCACACAGCGACTGTGCCCTCTGCAGAAGCCCCTCTAGGCCGGGATAGTGTCAAAAATTGCTGGACAACCAGATTCAACACATAAGCCATAAAAGGCATGTGTGTGATATTGCCCCGGCGAAGGGCCGCACCAAGGTTTGCAGCATTGTTGCACACGGCCTTCCTTTGGCTGCAGGTTGAGTGGAGACAACCATTGGTGAAACTCAGTTGCCAGAGCTGACCACAACTCCTCAGCTGTGTGGCTCACATTTCCTAGGCATTTCAAGGTAAAGACCGCCTGATGGCATTGAGCTCTGCTGCCAGCATAGTAGGGAGGTATGCAGGATTCCTTCTGTGCAGTTACAGTGCGGTGGCATTATCAGACAGGCTTTGGGCGGAAATATAGGACAGAGACGAGGTTGAGGAGGCAGAAACAGAGGAGGAACTTCTACCTACAGAGGATGGATGCACAACTCGTGGGGATGGCAAGACTTGGACAGCAGACCCTTCTCCAGCTGTCACCATAGTTAACCAATGCCCAGTCAGCGACATGTAACGCCCCTGTCCATGCTTACTGGTCCAAGTGTCTGTGGTGAAATGCACACTGTCACACACAGAGTTTCTCAAGGAAGCGGTGATGTTGTCTGTGACATGCTGGTGTAGCGCAGGCACACCTTTCTTGGAAACGTAGTGGTGACTGGGCATCTGGTACTGGGGCACTGAGACGGACATAAGATCTCGAAAATCCTCTGTGTCCACCAGGCGGAAACACAGCATTTCTGAAGCCAACAGCTTGCAGATGATGAAATTCAAGCGTTTAGCTTTCTCATGGCTAGAAGGAAATGGCCTTTTACTTGTCCACATCTGAGGGACGGAGGTTGGCTGCTGTGCTGAGACACAGTTGAGTATGGTGTCCCCGGTAAACTGCTGGTCTGGGAAGGAGGTGCAGGCGAAGATGTAATCTTGCCTTCATCCAAAGGTGGTGCTCTCGATGTCTGAGAGAGCTCAACACCAGCAGCATTGTCCACTTGAAAACCAAGTGACAACCTGCCAATCACACTGCCTGTTGTGGGTAAAGAGGTGAAAGGTGTACGTCCAAAAGCATGTGTGACAGCTGTCCCCACAGTCACAGACGATGAAGAGCACATGGATGCACTTGATGGGGCAGACGGTGGTAGGCCCGCCCCGCTAGCCCGCATTCTAGCACGGTGAGCTTTCCACTGCCACTTGTGCTTCATGTCCATGTGGCGGCTCATACATGAAGTACACAAGCTAGTGAGTTTTTGGCCTCTACTCAGAGATTGGTGACAAATCTTGCAGATGACATGAGTTGGGAGATCCTTGGCGATGTCACAAAAGGCCCAGGCTAGGCAAGGCTTAGCGCCCATGTGAGCTGCAGTACCAGCATGACTTCTGCTCAGAGGCAGAGTTGTGGCTGCGGATGCAGTTGTTGGCATGCTTCCAGTGCTCCTTCTATGTCCAGGAAGGCGCAACCTAACCTCGTCGTCAGTAGCATCCTCCTCCACCTCCTGTGCTGACCTCATCGACTGGCTGACTGTGGGTTGACAGTAAGTGGGATCTCCAACCTCATCATCATCCACTGTGTTCTCACACCCCTCATCCTCAGAGACAACTTCTTCCTGCCTCGACCGATAACTTAATTTGTCAATCAAATCCGGTATCTGAGTCTCATCAGCATCATCCTCCTGGTGTCCACCAAAAGTATGTACTGTTAGGGAATGAGGGTCTGCATAAAGGTCAGAAGCTTCTTCATCTGGGCCTGGGTCTGACTCACAAAGCTTCTGTGCATCAGGGCAGATCATTATCTCGTCTGGACTCACTGCAGCTTTGGTGCAGACCTCTGATTTTCAGGCTATTGTGTGACTGAACAGCTCTGCAGACTCAAACATGTATGTTACCCCAGACTGAATAGGGCGGCTGGACACTTGGGAGCTTGGAGGAATCAAGTGTGATTGGTCTGACACCTCAGATGACTGGAGGGTTTGTGATGTAGAAGTTGAGGTGGAGGAGAGGCCACTTGATGGAGCACTTGAGATCCATTCAAGCACCTGCTGTTTTTGTGCCTCACTTTCAAGTGGTATCGATGGTCATGTCCGTAAGAAAGGGATCATATCCAATTGGCCACAGAAAGAAGTAGACATCTTACTTTGGCTGGAAGATTGTCTTTTTTCAGAAGATGTTAATGTTAGTCCTTTTCCACCATGCCTACTCCCATTTCCACCAGCAGCAGGCCTTTTGCCACTCATTTTGTATGTGAAAAAATTGGGAGCAGTACAGTTGTTTTACAAAAAAAAGGTGAATGTCAATCAAGCAGAGGTGACTGAACCAACACTGCTACTAGGCCCAAAGTGAGACCTGGGCAAGGTGCAGTTAAAAATTAGTAGGAAGTACACTGGCGGTGTAGTAGATTGTATTACAAGTGGCCTACACTAATAGTTTTTGTCATGCTATGACTTGACCAGAAGTCAGATGTGGCCAAGGTGCAGTTAAAAATGAGTAGGAAGTACACTGGCGGTGTAGTAGATTGTATTACAAGTGGCCTACACTAATAGTTTTTGTCACGCTGCGACTTGACCAGAAGTCAGATGTGGCCAAGGTGCAGTTAAAAATTAGTAAGGAAGTACACTGGTGGTGTAACTTTTCACAAGTGGGCTACACTACTGTGTAAATAAACACTGCTACTAGTCCGAACAAATTGCTGAGACTAGCAGCAGCAAAAAAAATGCCTACTTAAGACAGGTGGTGTAGCTTTCTTAACAGCAGTGCTACACTACCTGCCCTAAAGAACTCCCAGAGCTAGATGTGGCCAGATGCTGTGAAAAAGACTTGTACAGCACTCTGGCGCACACCTACCTGGCAAAAACTAATAGGGACTGCTCTAACCTAGCTCACAGGGCTGAAATTAAAACTAGTCCCTGCTTCTATGAGTAGATCTGAAAAAGGGCTGTTACAGACCTAGTCCCTAGTCCCTACTCCCCACTCCAATGATGCAGCTCTTACAAGAGCTGATTCTGCTAAAATTTGCACCCTTCCCCCAGCCCCTACTCCCTAAACCTATCTATCTAACTATGTTTTAGCTCTGTAGCTGAATGGGATAGTAAAATTGTGAGTTTTGACTGTATGGCGCCCACAGCAGCAGCGGTGCCATCTGACACACAGATACAGCAATGAGCAAATGGTGGCGATGAAGAAAATGGCCGGGTCTTATAGGGCAAGGATATGAGACATACACAGCCAATGATGCGGACCTTGCTTGTGCAAAACATGCCCTTTACTGTATTTCACTGTGATTGGCTCAAAGCCTGCACTGCCCCACTCTACATGCGGTCTGGAGAAAAAAAAAAAAGAGCTCCATCACTTCAGCAGCACTGATCTGAACCCGCCTCCCCCCCCCCGGATCCTGCACACTATACACTGAAAATGGATATTAAGATTGAAGATCAGTATTAGTGTGAAAAGCCAGGTATGCTTTTGGTGACCGAAACGTTATCTAACATAACCTAGAACTGCTGAATTTGAAGCTAATTGTTCTAATTTGATGAATGACTCGAACACCGCCCAAAATAGGTCGTATTTGAGATTGGCAAACATTTCGAATCGAACATCGCTCATCTCTAGTCATCGTGCCCACTGGGCTATGATGTCAAATGGTAAGGGAAAACAGAGGAAGTGGAGTGCTCCTTCTTTCATCTTTGCTTTCAACCACATTGGCCTCCAGGATGCCGACACAGTTGAACAGGTAAAGGGGGTGGACCCAGTGCTAACACTGGCACTAGGCCCCCTTGACTAATAGACTTCATAGTGGACTCGTGATCTGCTATCATTGGCAGTATGCCACTGCCCACCAAGATACTAATGTGCAAATTGCCTTGCTTAACTTTCAATGGATGAAAAAAACTGTGGCATTCCATTCCTATAATGTGTATTGGTGCGACACTGAGACGAAATACATAGTTACAAAAAGACAGCTGCACTCAAATACTAAGACATGCTATATTAACTATGGAAAAGCATTATAGCTCAGAAAATATGATTTGTTTTCATATTTTCTTAGCTATTATGCTTTATTATTCAATGTGCATTTTCAATAGGCCTCTTCTGTGTCATGTGCACTTCCCATTTGATGCTCATTCATTGCTTGTAAATTAATGTTTATTGCTACATTTGTACAGAAATATATTAATGCTTAATAACCCCTACTCAAATAATTCTCAATAATGGTAGCCTAGCCGCCTCTTTGTTGTTTTCTGGTAAAAGCAAAAAACAACCATTTTATCCAAATAATTATAACTAAACAAAGCGGACAGGCATCCAAATGTGTTTTCTGTACTCGCATTTATTTTATTATGAATGATTTTGTGCTCTGAATGAAAGAGACCATATCCCCAGAAAATACTGCACATTTAATTACAGCTCGCTGTGTTTTATTCATGGCTACAGTAACATGAAACCCTATGATTAAATGAAATATGATTTCCGCAGAGAAGTGTATCAGCACATTTAAGAGCAGCTGCTTCTAATGTTAGTAACAAAAAAATTGCTTTTCTCAGGGTGTTTCAGGACAAATTTTCAGGACAAATAACCTGGACACAACAGAATAGCTAACAATGTATTCAGCATTGTGCGGTATCTATCCTAGGCTGGTGACACACAATCTTCTGGGGTGAATTTGTATACAAAGGATCCAGATCGATTGAACACTCAGGTACAAAAGAAAGAAGGACTCTTTCAATCCTTATTTTAAAGCCATTTTCAATCATTTTTTTTTACTTATTTATTAAGAACACAAAAGTTAAAATCACCCCTCACTTGCCACATTGAAAATAAAACAATTAAAAAAATACACACATTTGGTATCCCTACGCCTATGAAAGTCTGTTCTATCAAAATATAAAATTAATTAATCCAATCAGTAAACAGCGTAATGAAAAAAAAAACAAAACACCAGAATTATCTTTTTTTTGTCTGCCGTAATATGACAATAAAGCACAATAAGAGGTGATCAAAACATTGCATCTACCCCAAAATGGTATCAGTAAAAACATCATCTCGGGGCAAAAACAATAAGCACCAGATCCTTAATAATTAAACTGTTTTGGTTTCCGGAAAATTGCGGCAAAGGTTAATTTATTATTTCTTTTTTACAAATTTCTGATTTTTTTTGCCACTTAACCTCTTAGTGACGGCCCACTGTAAAAAAAACGGCGGCATTACAGGGTCCTTATTCTGTTCTGATGTGAAAATAAGTCAGAACAGAAAAAGACCTGTTGCGCCCCCCAGTGTGGGAAAATCTCCAGGGTTTCAACTACTGGGGGTAGCTGAGACCCTGCATATTATGAATCGGGCCGGTTTTTACCGGTATCGGCCATGTGAATCACGGTTATACACTGTTTACCGGTGTATAACCGTGATCACATAAATATACACTCATATACATCATGGGATCAAAATTGACCCTTTGTGAACTAATTATCCTGACCTGCCATGACCTCATTGAGGTCATGAGCTGTTAGTCTGTTAGCAGACAGAGCAGTCTCTACATAGACTGACAGCTCATGATCTCAGTGAGGTCATGGCAGTTCAGGATCCTTGGTTCACAAAGTGTCAATTGTGATCCCATGATCACAATTGATGCTTTGTGAACCAAGGATCGTGACCTGACATCACCCTAGTGAGGTCATGACCTGTCATTCTCCTGGAAGAATGCCAGCTTTTATAGCATATGGGGGACACCCCCATATGCTGTAAAAAACTGGAAATCATTGAGGGACCTCCCACTGGACTATGTTAGACCTTCCCACTGGACTATGTCGGACCTTATCACTTGACTACATCGGACCTTCCTACTGGAGTACGTCGAATGCCAAGGAATAATAAAGATGGGGTCTAAATAGTGTCTGTGTTTTTTTTCTAATAAAAATATTTTCTTGTCTGTGTCTTCTTTACAATTTACTAGGATTCTAATGCCGTCTAATATTGTTTACCACAGCAGATACTGGTCAACGACATTACACTCAGTGCTGTCTGCAGCTTGCCAGGTTATAACTGAAGGCTTATGATGCAAGACACAGCCCCAATCACTACAACCCCTTTCACACAGAGGGAGTGACCACTGGTTGTCCTCACACCAATGGCCCATATAGGGCGCAGTTCACACAGGCCTCACAGTGTATGCCCACCTCTTACATTAGCCCCCATTTCATAGGGGGCTGTGTGGCATTCAACACTGCTACCTGCGCCGGACAAACGCACCATACGGCCCAGCTACACACAGCAAAAGAGTGCAAGAAAAACCACAATGACAGAAAACTGAATTGTGAAATTTAGTAGTTTTAAACTATACAATTGTGGGTATGGTTTGTCTTTGGTCAAACAGTAAGCTTGTGAGCCCTACACGGCTCCCCACGGGTCACAAGTCTATCCACTAAATTCTTATTCAAGTGAGCAAAGGACAAAATAGAAAATAATTCTCTTACCACAGCAGATTCTGGTCAGACGACCATTACACTCAGTGCTGTCTGCAGCTTTGCCCAGTTTTAACTGAACATTATAATGCAAGACACCAGCCAATCACTAGCAACCTCCTTTCACACAGAGGGAGTGACCACTGGTTGTCCCGCACACACAATGGGCTCCATATAGGGCGCAGTTCACACAGGCCTGCACAGTGTATGCCCAGCCTCTTACATTAGCCCCATTTCAGTAGGCGGGCTGTTGTGGCATTCAACACCGCTACCTGCGCCGGAACAAACGCACCCATACGGCCCAGCTACACACAGCAACAAAAGAGTGCAAGAAAAAACCACAATGACAGAAAACTGAAATTGTGGAAATTTAGTTAGTTTTAAACTATAACAAATTGTGGGTATTGGTTTGTCTTTTGGTCCAAAACACGTAAGCTTGTGAGCCCCTACACGGCTCCCCACGGATCACAAGTCCTAACCACTAAATTCTTATCTCAAGTGAGCAAAGGACAAAATAGAAAATAAATTCACTTACCACAGCAGATTCTAGTCAGACGACCATTATACTCAGTGCTGTCTGCAGCTTTGCCCAGGTTATAACTGAAGGCATTATGAATGCAAGACACCAGCCCCAATCATTAGCAACCTCCTTTCGCACAGAGGGAGTGACCACTGGTTGTCCCGCACACACAATGGGCTCCATATAGGGCGCAGTTCACACAGGCCTGCACAGTGTATGCCCAGCCTCTTACATTAGCCCCCATTTCAGTAGGCGGGCTGTTGTGGCATTCAACACCGCTACCTGCGCCGGAACAAACGCACCCATACGGCCCAGCTACACACAGCAACAAAAGAGTGCAAGAAAATTTCCACAATTTCAGTTTTCTGTCATTGTGGTTTTTTCTTGCACTCTTTTGTTGCTGTGTGTAGCTGGGCCGTATGGGTGCATTTGTTCCGGCGCAGGTAGCGGTGTTGAATGCCACAACAGCCCGACTACTGAAATGGGGGCTAATGTAAGAGGCTGGGCATACACTATGCAGACCTGTGTGAACTGCGCCCTATATGGAGCCCATTGTGTGTGCGGGACAACCAGTGGTCACTCCCTCTGTGTGAAAGGAGGTTGCTAGTGATTGGGGCTGGTGTCTTGCATTCATAATGCCTTCAGTTATAACCTGGGCAAAGCTGCAGACAGCACTGAGTGTAATGGTCGTCTGACCAGAATCTGCTGTGGTAAGAGAATTTATTTTCTATTTTGTCCTTTGCTCACTTGAGATAAGAATTTAGTGGTTAGGACTTGTGATCCGTGGGGAGCCGTGTAGGGGCTCACAAGCTTACGTGTGTTGGACCAAAAGACAAACCAATACCCCACAATTTGTTATAGTTTAAAACCGGTCTAATATTGGCCAGACATTAAGAATCTCAGGCTTAGTGCCAGCTACAAAAAAGCTGGCATTAACCCCTTATTACCCAGTCTGCCCCAGCTGCACGACAGCTGGAAGAGCTGGATACAGGGCCAGAAAATGGCGCTTGTATAAATGCGTCATTTTCTGGGGTGACTGCAGACTGCAATTTGCAGCGGGGGGGGGCAGAAAGCTTGGGCCTCCCTACGCTGAGGATTCCTGCCTCCAGCTGCCTAGTTGTACCTGGCTGGCCCAAACACATGGTGAAGCCCACACCGTTTTTTTTTTAATTATTTCATGAAATAATTATAAAAAAGGGGCTTCCCTACCGTATATTTTTGGTTTCCAGCCAGGTAAAACTAGGCAGAAGGGGTTGGTGACAGCCTGTGGCTGCCTGCTGTACCTGGCTGGACCACGTGTTTTTTTTTTTAATTTAATAAGAAAATAATTTTAAAAAAAATGGAGGAGAGGAGACCACCAGGACATGTTGTCTCCGGATCTTGTGCACATGCTCTAAAAGTGAGAAATTGTGTGAAAAAAAGAAAATGTTCAATATGACGTTATCAAGTTCTGTGAAGTAGCTGTAGGTTTCAAATGTTCACTATACCCCTAGATTTAATCCTTGAGGCATCTAGTTTCCATAATAGGGTCACTTGTGGGGGAGCTCCAATGTTTAGGCACACAGGGACTCTCCATACGTGACATGGTGTCCGCTAACAATTGGAGCTAATTTTCCATTCAAATTGTTAGCGGACACCATGTCACATATGGAGAGCCCCTGTGTGTCTAAACATTGGAGCTCCCCCACAAGTGACCTCATTTTGGAAACTAACCCCCAAGGAACTTATCTAGATGCATAGTGAGCTCTTTGAACCCTCAGGTGCTTCACAAAGTGATCCGTAAAAATGAAAAAGTACTTTTTTTTCACAAAAATTTTCTTTTGGCTTCATTTTTTTCATTTTCACATGAGCAACAGGATACGATGCATCCTAAAATTTGTTGGGCAATTTCTCCTGAGTACACCAATACATCATATGTGGCCATAAACCACTGTTTGGGCGCACGGCAGGGCTCAGAAGGGAAGGAGTGCAATTTGACTTTTTGAATGGAAAATTAACTCCAAAATTCAAATTGCGCTCCCTCCCTTCTGAGTCCTGCCGTGCGCCCAAACAGTGGTTTATGACCACATATAAGGTATCTGTGTACTCAGAAGTTGCCCAACAAATTTTAGGATGCATTTTATCTTGTTGCCCATGTGAAAATTAAAAAGTTGAGGCTAAAAGAACATTTTTGTTGGAAAAATTAAAATGTCCATTTTTTCCTTCTACGTTGCTTTAGTTCCTGTGAAGCACCTGAAGGGTTAATAATCTTCTTGAATGTTGTTTTGAGCAGTTTGAGGGGTGCAGTTTTTAGAATGGTGTCACTTTTAGGTGTTTCCTGTCATGTATACCCCATCAAATGTTATGTGGTCACTAAAAAAATGGTTTTGTAAATTTTGCTGAAAAAATGAGAAATTGCTGATGAACTTTGAACTCTTATAACTTCCTAACCATACATTTTTTTCCCCAAAATTGTGCTGATGTAAAGTAGACATGAGGGAAATGTGATTTATTAACTATTTTGTGTCACATAACTCTCTGGTTTAACAGAATACAAATTCAAAATTTTCAAAATTTTTACCAATTATTCTATTTTTTCACAAATAGACGCAAAAATTATCGACCTAAATTTACCACTAGCATGAAGCCCAATATGTCACGAAAAAACAATCTCAGAATCACTAGAAGCGTTCCAAAGTTATTACCTCAGAGGGACACTGTTCAGAATTACAAAAAACGGTCTTGTCATTAAGGTGGAAATTGACTCCGTCATTAAGGGTTTAAATAAAAAACAGAAGGTATGCATGTTTACAATGTACATACTTGAACTGATCTGGATAATCATACTGCCAGGTTGGTTTAAGCATATAATGAACAAGATAAATAAAACCCCCAAAAAATAATAGTGCAATTGTACTTTTTTTTTTCGAATTTTTACCTTTTTCCAGTACAGTATATGGTAAAATGAATGATGTCATTCAAAAGAACTCATAATGCAAAATACAAGCTCTCATATGTCTATATTGATGGAAAAATAGAAAAGTTATGGCTCTTGAGAGAAGGGGAGGAAAAACGAAAAAAAAAAAAATGCGAAATGGCCATGGTATGAAGGGGTTGAAAGTTCCAAAAGGTTTGCACAAAATATTGTGGCATCGTTTCAAGCAGGAGTAATTATTCTGCGAAATTTACGTAAGCTACTTTATGGATTGAGTTTGTAAGGGTCCTTTCACACTTGCGTTTTTTTCCTGATTTGGAAGATCAGGAAAAAACCTGATTCTTACAGGATTCATTTTTTTTGCCCATTCTCTTTAATGATTTCAGGAGAAAACATGAAGCAACAAGATTCTACCTGACAAAATTAAAGTGAATGTGCAAAATACTGTAAGAATTGGGTTTTTCCTGATCTTCCAAATCAGGAAAAAAAACTCAAGTGTGAAAGGCCCCTTAAAGGGTTAAATGTGTTGGCTTGGAATTTACATTTTTGTCTTTGTAGCTGACAGAAAGTAATTAGCTTGAGATAACAATGCAGTATATTATTGTTGAGAGTAATGCAATGTCCAAATGGTTGTTAGGGTACTACATACTTAGCATGAAGAAATGTTCACATTGCTCAACATTTTCCATCGTATACAAGGAGCTACTGTCGATGATATCTTATCATACTGTCATAGATCAATTTCCATTTGTGGCTTAGATACAAATGAATCTTCATGTATACTTATAACATTACTACTTGTGGTAATTAATCTTTGATGTCATATAACGAGCTGTTTACCTGTTCCTTAATCACATCAATAATTACCAAGCTGCCTGTGACTAAAGCCCGAGTCACACATAACGATATTGTTAGCGAGATCGTTGTAACTGTGACGTTACAACGATCTCTCCAGCGATGTCGTTATGTGTGACACTTTGCAGCGATCCGGCCCCTGCTGTGAGGTCGCTGATCGCTGCAAAGTGCTGTGGTTCATTTTTTGATCGTTGGTTTCCCGCTGGTCAGCACGCATCGCTGCGTGTGACCATGAGAAACCAGCGATCAGTGACCTCACAGGGCTGGTTACTATGGTAAACACCGGGTATCCAGGCAGCGCGCGCTGCCTGGATACCGCGCTGTTTATCATAGTTACCAGCGTTCTCCACTGTGTAGCCTGCTGTAAACTTCACCATTGTAGCCTCAGCAGGTCTCCTATATGACACCCTCTGTTCCTGCCCCCGTTCCTACCCCCTGGTTCCTGCCCCCCTGCACGGTCTCCCGATGTATTGTTACCTGCAGCGGCTCCGCTCTCCTCTCACGTCTACACGACCACAGCAGCAGTGACGCGTCCTGTGGGAAGACGCTCAGTGATTGGTTGGTCCTCACAGAGCGGAGAGCTTCTATTGGCGGGTGACAAGAGGCGCTGAATTTGATTGGCCGCTGGTGAGATGAGCGCGCTCTGTGATTGGAAGAGAGATGAATTGAAGTGGCAGAAGCTTGTGTTTTGGGCTCAGAGACAGAGCGTGATGTGCCTGGAGCTGACAGCTGCGGGATCACAATGGGGAGAGACTGCGAAATAGAGGAGAGGAGAGAGAACGCAGGGAGCGATGTGGGAGGTGTCTCCCAGGGCCTGATCGCTGGGGAGATCTGCCTGTTTGACAGCTCCCCAGCGATCAGGTAACGACGCTCCAGCGATCCCGGCAGGTCGTTATCGCTGTCGGGATCGTTGGAGCGATCGTTATGTCTGACTGCACCTTTAGAAGCCAGAAGCTCATATGCTCGGCCACAGCTCCATCCAGTCTCCACCTCACGGCCAGGGCCGGACTGGGACCAAAAAGCAGCCCTGGAGAAAAAACCCCGCCAGCCCACACACTATATCACCCATCAGCCCCGATCAGTGAATTTTGCTAACCCTCATCACTTTCTTAAAGGAGTTACCTGAAGAGCCACATGTGAATGGCAGGGCAGAGGGAATAATTACCCACAGCTCCATTCACACGTTACTCTTCACAGGTACGTTTCTCAGGATTATTGGGTCCCAGCTGTCAGATCCACAGTGAAGGGCAAGTCATCACCTGTACAGAAGAGAAGTGATGACTTGGTATTGAGGATAATCAATTTAAACAACATTTAAATGCTGAAAATCCAATACCAACTCTCAGTATACAGGTCAGGAGAAGTGGTACTGTGCAATGTATATACAGAATAACACAGATACTGAGAATTACACCCAGTATACAGAACAGGAGAAGTGGTACTGTGCAGTGTATATACAGAATAACACAGATACTGAGAATTACACCCAGTATACAGGACAGGAGAAGTGGTACTGTGCAGTGTATATAATGAATAATACAGATACTGAGGATTACACCCAGTATACAGGACAGGAGAAGTGGTACTGTGCAGTGTATGTAAACACAATAATACAGATACTGAGGATGACACCCAGTATACAGGACAGGAAAAGTGGTACTGTGCAGTGTATATATACAGAATAATACAGATACTGAGGATTACACCCAGTATACAGGACAGGAGAAGTGGCAATGTGCAGTGTATATATATAGAATAATACAGGTACTGAGGATCACACCCAGTATACAGGACAGGAGAAGTGGTACTGTGCAGTGTATATATACAGAATAATACACATACTGAGGATTACACCCAGTATACAGGACAGGAGAAGTGGTACCGTGCAGTGTATATATTCAGAATAATACAGATACTGAGGATTTCACCCAGTATACAGGACAGGAGAAGTGGTACTGTGCAGTGTATATATACAGAATAATACAGATACTGAGGATTACACCCAGTATACAGGACAGGAGAAGTGGTACCGTGCAGTGTATATATTCAGAATAATACAGATACTGAGGATTACACCCAGTATACAGGAGAGGAGAAGTGGTACTGTGCAGTGTATATATACAGAATAATACAGATACTGAGGATTACACCCAGTATACAGGACAGGAGAAGTGGTACTGTGCAGTGTATATATACAAAATAATACAGATACTGAGGATTACACCCAGTATACAGGACAGGAGAAGTGGTACTGTGCAGTGTATATATACAGAGTGATACAGATACAGAGGATTACACCCAGTATACAGGACAGGAGAAGTGGTACTGTGCAGTGTATATATACACACACATCCATATGTAGGCATACACATTATATATACACGCATACATTATGTATACACATCGATATGTACACACATACATTATACATTCATTATATACACACACACCATTATGTAAACACACGGTATATACACACACACAGTAATTGTATATATATACACACACATCCATTATATAAATATATATATATTCATATGTACACACACAGTGTGTATATATACATATATATACATACACACATCCGTATGTACACATATTTACAGTACATACACACACATTATTATGCATAGAGAGGGAGGGAGACACAGAGTGTTATCAGTGCTGTTCTGCTGCCCAGGTCACAGTTATCTATCCAGTACATTTCTCTGCTGTCGGTCACTCTGTCTGTGGGATTGATGGGATTTATAGCAGCTGTTTGAGATTCCACAGATCGGGTGTCTCGAAGTGAAAGTTCAATCAGTTGCTATAAATCCTCTGTGCCTCAGACAGAGACCGCAGCCAAAAGACACAATCATGACATCAAACTGTGCAGAAACCTTCTGCCCAGGAGGCAAAATATCCCCTCTTACCACCCAGGGGGAAGGAGCTCAGCCCGCACACAGGAGATGAAGTCGGCCAGGAAGGAGAGGCAAGGGAAGGTGGCCTGCAGCTGCCGATAGTGTAGGAAGTGCACGGCCCCGGGCTCCCGGTCAGCAGGTTGTTCAGGAGGGTCAGGGAGCTGGGAGGCATCCAGCAGCTGGAGCCGCTGAGGAGTGGAGGAGCTGTCACACTCCTCCTCAAAGAAGCGGCTGCAGGAACACAGCCGGACGGATGCTCCCTGCCGGAAACACCTCTGCGGCTGCTGTACAGCTCCCCGGCTGTGCCCGGCCGGAAGCAGCATAAAGACTTAAAGGTTCCGCAGGCGACCTCTTAAAGGTAAAGAGCACCGCAACGGCCCAATTTCCCTTCAGCCCACCGGGAAAACTCCAGATATGCCCTATGGCCAGTCCGGGCCTGCTCACGGCTGTAATAATGTGAGAAGGAACAGGGTCTTGGAACTCATGGTCATTGGGGGTTCTAGCAAGGGATACATTAGTTTGTAGGAAAATCTCATTAAAGGGGATTGGCCTTATAAAAATAGTACCTTTTCACAGAACAGGTGTCTACCTGACCACTTCTAACCACGAACATAGGACTCAGGAATTTCAATCTGAATGCAGGTCTCTCTTGTTCACCTTCACTCCATTAACTTTCTATATCCGGGGTCACACAAGTGTATCAGGTCCAATGGTCCATTTTTACAAATTCATGCACTGTCACTTTAATAATGTACCGATATAGAGATTAAATATTATATATATATATATATATATTAGTGATGACCGAGCACTAAAATGCTCGGGTGCTCGGTGCTCTGGCAGAGCATCTCAAGATACTCGTGTACTCGGCCAGAGCACCGAGCCCAATGTAAGTCAATGAGTGACATGCTCCGCCCACAGACTTCCGGTTATAAAACGAGTATTTCTGGGAAAGAGCGGGAGGGGGGGCTTTTTTAAATCGCCGCAACATATAACACCTTGCTGTGGCCCCCAGAGGGATCCTAACAATGAATCTGCTCCCTGTGTGCACTGAAGGGAGCTGTGTATGTGTGTCAGATTGCAAATTATTAGCGAGCAGTCCGAGCATCTCGCCGGTACTTGGTGCTCGCCGAGCATCCCGAGTACCAGGATACTCGTGCGAGTAACGAGTAGCGCAGAGCATACTCGCTCATCCCTAATATATTTTATATATATATATATATATATATATATACTAGATGTGTGCCCGATGCTAAAGCATCGGGTATTCTAGACTATGTATGTAGTTGATTAATGAAGATTTAAGAATAATGCAAAGGGAAGCTGGGTTTAAATTCTGGGCCAATATAGCATATTGCTTGCCGTAGGGGACAGAGGGTGGGTGCGGTCAGGAGGGGGCTGGGGGAGAGCGGGCAAGATGAAGGCATCGAAGAGCAGCCGGGTGCGGGCAGGAGCGAGCTGGGGAAGAGCAGGCGGGTGGGGGCTGGAGGGGGCCGGGGAAGAGCAAGCAGGTGCGGGCAGGAGGGGGCCAGGGAACCGCAGTGGGGTGTGGAAAGAGGGGCCGAGCGACTCGAGGCTGCAGCAGGCCGCTGTTCCCTGGCCCCCTCTTCGCCAGAGTAGAGTGCTTAGCAGAGTATACAGGTGACAGGGCTGCTGGTACAATACACACAGGTGACTGCTGCTGGTACAATACACACAGGTGACACTGCTGCTGGTACAATACACACAGGTGACAGTGCTGCTGGTACAATACACACAGGTGACAGTGCTGCTGGTATGTCGGGCCCACTGGGACGGGGGTACTCGGTACCGGACCGTTCTGCTACTAGGGAAGTCACGGGTGGTCCTGGTCCGGACCGTGTCCCTGGCTCGACACTAAAAGGGGAATATTTACAGGGGATTGGGGCCGCCGCTGCTGCAGAACCTCCGGGGATGATGGAATAACAACTTAGATGGGATAGTTCGAGTGGGTAGAACTGTGTTCCCCGGGGCAGTAAGAGTTAAAGTCTATTGTAGAGTGTGCAATACACTTGCTATGCAGACGCTGCAGGAATCCTTCCTCGGCGTTGGTGCTGACAGGCTGTGGCTCTGCAGGTGGAGGGTTTTCTGTAATCCTGTATGGAGGGAATAGCATTCACGCAGAGACACAAGGGAAGCAGATTCAGGGTTTTCCGAGTTTACTCTCAAAGCTCTTCAATACAGCTCACAGTTCAGTTACAGTTCTTACAAGTCTCAGTTCTTAGTACACGGGCTCACTCTCCCCTCCGGGGTTCCCTTTACTCTCTGCAGCCAGGTCTCTCTCTGTGACCCCTCACACTGTCTCTGTGTCCTTTCCGGGCTGTTAACGTTCTGTGTACACTTGGTGGGTGTCTCCGGACAGTATGGCTGCTATCCACACACAGGGAGGCAGCTACAATCCGGGACCACAGAGGGATTGCTCCACAGGAATGGTGCCTGACAGGCTGTGCTGCTCCAGTGAGGTTGAATGGTAATTAGACTATTCCTCACTATTAAGAGAGCAAGACCTGTATATCAAGGGCTTATCTGAGCTTCAGGCTGGCGTCTATACTAGGTGTATCATGGTCCTGTATGTGAAACTGTGAAGAAAGGAGGAGAAAACAAAGAGGCTGATTATGAGACAATAAAATCACTCCAGAGAGTTTAATATAGAGGGATTCTAAAACAGATGAAGTAAGGAGAGGACACTCCGTTCAGATAAGGGGTAACGTTGACTGGACACCTTGAAGTGCAGCCTGTCGTCTGCTCTTCACCCCTGGTACTTTAAGAAAACCTCTGATAAAGAGAAGAACCATCGGTTTTTGGCCTACTTTGATCTCCCTAACACAGGATTCTATCCCTGGACCTGTTTGATAAACTGTAAAACTCCAGGCTCACACTGAAATTATGTGAACCTGCATGATCTTGATGTAGCATAACAATATTGCCCCTGACGAGCCTTTTTATAGGTGAAACGCGTCGGGAAAATCTCTTTCGCTAAACAGACCATATCACTGATCTGTATAACCTGACACTGACCAACACCACCTGTGTGGGTTCAGACTTGGGTTGGTGGGTGTGGACCCCGGAACAGGAGGACGACAGTTTTTGACTTGAAACTGATTATATGTGGGAACTTGTGTGACCTCCCCTAGACGCATAGTGTGTCAGGTGGCCCCCTGGTGACCACAATCTGAACGCTTTATGACAATACCGTAAGGTCATCCAACCCTCTAGACCTTTGTCTTGACATCACCTCGTGGGTAGTTTATGTAGTTTGTCTTTTTTGGGGGTGGGAAGTCTTTTTATACTGTTTGCACAATATCACTTTTTCACTAAGTGCCTTTTTAACAATTAAAATACTATAACAAGATAAATAGTTATCCCCTAATTATTTTATCCGGATCTGACGTCATTTCAAGCAGAAACGGATGGAAGCTGGCTTAGGCAATTATTATATTAGATAACAAAGGGTTAATATCATAAATCAGACAGTACGTACTGATATAGAATAGGTAGAGGCAATGGTGGCAAATTGGTTGTGTATCCTGGAAAGGGTTAATGTGAAAAATGTACCACAGGAGGTTGACTAATGTAATTGAAGGGTTAAGAGCAGTGAGCAGAGGGCTAATACTCATAGTACGTGGTGAAATAAAATATCCTGAATGGGCAGAGTTAATAAAGGCAAAAGGGTGAAAAATTTACCACAGTGTGAGAAATGTCACTCAAGGGTTAATCTCCCTGGCGGTATGATTATGTCAGGAATTTTGTACTAAAAGCGGTACCATTTTTTTAGTAAAAAATTTCTTTTATGGGCAGAAATTTTATACGTTTGTATTTCCCGCCCAGTTCCACCTCCAATGAGCCGCTGCGGCTCACAGAGACGGAACCAGGAAGTCATATGGAGGCATCCGAAGAGGGCTCTCACCGGTGATCACAGCGGTGACATCGCTGGATCACCAGGAGAAGGTAAGGAGACTCCGCTGCTCCGAGCGTCAGGGGCGGACATACCGTGGTGCAGCTGGTTCAGCTGCACCAGGGCCCCAACTGGGTAGGGGGCCCCTCAAGCATCAGTAGGGGGACCCCCGTGACAGAGGAGAGGAGGGTAACTGAGGGAAGCATCCTGCTTCCCTTGGGTGTTCCCGCCCCTCTCGTCTGCAGCCCAGTCTCTAGCCCTAACCCTAGCCCTAGCCCTAACCCTAACCCTAGCCCTAACCCTAGCCCTAACCCTAGCCTTAGCCCTAACTCTAACCCTAACCCGAACCCTAACCCTAGCCCTAACCCTAGCCCTAGCCCGAACCCTAACCCTAGCCCTAACCCTAGCCCAAGAGAAGGGAGCGGTGCCATATCCCTGTCATGGCGCCGGTGGCAAGGGGCAGGTAAGACCTGCAGCAGGGGCTCTGACAGCACTGATAGCCCCCCCGCCGCAACTCACCTGCGGCTGTATCAGGGGCGGCGGGGCACTGATAGCTGCCCCGCCGGAACTCACCCACGTCTGTAGCAGGGTCGGCGGGGCACTGACAGCACCCCAACTTCTCCGAACCTCTCCCGGGGCTGTAGGAGGGGCGGCGGTGCTGGGCTCAGACAGCACCCTCCTGCGGCCTCACAGTGAGCAGCGGCAGCAGCATCATCCGGCGGAGCATCGGGGCCGGTGGTAAGTATAGATGTCCTGGGGGTATGAGTGTGGTGTGGCGAGCAAGGGGGGGGGGTGTGTGTGGACGTGGCGACTGAGGACGGTGTGTGTGATGTGGAGTGTGATGGCGGGGGTGTGTGTGGAGGAGTGGGGAGTGAGAGCGGAGTGTGTGTGGGGCCACCGAGAGTACCGATAGCTAGAGTGGGGCTGTATTAGCTCCTCTCTCGCTAATGGTCGGCCATCTTGTTACACCCTTAGTGGGTGTACAGCCAGCTTCTGTCTGGATCTGACGTAATTTGAGCAGAAACGGACGGAAGCTGGTTTAGGCAATTATTATATTAGATATAGTTTTGGAAAGGCAGCTTTGATTTTAATACTCTATTACCGTATTTACATAAAAGTAGATAGGGAAGAGCAGTGTGCATGAACGCTGGACGCGGCCTCAGCTTTTTCTGATTCCGGTTAATATGGTAGGGCTGACATGCAGGAACGTCACGTGATGTCTGGTGTTTGCGTTCCATGAACCGGAAGAAGGTGGTTACATGATGGGGTCACGGGTCCGGAAATCATGCACCAATGATTGCTCACAGGTGCTTTGCATATCCTTTCCTTTGGGACGCTATATATACACAGTAACTCCTGCATTAGTCTAGCATGCCTTGAGGAAGAAAGAACACCTAACTTTGAAACAAATGTTGGTGGGGCCGATCTGGCCACATAGGACCAAATTGTGACTTCATTTGCTGGTCTCATTAGCAGGTACAACCACTATAGTAATTCTAACTGCTTGTGGTGGAACACTTTATAGGAAATACATGTAGATGTTAAGGTACACAGCCTTGCTAGTTTGATAGTGGTGGAATAGATATGCAACATAGATATATAAAAATTCATATGAAATATCATCTCATATAAATAATTCTTAAAGTGACAGTACCAGAAATGTGTAGTTATTTGCCTGCCCATAGTACTTTATTGGTTATAGTACCTATATATGAAATATTTTATGTGTACTTTTATACAATAAAGAGAAGTTATTTGCCTACAGAAAGTGTCATGTGCAGTTTCACTAAAAGTACTGATAGGACCCCTTATGGGGATATACTAGTGGTGCTAGGGTTGATGTTCAGCATTGGTGAAGCATGAAGTTATTTTGGACATTTGTGATTATCTAATGTTAATCAATAGGCCAAAGCAGATCTGCAAGTTTTTTCTCATGTTGATTCAGCATGAGAAAACTATCGCATCATGCTGTGATTGACTCCAAAAACTGGATCACATGCACCTATACAAGTCTATAGCCCCTGTTACACGAGGCGATATCGCTGCCCATTACAGAGGCGATGTGGGGGCGTGGCCTATTGCCGGCGTCATCGCCCCTACGTCGCCTCATGTAAAGGGGCGATGTCGGCGGTGCCGGGCGGTCGCCCGGTTTCAGAGCAGTGCTCTGAAACCAGGCAATCATCATGGGCCCCATGTAACCGGGCGCCGGCGACCTGTCAAGCGATGGGAGCCATAGGCTCCCATTGTCCGGCATCGCCTCTGGGGTTTCCAGACATCCCGGCGGCGATGCCGCCTGACAGATCGCCGGCGTGGGGCTGGAGATGTCGCCCCATCTAAAACGGTGGACTGCGACGCTGACGGGGCGCCAAAAACGTGCGCGCTCCCACCAGTCGCCGCCGACATCCCCAGCCCCGTCGCCTGGTGTGACAGGGCCTTATGGGTGCATGTGAAACATTGGACTGCACTATACACTGAGACTGACAATGAAGAAGATGTAGAGATTAAAATCTCCATCCTCCCCATCTCTGTAATCCGTATCCATGCAAGGGGGCGCGGTTAGGTTGCCCACAGGTGGTAAAAGAAAATGCTGAGGTATCAGCAAGCTCCCTGTCCTATCATCTGCATCGGAAAGCACACCAGATGGAGTGCTGAACATCAGCTTCCTGATGATCTTAAGGCGAAACGCATTGAGGTGTGGTGAGGGGCCAGACAATTCTGGGTACAGCTAAAAGATAAGTGCCACACTGTCTTAATATAGTAATGAACCATTGACCTGTGTGTACCCCTAGTTATCTTATGTGTATGAGGGTTGCAGGACACAAGGACAGACCTAGGCAAGCGCCGTCGAGAGCAGGGGCACCAGATCGTATGTTAGGGTGCCAACCCCCGCCCACAGGTAGGGCAGAGAAAACCAGGGTCAGATAGCCCATTTTTTAACTGCTAGGTGTACAGTTTATACCTTCAGTGGCCGCATTTTAAGGCACTACAACAATCCCTTGGGTATGATATACAAAGTGTGCACTGTTTCTGACTTATAGGGACAGCTAAAGGCGTATTTAGGGGTAACCACCGAGGACTGGTGCAGCTATATTGTCTATTAGGGTGCTGACCCCCGCTGTAAAGTAGAGGTGAGGAGGGAGAATAGTTGACAGGGCCTATTTCTTCCTTCCTCCCTTCCTAACTGTGCACCATAGCTCGCTAACTTTTCTTGTGAGTTTGTAGATATACTAAAAAACCCTTTACAAACTTTATATATATATGTAATTTTGCTTCAGTTAGAGACCCCTATGGCTATCAAAAATGTTAAAATCCATTCTATACTGCTAGTGAAATTGTACGCCCCATACCAAGTGTCAGCCTTCAAACAGTATCTTCACAAACCCATAAGAAGGTGTTTGAACAGCACTTCACTTTTGACTAATGCATATATAGCACACCTATATGGCATCTTCCAGCAGGATTAAAGTTAATTTTCTCCCGGGAGTCTGACTGTATATAAGTATATTTTGATTATGTTATTTACTTCTTATGTTACATACTTTTCTGCAAACTTCATTTATTTTTTAAATCAGAGGTGCAAAAACCCTTTATTTATTATGTCTGCATTTGATTCCTATTTATGCATTAGACTTAAATATGTTTTATGTTGGGAAAGATATGTTTTCTAAATTAGTTTAAGCCATAACCACTTTTGTAATAAACTTTATTATTAAATTCTCTACAACTACATATGTAACACAGGAGGCTAGGATTGCACTCTCTACAACTTTGTTTATCCCTCCTAAAAGAGAACGTCTTTAGGGGACAGCACTGCAATCACTTTCCTCAGTTATTCTCACTGTTTTTCCCTGATCATATTCTGGTTCAGTCGAGGTGGCAACATCTTCAATAAATGCCACAACATCAAAGTCACTGCTTTGGTGGTGAGAAAGCATTGGTCACTTCTCGTCACCTCTACTGAACCAATACATCATCATCATGGGATGGAGGTAACAGAATCTGTGTTAAAGTGTAAATTCATTTCATTGAAAAAAAAAAAACTAATACGCACTGGTTGTTGATGATGGGTCACATAGCAGCTAATAAAATCCTTTTTTCTGCCATATAACTTATTTTCTCACATTTTTCTGTGCTATTTTGAAAAAACAGCATTTTCCGTCTGTGTGAGCGTGGCCAGCAGCCCATAGGGAACAGTTCAATGTAATAGCAGAGAAAGGGACAAGACAGATCCTGAGCTGTGTGTGGCCAGAAGACTAGGGGGTGAAACTCTTTCAGGCAGAAACTAGTCTGACCTGATCCTGAACTCTGACATTGCTTTAACACCTCTAAGCTCCCTCAGAGCAATCTGATACAATATTACAGGTCTGTATGCACCGAAGATGCCTGTAACTGATAAACAAATATGTGTCTGCTTCACACACAGTGCAGCTGGGACACTTTGTAGAAGGATTATGAATGGTTTGCAACCAGAATTTTCTAATGAAGTATATTAGAAAGTTTATTAAAATAATTTGTTCTACATTATTATTAAATAAAAATTTAAATGGCGGTTACGCTTTAAGTGACCACAGTGCTGCTTCCTGATGACTTCCTATTTCAGGAAGGCTAATAGTTGTAGATGCTGCAGGAATGTGAGTGCAGCCCCAGCCTCCTGTGACATCACGTTTAAGACTCCTTTCAAACAAAACTTTACAGGAGGTAAAATTAAAAAACCACACATAGGAAAAGGCAGATAAGATAATGTAAAAAATTTAATAATAAAGTAGTTAGCTTAAAAATAAGAATTTATAAAAGACTTGGACCACTCAATTACTTCCCGCCGCACACATCACTGTTTGTCATTTGAACTTGGGGATTTATGTATTTTGCTCTTAATAAAGTAGGTCTGCACTTATATTTGTATTTGGAAGTTGGCATTTAACAACCATTTTCTGACTGAACACAAGACGATAACTTTTTTCTCCCTTGGCCATTCCTTCCTAGATAATATCTGTGAGGACCAAACACATTCAGATTTATTTCCTTGTTTAAATGTACTTACTTTAATAAAATTGGATTAAATTTACTTTCTTCCATGATAAATCTTTCTACAGTTTTGTGGCAGTACATTTGCATTCTGTTGGTGGAATAAGATTTACCGTATCTTCCAACATCAATTTCAGAAATAAAGTTAAAACAAAAAGACTAACACATAACCCCAGAGTGCATTTTTGTAGAGGACACGTATTCTGCCTGGAAATGGACAAACAATGTTGTTGTATTTTACATTTCTTGCAAAAAAAATTGACCCACATTTACTAGTGTTATCTTAGACAGCATATATATAGTTCAGATAACTTGATACATTTGGTTCATATTCAGGCTAACTAATGCTTTGTGATTGATTTGGGCATCTTGATAATATTACACCAACTCTTAATTTACTTAGTATCCACCATTATAGGTTTCCTCCCCACAAATATTGCCCAGTTGGGCATGTTGTAGTTATGATATCCAATAATACTCATGACATTGACACATCCATTGTTATGCTCATAAGGGGTGAGCGTGGAGGAGTGGACCCTCTGGACCAAAGAGGGAACATGTGGCAGCTGGCCCCCAGTGCACAAACTGACTGGGGCACAGTCTCTGGTATAGCATGCACAGTGTCTAGTATGGCAGGTTGGTAGCCCTGGGAAGGACACAGGTACAGATACTCGAGTAGGCAGGTACAGGTTAGGACGGCAATGGAAGACAGGGAAGCAGGAGCAGGCAGGTACTGAAGGCATGACAGACCAGACAGCATGGGAAGGCAGGACACAGAGACAGGTACCAGGGCAGGACCTAACATCTAGCTAGCAAGACACGCTAAACTAAGTAATGCCATTGATCAGGCACCTCCTCTTATGAGAGGATGCCTTATATACCTAGTGCCACTGGCGAGAGCAAAAGAACCATAGTGACGATTGTTACTTTTGTTCATGTGATGTGAAAGGGTATAATTCAAAATGGAAGCATTCCATTTCATACCCCAATATTCACTCAGCAATTCGTCCCATCCCCCATGGCACAGATATGCCAGTACCCAAGGCCCCTGCTACCATGGAAGAAATAACTTGCTCTGATGAAGGTGAGTCATACCTGAACCAGATGATGGATCAAGTTCTGACTTTGAAGAAGATACAAGACCAAAATTGTTTTCCCAGGAGATGAATGATTTGGTAAGAGACTTGAATCTTTCCAAAGATGCCGCTGAGTTACTTGGCTCAAGGCTCAAAACCAAGAATTTATTGTTACTAGGAGTGTCTTTTTCATGGTTCAGGCATCGTGAAGACGAGTTTGTTCCTTACTTTGCCCAGGAAGATAAGTTGGTTTATTGCATCGATGTCGAAGGTTTGATGGGTCAATTCAAAATCCAATATGATGCAGCGCAATGTCTTCTTTTTATAGATTCTTCAAAAAGAAGTCTCAAAGCAGTTTTACTCCACAACGGCGTTTTTTATGCTTCCAGCCCTGTAGGTCATTCCATACACCTCAAGGAACCCTACGTGAACTTGGAACTGGTTCTTTGTAAACTTAAATATGAAAACCACGGTTGGCAAGTGTGCGGAGATTTGAAAGTCTTGTGCATGCTGCTCGGGCAACAAGCTGGGTATACCAAATTCCCCTGTTTTCTGTGTCTGTGGGACAGTTGAGACCGACAAAATCACTGGACCAAGAAGAATTGGCAGCCGAGGGTGCTCACAGTTGGTGAAAAAAATGTCCTCCGAGAAACTTTGGTTCCTCCCTATAAAGTTCTTCTACCACCTCTCCACATCAAATTGGGATTGATGAAGCAATTTGTAAAATCACTTCCAAAAGATGGAGAATGCTTCAAATACTTGGTTGCCAAGTTTCCAGGCCTCTCGGAGGCAAAATTGAATGTATCTAAGGGTGCTTTCCCACATTGTGTATTTGCTGTATTTTTTTACGAGCAAGCTCATCACAAACCAGGAGTGGGTGATTACAGAAGTGGAGCTCTTGTTTCTATTAGGCTAGCTTCACACCATGGTTTTGGTGTTTCAGGTTCTGTCCGGTGTTTTGCAGGAAACACCGGAGAGAACCTGACTGCCCCGGTCCTCTTTTCTCCCAGAATCGGCAGATCGCAGCTGAAATTTCAAGATCGTGGCTAGCAGGGAGCTAGCTGTGGTCCTGAAATCTCAGGCAGGGAGCTCTCCAGCTACTGAAGTTTAGCAGCGAGCGTCCGGGAGCCACATCCGATTTTATGTAGGATCCGGCGCCATAGACTCCCATGTTATGGGGCGCCGGATCTGGGAGGATCCGATTTGTGCCGATTTTTGCCCCGGACACAAAAACGCTGCAAGCTGCATTTTTGTGTGCAGGAGAAAAATCCGAATTCTTCCGACCAAAAGTCGTATGACACTTGTCCGACTCTTGGATCCGTCAGTGTGTTTCCAGCCTAAGACAGTGATCTTTGTTCTTGAGTAGTTACCCAATATATGGTAATAGAATTATTTGCTTTTTTATATAAGTCAACAGGATCCATTAGGTGTTGTCTAGATGACTGAATCGCACAGTACAATAGTTTCTGTTCGGAAGTCATAACATGTACATGTGAAGAGAGTCTGTTATAGATTTATCTCTATCAGGGACCAAGTGTCTTTCGGTCCGCGCCGCTGCTCCAATGAGTATCAAAAAAACACTGGAGTGCTTTGAAACAAGATATCTTCAGCTTTATTTTCCAACGCGTTTCGGAGCTAACACCCAGCTCCTTCCTCAGGGAAGGTCATTCCCTGAGGAAGGAGCTGGGTGTTAGCTCCGAAACGCGTTGGAAAATAAAGCTGAAGATATCTTGTTTCAAAGCACTCCAGTGTTTTTTTGATACTCATTGGAGCAGCGGCGCGGACCGAAAGACACTTGGTCCCTGATAGAGTTTCACCCCCACGTTTGTGGAAGTGTGGTCCCGGCTGCGGCTGCTGTGTTTGAGCGATCAAGCTAGTTGTGGGCTTCACAACTAAATCAGGTGAGCAGTTTTCATACTGTATGAGATTTGATTCCTATTGAGGATAAGACCCTATGCGCATTCTCATTTTATAGATATTATAGATTTATAACTTGCATATGAGATTATTCATATAACTCACTTTGCTGTTACATCCTCCATGTCATTATTTCACACATTTTTTTATTCAACTTTCCATTTGAAAAGGCCAGTCAAATAATTATGGGGCGGCGGACAGCATTCTCCTGTCATTTGAGCCTGGGCACTGAATGTGCTGGCATCCACTGCCACCAATACATAGGATATCTTACCTACCATATAACTGACCATTCCCTACACAGTAGGGACGTACACTGGGGACATATAAAGTGGATACAAGGCAAAACCTGGAATATAGTAAAAGGAATCTGTTATATACATCCAGACCTCTACAGAATAGTGATTCAACCAGAGCTAAGGGATAGGGTACTCGGTCACCAGGTCTACTGAATAGGGAGTCACGGATGGGCGGAATCCCGGTGCCGTGCCCTGGTGATCAACTATGGTAGATGTTGATGATGGGGGACAAAAGGGGTTATTTACAGGGAATCGTGACGCCACCTGTAGTGTCCGGTAAGATGGTGCCGGCGCTGCCGGCCGGCCGCTGAGGTGATGGTTGGGGCAGCAAAGTGTGGTACAGCTCACCACAGGTGGAGCTTTACCTCAGGGCAGCAATTGTAGGAAGATGGTGAGGGAGAGCAGTGATGAAGGATGATGGTGAGGGAGGGCAGTGATGAGGTTCTTTCTGGCACAAAAGTGAATTACTGCCATTAAACAGGCACACAGACACACAGGGATCGTTGTTTCGGTACCTTTTACTGATGGTCACATAACAGGTACAGTCCAGAGTACTAACCAGTTCCCCGGTGTAATTTGGGACTACCACCTTGGAAAGTTATGAGGCCTCCTGTGTTTCTGTGCTCTGCGTTGTGGGATGAGTGCTGCCTGAGCCTGAACCCACCACTTCACCATTATCTTAAACTGACAATGAGGTCCTCCTGCGGGATCCCTATTTCTCTTGTGGCCCCTGGTCCTGTGCTTGGTCAGTTTAATGTCCTTTTCTCTATCTCTTCAGGACTGAACTCCTACTGAGTTTACTGGGCTTTCTGCTGCGGCTCTGCAGGTTGGCAGATCGGACTCCAGTGTCCGGTTGTGCTTAAGGGGTATATCTTTGTCCCCTTTTCTTGTTCCTTGTCTCCTCTACTGCCTCCGGCCCCTTCCCTAGGTGTGCACAGCAGACCGTCGTACCTGGTCCTGGCTTGTATCCCTCACCAGAGATCAGCAGCTCTCCTCCTCCCTTCTCCTCTCCTCACACGAACTAACTGACTAACTGTCTCCTGGGACTAACTGTCTCCTCCTCTCAGCCTGGATCTTCTTAAAGGGGAACTGACTTAATACAACCAGTAGAGCTCCCCCTTCAGGTCTTGAGTGGTAGGTGGTGTGTGCTGAGCAAACCAAGGCGTCAGTCCTTCCTTGCACCAGTGTAACTTGTGGCAATCCCCTGCAGGGGTGCCACAATAGCACTTACCCACTACGGGAACTATATCCACAAATCAGGATTCTGGATGTTATAGGGGTCCCTTTACATCTCTAATGGTACCCAGTTTTCACCAGGTGATTGAATGAGTACAATAACTTGGACTGTGTGCCTCTGGTTTGAGACCCTGCTTACATCTATCACGTAGGATGATGATCACGGACTGTCTTCTACGCCTTCATAACACCACGCACCAGTGTGATCACCCCCATTGTAGTACAAGCAGTGACGTTGTGATCAAGGCCCGTTTTGTGGCTGAAAGGTTGACCTGCCTTTCACCCTCTACATCTGTGTTTGTGAAATAAATCACCTTGAAGCAAACAAAACAAACTGTATGAGTGCTTGGATTCTTTATATACATTGTCTATGGGGCTTGTGGTTTGGTGCGGCAATAGTGCCGAATCGGCTGGATTGGGAACTTGTGTCGCGAAAAAAAAAGTTGCAGGTAGTGTTTTTTTTTTGCGGCCGCAGGTGTCGGTTCTACTGCATCTGGCAGAATCGTACTTGCCGCATCGGACCGCAAGCCTCATAGGCAATGCATGGGGCTTGCTGGATCTGGGCCGCAAGTCGGTCGTTAGGCGGCAGATCCGGCGCCACCTGCCGTATCTGCTGCACATCACGAGAAACGCTGATGTGAAATGGGCCTAAAGGCTGGTTTCACACTGCAGTTTTTTCCCTGATCAGGTTCCATCTGGTTTGTGTGCCAAAACCAGGAGTGTCTCCAAAACTTAGAACAGGTGTCAATCTTTCAATTATAGTTTTTCTCTGCATGTTCCTCTCCTGGTTTTGGCACACAAACCGGATGGAACCTGATCAGGGAAAAAAACTGCAATGTGAAACCAGCCTTACTCTAATAGAAGACTGGATTAAGGTTTGTGGTGTAGCAAATGGTTGGAGTTCTCATGAATTTGATATGCGGTGGTCACCACATCTCTATCCCGCCCGAGCCTGGTTCACTTCATAATCGCTAGGACAAAAATGTTGTGATAATAACAAAAATTGCTAAATTTTAGCACAGCTTCAAGTTGCACCAAAACTTTACCACTTTTAAAACCTTTTTATGGCAGAATATTGGCATAAAAGCTTTGATCAAATGGCCTCTTGGAGTCAAAAACCCCAATTAATTCGGACAAATATTTCATTCATCAGTCTTAGGACTGCGTTCACACATTTGCGTATTTTGCTGCACTTTTTTGCGCACGCTTTTTGCTGCGTTTTTTGGCCGCGCAAAAAAGCGCAACAAAATACGCAGGGGCTTTCACACACTGCGCTTTCTTTACCCCAGAAAATGCAGTGATGTCACAGAGGGGAGGAAGAATCCTGCTTCCTTCTCCCCTGTGTGACAGCCCCATTAGATTTCACAGTGTATTAATATACACTGTGAAATCTAAATTAAACAAAAGCAAGTGTATGAAAAATAAAAAAGAATGAATACTTCACCTGTCCGACGCCTTTTCCCGGTGTTCGGTGTCCGGTTCCAAGTGGGATGTCTTCTGCCAGGACCTGTGGTGACGTAGAGGGGCGTTCCCGGCGCTGATCGGCTGCTCGCGGTCATGTGAAAAGGCGTCGGACAGGTGAAGTATTCATTCTTTTTTATATTTCATACACTTGCTTTTGTTTAATTTAGATTTTGGAGTGTATATTAATACACTGTGAACTCTAATGGGCGGCCACAGCTGTCACAGAGGGGAGGAGAAGCAGGATTCTTCCTCCCCTCTTTGACATCACAGGGAGAAAACGCAGGAGCAGCTGCGTAAAGAATTGACATCTCAATTCTTTACGCAGCTGCGCTTTCTCCCTGAAAACGCACTGCGGATTTTTACGCACTGTCTGCACGGCAAAGTGAATTTCCCATTCACTTTGCTGGCAGACACAAAACACATTGCGTATTTTGAAAAGCGTCGCGTAAAAAAAGCTGCAGCAAAATACGCAATGTGTGAACGCAGCCTTAATGGGAGAATTGGATGCGCTTAATTAATTAAGAGGTGCATGCTAATTACTACATGTAAAGCATCTTATCATAGGCATGTGGCTCTATGTGGATCGTCAGAAATGTTTCTCAAATCAGGACTGGGATAACACTGGCATAAGAAATGCTGCTACTTTTTCCATAAATTTGATGGGTGGACATAGTATCTCCCCATCCTGCTGTTGCTCCTCCTCAGCTCCTCACATTTTTGTCAAAACCAGCCTACACTGGCGTGAAGATGTCAAAATTTCCAATTTATTAATCAACTTCACATCACTCAAAATTATTGCAATTTTTCAAGGTGTTTTACTTCAGTTTTCCACTCCTTTTTTTAAATAAATGAAATAAATGTGCACACTCAAATAAGCAACGTTTCAATTAATTGATGATAAAATCTGTTCATTTAGTATTCTGTATGTGATGGTACTATTTTACAATGTGGTATAAAATCACTTCATATACTGGGAAATGAGTTTTTCTATTGAAGTCCTAAAAAACTATTACTTTGAGCATAAATACCTTCAATATAAAATATAAGCAATCAAAAATTGTTCATCACTACAGAAATATTTAATTGTCACATTTAGCTAATTCTGGAACCTAATTCTGGAAATTAGGAACCAAGAGACACTGAGGCTGGGGTCCCACTTGGGTAGACATGCGAGAGACTCGCGCAAGTCTCGAATCACATCACCCGATATGGCTATGGCTCCTTGCTCTCCAGACAGGAGCATGGAGCCGCATAGAAATACATACAGCTGCCATGCTCCTGTCCGGAGAATTGGCGGCCATGTTGAGTGATGTGAGACTTGCACGGGTCTCTCGCATGTCTCTCACAAGTGGGACCCTGGCTTGACTGTCATAAACCAGTTATACCAGCATAATTGAGAAACAATCTTTCAGGCTAGTCATTGTGTAGAAACAGGAACAATGAGTGTTAGGGCCACGTCACACACCAAATATCTGTGCAGATATTGTTAGCAGATGTCTGGTTGCAGTGAAATCATGGACACATTGTTCCATTTTGTGCCGTATACAAATGGAATAATGTGTCCATGATTTCACTGCAACCAGAGATCTGCGAACAATATCTGCACAAATATCTGTGTGTGTGTGTGACGTGGCCTTAGGATGTGAGACTAAAGATATTTCTAGCTCGTGTAATGCTTGCAGTGTGCTGCCGATTCAAAAAAGGCAGATGGCAAAAAACAGAGCATGAGAATTGGGATAATTCTGGAATATTTTACTGATATGTGCAGTGCACCAAACAGATTTAACCTTTCATGGGATGATTAATTCTTACTTTTCTACAGGTTTTGTATAAAGGGACAATGACACTTTAAACATGACGCTATAAATGTATATGAATGACCTTGTACAATGCACTTTGTCCTATACGCGGGTTCCTGATTTCTATTTTCCTTTTCTTCGCAGGCTTTCAGGTTTTGAAATCAGCATCACACTATTGGCCGTTGGAAGTGGTGAATGGGATCCATGAGTTACCTAGGGCGAATGACAACAGAAGTGGTTCTCGTAATGAAAGCAATAAAAGTATGCATAATCACAGGGAAGCTATTTTTCATTTTTTTTGTGTAGACATCAAATCATATAAAGGCAGATTCAGTATTCAGTTTTTTACATTGTGAATTACTCTACTGAAATTTTTATCATAAAGACAATAATGATGCTTTTCAATCTCATCATACTGCAGTGCAGGATTTAGAGCCAAGACTATGTCATGAAAGTCACACTGACAACGAAGCCATTTTTATATTGAATTACAAGTCACAAAGCATCCCAACTGACGTAGATTGATTTTACAGACAACCGAATTTAATGCTTGCCTTCACCTACGGTAGTCTGGAAATAAAGTTCTATTAAGATTTTATTTTCAGGCTGCCCATGTGGAAGAAGTTCTTATAAGTGTAATTGTTAGCCAACTGGTCCTTCACAAAAGCTATTCCATGCACTATGTTCCAGAACAATTTATCTAACATAATCCAAACAACATATTATAATGATGAAGAAGAGTAGTTAAAGGGAACCTGTCACATTATAGATGCAGTCCAATCTGTGTACACCACGGTATAGAGAAGACGAACACAATGATTTATAGGTTTGTTTGAAACGATTCAGTAGAACTTTTATTTTGTTCTACTGAATCCCTTGTGTTTATATGAATATAGTCTAGTGGGCAGTCCTACGCTGTGATTCACAGCAATATTTGCTTGTTCATAGAGGGAAGACTCTCAGTCACTAAAAAGGACTTCCCACTGGACTCACCTATGTACAAACACCAAGGATTTCAATGAATAAAGTACAAGTTATTCTAAAATGTCTCCATCCCCCAAAATATATATGAATCTGCTCAGCTCTTTCTGTTCTATACCTTCCTGCCTGGAGATCAGATACCATTTTCAAGATGGCAGGCTCCATTTAAATGTGGTAGGAGTTTTAGCCAGTAATATGTAGAAAGTCTGATTTCCTAGAGGATTGGTAATGGGGTAATTAAATACCAGTCTCTATTGAATGGAAGCCAGCTTGGTTATCAAATTACCACAACATAAATGGCTTTTCTAAAAGGATCAAGTGAGGCAACTTGATAAGGCACAACTTTCAGTAAAATCTTGAGCTTTAATATATTGTTTTAAAAAGTGCAAAACATCTATGGAATATTAGGCATTGCTTCCACCTATCCAGAATCCTACTCCACACTGATGAGGGGCAACACCCCGAAACAGCTGTCTGTGGATGGATACCTGGCCTTGGTATTCCCTTGTCATATCTTTAAGCTCGTAAAGAGCAGGATATTGACTCAAAGGACCACTTAATATGGTGATTATGGTGGTCTCCTCAAAGAGCCACCCCATGGCTAGGTCCATCCCTGGAGGGAAAACTGGCTAGTCCTGTGTTGAGACTCCTAAACGAGGCTCCACAGACTCTATTTGCATTTTCAAAACATCTTTAAAGCAGACATGTTTTGAGTACAAAGTACTCTTTATCTAAAAAGCTTTTTTGGTAAAGAGTACTTCGTACTCAAAACATGTCTGCTTTAAAGATGTTTTACACTTTTTAAAACAATATAATAAAGCTCAAGATTTTACTGAAAGCCCATGCTTCATCAAGTTGCCTCACCTGATCCAGTTATGACTGTTGCAGCATACCAGTTGGCAACGGGCTCCTTTCGGGACCACTTCCCAGTCTTGCTGATAAAGCTGAAAATATGTGGAAGCTCTCCGAAAAAATGATTTCCTGGCTTTTCTAAAAGTCTGTGATCGACTATTAACTAGGGAGGGATCGCATGATTCCTTATGATTCATGGAGACGTGGCTGCATTCTAAGCCTTTGCAAGGTAGGTCAACATTTCTCTTTTTTTATGTATAAAATGTGAACTGACTAAATGATAGATAAAACTCAAAGCCTTTTAAATGAATTCAAGAATGTGACCCATTCACATGCTTGTTCCTAGAACAGTAGTGATACTACAGTATACCGTATATACTCGTGTATAAGCCGACCCGTGTATAAGCCGACCCCCCTACTTTTGCCCCAAAAATCTGGAAAAACCTATTGACTCGTGTATAAGCCGAGGGTGGACCTCAGCACAGGTATACAGCCCCCAGCAGTGTGGTATACAGGCCCCCCCCAGTGGTATACAGGCCTCCCCAGTGGTAGTATAGAGCAGCCCCAGTGGTAGTATATAGCATCCCCAGCAGCCCAGTGGTAGTATACAGCAGCCCCAGTGGTAGTATATAGGAGCCCCAGCAGCCCCAGTGGTAGTATACAGCAGCAGCCCCAGTGGTATATACAGCCCAGTGGTGTATACAGCCCCAGTGGTAGTATATTGCAGCCCCAGTGGTGTACACAGCCCCAGTGGTAGTATATTGCAGCCCCAGTGGTGTACACAGCCCCAGTGGTAGTATATTGCAGCCCCAGTGGTGTATACAGCCGCAGTGGTAGTATATTGCAGCCCCAGTGGTGTATACAGCCCCAGTGGTAGTATATTGCAGCCCCAGTGGTGTATACAGCCCCAGTGGTAGTATATTGCAGCCGCAGTGGTGTATACAGCCCCAGTGGTAGTATATTGCAGCCCCAGCGGTAGTATTCAGAATGACGTCATTGCCTGCGACGAGCACAGAAACAGGAAGAAGACGCATGAAGATGGAAGATCGCGTACGGCAGCTGCGAGCGGGTGCGAGCGGGCGCGGACAGCGGCACTGTGATAAGTATAGTTTCCTTTACAGGTGACCGGAGTCAGGGTGGGGGTACCCTGCATTACGGGGGCTGCTGTATACCGATTTTTGGGCTGAAAAACTCGGCTTATACGCGAGTATATACGGTAATATTCCTTATCTTATATTGAGAGATATCACCAATATTTTTCTTAAATCTCCAAGACAGAGCATGAGTCAATTGGTTTCTGGAAATCGTAACTTTTTTCGACATGGCCAGAACATCTCATTAACTTGTTACATTTACAAATATGAATTTCCATTGAGTATTTGAAATGTATATCCTTCCTTTTATCTGTCCATATCCTTTCACCCTGGAGTCATGCATCTTAATAAACCTTTGATTGCGTTTGTTTTTTGGCTCTTATGTAACCTCAGACGTATTCCAAAGCAGATATGTGATGGACATTTCAAAGAATATAGTCAGTATTACATGAGATTTGGAAAAGTTTTTACGAGAGATCCTTGCATAACGTACGTTACATGGTTCGTGGCTCATTATAGTGCTGGTGCTTGATTTAACACTACACAGATGCCCTGACAATATCATGAGAAGAGATCACAGCTGATCTCAAGATGCTCTTGGTATTAGTCAAGCTGTTCTCTCTGTTCTCAGTACAGAATGTTTCTTCTCTGCATTTCTTCAAAATTGTTACATAAACTAAGACTATTAACTCTGTTAAGCTGTTTTTGATAGTAGTTATACAATACCTAGGGATATAATTGTGCATTCAGTCTGTATACAATTGAGTTACATTAAAGAAACACTCCTTTGAATTCATGCTTTTTTATGAAATCTGTGTATATGCATGTAGTGTAGTGTGTATATTAATTTATTCACCTACCACTGTTCTCTCTGAAATCCAGCACTGTTCTGCTTTGCTTTTGAGTGACGTCCCCGCAATTCTGTCTTGCTGGCTCACTCCATGCTGTATGCTTGAGCCGTAAATCTCTTTTACACTGAAAGGCTAAGGAACCTTGTTCTGACGCTTCATACATTTACACTATAAAAGCCACTTTTGGGTCATGCAGAGTGCAGTGTTACCCAGAGGTTGTGAAGAACAGTGACATCACTTAGAAGAGGAGCAGAACGGCGCCAGTTCCCAGAGAGAACAGCCGTAGGTGTGCATATTAATACCCTCACACTACATTACAATCAAATATACACACGTTTAATGAAACTATTTTATATAACTTTAGGAACTCTACTCAATTAAAAAATTGTAAAGTGCATTTATCTAAATATAATACATACAAACAAGTGTGCACAGAGTTGCATGAATACACATGCAGAGGGTACAGAAAATATTCAGACCCCTTTACATTTTTCACTTTTTGTTTCATTGCAGCCATTTGGTAAATTCAAAAAAGTTCATTTTTTTCTCATTAATGTACACTCTGCACCCCATCTCGACTGAAAAAAACAGAAATGTAGATATTTGTGCAAATTTATTAAAAAAGAAAAACTGAAATATGACATGGTCATAAGTATTCAAACCCTTTGCTCAGACATTCATATTAAAGTCCAATGATATCCATTTCCTTGTGATCCTCCTTGAGATGGTTCTACTCCTTCATTGGAGTCCAGCTGTGTTTAATTAAACTCATGGGACTTGATTTGGAAAGACACACATCTGTCTCTATAAGACCTCACAGCTCACAGTGCATGTCAGACCAACTGGGAATCATGAGGTCAAAGGAACTGCCCAAGGAGCTCAGAGAATTTCTGCAGTGCTCAAGGTTCCTAAGAACACAGTGACATCCATAATCCTTGAATGCAAGAAGTTTGGGACAACCAGAAGACTTCCTAGACTTTACCGTCCAGCCAAACTGAGCAATCATGGGAGAAGAGCATTGGTGAGAGAGGTAAAGAAGAACTCCAAGATCATTGTGGCTGAGCTCCAGAGATGCAGTAAGGAGATGGTTCCACAAAGTCAACTATCACTGCAGCCATCCACCAGTCGGGCCTTTATGGCAGAGTGGCCCGAAGGAAGCCTCTCCTAAGTGCAAGACATATAAAAGCCCAAATAGTGTTTGCAAAAAAACACATGAAGCACTCCCAGACTATGAGAAATAAGATTCTCTGGTCTGAGGAGATGAAAATAGAACTTTATGGTGATAATTCTAAGAAGTATGTGTGGGGAAAACCAGGCACTGCTCATCACCTGCTCAATACAATCTCAACAGTGAAACATGTTGTTGGCAGCATCATGTTATGGGGGTGTTTTTCAGCTGCAGGGACAGGACGACTGATTGTGAGTCGGTCGACAGGGTAGGGTGTACTTGGATACCGGGACAGGGGGTTGCTTCGGTGGGGATCATGGCTGGTCAGTTCCCAGTTCTGTGCCCTGGACCCTCAGTGGTGGGGTGGGGGTGATGAGGATGGGGGATTTGTAATGTGATGCCACCTGTGGTACCTGGTAATAGCGCTACCAGCCTGAGGCCAGCCATTGAGGTGATGGGAATGCAGCTTTGGTAGAACAGCTCCCCACAGGTGGAGCTTTACCTCAGGGCAGTGGGGTGGAAGGTGGGAGTAGTAGTCCTCACCTCTGTGATGCTGTAGAAGCCCTCTGGGCGACGGATGGAAGGAGACCAGACACCAGATCAGCTCAAACAGTTCTTTACTTGCACCAGGTGGAAAAGGTACACAGAACAGTCTGGTTTAACGGTGATTTTGGAGGATTTTCCAGAGTCTGGCAGTAGTGCCCTTAATATGGTGTTCCTGGTCCTGTTCCTCTCTCTCTGTTCTTCCCCCTCTTGAGTCAAGTCTCTAGTCCTCGGGGTCTGTTACCTAAAGTCTCTTTACTTGTCGGTGTCGTGAACCCAGCTGCGGGACCGATGTTGGACTTCTTTAGGGGTGCTGTGGCTCCCCTATGTTGGGCCCACATCCTGCCGGTCTGCAGTTAGGGATAGACCTTTGACTAACCGCCTCGGCTCCGGTATGCGGTGGTGACCTGGGTTCCAGCTGGCTCTGACCAGTCCTGGAGTGGCCACTGTCTACTTCTGGGTCACTCCTCTGCAAAGAGGTGCCCTCCTGTCACAGCTGCAGGGTCCCCTGCATCCGTCTTCCTTGCTGTTTCACACCGTTTGCCTTACACTACTGTCGCTCCCTGTCTCCTGCTCTCTAGGCTCCACCCCCTGGGACCTACTAAATATACAGTCCCCTTTACTAAGGTGGCCTACTGTATGGGTGTTGGAGTGCAGACTCTGTAGGATCCTCCATATGCATGGCTATGGAGGCACTACACCTTCTGCTTGGGGTGCAGTACCTCCTACCTCCCTGTGGCGCCTTGCCATAGGGGCGCCACAGTTCCAATTGAAGGAAACATGAATGCGGCCAAGTACAGAGATTTCCTGGATGGAAACCTCTTCCAGAGTGCTCTGGACCTCCAACTTGGCCAAAGGTTCACCTTCCAACAAGACAATGACCCTAAGCACACAGCTAAAATAACAATGGAGTGGCTTCAGAACAAACTCTGTTACCATTCTTGACTGGCCCAGCCAGAGCTTTGACCTAAAACCAATTGAGCATCTTTGGAGAGGACCTGAAAATGGCTGTCCACCAATGTTCACTATCCAGCCTGTTGGAACTGGAGAGGATCTGCATGGGAGAATGGCAGATGATCCCCAAATCCAGGTGTGAAAAACTTGTTGCATCATTCCCAAGAAGACTCATGGCTATACTAGCTTAAGAGGGTGCTTCTACTCAATACTAAGCAAAGGGTCTGAATACTTATGACCATGTGATATTTCAGTTTTTCTTTTTTAATACATTTTCAAAAATATATACATTTCATTTTTTTTAAGTCAAGATGGGGAGCAGAGTGTACATTAATGAGAAAAAAAATTAACTTTTTTGAATTTACCAAATGGCTGCAATAAAACAGAGAGTAAAAAATTTAAAGAGGTCTGAATACTTTCCGTACCCACTGTACAAGTGCACACACTACTAAGGAATGTGTTGGAAATTTCAGTGACCTATTGTCTACATAAACATTTGATTTTTCAGCCAACAGCTACCTCTACCAACTCCCTCAAGTACAAGAACTCTCGGCTCAGCCAAGTTTGCCTTTATTGTGTATGATAGATCTCATCCAGACAGTGGCTTATCTCCTGGAGAGCAACATGGTTCACAATTGGAATTTAATTGGCCAATCCTTCTTTCCCCAAACATCATCAGTTGGCAAAGGCTAAGAAAGGCTCTCATCTAAATTAAACTATCAGCCAATCCTTCCAATGTCGTCAGACAACTTTAATCTAATGTGTATTTGCTGTCCATTGCAAACACAGATATAGGATTTTGACTTTTTTTTTGTTACATTTTTAAAAATGTGACAAATAAAAATTCATGAGCTAAAAAATATTGATGATTTCTCAATCCTAGAGGGAATATTTTCATAATCTATGTATATGATGTTGTTGTAAAACTTATTGAGTGTAATGGCCTAGTTCCTTTAAAATTGATGTCCTGTCCATTAGAATCACTTGAATTGTATGGCTAATCAGCCATGATGCAGAGAGATTTACCCCACAATCTAATTTTGATGACCTCTCCTAAGGATAGAGTCAGAAAGCACCACTGCATTCCTTTATGGCCACTTTACACATCCCAACATTGTACTGATATTGGATACAACGGCGCGGGAGTGTGCAATTTTTTGGCAGAATTCCCAGATCGCACAGGAGCTGTCACACAGGGCGATATCGGCAGGCAACACAACTGCGATGTATACGCCCCCTTTGTACATGCGACCCAGGAACGACCATTTAACATGGGAGTGAATAGGGGAAGTTGGTCTCCAAGTCGGGGTTGGGGTTTCAAACAGCGCGATCCTGCCAGATTGTCTATCCAATATCGGGCAGTTGGAGAGCCTGCTCATTTCTTCCCCGATATCGTTTTGGCATCGTTCGTGCGTCGCATTGGGCATTTACACAATACAATGCACGAACGATATCGGGGCCAACGCACGAACCACGTGACTTTTTGTCGGAGTTGGACGCCGATATCGGGACGTGTAAAGTGGCCATTAATCATTTAATCATAGATATAATTTACTGCTCCTGTCTATTCTGAGACCTGCTGACTAGTGATGAGCGAGTATGCTCGGCGCTACTCGGTACTCGCACGAGTATCTCGGTACTCGGGGTGCTCGGCGAGCACCGAGTACTGCCGAGATGCTCGTACCGCTCGGTAATAAATAGCGATCTGATACATGTACACAGCTCCCTTCAGTGCACACAGTGAGCTGGCACCATACAGGGAGCAGATTAATTGTTAGGATCCCTCTGGGGGCCACAGCAAGGTGTTATATGCTGCGGCGATTTGAAAAAGCCCACCCTCCCGCCCTTTTCCAGAATTACTCGTTTTATAACCGGAAGTCTGTGGGCGGAGCCTGTCACTCATTGACTTACATTGGGCTCGGTGCTCTGGCCGAGTACAAGAGTATCTTGAGATGCTCGGCCAGAGCACCGAGCACCCGAGCATTTTAGTGCTCGCTCATCACTACTGCTGACATATAGGTACTGGGGTGCATCATATCACTGGGTGGAATCTGAGGAAGGTCATACATATAAATACTGAATTGCAATAAATATTATTCCTATTGTTGAACATTGAAGGAGTGCTGTTGTACTTTCTGGTTAATGAATCCTACCTGTGCACCCTCTCCATATTCAACCCAAAATGACTTGTATCTTTCCAAGCACACCTAAGGATAGGGCCCAAATAACCTTTTTAATGACTGCTTTTTACCTATTTACTGTAGTTTGTACTTATTTTATCTACCATAGTCATTTTTCTTTTTGACATCTGCTTTTGTAAGTCTTCCATTATTCTTTGTAATCATGTTGCAATTACCATGCATTATCATTGCTATGTTGTGTACACAAGAATTGAGCTTTATATCTCTCAACAGACCTTTCCTTGGAGAGGGTGAATTTACAAGACATTTTGTACAATTACAAAAAAAGTGAATTGACAAGAAAATGTTGAATTGCTAGTGAACACGGCATATTAGGGCACGTTCCCACAACCAGTACTTGCAGCATTTTGGATGCAGCGAGTTGGCGCTACGTCCAAAATGCTGCAATGTACAGTAAGATATAGAAAAAAAAAATGTAAAAACTCACCACACCATTTACATGGTCTGTGACCAATGCTCTTCAGCTCAGTTATATATGAATAGCATAAACAGGTGCAAAATACCAGAGTTCAATCACTCAACGCGTAATAGGCTGGGCACAAAGTGCATGACACAAGTGTGAATGGTGTCCTATTGGAACCTCATTCTATGTGCATAAATGACCAGTAATCGCCCCCTCCAAGACATGGAGGTTGTGAGTGATTGAACGCTGGTATTTTTCATCTGTTTATGCCTTTCCTATTTAACTGAGGTCTACTGCATCCTGCTGAAGTGTATTAGGCCTGTTTCACATCTAAGGTTGGTGTGCGTTTTGCTTAATTTGCGTTTCGAGGTGTTTTTACTGCTAAAAAACGCATTAAAATGCTAACGTTTTTGCCCCCATTGATTTTAATGGAAACGGATGTAAAAACGCATGCAAAAACGCATGTGCGTTTTGCAAAACGCATGCATCTTAGCCAACGCAGCACAAAACGTCTTACCCAACGTTTTGTGCAGCAATGGCAAAAACGCATGCGTCTTGCGTTTTTGAAAACGCACATGCGTTTTTACATGTGTTTCCATTCAAATCAATGGGGGCAAACACGCTAGCGTTTTTATGCTTTTTTAGCGGTAAAAAACACTAGAAACACAAATTAAGCAAAACGCACACCAACCTTAGATGTGAAAAGGGCCTTAATCACAGACCATTGTAATTGCTATGGTGTGTTGTACAGTACCAGCACAATGGATGGGACTTATAGGGCCTTTTCACATCTGCATTTCTATTCTCGTTGGATTATAATCTGTTTTTGACAGCATGTGTGTCAAAAACACATTGCAAATGCATGCAAAAACGCACCCATTGATTTCAATGCAAAACACATTGAAAACGCAAGTAAAAACGCATGTCATTTTCTGGAAACGGAAAATGCATGCATTTTTGCAAACACAGTGTCCTGCAATGTTTTGGGCTGCATTTGCAAAAACGCATGTGCTTTGTGTTTCCAGAAAATGACATGCGCTTTGCTTGCGTTTTCAATGCGTTTTGCTTTGAAATCAATGGGTGCGTTTTTGCATGGATTTTCTATGCAATTTTGCAGTGCAAAAACGCATAGAAACGCAAACACAACCAAGCTTAGATGTGAACTTAGCCATAGAAATCCCATGTCCACTGTTCTTGTTTCCTCCACAGCAACATAACTGACATGCAGAGCAGCTTTCCGATCCACAGCATGTCAATTTATTCCTGGAGGAGATGCAAGTATTCATGGCGGGAGAACACAGCGAAAATCTGCTCCACCCAGAACACTGACTGTGGTCACGGGCACTGTGTACTCCTGCAGAGAACACTGGCATCTCTACAGGAAAGGAGGCATTGCAATCAAAACATTATATCTATCCCAAAATGCAGGGGCGGACCGTCACCCCCGGGGCCCTGGTGCAGGAGATTACCGGGGGGGGCGGGGCTACTGGCCGTCGGCGCGGCCCGGGGGGGAGGGGTGCCGCTGGCCGTCGGCGCGGCCCGGAAAGGGGGGGGGTGCTGCTGGGAGCCGCAGGGAGCCGCAGGCGTGATGCTCTCCTACCTGGGAGCCGCGCCGGATGTCTGCTAGGGGCCGGAGGAGCAGAGGAGAGGAGGGGCGGGATCAGGCAAGGGAAGCAGGAAGCGCTCTGCTTCCTTTGCCTGACCCTCCTCTCCTCTGGCGGCGGCTTGCGGGGGTCGGCTGGGGGCCCCCTTCCAGGTTTGAAGGGGCCCCCAACCGGTCGGGGCCCTGGTGCAGCTGCACAGGCTGCACCAGTGTAGTTCCGCCCCTGCCAAAATGGTTTCAATAAAAATATTGTCTCACCTCACAAATAATATGCCATCGCACAGCTCCATCTGCCAAAAAATAAAACCTTTACGGGGCTTGGAAAATGGTGACACAACTACATTTTTTATTGCAAACTTCTGATTTTTTTTCACCACCAAAATATGAAGAAAAAAAAACGTACATTTGGTAACACCATAATCTTACTGATCAGGATAATCATATATGCAAGATAATTTTACCATAAAATGTACACCATAAAGAAATTATTAAAAAACTGTGTCAGAATTCTGTTTGGCTTCACAATTTCTCCCCACTTGGATTTTTTTTTCCTTGTTTTTCAGTACACTATGTGGTAAAATGAATGCCGTAGTTAAAAGTACAACTCATCCCAAGAAATCAAGCCCTCACATGGCTATGTGGACAGAAAATGGAAAAAGTTATAGCTCTGGGAAGAAGGGAAGGAACAAACGAAAATGCAAAATGGAAATTGGCCACATCGCAAAGAGTTTAAATCATTAATCAGCATAGTCTTTTTAGATTTCTCATTCTTTTACATTTTATCGATCAGGAAGAAGTCTTTGGATACAGAGATTTCCATGGATGTGCCACACTGGCTTGAATAGACGTAGGATCAAAATGATACTATTTACATTTCTTCCACCACTGATGTGAAATTGGTGTATGGATCTCCTACACAAGGATATGTTTTCGTTCTTGTCATGATGTGGGAAATTCCTTGAATAGAGCCAGATATATTCAGTTTCAATTCAACTAAAACTTTTCCAAGATTCTGTCTAAATCTAGTTTTGCTGTGTAAACATTCCTTCACTTTTTTTTGTAATTTTACATTTCAATTTTGAGTTAAAATATAAGAAAATAGGTAATGGGCTTAAGCACCCCAGAGCACCTATATAAAGACAGCCAAAATGAAACCTGCTCTGTACTTGAGAGATACAAAGTGTTTTCTACATCTGTTCACCATTGTCACTTTGTGTTTTGTCCATTCCAGCAGTCATCATCCACAACTCCATTGTGCTTCCTTACCATAATGCCTCCTTAGTCAGTAGCAATGACTCTGCCTTCTCTAACTTGTCTGCAACTGTAGGTGAGAACCATATATGTATATGTTGCTCTCATTGTGTGTATATATACATGCACTTATGTATATATATACGATGTACATTAATGTGCTTTTCGTTGTACATATAGCTGTTTTTATTGTAAACTAAATATTGCAGTATTGTCTTAAGTAAAATGTTATCTTGCCCGCTCTGTATAGTGTGAATAACAGCACGGTTTGTGACTTTCTATTCTATTTTAAAGCATTAGGTTTTCACAAAGGAATTCTCATTTGAACAGGTTTTCGGCACTGCCAATATGTTTCACACCACTTCTGAATTTATTACCAAGCTCCAACTTTTTAGCAGTTTTATTTATTCAAACTACATCTGAAATACAAGTTGCTTAATATGAAGTGAGTGATATAAAAATCCTAAAAAAATATTGAAAGAGGGTTGTCATGTTTGTAAGAATAAACCAAAGTAAATAGAGCACATAAAGGCCGTGTGCACACGTTGAGTATTTGGTGAATTTTTTTACCTCAGTATTTGTAGCTAAAGCCAGGAGTGGAACAATGAGAGGAAAAGTATAAGGGTTCTAACTCCTGGTTTTAGCTACAGAACGCTCAGGTACGCCTCTGGAATTACTTCCAGATGGCCTGAGCTCGCTTTCTACATCACTATCGCCCAGTCACACGCCATGATGCGCAGAAATCGCCTGGTGGAAATCGCCTGATTTCTCAGCAGAGCAGGGCGATCAGGCGACGCACCATCGGCGATTTCACGCTGTAAAATCTCCCTGTCTCACTATGCACAGGCGATGTGGTTTCCACATCATCGAAATACACAAATTTACGGCGATATGGAAGCCATATTGCTACGTGTGACGGTACCTTTTGATTTATGTGCAAACCTTCCTTGATGTCGTATCGTTTATGCCAAGCTCAACAATGTTCATGTGACATTGTATAGTATTTTAGTGTTATAAAATGCTAGGGTTAGCAAGGCTTAGGAGTGCCACGTATAGCAGTACAGGGTTGCAACAGGTTTCATCCCAGTCATCAAGTGCTCCATAATTCTGTGCAATATGCCTGTGGGTTTGGAAATTTGGGACTTGATTACATGGACTATGCCAAGAGCCTATGTAAAGAATCAGTGTAGACATCTTTGGTATTGGGAATAGCAATCTGGGAGGGACCGTAAAAAGTGCACAACAGATAGACCCAAAGAAAGGGAATGCTTTTCCATGTAGTGACCCAGCCATGATTTAATAGATATAGAAGTTTCAAAGAATTTCACAATGTGCTATTTTCTATCCAGCAGTTCTTGCTTTGTGGCCAGGGCTACAGGTCAACAGTTACTAACTTTATGGTGTGAATTGACTTATCTGTGAATTTATGGGCCCACTGTGGGTGCTGTATTGCTTTATAAAAGGTTGCAATGAGCTTAATATTCTCTCTTTTTTATCCAGACACTCAGTTCTTGTATATGACATCTGGTATACCCAATCTCTACAGTAAAAGTTGCTTATAGATACCAGAGCCCTGCATAACCTTACATAGCCGGAGGAAAAGATGCATTTACAGAGCATCTAATATTAATATCACAACATGACTGTACTAACAGTTGACAAGTGCAGATTCTCCTGATCAAAGGTGATAAAACCCAGGCTGTCATTTCTAAGCCAAGATGTCACTGTACACTGCTTTGCATCATCTGAACATAGAGACATGGATGCTAATGGTTTCATATCCTTTTGTCTGGTCAGCGTTAATTTCTTTAATATGAAAATTGGCAAATGTAGAAAATAACTTACAATGATTGCTATTAATTGGAGCTCTCTAGTGTTTGTAGTAAGGCCTTGTTCTCACATACCAATCCGTTTTTTTTAGCTGTTAGAAACACAGGTCCATTTTTCTAATGGTGCCAATAGTGTCCCCTGATTTCCTGAACGTTTTTGGCAAGTTTTTGTACTTAGATGTTTTTTCATTAAAAACGATATGCGTTAACGCATGCGTTAACGCAGTTGCCTATATGTGCCATGCGTTAACGCATGCGTTTCCCATAAGGCCCCATGTTAAAAAAACGCATGTGTTTTTTTACAGCACCCAAAAAACGCTGCATGGCTGGCTTCACACTGCAGTTTTTTCACTGATCAGTGTCCATCCAGTTTGTGTGCCAAAACCAGGAGTGTCTCAAAACTCAGAACAGATGTCAATCTTTCAATTGTACAGTCATGGCCAAAAGTTTTGAGAATGACACCAAAATGATATTTTCACATGATCTGCTGCCCTCTGGTTTTTATTTGTGTTTGTCTGATGTTTATATCACATACAGAAATATAATTGCAATCATATTATGAGTACCAAAAGGTTATATTGACAGTTAGAATGAGTTAATGCAGCAAGTCAATATTTGCAGTGTTGACCCTTCTTCTTCAGGACCTCTGGCATGCTCTCAATCAACTTCTGGTTCTGATAGCAGTCCATTCTTGCATAATCAATGCTTGCATTTTGGCAGAATTTGTTGTTTTTGTTTGTCCACCCGTCTCTTGATGATTGACCACAAGTTCTCAATGGGATTAAGATCTGGGGAGTTTCCAGGCCACGGACCCAAAATCTCTATGTTTTGTTCCCTGAGCCATTTATTTATCACCTTTGCTTTATGGCAAGATGCTCCATCATGCTGGAAAAGGCATTGTTGGGCGCCAAACTGCCTTTGGACGGTTGGGAGAAGTTGCTCTTAGAGGAAATTCTGGTACCATTCTTTATTCATGGCTGTGTTTTTAGGCAAGACTGTGAGTGAGCCAATTCCCTTGGCTGAGAAGCAACCCCACACATGAATGGTTTCAGGATGCTTTACAGTTGGCATGAGACAAGACTGGTGGTAGCGCTCACCTCTTCTTCTCCGAATAAACTGTTTTCCAGATGTCCCAAACAATCGAAAAGGGGATTCATCACAGAAAATGACTTTACCCCAGTCCTCAGCAGTCCACTCCCTGTACCTTTTGCAGAATATCAGTCGGTCCCCGATGTTTTTCTGGAGAGAAGTGGCTTCTTTGCTGCCCTCCTTGAAACCAGGCCTTGCTCAAAGAGTCTCCACCTCACAGTGCGTGCAGAAGCACTCATACCAGCCTGCTGCCATTCCTGAGCAAGCTCGGCACTGCTGGTAGTCCGATCCTGCAGCTGAAACAGTTTTAAGATACGGTCCTGGTGCTTGCTGGTCTTTCTTGGGCGCCCTGGAGCCTTTTTGACAACAATGGAAGCTCTCTCCTTGAAGTTCTTGATGATGCGATAGATTGTTGACTGAGGTGCAATCTTTGTAGCTGCGATACTCTTCCCTGTTAGGCCATTTTTGTGCAGTGCAATGATGGCTGCACGTGTTTCTTTAGAGATAACCATGGTTAACTGAAGAGAAACAATGATACCAAGCACCAGCCTCCTTTTAAAGTGTCCAGTGGTGTCATTCTTACTTAATCATGACTGATTGATCGCCAGCCCTTTCCTCATCAACACCCACACCTGTGTTAATGGAACAATCACTAAAACGATGTTAGCTGCTCCTTTTAAGGCAGGACTGCAATGATGTTGAAATGTGTTTTGGGGGTTAAAGTTCATTTTCTAGGCAAATATTTACTTTGCAAGTAATTGCTGTTAAGCTGGTCACTCTTTATGACATTCTGGAGTAAATGCAAATTGCCATTAGAAAAACTGAAGCAGTAGACTTTGTAAAAATTAATATTTGTATCATTCTCAAAACATTTGGCCATGACTGTAGTTTTCCTCTTTAAGTTCCTCTCCTGATTTTGGCACACAAACTGGATGGACACTGATCAGTGAAAACCTGCAGTGTGAATCCAGCCCATGCAGTGTTTTTTGGAATGCTCAACAAAAACGCATGTGTTGGTAAAAAACGCATTGACACTTAAGTACACCATGCGTTAACGCATGTGTCTTTTTGATTAACAGCTAAAAAATGCAAAGAATGCAAAAACTGATGTTATGTGTGAACAAGGCCTAAGGCTAGGGTCACACTTGCGTTTTTTTTTAAAATCCTGATCCGGTTTGGAGCTTTCAAAAAGCTCAAAACCGCATCAGGAAACGCTCCTCATAGGAGCTCATTCTAAAAACAGGATTGCGTTACATGCAATCCGGTTACCGCATCCGGCTCTGCAGCCTGCATGAAAAATCAAGCAGGCTGCAGTTTTCGCAGTGGTTCTAAGCCCCGCAATGCGGTAACCGCATTGCTCAGGATGTGTAATCCTGAGCAATGCGGCTACTGTATACTTTGCTTATCGGTTAAGACAGCTTAAATATTAATAATAATTGTGCCCATCATGTCTCTAGGGGGTGCACACCCCCCTAGAGACATGCTGCCTACTCAGGTGGGCATGTAATGTGTTAATATTTCCTGTACAGTAAGCCGGCTACTGTCGGCTCTGTACAGTTTTCTGTAGAAGCCTACAGGACCTCGGACAGGGCACATACTATACGTACATCACGTATAGTATGTGTGCAGCTGTCAAAGGAGCAGGCGGCTTCATTCAGAAAATTGTACAGAGCCGACAGTAGCCGGCTTACTGTACAGGCAATATTAACACATTACATGGCCACCTGAGTAGGCAGCATGTCTCTAGGGGGTGTGCACCCCCTAGAGACATGATGGGCACAATTATTATTAATATTTAAGCTGTTTTAACAGTTTTAACAGTTTGCGGATGCAGGGATGAGCAAACTGTTACCGGATTGCGGCATCAGCCACACATTTTTCATGAAAAATGTATGTGAAGCTAATTGCGTTCACCAGATCCGGATCTGAATGCGGTGAACGCAATTCTCTTTTAAAGTGTGACCCTAGCCTAAGATAGATAATATTTAATTCATGAAATGAAGACTGGGTTCACACTTTGCAGTTATTTTAAAGTTCAAAACAACATCTAAAGCACTTTCATAATTTATGGCTGCACAGTTATGCCAATTGGTAGATTACTGTTCGGCCAATAAAAGTGCTTGAACCTGCAGTGAAAGTGCCCTGATCCGCTGACCCAGCCCTCGATAGAATCACAACTACAATGTGGCTGCAACATGTGAACTCAACCCTAGTTTAGGGTCAGGTGTAATCTTGCAATTCATGTTAGGCTAGGGTCACACTTGCGTCAGCCCTTACGGCTGATGCAAGCGCTAAAAACTTAGACATTTTCCCTGCAGGGCTATGCACTGCCAGAGAACGCTGCCCCATAGAAACCTTTGTATACCTTAGCAGCGGCCACACAGGGAGTGCGCTTTATCACAGCGCACTCCCTGTGTGGCCACTGCTAAGGTATACAAAGGGTTTCTATGGAGCAGCGTTGTCTGGCAGCACATAGCGTTAACGCTATGCGCTGCAGGGAAAATTTCTAAGTTTTTAGCGCTTGTATCAGCTGTAAGGGCTGACGCAAGTGTGATCCTAGCCTTAGAGGAATTTTCTATCATTATAAATGAGCTACTTTAATTAGATCTTTTCTAATCCTGGGAAGACTGCATTCACATTCTGTGGTCATGATGCAGCTGAAAACCCAACATCCCTGTGCTGCTGCTGTTTTTTCAGTCACACTACCTTATGGGGAAAAATCTGATTCACAATCAAGGCCGCATTGCTGATCGAAATGGACCTGCAGTTTTGCAAGTGAAACAGCTGTTTCTATGCATGACTAGAGTATTGTAAAGTGTCTAAGCCTAGGGTCACATTTACCGCAAAAATTCAGATCCTGATCCGGTTTTGAGCTGTTAAAAAGGTCAAAACCGGATCAGGAACCGCAGCCCATAGGAGGCCATTATTATAACTGGATTGCACTACATGCAATCCGGTTACCGCATGCGGATTTGCAGCCTGCGTGAAAAATCATGCAGGCTGCAGTTTTCAGAGCGGTATCTCTGCCACAGCAGAATTGCTATAATGGGCTCCTATGGGAGCCCATGCGGTTGCCACAAGGCATATGTGAATGCCTGTGGCAGCCGTTTGCTTTGTTCATCCCTGCTGCCGCCGAAAGGAATAAAGGGTTAAAATTAATAATCCATTTTTGCAACATGTCTCTAGGGGGTGGCGACCAGTGGCGTAACTACCACGGTCGCAAGGGTCGCAATTGCAATGAAGCACGGCAGGGGGAGGGGCCCTGTCAGGCCTAGATGAAAAGAAATGTTTTATTTCTTTTTTTAAACCTCCCTCCTCCTCTGTTAGACAGTCTAGTATATCCGCTGTTTTTACAGAGGAGGGGGGTTTAGGGATGGGGCGCGCACGCATCTGTATTTCCACGTCACTGTCTGACCTCGGAAGTACCTGAGCCGGCATTCCAGGGTCCGACAGCTCCAATCTGCCCCCTGCTCTGCGATGCTGCAGCGTGTCTGAGGTCATCTCCCCACACTACAAGCAGAAGCCAGTAGGAAGAAAGCAGGTGACCGTTTACAGAGCTAAAGGCTACTGGTGGGAGGGGGAGAGAGGCTGCTGATTTACGGGGTAAAGAGGCTGCTGGTGGAGGCTGGTGATGGAGGGGGAGGGAGGCTGCTGGTGGAGGCTGGTGATGGAGGGGGAGGGAGGCTGCTGGTGGAGGCTGCTGATGGAGGGGGGAGAGAGGTTTCTAGTGGAGGCTGCTGATAGAGGCGGAGAGAGGTTACTGGTGGAGGCTGCTGATGGAGGGGGGAGAGAGACTGCTGGTGAAGGATGCTGATGGAGGGAGGAGAGAGGCTGCTGATTTACGGGGTAAAGAGGCTGTTGGTGGAGGCTGGTGATGGAGGGGGAGGGAGGCTGCTGGTGGAGGCTGCTGATGGAGGGGAGGGAGGCTGCTGGTGGAGGCTGCTGATGGAGGAGGGAGAGAGGTTTCTAGTGGAGGCTGCTGATGGAGGGGGAGATTGGTTACTGGTGGAGGCTGCTGATGGAGGGGGGAGAGAGACTGCTGGTGAAGGCTGCTGATGGAGGGAGGAGAGAGGCTGCTGCTGGAGGCTGCTGATGGAGGAGGAAGATAGGCTGCTAGTGGAGGCTGCTGTATGGAGGTGGGAGAGAGGCTGCTAGTGGAGGCTGCTGATGGAGAGGGAGAGAGGCTGCTCGTGGAGGCTGCTGATGAAGGGGGAAGATAGGCTACTAGTGGAGGCTGCTGTGTGGAGGTGGGAGAGAGGCTGCTAGTGGAGGCTGCTGATGGAGGGGGAGAGAGGCTTCTCTGCTGGAGGCTGCTGATGGAGGGGGAAGATAGGCTGCTAGTGGAGGCTGCTGTATGAAGGTGGGAGAGAGGCTGCTAGTGGAGGCTGCTGATGGAGGGGGAGAGAGTCTGCTGGTGGATGCTGCTGGTGGAGGGGGGAGAGAGTCTGCTGGTGGAGGCTGCTGGTGGAGGGGGGGAGAGAGGCTGCTGGTGGAAGGGGGGAGAGAGGCTGCTGGTGGAGGGGGGTAGGGAGGCTGCTGATGGAGGGGGAGAGGCTGCTGGTGGAGGGGGGAGAGGCTGCTGGTGGAGAGGGTGGAGAGAGGTTGCTGGTGGAGGGGGAGAGAAGCCACTAGTGGAGGGGGGAGGTAGGCTGCTGGTGGAGGGGGAGAGAGGCTACTGGTGGAGGCTGCTGATGGAGGGGGGAGAGAAGCTGCTGATGGAGGCTGCTGATGGAGGGGGGAGAGTGGCTGCTGGTGGAGGCTGCTGATGGAGGGGGAGAGAGGCTGCTGATGGAGGCTGCTGATGGAAGGGGATAGAGGCTGCTGCTGGAGGCTGCTGATGGAGGGGGGAGAGTCTGCTGGTGGATGCTGCTGGTGGAGGGGGGAGAGAGGTTTCTAGTGGAGGCTGCTGATAGAGGGGGAGAGAGGTTACTGGTGGAGGCTGCTGATGGAGGGGGGAGAGAGACTGCTGGTGAAGGCTGCTGATGGAGGGAGGAGAGGCTGCTGATTTACGGGGTAAAGAGGCTGTTGGTGGAGGCTGGTGATGGAGGGGGAGGGAGGCTGCTGGTGGAGGCTGCTGATGGAGGGGAGGGAGGCTGCTGGTGGAGGCTGCTGATGGAGGAGGGAGAGAGGTTTCTAGTGGAGGCTGCTGATGGAGGGGAGATTGGTTACTGGTGGAGGCTGCTGATGGAGGGGGGAGAGAGACTGCTGGTGAAGGCTGCTGATGGAGGGAGGAGAGAGGCTGCTGCTGGAGGCTGCTGATGGAGGAGGAAGATAGGCTGCTAGTGGAGGCTGCTGTATGGAGGTGGGAGAGAGGCTGCTAGTGGAGGCTGCTGATGGAGAGGGAGAGAGGCTGCTCGTGGAGGCTGCTGATGAAGGGGGAAGATAGGCTACTAGTGGAGGCTGCTGTGTGGAGGTGGGAGAGAGGCTGCTAGTGGAGGCTGCTGATGGAGGGGGAGAGAGAGCTTCTGCTGGAGGCTGCTGATGGAGGGGGAAGATAGGCTGCTAGTGGAGGCTGCTGTATGAAGGTGGGAGAGAGGCTGCTAGTGGAGGCTGCTGATGGAGGGGGAGAGAGTCTGCTGGTGGAGGGGGGGAGAGAGGCTGCTGGTGGAAGGGGGGAGAGAGGCTGCTGGTGGAGGGGGGTAGGGAGGCTGCTGATGGAGGGGGGAGAGGCTGCTGGTGGAGGGGGGAGAGGCTGCTGGTGGAGAGGGTGGAGAGAGGTTGCTGGTGGAGGGGGGAGAGAAGCCACTAGTGGAGGGGGGAGGTAGGCTGCTGGTGGAGGGGGGAGAGAGGCTGCTGGTGGAGGCTGCTGATGGAGGGGGGAGAGAAGCTGCTGATGGAGGCTGCTGATGGAGGGGGGAGAGTGGCTGCTGGTGGAGGCTGCTGATGGAGGGGGAGAGAGGCTGCTGATGGAGGGGGGATAGAGGCTGCTGCTGGAGGCTGCTGATGGAGGGGGGAGAGTCTGCTGGTGGAGGCTGCTGATGGAGGGGGGAGAGAGTCTGCTGGTGGAGGCTGCTGGGGAGGGGGGGGAGAGGCTACTGGTGGAGGGGTGAGAAAGGCTGCTGGTGGAAGGGGGGAGAGAGGCTGCTGGTGGAAGGGGGGAGAGAGGCTGCTGGTGGAGGGGGAAAGAGGCTGCTGGTGGAGGCTGCTGATGGAGGGGGGAGAGAGTGCTGCTGATGGAGGGGGAGAGAGGAGGGCTGCTGATGGAGGCTAGTGATGGGGGGAGGGGGGAGAGGGCTACTGGTGGAGGAGGGAGGGAGAGGCGCTGCTGATGGAGGGGGTAGAGTGGCTCTAATAGAGGTGGGAGAGAGGCTGCTAGTAGAGGCTGCTGATAGGAGGGGCGAGAGGCTGCAAGTGGAGGCTGCTAATGGAGGTGGGAGAGAGGCTGCTAGTGGAGGCTGCTGATGGAGGGGGAGAGAGGCTGCTGGTGGAGGATGCTGATGGAGGGGGGAGAGAGGCTGCTGGAGGGGGAAAGAGGCTGCTGGTGGAGGCTGCTGATGGAGGGGGGACAGAGGCTGCTGATGGAGGGGGAAGAGAGGCTGCTGGTCGAGACTGGTGATAGAGGGGGGAGGGTGGCTGCTGGTTGAGGATACTGATACAGGGGGAGAGAGGCTGCTGATGGAGGAGGGAGAGAGGCTGCTGATGGAGGGGGGAGAGATGCTGCTAGTGGATGCTGCTAGTGGAGGCTGCTGATGGAGAGGAAAGAGAGGCTGTTGGTAGAGGCTGCTGGTGGAGGGGGGAGACAGGCTGCTGGTGGAGGCAGCTGATGGAGGGGGAGAGGGGCTGCTGGTGGAGGGAAAAAGAGAGGCTGCTGGTGGAGGGGGAGAGAGAGCTGCTGGTGGAGGGGGGGGACAGGCTGCTGGTGGAGGCAGCTGATGGAGGGGGGAGAGGGGCTGCTGGTGGAGGGAAAAAGAGAGGCTGCTGGTGGAGGGGGAGAGAGAGGCTGCTGTTGGAGGGGGGGGAGAGAGGTTGCTGGTGGAGGGGGGAGAGAGGCCGCTGGTGGAGGGGGTAGAGAAGCCACTGGTGGAGGGGAGAGAGAGGCCGCTGGTGGAGGGGGGAGGGAGGCTGCTGGGGAGGCTGCTGATGGAGGGGGAGAGAGACTGCTGATGGAGGGGGAGGGAGGCTGCTGGTGGAGGCTGCTGATGGAGGGGGAGAGAGGATGATGATGGAGGCTGCTGATGGAGGGGCGAGAGAGGCTGCTGGTGGAGGCTAGTGATGGGGGGGAGGGAGAGAGGCTGGTGATGGAGGGAGGGAACAGAGGCTGCTGGTGGAGGAGGGAGAGAGGCTTCTGATGGAGGTGGAAGAGAGGCTGGTAGTGGAGGCTGCTGATAGAGGGGGCAGAGAGGCTGCTAGTGGAGGCTGCTGATGGAGGTGGGATAGAGGCTGCTGGTGGAGGCTGCTGATGAAGGGGGAGAGAGGCTGCTGGTGGAGGATGCTGATGGAGGGGGGAGAAAGGCTGCTGCTGGAGGCTGCTGATTGAGGGGGAAGAGAGGCTGCTGGTGGAGACTGGTGGTGATGGAGAGGGGAGGGTGGCTGCTGGTAGAGTATACTGATAGAGGGGGAGAGAGGCTGCTAGTGGAGGCTGCTGATGGAGGAGGGAGAGAGGCTGCTGGTGGAGGCTGCTGATGGAGGGAGGAGAGAGGCTGCTGCTGGAGGCTGCTGATGGAGGAGGAAGATAGGCTGCTAGTGGAGGCTGCTGTATGGAGGTGGGAGAGAGGCTGCTAGTGGAGGCTGCTGATGGAGAGGGAGAGAGGCTGCTCGTGGAGGCTGCTGATGAAGGGGGAAGATAGGCTACTAGTGGAGGCTGCTGTGTGGAGGTGGGAGAGAGGCTGCTAGTGGAGGCTGCTGATGGAGGGGGGAGAGAGGCTTCTGCTGGAGGCTGCTGATGGAGGGGAAGATAGGCTGCTAGTGGAGGCTGCTGTATGAAGGTGGGAGAGAGGCTGCTAGTGGAGGCTGCTGAGGAGGGGGAGAGAGTCTGCTGGTGGAGGGGGGAGAGAGGCTGCTGGTGGAAGGGGGGAGAGAGGCTGCTGGTGGAGGGGGTAGGGAGGCTGCTGATGGGGGGGGGAGAGGCTGCTGGTGGAGGGGGGAGAGGCTGCTGGTGGAGAGGGTGGAGAGAGGTTGCTGGTGGAGGGGGGAGAGAAGCCACTAGTGGAGGGGGAGGTAGGCTGCTGGTGGAGGGGGGAGAGAGGCTGCTGGTGGAGGCTGCTGATGGAGGGGGAGAGAAGCTGCTGATGGAGGCTGCTGATGGAGGGGGGAGAGTGGCTGCTGGTGGAGGCTGCTGATGGAGGGGGAGAGAGGCTGCTGATGGAGGCTGCTGATGGAGGGGGGATAGAGGCTGCTGCTGGAGGCTGCTGATGGAGGGGGGAGAGTCTGCTGGTGGAGGCTGCTGATGGAGGGGGGAGAGAGTCTGCTGGTGGAGGCTGCTGGGGGAGGGGGGGGAGAGGCTACTGGTGGAGGGGTGAGAAAGGCTGCTGGTGGAAGGGGGAGAGAGGCTGCTGGTGGAAGGGGGGAGAGAGGCTGCTGGTGGAGGGGGAAAGAGGCTGCTTGTGGAGGCTGCTGATGGAGGGGGGAGAGAGGCTGCTGATGGAGGGGGGAGAGAGGCTGCTGATGGAGGCTAGTGATGGGGGAGGGAGAGAGGCTACTGGTGGAGGAGGGAGGGAGAGGCGCTGCTGATGGAGGGGGTAGAGTGGCTTCTAATAGAGGTGGGAGAGAGGCTGCTAGTAGAGGCTGCTGATGGAGGGGCGAGAGGCTGCAAGTGGAGGCTGCTAATGGAGGTGGGAGAGAGGCTGCTAGTGGAGGCTGCTGATGGAGGGGGAGAGAGGCTGCTGGTGGAGGATGCTGATGGAGGGGGGAGAGAGGCTGCTGCTGGAGGGGAAAGAGGCTGCTGGTGGAGGCTGCTGATGGAGGGGGGACAGAGGCTGCTGATGGAGGGGGAAGAGAGGCTGCTGGTCGAGACTGGTGATAGAGGGGGGAGGGTGGCTGCTGGTTGAGGATACTGATACAGGGGGAGAGAGGCTGCTGATGGAGGAGGGAGAGAGGCTGCTGATGGAGGGGGGAGAGATGCTGCTAGTGGATGCTGCTAGTGGAGGCTGCTGATGGAGAGGAAAGAGAGGCTGTTGGTAGAGGCTGCTGGTGGAGGGGGGAGACAGGCTGCTGGTGGAGGCAGCTGATGGAGGGGGAGAGGGGCTGCTGGTGGAGGGAAAAAGAGAGGCTGTGGTGGAGGGGGAGAGAGAGGCTGCTGGTGGAGGGGGGGGGACAGGCTGCTGGTGGAGGCAGTGATGGAGGGGAGAGAGAGGCTGCTGGTGGAGGGGGGGGAGAGAGGCTGCTGGTGGAGGGGGGAGAGAGGCCGCTGGTGGAGGGGGTAGAGAAGCCACTGGTGGAGGGGAGAGAGAGGCCGCTGGTGGAGGGGGGAGGGAGGCTGCTGGTGGAGGCTGCTGATGGAGGGGGAGAGAGACTGCTGATGGAGGGGGAGGGAGGCTGCTGGTGGAGGCTGCTAATGGAGGGGGAGAGAGGTTGATGATGGAGGCTGCTGATGGAGGGGGGAGAGAGGCTGCTGGTGGAGGCTAGTGATGGGGGGAGGGAGAGAGGCTGGTGATGGAGGGAGGGAACAGAGGCTGCTGGTGGAGGAGGGAGAGAGGCTTCTGATGGAGGTGGAAGAGAGGCTGCTAGTGGAGGCTGCTGATGGAGGGGGCAGAGAGGCTGCTAGTGGAGGCTGCTGATGGAGGTGGGATAGAGGCTGCTGGTGGAGGCTGCTGATGAAGGGGGAGAGAGGCTGCTGGTGGAGGATGCTGATGGAAGGGGGAGAAAGGCTGCTGCTGGAGGCTGCTGATTGAGGGGGAAGAGAGGCTGCTGGTGGAGACTGGTGGTGATGGAGAGGGGAGGGTGGCTGCTGGTAGAGTATACTGATAGAGGGGGAGAGAGGCTGCTAGTGGAGGCTGCTGATGGAGGAGGGAGAGAGGCTGCTGGTGGAGAAGGGAGAGAGGCTGCTGGTGAAGGAGGGAGAGAGGCTGCTGATGGAGGGGAGAGAGAGGCTGCTGGTGGATGCTGGTGATGGAGGAAGGAGAAAGGCCGCTGGTGGACGCTGCTGATGGAGGAGGGAGAGAGAGAGGCTGGTGATGGTGGTGGAGACTTACGGTATGGGGTGCATTATACTATGTGGAGTACTATCGGGAGCGCTTTGTAATTTATGGAGGGATAAGGGGAAGCATTTTAATTGGAGGACTATGGTGGTGGGAGGAGAAAACCATATATACCAAAATAAGGGCCATATTCCAGGAGGAGGACCATATATAGCAGGATGAGGGACATTAATACTAAATTAAAGGGAAGAAGGGTTGATTTGTAAGTCTTTATGGGATTTAGAACGTTACACGGGGCTCATACATCTGACCAATGTGCGGGGGGGCCCCGGTCTAAATTTCGCATCGGGGCCCATCAGACTCTAGTTACGCCACTGGTGGCCACCCTCCCTAGAGACATGCTGTCCACACAGGTGGGCATGTGAGGGGTTAATATATGTAATTATAGTATAGCCGGCTATTGTCGGCATTTACAATTTTGTGAATGAAACCCGGCGGCTCCTCGCTGTGTAGGAAATACAGTATGTAATGTATGTACTGTATCAGCTACTAGCCACGGTCCTGAAAGCTTTAACATTAGGTCTATGGGCAGCGCACCGCCATAGACCTAATACTACAGCTTTCGGGACCATGGATAGCAGCAGATACAGTACGTACATTACGTACTGTATCTCCTCCACAGCGAGGAGCCACCGGCTTCATTCATAAAATTGTAAATGCCGACAATAGCCGGCCATACTATAATGGCACATATTAACCCCTCACCTGTGTGGACAGCATGTCTCTAGGGAGGGTGGCCACCCCCTAGAGACCTGTTGCCCACATTGATTATTAATTTTAACCCTTTGCTCATCCTGAGCAATCCGGTTACCGCATAGCGGTTTGCAGGACACATTTTGTGTAAAAAATGTGTGTGAAGGCAATTGCGGTTACCACATCCAAATCTGAATGCGGTAAGCGCAATTACCCTTGCAAATGTCACCCTAGCCTAAGGCTAGGATCACACTTAGGAGTGTTTTAAAAAAAAACGCATTCGCTAATGCATGCATTATTTTTGGGTGGTTTTTAGGTGGATTCTGACTGGTTTAGAGTTCTGGGTGGCTCCTAAAAAACGCATGTGTTAACGCAAGTGGCACATATGTGCCCTGCGTTAACGCATGCATTTTCACATGTGTCCTTTGGACACATGAGTTGACGCATGCGTTGCCCATAGGGCCCCATGATCCCCATGATACAAAAATGCACCAAAAAATGCAGCATGATGTGTTTTTTCGTGCTGAGACAAAAATTCATGGAAAAGATGCATGGCACTATGGCAATGCGTTTGTGCAATTACAACATGCGTTTTTTGCATTGGTGCCTATGGATCCGTTTTTCACAAAAGACGAGTGTCAAAAACACATGGAAAAAATGCATCCACGACGCCAGTATGACCCTAGCCTAAGCCTGGTATTAAGAAATAAAACCCAAAACGCTGAGTGACGCAGAAATATATGTCCACAGCAGCCTTTATTGATTACAAAGTAAAACACATCAACCACAATACCTTCTTTTCTAAAAAGATCCTGGATAGCCTAAAAAAATCACTGGACAGCACCAGAATACATACTTCCCATTTACACCACTCCACCTCGGGGATTGACAAATGTCATGGTGATGTCTCTTTTTAAAACTTTTTTAACTTGTTTCCCGGGAACCGTCCCAGCATCAACTAAACCATAACTCAGTAATGAAGGGTCAACATACCTCTGATGTGACTCTAGGCCATTCCTCACCTCCTCACCTCCAACTGCAATGGCATTATTACAAAATTGTCCAAAGCAACACACCGCTGCCAAAATGTTCATGTTAGCAAAATTAAGAAAATAACATAAAAGCAGGTGGATGGGTCGTTCACTGGTCCTGAATCTGTAGGGAAAACAATGCTCCAATGGCTTCTCCTCTTCTTTTAAAGGTTCCCTTTACTTTTTCCACACCTATTCCCACAAACTTTCTACCCAATCCTAAACTAAATTTCAGTCTATGTGACCTGGCCTCTAACCCCACACCTCATTAACTTTATATGTGCACGTGCAAAATCAGATATGAACCCTTTCTTAACCAAACTATCTATTAACCCTTTCATGGCATTCCATTTTCCAGTGGTGTAACTAGAGTTTGATGGACCCTGGTGCGAAATTTAGACTTGACTTACCTCCCACGTTGGTCAGAGGTATGGGCACAGTGTAACTAACTACATCCTATAAAAACTCACAAATTAACCCCTCTCCCCTTCATTATGTATTAATATTCCTCATCCTGCTATATATGGTCCCCTCCTGGAATATTGCCCTTAGGCTAAGTGCCCACTGTGGGTATTTTTTTGAGCTGCGTTGATGCTGCATTTTTCAGCAACAGAAAATGCAGCTATTTCAAAAGGCGCACCAACACATTTGTGGTGCGTTTTTGCTGTTTTTTTAGTGCTGCTTTTTCCAGCTGATTAGAATGGCTGTCAATTGGAAAACACTGACAAAAACAGCTTAGTTAAGTGACAGCGCCTTTTATATACACATGCATTTTTGGCAGCAAAAACGCAACACCTAGAAATGCACATAGAGGGCACAGCTTTTGGAAAATCACATTGATTTCAGTGTTAAAGCTGTGGGTGCTGCATTTATGCTGAAAAAACACAGCTAAAAAATGCAGCAAAGCCACACAGTGGGCACATAGCCGTATCCTGGTTTATATGTCCCTCATCCTTGTGACGTATCCCAGGGCCGTAGGGTACTCGGAACCGAGCTGTTAAGCAGTTCTGGGGAGTCACAGGTGTCGAGCTTCCGTGACCCTGGGTTAAGTTGTTAAGGGAGTTCTTGGCTTGATAGTAAAGGGGGTGATGATAAGGTAGGTTAGTCGTGATGCCACCCGTAGATTGTAGCTATTAGTGGCCACCGCTACTGCAGAACCTCTGAGGATGATGGATGGCAGCTGGGATGGAGCAGCTCCCCATGGGCGGAGTGGATCCCCAGGGCAGTGTATGAGGTAAGGATGTAGGGTGCAGGATGGCAGTCGCAAAGCAGCAGACAGACTCACGGTTTGTTGGTTCCTCAGTCCTTTTACTTATGCAACAGGAATACTGACAGATGATGGTAAGCTGAGTCCGTGCACCTGAGAGCAACTTGGGTTTTCCTAACCCAACAGGTTCTGATGCATCCTTGCTGTGCCTTGTTAGCGGGTCCCTGCTGCTGCTTAAGCTGAGCTGCTGGCCCTTCCTCCCTCCTGCTTGGTGCCGGTATCGTCCTTCTCTAGCTCCTCGTCTCAGGTGGCTGGTCCTGTGCTCTTTACTCTGCTTTGCCTCCAGACACAGTGTGGCTGTGGAACTTGGAATTCCCTACCTTCCGGTATTGAATGCCTGGTTGTTAGGCCCTGCACAGCCTCGGACTCCCTGTGTCCGTTTCAGTGCCGCTTCTCCTCTGGGTTGAGCATGACACCGCTCCACTCCCCAGGCTTTCCTCCACTTCCTTAGAACCTGCCTTGGGTCCCTCATGCTAGGCTTGGCTATCCTGGGACAAGCTTAGCACTGCTCCAGTCCACAGGATGTCTTCCTCAGTCCTAGGAACTAAACTAACTCCACCCCAGCCCAGAATTTATAGGGGAGCTCACCCTGAACCCGGGTTTAGGTCTCACCTTCAGGCCTAGAGGCAGAAATGTGTTTTGTGCAGTTTCTGTCTGGTGTGGATACGCTCTGTTACTCTCAAGTGTGACACTACCACCTGCGGGCAATAATGACACAGTGGCACTTGGACTCTGGGGTGCCACACTTGCTTATATGGTACTCCACCTCCCACCCCCATTGTCCTTCAATTATTATAATGCATCATATTATCCTTCACACAGTATAATGTAGCCACATAGCCCTCCATACAGTATAATGCAGCCTCATAGCCCTCCATACAATATAATGCAGCCTCATAGCCCTCCATACAGTATAATGCAGCCTCATAGCCTCCATATAGTTTAATGTAGCCTTATATTATAATGCAGCCACTTCTCCTTCCCCCATAATTCTCTGGCCTCCATGTACCCACTTATTAAAAACTTTAAATCTGTACTTACCTCTCCCGATTCTCCTGCTGCTCTGGTCTCCTTGTGAAAACTGAAAACCCAGGAGGAGGCGATTTCAGCATGTGTTCCACTGTGGAATGCATATAGCAGGAAGTAGGATGCAGGAGGGTCCCTGACACATGGTCCTCATAGTGGCCCATGGTGTGCCGCACAGTGACATGGATGTGCGTCCTCGGGGATGTACATCTATGTGATGCAGGCGCTGGGGTTGATGGGTGTGGGCCCCTGTACATCCATGTCCCATCACAGTCACGACCCTTGTGAAATCTATCATTACGCCCCTGTCTCTTCCAATCCACTGTAATGTCTGGGTCTTCACTCTTCCTACATCCTTTGCAACAGTTTGTAGAGTAATGGCTAATTTTCTATAGAAGTAAAGTGACTGTGCAGGAAAAAACTCTAGCAGTACACTGCATTGCAGCAGTGTATGAATGTAGCCTAAACGTTTATTTTGTGCTCCATTAGTTAATTAGCTACTTTTTTTCTACAATATGACCACTTTCCAGATCTAAAGTGTAATTATTGTGTATTATCATCACTGGCTAATGTAAAACAAGGCTCTGTGGGCAATGAGAACACAGCTAAAGATTTGGGATGTTCTTCCTCCTGTTACGTTTTAATTCTGATTAGCTCATGCTTGCCCAGAGGGGGACCTGGGAAGTACATAAGGAATGTACACTAATATATACATTTCAGATTTAATCTTTTAATTTATATAAAAATAAATCCAGAAAGGACAGCATCACTAACTAGATGGGTGCAAAACTCCCCAAGGAAGAGTATTTATCAAAAGTATAAAATAAAAAAAAGTAGGCAGCACATCCATTGAAGTGAAAAAGTGAGAATCCTTTATTTGCCAGCAGCAGCTACGGTAGTATTTCTTCTAACAGCATTTAACAGCAAGATTACAATTGACTACAGGGCTCAATCACTATCACATTAGAAAGCACAGTTGTGTATATTCAGCTTTGTATGAATCCTCTGTTCATTAAGTGGCTGAGAAGACAGAACAGAAAGCAGAAAGACATCATTTTGAGCTGCAGTCAAAAGAAATCTAGAATGATTGAAAACCCCCAAAAGTTTGTTTTTATTCAAGTACTGCTGTGTTGTGACATTTGGAGACAAGCGGAGTAGGTATTGTACAGAGCACATCAGCGCGTCTCCACTCTGTCAAACAGTTTTCCTACGTTGACAACTCAGAAGAAAGTAAAATATTTATTTACTGAATAGAAAAGCCATCGGGCCAAGCTTACAGCTGCCCTGGACATAATTACGAGCAGTCTTGTATGGATCAGATGAACTTCACTCATCTGGATTGATGTTCCACACATTTTAAATCAGATTTTCCTAGAAGACGGCTTAACACTTTGTACAAAACTTTCTTGCTTAGCTTTTTGGCATCATCCACCGTTCATTACATTCTCAGTCATTTGGAGGACAAATATTACATATGACTGATCCTTTCTTCTTTATATAATTGTCCAGGAGTAGGACACTCCCTCATTCTTTTAGAAACAGCACCATCCCTGACCTGTGTATGGTATTGCAGCTAAACTTCATTCACTTCAGTGAGGCTGAGTTACAGTACCAGTTTTTTCTAATTATGGAGAAACCCCTTTAAAATGAGAAGACCAGATGTGATGTTGACGCTGTGTCTGGGCACCATATAAGGCTGCTTTCACATCAGCATTTTTTTTAAATCGCGGCAGATGCAGTGAAAAAAACGCATCTGCCGCGATTACCGCATAACTGCTGCACTTGCGGCACAGTTGCGGCAAGCCCCATACAATGTATATGCGTTTTTTTTTCGCGGCCGCACCTGCCGCAAGTGCCAAAACCGCACTTGCCGCACCTGCCGCAAGTGCCAAAACCGCACTTGCCGCACCTGCCGCAAGCCCCCTATACATTGTATGGGGCTTGCCACAACCGCGCCTCAACCATGCCGCAAGTGCAGCCGGTATGCGGTAATCGCGGCAGATGCGTTTTTTTCACCGCATCTGCCTCGATTTGAAAAAAAACGCTGATGTGAAAGGGGCCTAAGACTGTGATTTTTTTCTATGTACAGCAGGGGAGGGGAACTCAAAGCCTCAAGGGCCGCCAACAGTTCTTGTGTTCAGGATTCCTTAGCATTGCACAGGGGTTTGGAATCATCACAAGTGCAGGTGATTATATTATGACATGTGCAATACTAAGGAAATCCTGAAAACATGTCCTGTTGGCAGCCCTTGAGGCCTCGGGTTACAACCCTGGCACACAGACACCACTAAAATGCTGTGGCGAGAGTCTAGGGTTGCTGAGCAGTGCTGGAAGAAAACACATTTGCAAGAAGACTACACAGCATTCAAACAAGCATTTCTCACATTCAAGTCAGCACTTAACACCACTAAACAGAAATACTTCATTACCCTCATATCCTCTTTATCCCACAACCCCAGGCAGTTATTCAACACATTTAACTCTCTCCTTCGCCCCCCACTGCCCTCCTCCCCCACTTCTCGTATCTCTGCAGAAGTCTTTTCAACACACTTCACGAACAAGATCGATCAGATCAGACAAGTCTTTGCTACCCAACCATCACAACCCCTATGTATATCAGACCACGCCCCTCCCCCACTAACCCTCCTCCCCTCCGTCACTGAAGGAGAACTTGCACACCTCCTCTCCAAATCACACCTCACCACTTGTAGATCAGACCCCATCCCATCCCACTTCCTCCCCAACCTCACCACCACGCTTATCCCACCCCTAACCTACCTCTTCAATCTATCACTAATCTCCCGGACCTTTCCTTCCACTTTCAAACATGCAACAATTACACCTGTCTTGAAGAAGCCATCTCTCGACCCGACCTCAACATCCAGCTACCGCCCCATATCGCTGCTCTCGTTTGCCTCCAAACTTCTTGAACAGCATGTCCACACTGTACTCTCATCCCACCTCTCATCCAACTCTCTGCTTGACAACTTTCAATCTAGCTTCCGCCCCCACCACTCCACTGAAACCGCCTTAACCAAAATCACTAACGTCCTACTTACCGCCAAAGCTAACGGACACTTCTCCATCCTCCTCCTTCTTGACCTGTCCTCTGCATTCGACAAAGTAAACCACTGCCTCCTATTACAGATCCTCTCTTTCATTGGTATCACTGACCTTTCTCTCTCCTGGATCTCTTCCTACCTTTCCAACCGCACATTTAGCGTCTCCCACTCCAACACTACCTCCTCACCCCATCCTCTCTCTGTTGGGGTCCCTCATGGCTCTGTCCTGGGACCCCTTCTTTTTTCCATCCATACCCTTGGCCTAGGACAAATGATAAAGTCTTATGGATTCCAGTACCACCTGTATGCTGATGACACTCAGATCTACCTCTCTGGCCCAGACGTCACCTTTCTGCTGTCCAGAATCCCAGCGTATCTATGAGCCATATCCTCCTTCTTCTCTTCTCGCTTCCTTAAACTAAATGTAGACAAAACTGAACTCATCTTCCACCCATCTTGTGCACCTCCCTTACTTGATCTATCTATCCCAATAAATGATATCGCACTTTGCTCTGTACCTGAAGTCCACTGCCTCAGAGTGATCCTTGGTGCCTTATCCTTCAGACCACACATTCAAGCTCTCACCACCTCCTGCCACCTCCAACTCAAAAATATTTCCAGAATCCATCCCTTCCTCAACCTTCAATCTACTAAACTACCAGTGCATGCCCTCATCATCTCCCATCTCGACTACTGCAACCTCTTCCTCTGTGGCCTACCTGCTAACAGTCTTGCACCTCTCCAACCTGTCCTTAACTCTGCTGCTCGACTAATCCACCTCTCTCCTCACTGCTCCTCCACTTCTACCCTCTGCAAATCCCTCCACTGGCTCCCAATTCCCCAGCGTATCCAATTCAAACTACTAACATTGATTTACAAAGCCACCCACTATCTGATCCCCCCATATATCTCAGAACTAATCTCCCGATATCATCTAACTCACAATCTTCGATCCTCCCAAGACTTCCTCCTTTCCTCCACACTTGTACATTCCTCATCTAACTGCCTGCAAGACTTCGCTCGAGCATCCCCATCCTCTGGAATTCTGCACCTCAAAACATCCGACTGTCTCCTACACTAGGAACCTTCTAACGGAATCTGAAAACCCAAAATAATTGTGAAATTGTATGGAATTCACTTGTAAATACTGTAGGTCATGAAAAGTCTGAAGCAGTGGCTGAAAGTTTATCATAGTGGATTTACTAAAAAAAAAAAAAATAATGAGGCTGCATAGTATTAATGTCTGTGCCGGCTCAGACTGACGTATAAAGAGGCAGCAAATAGATTAGTTGTTCCCCCTGTGCAGTGGTGGGCCCCTAGGCTCCAATGTCTATATACCCACTGGATGCACTGTATATGGACAGGTGGTGTATGGTGTATCATCATTTATGTGACGGATACCCATTTTATTATTCCACAGGTGCATAGGCTGGCAGAGATTTTATAAAGGAGTACCAGCAGAATACCCAACATCCTCCCTCCCCAGGCCCACCATCTTACATCAGCGGCTTCTTCCTTTATAACAGGGGTTGGAAACTCCAGGCCACGAAAATGCCAATGGTGTGAGTTTTCATGGTTTCCTTACCATTGCACAAGGTGTTGTACTCATCACCAGTGCAGTTTATTATATTATCACCTGTGCAATACTAAGGAAATCCTGGAGGCCTGTAGTTCCCTACCCCTGCTCTTTAGGCCATGTGCACACGTTGAGTATTTGATGAGTTTTTTACCTCAGGATTTGTAGACAAAACCAGGAGTGGAGTAATCAGAGGAAAAGTCTAATAGAAACACCTGCACCATTTCTGTATTTAATTATACACTCCTGGTTTTGGCTACAAATCCTGAGGTAAAAAAAACTCATCAAATACTCAACGTGTGCACGTGGCCTTAAACATCTTGCAGCTTCTTGCTCAAGCTTCCAGCCCTCTGCAGAATTCAGATGGCCTCAAACATCCAGCTATTCTGAGGGAACACAGAACAGAAACAGATTGAGGAAAGGGAATATCTAATACTGACAAAATAGTGTTCCATCTGCTTCTAGGTCATTAAAATAAATCCATTCTCTTGTCAGCAGTTTCTCCCCCAAGGGGAACTGTAACTCCCAGTATGCCCTGACAGCTGACCATGTGAACCTACTGGAAGTTTTAGTTTTTTTTTTCCACATGATTCACTCCACAAAGAACAGTTTTTTAAGGGAATATGTCAGTAGAATCAGCTCCATCAAACTGTATATAATGACATACAGGTCTTTAAAATGTAGAATTGACACCTTATTATCTTCTGTTTGTTGCTGCAAGTAGCATTATTATTAATATGTTGAATAAAGTGTCACTTAAAGAGGCATTGCCTCCAGAGGTTTTTCCCCCCAAACAGTGGCCCTTCAAATGCTCTGTCATTCCCTGTCATGGCACTTAACAAATCAATACATATCAGAGAACACACTGATTAATAGAATGCAGCAACATACAGAAAATATAAAGGTGTTGATAGATTTACATTTTGAAGACCTGCATGTGCATATATGTTGATGTGGGGTGTGGGGGTGTGTATTGTTGTTACTGACAGATTCCCTGTAAATGAGTTCATTTTTAGCCTTCACAGCATAATACTGCTGCACAGCATAAACATAATACATAATACTGTAATTTCCTCCGGATCAATAAAGTTTATCTTATCTTATCTTATAACTGCAATAACCTCACAGATAATCACTTTAAGGCCTCAGTTGCACTTAAGGCACTTTACACACACAGATATCTCTTCAGATATTGGTCACAGATCTCTGGTTGCAGTGAAATCGTGGACACATTGCTCCATTTTGTGGCTGTGTACAAATGTAACAATGTGTCCATGATTTCACTGCAACCAGAGATCTGTGACCAATATATCTGTGTGTGTAACGTGGCCTTTATGTTTACAATGGAAAAGAGCAAACCAATAAAACATTGGATTGTCCTTGCACCATTGTTAACCAATGGGGCAGTGTATATCTGCGAGTTTTTTCTCATGTCAAAATGGCATGAGAAAACAAATTGCAGCATGCCGTGTTTGGTGGCGAGTCTCAAATCACTTTTTCCCATGCAAGTCTATGGGTGTGAGGGAAACATCGGACTGCACTAGGATGTCACCCGACTGCAGAGCCATATACGCCAAGACAAGTAATGGAGGCGCTGGGGAGATTAATCTCTCTCTCTCCTCTGCATCTGTGATCTGGTGGTTGGATTGGATCACAGTAGATGACACTCTGATCACACTTGCAGCAGAGCCTAAACTGACCTAAACTGAGTGCCATTAGAATATTGCTCCCAATACTCACGCATTAGATACCATACGCTGGTGAAACCCCGGCATTAGGCTGAGGATGGAGGTCATCTTTGACCACAACACAGGTCGTGAGACCCAAGATTTCCTTTGACATTGCTGCAGTGCAGATTAATGGAGATGAATATGGTCCATTATGACCCTTAGGGTACCTTTACACGCCGCTACTGGAGGATGGATACAACCCGCTACAGGCTACAAATGTAGCTTGTAGCGTCAATATAGCCCGTAGTAGCGGCGTGTAAAGGTACCCTTAGGGTATCGTGACAAGCAAGTCACAGAAAGTCAGACCCAGTTGTAATTTTTGTGACCTGTCTATCGTAGTCACATTACCTCATTCAACTGCATTATGCTGCGATGTAGAAGTGGCATTTGTCCGTGCAACCACCTTTCCATTCAAATATATAGAACAAGTGTCGACCAGTAATTTGCTAACAATGGTCAGGTTTTACATGCTTGTAGTTGTAAAGTGGTTGACCCCCAGTATCAATTTTATTGGTAGGTCCTCGGCATCCCTGCCTGACATAATCCTTGCAGAACATTGTATTGTGAAGTTAAAAGCTGGAAATTAATCTTCACTATATCAGAATCATAATGTATCACTCAAAGACCAATAATACTTTAAGGATGTCAATATTAACACATCAATGTGTCTAGAAAGAAGACACAAAGCAATAATGTGATATAGAATGACAACGATGCCAACCTACGCTCACAATAAAAGGGTCTCATGCCTGCAGGTAAAATATTCATGAGAAACACAATGCGTAAACTCAGTCTTTTATGTAGGAAATGTAAAACTTGTAGATATTGTACAATCAATTATATTTATGTCCTCCTGGACTCTCATCAGATTAATCGTGGCGCAGTAAGAGGAAACAGTTGCCAAAGTAACTATGATCTAAATCACTGAGGAACCGGAGTGAAAGAACAAAGGGGAAAAAATAAACTAAGTGACCCAAAGGACAGCTTTTCATGTGTTCTTTATGGAGCCATCAATACTAACGCTCAGACATTTTTATGCATTACATACATATTTCTGAAGAGAATGGCTGCCTGTATTTGGCAACAATCATAGACGCGATAGCCACACAATTAAAGAGCCGATGACATAAAAGGAGGCATGACAAGTTCTAGACATTCTTATATATTCCACATCAGAACTTCTCATCTAATCATGGAGGTTGCAAGATTTAATGTTCATTAACATTATTCAAATTCCACTGTGATTTGCAATATTTAATTGTATCTAGAGCTATTTCCATTTCTCATTTCCATCCTTCTTGCTCTCAGAGCAAAATGGATAGCTCATTTTGTTTTGACTCTGAGGCATTCATGTATCATACTGCCTTATTGCTCAAAGGGACCAATCAGAGCCCACGTTTTTTAAGTACAATTGATAGCTGAACTTTATGCTATTGGCAAGAAGATAACTTTTTATTGGACCCAGCTACGATACATGATGCCCAGAGCCTCGAGCCTCAGGGTTTATATTGTGTTGAGGTAATCCAACAAAACGATCCAGAACCTCTAAAGAAAGAATACTTTATTTCCAAATTTAAAAAAACAAAAAACATTGGTTGGATGGTGTGCAAAAATATGATATATGAAATAAGGAAAATCCCCTAATGCATAAAAAATTGATGCGTTACAAGGCAAACATCTTTTACTAATGTCCTTAAAATGAGTTCACTTAATATACTTCTAAAAATAGTATATACATATATGTAATTCGAAACTTACGAAAATGTAAACTTTGTGGACAAAGTGTATCAAGCGTCAATATTCAGTATGCCTCTAAACCGAGTAGAACTTGCCTGCAATAAATTATATATTGACTACATACATGTACTGTAAGTTACGACAAAGAATTGATGATCACATTATGGATTTTAATAATGTTAAAATTGTGAATAAATTCACTGTGTCCAAACATTTCTTACAAGAGAATAAAGTTAACCTGGAGAGAATGGAATATTTTGGTGTAGAAGAGTTAACCCTTTACCTAGAGGTGGAGATTGAAGTCAAGCTTTACTCAACAAAGAGACGAACTGGATAGTGATGATTGATTAATATGTCCTGTATGCAAGGTTTAAACAAGCAGATTTGATCCTGCACTACTAGGATGCTATATATACTGTATACATACTTTATATTTTATTATATTTCGAATTACATATGTATATGTACTATTTTTGGAAGTATTTTAAGTGACCTCACTTATGATGTGGGCAAGGGAGTGTACTTCGGTTGAATTGTTTAACTATGGAGTTACTCTTTCTTTAGGTTATGAGTAAGAGGTATTTGCCTTGAAAAGCATCAACGTTTTATGTATTAGGGGCACTGGCAGACACAGACAGTAGAGGACCCTTGTTCAAGAACAGTACAAGGTCCCTTTTTAGTCCAATAACTCATCAAAATGCACAATTTCATCTGTATTATTGAATTGGGTACCCTTACCTCATGGCCCCTGTGCTGCTGCACAGGTTGCACCAATGATATGTCTACCCTGATTAAGGGGATTTTCCTTCCTTTTTATACAATCTCTTGGCATGCCATCCTATCAATGGTTTTTTTAATGTGGAAATAAAGTATTCATGTTTTAGAGGTGTTGGATCGTTTTGTTGAATAATCTCATTGTTGGCGGATTATGATCCTGGCACTCAACAAGAGAGATGAGCTTGACATATTTTTTGTACTTTATACTGGATTAGTGTATTTGTACAGTTACACTTTCAACATTTTTTTTACTTAGTTATATAGTGCCATTAACAGCATAATGGCACTGTATAAGTGAGCATATGGAAAGTATTCCTGTATGGAAGTGTGTCTTGTCATCAAATCATAGGCAAGGAAGTGGAGTAATACAAACCTAAGTTTACATGTAGAATTGTTTTCAGGTGTTAGAGAGTGCCACAGTGTTCAGACCATGGCAAACAATGTGCGCAGTACCTGGGGGTAATTTACAGTCGGGCGCATTAATTATCACTACATAAAGAGTTTGATACTTAGAAGTAGAAACCACTGACGTTCCTGTCCTGACTCTTCTGATATGTCATGGCGGCCGTCACACGGTTCAATGTAATGCACGATATCGCTTAAGCGATCTGCGTGTTGATCGCTTAAGCGATATCGTTTGTGCGTCGCTGCGTGCAATCAAGCGATTTTACAATGTAAACTCGCTTGATCGTGACATCGCAGATGTGAGAGCGGAGCTCATATCAAGCGATAAACGCTTGTTCAATCTGCTTCATCATGGTGTGTGACACCACGATGAACGATCTCCAGCGGCACAGCCTATGCTGGGAGATGGTATCTATGGTAAACGTCGGGCACTAAGCGCCGCGCAGCGCCTAGTAACCCGATGTCTACCATAGTTACCAGCGATCTCGCTGCTCCACATCGCTGGTGAGTCTGTCTGTGTGACAGCTCACCAGCGATGTGAGCGATATCGTTAGCGATCGCGCGTGCACGTGATCGCTAACAATATCGCTCACGATATTGATGAGTGTGACGGCCGCCATGGACACATGAGAAGATCTTACTGGTGAAGTATTGCCGCATAGGATGGAAGGCCTCTTCTGTAATGAAGGGTGTATTTATCATTATTATGCTTCTCTTATATAGTGCCATCATATGAAGCAGCGATTTAAGGAAGTTATCATTACTGTCCCCATAGGGCTAAGTTAGAAAAGTTAAATCTCATTTATTTGTATAAATACATGTGTGGTCAATACAAAAGACTGGCACCTGGCTTCCAAAGACTTTACAAAGGAGCAGGGGTCACTCACTGCGGGTTTAGGAAAGGTGATTCTGGCATCTACTGTAAATAGGAAAGGGTTCTTTACCGTTAGAGCAGTCAGACTGTGGAATGCCCTAAAGCAAGCGGTAGTAATGGCAGACACTACATTATAGTAGCTTTGCAGGTTATAAATAATAATTTAGTGATAGTGAATGTATAACTGGTGGTGAACGGTTTAACCTGATGGACAAAAGTCTTTTTTCATTATATGTAACTATATAAGTATGTAAGTACGGGCTCTGAGACAAGCAGTGATTTTCATTAATTTGATACCTCTGAACATCACTTTTATAATCTTTAGATGAGCAGATCAGCCATATACAGGTTGTGAAAGGCTACAATATCCTGCTTTAATACTTGATTCTTCTGTGGTTTATGGGAATTTGGCCCCTCAGGCACCTTAGTCTGTGTGCAACTAATATCTTCACACATCCTATGTGACTCCTTTTATGAGAGGAAAGTGTAAAAAAATTGGACAGAAATTATTCAGTCTTTCTCTGCCTTCAACTAGCACTGGCTAATAGTTCTCTTGTAAACGCTATGCAAGAATTTTTTGGTTGAAAACATGTTGTTTTTAGAGGAGTTTTATATAACATCTTTCAAATTGAATATAAAAATTGCGCAGTATAGTATATATGAAAATAGATTCACTATTCACTGACAAAATACTGATGCAGGTACTATAGGTCACAAAATAATACTAAACAAAAAAAATTGTTATAAATTGTAAAACTAAAAATAAGTCTCTGTTTTATTTTTGTGAGGCTGTTTGGGGAGAATATCTTTTTCATATGGAGCAACTTGTACTTCAATGATTATTCTTCAGAAGACTGAAAGAAAGTTCAATGTCATTCCGCAAATTGATTACACAAATAATTCACATGAGATATATTTTCTCGTCTACACATCTATAGCTACAAACAGTATAATAGGAAACGGATATTAGAAATGCCGAAGGTGCAGTATTTGCATTTGCACAACCTAAAGGAAGAACAGATGGATGCATTTATTGGCAAACATATCAAAAAGTCAATAAATATGGATGAATATTAATGCTTTGCACATGTGAAGCACTCTAGATCTTTTGCTGCCTAGATTCACAGCTTCTTATTATGTCCTATGCTATTGCGGTAGTAAACATGTGCACAACATTTATGACTATATTGTGCTTTATAGGCCCAGGGAGAGGAATACTTAGTATTTTATGTGTTTATTTGTTTGTGTGTGTTATGTTGCATGGCTATACGTTACAGTGTGACACATAGCATTACATTTTATGTGACTTTCTGTGATGCATTTGATGACAGATTGGATAAATGTGTCTGCTTTCTTTTCAGATATTGTAGAAGGATCAGTCAATCATGGCATTGTCCTTAATGAGCAGAAAGGACTTACTCTGCTTTATTTCGGAAGTTCTAAAAACTCTTGTATAAGCGATCCAAGTTTATGTGGTCCAGAAGGTTAGTGCTTGGCTAAGTCTTACTTATTTTCGATTACTGACCATTTGACATGATCATGTCAGATTTAACTGGGTCTTCTAGTACATTGCATTTCTTTTATGGTACCTTTACACGCCGCCACAGAGTGCAGCAACCGGTAGGCACCGCACTTGCACAAGCGCGTTTTTAACGGTGGATACCGATCGCCGATGCCGCATATACACGCCGCCACAACGTGCTCCACTGAAGGTATTTTTGTTCCCCGGAAGTGCCGACAGGTGCCGCGGCTTACCTCCTGTGGAGTACCTTCCCTGGTTTACACGCTGCTACCACAAAGGAATATGGGCGTACATCTTTCGCGCCGTAAGTACATAGGCTTGACAGAGTTGTGTATTTCGTGATGCACAAGCGTTGATTGGACAACGCAATAGCATCATGATTGGCCAGCCTGTGCAGGAAGGCTGGCTAATACATGACGCCATTGCAATTGAGGACTGTGAATGGATAGCACTTTAAATATGGCGCCCTGTGATGGGACAACCAATCGTAATGCAGGAGCTAATACCAATGATCGCTGATGGGGCATGGTATCCATGACGCCGTGGCACGCCCCTGGGAATTTGCTAGGCCATGCAAATACCGTGCCTGTGCCCCGTTTACACGCCGCCACCATAGGAATTGTTCCTTCCTGTTTTTGAGCACGTCTCAGAAACAGGTATCCGAAGGAACTGCTAGACATGGGAAGGAACTCCTGAATTACACGCCACCATTTCGTAGTGATTTCATGGCAACAGGCACAATTGTGTCCGATGCCTGGTGGTTTCTCCCTTCCTGTGGCGGTGTGTAAAGGTACCATTAGATGTTCATCCGTAAAGAACCTGCAGTCTTTCTCTATAATGTTTTTACTTTGGTCAGTTTCCCTCCAACTTTATTGTCTGAATTGTCTAATTGATACCGTCACATTGCAGTCAGTACTCAATGTCTACTCTACACTCTCGGACTTCCTCCTCCTTGTGTCTACCTAAAACAGCTGGAGTCTCTTAAGAACATAATGATTCAAAGATCATACCGTACCTGATCCTAATGCTTTTTCTGTGGACACTATCTTTTTTTATAAAGGGTAAGCTCCACAAACATAACCGTTCTTACATGGACTTCTATGTCACTTAAGCTTCCCCAGCCAGTGCTGAGCCGGGCACATGAAATAGGAGGTCCTGAAAATTAGCTACTGCATTAGGGGTGAAGGGCAGGGGGACAATTGTATCAGAAACCCCATATTTCCTGCTTTTCCTCCTGCTTCTGCTAGTTGACTTTTGATGAAGTCTAAAATCGTATTTAGTAGTGATGGGTGAACCCAAACTGTACTGAACTGGGTACAGCTCCCGAACATGGATATCCCTGAGACGACCATATTACAGTTATGCTTCGGATGGAGGGCTTTAAAAATTAGCCAATCAGTGATTTAACAGCAGTGTTATACCTACCAAGTACCGCACACTTGTACTTCTGGGCGGCACATTAACTTCCTGATTATTCACTACACTGGCTCCAACAGCCAATCACAGACACCCATTCTCTATGACAGCATTTATGTATGTCTTTTACGCCCCTTGCCCATTATGTTGGTGTCTGTGATTGGTTGCAAAAGGCAACAAACCTGCTGTCCTAGTGCTGCAAAAATAAATAATTTAAAAAAATGTACATAGGGCTTCGCCATATTTTTGATTCTCAGTGCAGATAAAAAGGAAAGCTATGGGCTGCCACAAGCTATGGGCTGCCACCCCAAGCTGCCTGGCTTTACCATGGCTGATGATCAAAAATACAGGGGAGCCCAGTATTTTTTTTAATTATTTAAATAAATAATTAAAAAATAATATGTTGGTTTCGCCCTATTTTTGATTACCAACCAAGGTAAGGACCAGGCAGCTTGGGACTGTTATTCTCAGCATTGGGAGGTCCACTGCTATTTCCCCCCTCCAGGCTACAGGATAGCATACCACCGCCGCCCAAGAAGTCCTGGCGTTTTACCTGGCTCTTCCCAATGCCCTGGTGCAGTGGCATTGTGGTGATAGAAGGAGTTAATTATAGCTGAGTATTGATAGCTTATATTAAGCTGTAGATTGATAATATTCAAGCTTCTATGAGACCCGCGCATAATATGTGTGTAAATAGTTAAAAAACACACGCAAAGAAAAATCCTTTACTTGAAATAAAACACACAGACAACCCTTATTTTACCACTTATTAACCCCAAAAATACAATCTGATGGTAATCTACAACAATATTCAGCAAGGCACATGATCCTGGCTCTGCTACATCCAGATACTAAAGCAATGGAAAAAGCGTCCTTTAGCTGCAGTGTCTGGGATCACACTGAGTCACCGAGGGCTCCCCACGGCAGTCAGAGAACACAGGGGACATTGCAGCCAGATTGCGTGACATTGTGGCATAGCTATCCGGCAATCCATCAGCAGGTTCAACTGAGTTCACCGCATGGGAAACTAGTGCTATGAACTCAGTTGAACATGCTGCTGGATTGCCAGCCAGCTATGCTGTCATATGCCGCAATATGCAAATATCTGTGTTTTCTGACTACCATTGGGAGCCCTCAATTACTCAGCGAGTACTGTTGTCTCTCCCTGCGGCAGTCAGTGTGAGCTCAGAGACTGCAGCAAGAGGATGCTATTTCCATCCATGCAGTCTCTGGATGTAGCAAAGCCAGGATCGTGTGCCTCACTGGATATTTCTGTGGATTACTGTTGAAGGGTATGTTATGGGTTGATAAATGGGAAAATGAAGGTTTTCTATGTGTTTTATTTCAAATAAAGGATTTTTTTAACTACCGTATATACTCGCGTATAAGCCGAGTTTTTCAGCCCAAAAATTGGGCTGAAAAGTCCCCCCTTCGGCTTATACGCGAGTCACAGTGTATTTGCTGTGGGGGGGGCTGTGACCGGGTGCTGGAGGAGGCAGGAGGGGGCCGCGGTGACCGCGGGCGGTCACGTGGGGCCGCCTCATTAGTGCAATGAATATGCACGGCTTCCCCCGTCCATCAGCGGTGGGGGGATGCCGTGCATATTGCAATACACTGGCCCTCAGCAGTGGTACACAGCCCCCCTCCTTATTATGTGTCCCCTAGGCTGCGGCACCTGTTAAAATAACAAACGTTTCATACATCACCTTTCCGGCGCCGCTCCTCCGGTCCCGGCTTCTTCCTGCTTGTGCCGGTTTCATGTGACCGGGCGCAGCTGATGACGTCATCTCCTGTGCCCGGTCACAGCACTAGAAGCTGGCACAAGCAGGAAGAAGAAGCCGGGAGCGGAGGAGCGGCGCCGGAAAGGTGATGTATGAAATGTTTGTTATTTTAACAGGTGCCGCAGCCTGGGGGACACATAATAAGGAGGGGGATCTGTGTGTCACTGCTGGGGGCCAAATGCAAGCCTGTATACCACTGCAGAGGGGCCTGTATACCACTGCACAGGGGCCTGTATACCACTGCACAGGGGCCTGTATACTACTGCACAGGGGCCTGTATACCACTGCATAGGGGCCTGTATACCACTGCACAGGAGCCTGTATACCACTGCACAAGGGCCTGTATACTACTGCACAGGGGCCTGTATACCACTGCACAGGGGCCTGTATACTACTAATAGGGGCCTGTATACCACTGCACAGGGGCCTGTATACCACTGCACAGGGGCCTGTATACCACTGCACAGGGGCCTGTATACTACTGCACAGGGGCCTGTATACCACTGCACAGGGGCCTGTATACCACTGCACAGGGGCCTGTATACTACTGCATAGGGGCCTGTATACCACTGCTGAGGGGCCTGTATACCACTGCACAGGGGCCTGTATACCACTGCATAGGGGCCTGTATACCACTGTACAGGGGCCTGTATACCACTGCACAGGGGCCTGTATACCACTGCACAGGGGCCTGTATACCATTGCTGAGGGGCCTGTATACCACTGCTGAGGGGCCTGTATAATACCACTGCTGAGGGGCCTGTATACCATTACTGAGGGGTGCTATATACCAGTGACGGGGGGCTATATAATAGGATGGGGGTCTGCTGCATTTCATACCCTAGGCTTATACGCGAGTCAATAACTTTTACCAGCTTTTGGGGGCAAAAGTAGGGGGGTCGGCTTATACACGGGTCGGCTTATACACGAGTATATACGGGTATTTACTCACAAAATAATGTGTTGGTCTCATAGAAGCATGAACATTATCAATTTAGGGCTTAATGACAAGCTGTCAATACTCAGCTGTCATTAACTCATTCTATAAAGCTCATGCCTCTGCTTCAAATGAATGCATCAATTTCTGGGGAGGTTGTGGGCTGCAATTCTGCTTGGGGAGCCCAATAACTATGGACCTCCCCATGCTGTGAATACCAGCCCTAAGCTGCCTGGTTGTTATCTTGGCTGACAATCAAAAATAGGGGGAAGCCCACACATTTTTTAAAATTATTTATTTAAAGGGAACCTGTCACCCCATATAAGCCCCCTAACCTGTCAATACCTGTCCCTGCAGCACCCAAATACTTTCTGAATCATCCCTGTCTGAGCTCTTTGGTGTTTGTAAAAGTGAAATAGTATGTTTTAATAATTTACATGATTTTTGTCGGGTGGGCGTTTCTGACAGTAGGGCAGTGTCCCCAGGGCTGCGCTCCCCCATCCTCCCCGCTCCAATTACGCCCCCATGGGTGCATGAGTGCGCTTTCTTATTTCAAATGACCCCCCTCTGAATTTTATGATATGGAATCACGTGATGCCAGTGCGCGTCATTGCAGGTGATGCGCAGTTCGCCGGGTGTAAGGCCGCCTTCATCATGTGGCCTGTGACGTGTGGAGCAGAAGATCCGGATGTGATCCAGCGCGCGTCATATCCAGATCTTCTGCTCTACATGTCACAGGCCACCTTCAGAGCATGCGCTGAAGGCATGCTGAAGGCGGCCTTACACCCGGCGAACTGCGCATCACCGGCAATGACGCGCACCAGCATCACGTGATGCCGCATCATAGAATTCAGAGCGGAGTCATTTGAAATAAGAAAGTGCGCTCATGCATCAAGGATTACGCCCATGGGGGCGTAATTGGAGCAGAGAGGAGGGGGGAGTGCAGCCCTGGGGACACTGCCCCACTGTCAGAAACGCCCACCCGACAAAAATCATGTAAGTTATTAAAACATACTATTTCACTTTTACAAACACCAAAGAGCTCAGACAGGGATGATTCAGAAAGTATTTGGGTGCTGCAGGGACAGGTATTGACAGGTTAGGGGGCTTACATGGGGTGACAGGTTCCCTTTCAATAATTAAATAAATAAAGGGTTGACCTGTATTTTTGATTGCCAGCCAAGATAAAGCCAGCTGAGGCTGCAGCCATAGCTGTCCACTTTATCTTTGCTGAGAATTAAAAATACGGTGAAGCCCTATGTAGTTCTTTTTAATTTATTTATTTTTTTAGCCCTATAATGGCAGGTTTGTTGCCAATGGCAATCAATCACAGATCCTGGCACAATGGATGAGGGGCACAACAACCAGTCACAGACGCTGTCACACAGAGTGGGCGTCTGTGATTGGTTGTTGAGCCAGTGCAGTGAATAAACAGGAAGTTAATGAGCAGACTGAAAGTGCAAGTGTGTGGTACTCTGTAAGCATTAAAACTGCTGTTTCCTTTTGCAGCCCCCAGCTCCCCTAGTCACCATTTTATAACTTTAAAGTCTGTTTTCAGTGTTTTAAGTCTGGTCCCAAAACCAGACTTTAAAAAAAAAAGTCCAGCCGGATCCAGCGAAACCGAGCATCATTTTGCCCATCTCTAAACTTTAGGCCTTATTCACACATCTATATTTAAGCTTGTATGTGTCAGTTAGTGCTAGGCCGGTTTCACACCACGGTTAAATCTGATCCAGGGCTGTTTGTTGTGTACTGCTATCTGCCATCCGGTTTCCATCTGTCTGGGAGGATCAGAGTGTATTCAGATTTTTCTCCTCGACACAAAAATGCTGCTTGCAGCATTTTTTTGTCCAGGGTGAAAAATCTGCCCAAATTGGATCCTCCCGGATCCTCCTGGATCCGGGTCAACTCGGCACTCCCTAACTTGGGAGTCTATGGGGCCAGATTGGCTCAATCCCGGGAAGATCTTTGCCCTCCGGTTTTGTTTGCAAATCGGGTCCAGGGCTGTCAGTTTCACCCCTGACAGCCCCAGATCTGATTTAACTGTGGCCTTATGCATCAGTGTGTCATATGTGTCAATATTTACCATCAGTATGTCATGAGTGTTTTTCATGGATATATGGATAAATAAATTACAAAAATTCCCCTATCTTTTGCAATGTTAACCTTTAGTTTGTCGCTCCAATATACAGTACTTGCATATTCTTTAAAAGGAATCTGTCAGCAGGTTTCTGCTACGTAATATGAGGACAGCATGAGGTAGGGACTGAGGCACTGATTTCAGCGATGTGACTCTTATTAGACTGTTTGCTGCTCTTTCAATACGATCTGTGTTTTGTCAGTAGGAAATTATCACTACCGGGCAAGCTGAACACATTCTTCCTGGTCCAACCCCATCACCCAGCACTAATCAGCTTACTGTCAACACAGAATGTACACAGAATGTAGTGTGGGCACAGTTAGCTTTCTGAGCTTTAATGGAATTCTAAAAATTCGGATTGTATCACTACTACACCCAGTAAACTAAGTGATACATTGCATATATCATGGTCTCTCTACCTATATTTTGCCTGTCTCAGATGAGGTAGCAAAAACCTGGTGACAGATTCCCTCTCAGCCTTATTTATGTAAGTCTTTGTTAACCCTTGTAATAACCTTTACCATAGAAATTTCTTGCTGAATTGTTTTATTGTTAATGTGGACAGTACAGGCAACATTATTAGATCTAAAATCCTTTGTATGTCCATATATTGATTGCAGGAAGTTGAGGGTTTTTTACCACATTGATGGCCTACCCTACCGATAAACGATAAGCCTTCAATATAAAATTGGTTCATCATCTGGCACCACTATTCATAAATTGATTAAAGGGGCTGTGTCTAGACAGTGAGCTCTGCATCCTCATCATTATATATCAGACATAGCTCTGTAATTTTGGTAGTGCCTATTTCTGTTATTACATATAGGCTTTCCGAGACAAAGGCTTTCCGAGACTAAACCCTTTAAAGCACCAATCCAGCATTTTCTTTTGTTACACTGCTATGTGGTGCTTTAAATCTAGGTCCCATGCTCCTTAGGCTGTATTCACACACAGCATACCGTATATACTCGCGTATAAGCCGAGTTTTTCAGCCCAAAAATTGGGCTGAAAAGTACCCCCCTCGGCTTATACGCGAGTCAGTGCTATATACCGATGTATACATCAGTACATACCGATGTATACATCGGTATACAGCAGCCCCCGCATCCCCAGTAATGCAGGGCCCCCCCAGCGTCTCTCCGGTCACCTGTAAAGCAAACTATACTTATCAGTGTCCCGCTCGCACCTGCTCGCAGCTGCCGTCCGCGATCCGCCATCTTCATGCGACTCCTTCCTGTTTCTGTGCGCGTCGCCGGCAATGACGTCATTCCCTGCGACGCGCACAGGAAACAGGAAGGAGTCGCATGAAGATGGAGGATCGCGATGTCGGCAGCGGCGGGCGCGGACAGCGGGACACTGATAAGTATAGTTTGCTTTACAGGTGACCGAAGTCAGGCTGGGGGGGCCCTGCATTACTGGGGCTGCCTGTATACTACCGCTGGGGCTGCTATATACCTCTGGGGCCCTGTATACTAACACTGGGGCTGTATATACTACCACTGGGGCTGTATATACCTCTGGGGCCCTGTATACTACCACTGGGGCTGCTATATACCTCTGTGGCCCTGTATACTACCACTGGGGCTGCTATATACCTCTGGGGCTCTGTATACTAACACTGGGGCTGTATATACTACCACTGGGGCTGTATATACTACCACTGGGGCTGTATATACCTCTGGGGCCCTGTATACGACCACTGGGGCTGTATATACTACCACTGGGGCTGTATATACTACTGGGGCTGCGTGTATACTACCACTGGGGCTGCTGTATCTACCCCTGGGACTGGTGTATACCACACTGCTGGGGGCTGTATACTTGTGCTAGGGTCCACCCTCGGCTTATACACGAGTCAATAGATTTTCCCAGGTTTTGGGGGCAAAAGTAGGGGGGTCGGCTTATACACGGGTCGGCTTATACATGAGTATATACGGTATTTCCTGCGCTTTTGGGGTTGTGCGTTTTTTGGCGCGTTTTACGGCCGTGCTATTTAGTGCAGGTAAAAAATTTGGTGCGTTCACACACACCTCATTTTTTACGGTCACATTTCTCCCCCAAAAGCACAGGAGGGAAGTGATATCACACGGGGGAGGAAGAATCCTGTGTTCCTCCCCCATGTGACATGCATTTTGGCTTTTGCAGTGTATCTATATACACTGTGAAAGCTAAATAAAGTTATCAAAATAATCAAATGGTATTAAAAATAAAAAATAGAATACTTACCCATCCGCAGGCTGTTCCCGGGACCCAAGGCATCCACGTCTGATTTGCTGCCAAGACCTTCAAGATGTGATTGACCGGTAGCAATCAGGTGATATGTCACGTGACGCATCAGCTGATTGCTACCGGCCAATCACATTTTAAGGTCCTGGCAGCAGATCAGACCTGGATGCCTCAGGTCCCGGGAACACCTGGCAGATGGATAAGTATTTTATTTTTGGATTTTTAATACCTTTTGATTATTTTGATAATTTTTATTTAGCTTTCGCAGTGTATATAAATACACTGCGAAAGCCAAAATGCATGTCACACATGTCACATGAACACAGGATTCTTCCTCCCCCGTGTGACATCACATCCTGCTTTTCCTCCAGTGCCCGTGATTATATGTGCTGGAATTGCACATTGTCTGAACGGCGATGCTTAATTCCAGCGGTTATAATGGGGCCTATGGGAGAAAGAATGCTCAAAAAATTGGAAAGAATTGACAAGTTCACTCTTTTTACACATGTGCTTTCTCACATAAAAGCGCAACATAAAATTATGCGGCATCTGAACGGCAAAAGTGAAGTTCCATTCACTATGCCAGCACACGTAGACACAGTTGCGCTTTTGGGTGAAAAGCGCACGCAAAAAGCATGAAAATTATGCACTGTGTGAACGCAGCCGTAGGGTACCTTTACACGCCACTACTGGCGGGTGGATACAACCAGCTACATGCTACAAATGTAGCTTGCATCGGCAATGTACCCCGTAGTAGCGGCGTGTGAAGACGGTAGGAGGCACCCGGCAGTAGATGCATATGTTTCCGAGCACTGCCCTGAAACAGGTGGCTACCCAGGCGATTGTAGCGAGCTGTATCGGCGTGTAAAGAAGGAACAGAAGGGTTGTTTCTACACCATGCTATGTACCTGGTATGTAGCTGGGGCGTGACACAGGCTCCGGGTTACCGCGCCCCATCAGCGATCATTGGAGGAAGCTCTTGCATTATGATTGGTAGTCGCTGCATAGGGAGGCATATTTAAGGAGCTGACCAGTCACACTACACAATTGCTCGAGCGTCATGTATTAAACAGCCTCCTGCGCTGCCTGCCCAATCATGATGTTCTTGCTTTGTCCTATCAGCGTACGGACGTCTCGTAATCCACAATTGTGGTACGCCTATGTGCTGTCCCTGCTGCACCAGGTCCGCCCATATTAGCTTGTTGTAGCGGTGTGTAAATGAGGTAAGGTAAGCTACAGATGGCTACTTGTGGCACCCGGCGGTGTATCCAGAGATAGATGTAACGTAGCGTAGCGCACCTTGTTGCGGCGTGTAAAGGTGGTGCGTTTACCGTTTGCAACCGTTTGTGCGTGCTCGTGCACGTGAAGTAGCTGGTTGTATCCACCCGCCAGTAGCGGCCTGTAAAGGTACCCTTAGGGTGCTGGCATACGCTGTGTATTTGCTGCATATTTTTTCGTGAGTGCTTTTGCAGTTTTTGTAGCCAAAACCAGGAGTTGAACAATCAGAGGAAAAGTATAACAGAAACAAGAGCTCCACTTCTGTATTTAATCACCCACTGCTGGTTTTACTCAGTCACTCCTGGTTTTGGCTACAAAAACTTCAAGAGCACTCGTGTAAAAATATGCAACAAATACGCAGCGTGTAAACACACCCTTATTCTCACTTTTTGGTGGCTTCATCTTCTACCACCGCTGCTTTGATTGGTCTTCGCTGATTTGTGACCAGCAGCTCCAATGTTTCATGAAGTGAGATGGAGGTCACAACTCAATACATCTCTATGAGAACAATGTTCTGGCCCTCATAGAGACTGACAGCTTGTGACATAACGTTTGACATCTGGAAAGTCAGACGTTCCATTCCCAAGATGGCGCCACAGGATTGGAGTGAAAGTTGAAGGCACCAGAAGGTGAGTACATCACAGGGTATAGGGGGCTTACATTTAAAGCACCACTCAAGTGCTGAAAGAAAAAAAATGGAGTGGTGCTTTAACCTAATACGATCACTATCATATTTTGAGAAGTATGTATTAAAGTGTTTTTGTTTTTATTCAATTTACATAAGTCATCTTCTCTAATTACATTCTACATGACTGATGTTCCAATGTGCTGAATATTTTATAACTTGTAATTCTTTTGACTTCAAAACCAGGTGTGTCGTTCTCATTTTTTTGGAAAATCCAAGATCAACAACAAAAGAAACAGGATGCCTATGTCCACAACACCTATCATACACCTTCTCAGAATAGAGGCCATATGGCCTTTGGAAAGAAAGTTACTTCTTATGGTTTCGAAATATATTCAGATGAACATGATGGCTATGTGGAGGTGTACACACGCGGCAACTCTAAGGTGTGGAAAGCAAGCATTAAAGCTCCAGGTACCAATCTCCTTGGTCTTACACTAGATTCGTTTTTTAGAAATTCACAAATTGGCCTTAAAAGGAACATGTACTTCAAGGTTCTACTATGAGAAACACTGAAGATTGGAGGTCCAGTTATGGTTGGATGTGCTATCTCATTCACTACATGGTGGACATCTATACAAGGCTTAAAAACAACATGGAGAAATCAACCCAAAGGTCACAGCAAGGTTAATTGTGTTGCATCATCTAGGAGGACCATATTTAACCTCTGCCATGGGTAATTTCTCCTCACACTGTATGTATTTCATATGATTTCTAAAATTCAGGACGTGTACCAAAATGCTCGGGTGCTCGATGCTCTGGCCGAGCATCCCAAGATACTCGTGTACTCGGCCCGAGCACCGAGCCCAATGTTATCCTATGGGAGATCCGAGTATTTTTATGAAATGACCCCCGGTAGCATGTAGAAACCCTAAAAATGTCACAAAAGTCTCAGAAGAGTGCTCAAATGACATGGCAACAGCATGGGGAAGACCCCTGTAAGCATTTCTCACTCAAAAGTCACAGCTGTAAACAATGTTGTTCGAGTTTTACGCCATTTTTACGGACTCACCAGAAAACCTTCCAAAATGACACCAAAAAGAATTTTCATGGCGGAAATGTTAAGGGCACATACCCAATAGTGAGATAGAGCTGGTGTATGTTACTTTTTCTGATTGCATGAAAGATTTAAAATATTGTGTGGCACTCCGATGTCCCTGAGAAGAGACGTACATGAAGGCCTCTTGACATAATATGCCCATTTTGAGGAAGTGGGTCTATTGTAGTAATTTCCTTTGCCAGGGCAGTCCAAAATTGGGAGGTTCACCAATGCCCCTTGATAGAGACGTGCATGAGGGCCTGTAAACCTGAAGTGCCCATTGTAAGGAAGTCGGAGTATTGTAGTATAGCCCTTTGCCAGGGCAGCCAAAAATTGGGAGGCTCCACATTGTCCCTGGATAGAGACGTGCATGAAGGCCTGTAAACCTGAAGTGCCCATTGTAAGGAAGTGGGTGTATTGTAGTATAGCCCTTTGCCAGGGCAGCCAAAAATTGGGAAGCTCCACATTGTCCCTGGATAGAGACGTGCATGAGGGCCTGTAAACCTGAAGTGCCCATTGTAAGGAAGTGGGTGTATTGTAGTATAGCCCTTTGCCAGGGCAGCCAAAAATTGGGAGGCTCCACATTGTCCCTGGATAGAGACGTGCATGAGGGCCTGTAAACCTGAAGCGCCCATTGTAAGGAAGTGGGTGTATTGTAGTATAGCCATTTGCCAGGGCAGCCAAAAATTGGGAGGTTCCACATTGTCCCTGGATAGAGACGTGCATGAGGGCCTGTAAACCTGAAGTGCCCATTGTAAGGAAGTGGGTGTATTGTAGTATAGCCCTTTGCCAGGGCAGCCAAAAATTGGGAGGCTCTACATTGTCCCTGGATAGAGACGTGCATGAGGGCCTGTAAACCTGAAGTGCCCATTGTAAGGAAGTGGGTGTATTGTAGTATAGCCCTTTGCCAGGGCAGCCAAAAATTGGGAGGCTCCACATTGTCCCTGGATATAGACGTGCATGAGGGCCTAAAAACATTGTTCCCATTGCAAAGGAGCGGGTCTCCTGTCGTTGTAATGCCCATTCTGAAAGAATGGGCGAAAAAATTTACCACTGGGGGTATACATGAAACAACAGCTTAACTTTTGTAACGGTCATCATGGTGGCGCATGAGGAGAAGGAGGAGCAGTACAGTGATTAGCCAAAGTCCAGAAGTGTGTACCCATGGGTGAGTGGAGGTACATGGCAAATTCCCGTTACAAAATTTAAATTCCGCTCTCATTTGCTGGTGGTGTGGTGAAGTCTGGCCCAATCCAACCCTTGTTCATCTTGATCAGAGTCAGTCTGTCAGCATTTTCAGTTGACAGGCGAGTGCGTTTATCAGTAATGATTCCACCTGCGGCTCTAAAAACACGCTCTGACAAAACGCTAGCGGCAGGGCAGGCCAGGACTTCCAAGGCGTAGAGAGCCAATTCATGCCACGTGTCCAGCTTGCATACCCAATAATTGTAAGGCACAGAGGAATGTCGGAGTACAGTTGTTCGATCTGCAAGGTACTCCTTCAGCATCTGGGCAAACTTACGATTTCTTGTGGCACTACCCGCACCTCAGGAGCTGTGGTACATGAGGGGCTGAGAAAACTGTCCCACATCTTAAAGACTATTCCCCTACCTCTCGCGGATTGGACTTGTGCCCCTCTCGGCCGTACGCCTTGGTTGTCCACCGATTCCTGAGCTATGCCGCTAGCGTTTTGTGAGGGGAATGCTTTGCCTACTTCCGCGACTATGGCCTTCTGGAACTGCTGCATTTTGGCTGACCTCTCCGCCTCAGGAATAAGAGACATAAAGTTCTCCTTGTAGCGTGGGTCTAAAAATGTTACTAACCAGTAATGATTGTCGGCCAAGATGTTCTTAACGCGAGGGTCACGAGCCAGGCAGCTTACCATAAAGTCAGCCATGTGCGCCAGACTCTTAACAGCCATCACTTCAGTGTCCTGACCAACACGATGACTGAAAACGCTGTCCTCCTCCTCCTCCTCATCCTCCTCCTCATGTCCCCTGTCCTCTGGCCAGCCACGCTGAACCGAGGGTATGACTGGTGTGCATGTCATATCCTCAATTTGGCCGGAGAGTTGCTCCATGTCTTCATCCTCCTCCTCCTCGTCATAGTCCTCCACTGCACGTTGTGATGAGATGAGGCTGGGCTGTGTGTTATCGCCCACACCCACTACTGTTTCTTGCTCCAACTCATCGCGCTCCGCCTGCAATGCATCATGTTTATTTTTGAGCAGAGACCATTTTAGAAGGCAGAGAAGCAGTATGGTGACGCTAATAATGGCGTCATCACCGCTCACCATCTTGGTTGAGTCCTCAAAGTTTTGGAGGACGGTACATAGGTCGGACATCCATCTCCACTCTTCAGGTGTTATGTGTGGAGTTTGACCCATTTCCCGACGGCTTAGGTAATGCAGGTACTCAACAACTGCCCTCTTCTGCTCTCAAATCCTGACCAACATGTGCAGAGTTGAATTCCAATGCGTGGGGACATCACACACCAGTCTGTGAGCCGGAAGCTGGAAACGCCGCTGAAAGCCGGCAAGGCCGGCTGAAGCAGTAGGTGACTTTCGAAAATCTGCAGACAGGCGGCGAACTTTTACGAGCAGATCAGACAGCTCTGGGTATGATTTTAGAAACCGCTGAACCACGAGGTTGAGCATTTGGGCCACGTATGGAACATGTGTCAGTTGGCCTTGCCTCAAAGCCGCCACCAGGTTCCGGCCATTGTCGCACACGACCTTTCCTGGCTTTAGGTTCAGAGGTGTGAGCCAGTGATCTGCTTGCTGCTTCAGAGCTGTCCACACCTCTTCTGCATTGTGGGGTTTGTCACCTATCCATATTAGCTTCAGCACAGCCTGTTGCCACTTCACCGAGGCAGTGCTGCAGTGCTTCCAGCTTGGGACTGGTGTGGAGGGTAAAGTGGATGAGGATGCGCAGGAGGAGGAGGCTGAGGAGCATGACATTCCGGAGCTGTAGAGTGTGGGTGAAACCCGGACTGAGGTAGGGCCTGCAATCCTTGGTGTGGGAAGGACTTATTCCGTCCCTCGCTGGGACTGGGTCCCAGCTTCCACAATATTAACCGAGATGTATCGGCCTTGCCCACAAGCACTTGTCCACATTTCTGTGGTTAGGTGGACTTTGGCTGAAACAGCGTTGTTCAGGGCACATGTGATGTTTTGTGACACGTGGTTATGTAATGCGGGGACGGCACACCAGGAGAAATAGTGGCGGCTGGGGACCGAGTAACGTGGGACAGCTGCCGCCATCAGGTCGCGGAATGCTTCTGTCTCCACCAGCCTAAAAGGCAGCATTTCCAGCGCAAGCAGTCGCGAAATGTTAGCATTTAGAACTGTGGCATGTGGGGCGTTGGCAGCGTATTTGCACCTGCGGTCAAACGTTTCGTGCATGGATAACTGAACGCTGCGCTGGGACAAGGATGTGCTTGATGATGGTGTTATTTGTGCTGGGCAACTACAGGTGCAGAGCAGGAGGCTAGTTTGCATGCAGCATCGACAGGGGATTGGCTCACACGCACACCACCCGAAGACGTGGCAGTGACATCAACAAGCACTGCTCCTCGACTCTGTTGTACATCCCACAAAGTCGAATGCTTTGTAAATGCACGCACTAAGAAGCAAACAGCTTTTTAGGAGCGAGAATTAGTGAGAAGTCTGACACTATCACGTGCTGCTGACGTGTATTATTCACTGTACTTGTGCGCTATATCCTAGTTTGTGCAAAACACACAAAAGTGCACCCGTACGCTGCCACTGACGGGCACACACTTGCGGTTTTTAAATACACGCACTAAGAACCTAACAGCTTTTTAGGAGCGAGAATTAGTGAGCAGTCTGACACTATCACGTGCTGCTGACGTGTATTATTCACTGCACTTGTGTGTTATATCCTAGTTTGTGCAAAACACACAAAAGTGCACCCGTACGCTGCCACCGACGGGCACACACTTGCGGTTTTTAAATACACGCACTAAGAACCTAACAGCTTTTTAGGAGCGAGAATTAGTGAGAAGTCTGACACTATCACGTGCTGCTGACGTGTATTATTCACTGTACTTGTGCGTTATATCCTAGTTTGTGCAAAACACACAAAAGTGCACCCGTACGCTGCCACCGACAGGCACACACTTGCGGTTTGTAAATGCACGCACTAAGAACCTAACAGCTTTTTAGGAGCGAGAATTAGTGAGCAGTCTGACACTATCACGTGCTGCTGACGTGTATTATTCACTGTACTCGTGCGTTATATCCTAGTTTGTGCAAAACACACAAAAGTACACCGTACGCTGCCACCGAAGGGCACACACTTGCGGTTTTTAAATGCACGCACTAAGAACCTAACAGCTTTTTAGGAGCGACAATTACTGAGAAGTCTGACATTATCAGGACTGTTTTAGACTGTGTACACCAGCCCCAGATATGATGAAGGCTGGTATACTGTCACTAGGAATTGCTATATACCCTGCCTGCCTGCCTACAGCTACAATAGTCCTGAGAAGGACTGTTGTGGTCACTAGAAAGCCTGTACTCCGACCTGGCTATACCCTCCCTGCCTGCCTATATCCACCTAGGTTAGTCCTGAGAAGGACTGTTGTGGTCACTTAAAAGCCTGTACTCCGACCTGGCTATACCCTCCCTGCCTGCCTATATCCACCTAGATCAGTCCTGAGAAGGACTGTTGTGATCACCAGTTTGCAGCCCTGCAAAACTCTCCCTGATTCAGCAGACACTCTCCCTGCACTGACTGTCTGGATCGCTGTGTGCAGAGCACAGCGCGGCTGGGTCTTATAAAGACTCGGTCACGCTGTGCGGCCTGCCAATCACTGCAATTCCACAACTAACAGGGCTGTGGCATTGCAGTGGTCTGCCAGCCAATCCCTGCATGTGGGCTGGCTCTCTAAAGAGCGCCAACATGCAGGGATGAGGACCACGAGCACAGCACGAGTATCGCGAGATTACTCGGTACTCGCCGAGTAGCCTGAGTACAGTGATACTCGTGCGAGTACCGAGTAGTTACAAGCGTACTCGCTCATCACTAGTTATAATGCATGCTTTCTTTGCTGCAACCATACATTTCAGTGTATTAGACAGACAAATCTTTCTCCACAGTGTTTTTGGTGACAATGCAGATCTAAAAGTAAAAAAATAAAAAAAGTAAAAAATAAAAAAAGAGATGAAATGTTAGTGACCATGTTAGTGATCATGAACCAGAACTGTTTCCAAAACTGGAATTTACACCATATTGTCACCTTTATTATTCTGAGAAACTTGACATTTAAAAAAATATATAAAGACCCTTAAATTGTTAATCAAAGTTTCTCAAGTCAGGAGGAAAACATGTTTAAAAAATGTGTTGCACTCGGTATTTTTTTTTACTTGAATAAAATGCCGATATGTTATGGAAATGCATAGTGAAATAAAAGAACCTTTAAAATTACTGCAGCTAAGAGTGCTTCTAATTCCAGCAACTCAGCCACTTTTTTTAAACATGTTTTTGTTCCTACTTGGAAAACTAAAGTATCACGTAGAATCTTCCTCCAGTAGTGAGACATCGGGAGGTGGCACCTGAAGCCTTTATGGCCACTTTACACACACCAACTTCTGTGACCAACTTCTGAACAGATCTCTGGTTGCAGTGAAATCATGGACACATTGCTCCATTTGTACACAGCCACAAAATAGAATAATGTGTCCATGATTTCACTGCAACCAGTAAGTTGTTCAGAAGTTGGACAGATAAGTTGGTGTGTGTAAAGTGGCCCTTATAGTAGTTGATGTCTCACCTACAACCCATGCAGCTGAGCACAACTGGTTAATGTTTTCTTTCATTAGAGTTTTACAATATTTTGTGCTCTTGTTTCCCCCTACAGCAGTCATCATCCTCAACATTATTCCAAGTTTTGGGCATTGTATGTGAGGGTTAAATTTAAAACTATGTGAAATCTACTTTTTTAATAACAGGAGATTTTCGTGCAATGAACCATATTGGGATACTCAATGCTTTACATATTGTCTGCATCCAAATCCATCTTATTAAAATAATAATGGTAACAGCAGATTTCACAGCACATGGGTTTATTTTATAGTAATTTCTCCCTAGTTGTCAGTCACATACCAGTTGCTCTCAATTTTGCTCATCTGTAGTCAAGGTGAGGATGTACGTTTAGCATTAGATTCTAATAATGGCAGAAAATAGGTGAGCACATAACCACCACAGCAGTATCAGCTTGTTGGGTATTTTATTCCAAAATGGGTTTGAAAAGTAGTATTTCAAGTGTAACTTTTACAGTTATGGCTGAAATATTTCTCCCAGAAAAATATTGCAATTACACATTTTTATTCAGATGTTTATTTTCTTTGTGTGTATTGGAACAACACAAAAAAAACTGAGAAACAATGAGAAATTGAACATTTTTTCACATAAAATTGTTGGAACTTTCCCGAAATTGGGTGAACAACTTTGTTTCATGCATGTGATGCTTGTTCATACCCACCTGTGGCAAATAACACGTATGGGCAATATGAAAATCATAAACTATATAAAAAGCGGAGAAGTTGACTTAATCTCTGCATATTGTGTCCTGTGTGTTCCACAATGAGAAAGAGAAAAGAACTGTCTGAAGACTTGAGAAACCAAAATTTTTTAAAAATATCAGCAATCTCAAGGTTACAAATCCATCTCCAGAGATGTTGATGATCCTTTGCTCACGGTGCACAACAAAATCAAGAAGTTAACAACCCATGGTACTGTAGCTAATCTTCTTGGATGTGGACAGCAGAGATAAATTGATTAAAAGTTGCAACACAGGATTTTATGGATGTTGGATAAGCAGCCCCAATCAAGTTCCAAAGAAATTTAAGTTACCCTGCAGGCTCAGAGTGCATCAGTGGGAGCGTGAACTATCCATCAACATATGAATGAAGTAAAACACTATGGCCAGAGACCCAGGAGGCCCCACTGATGACACAAAGACATAGAGAAGCTAGTCTGCAAGTTGCCAAAATGTACATCTGGGAAAGTGACGAGCAATTTGGACACACACTGCCCTTTAATAAACAGAGAGTGCATGAGCGCACACGCTAAGTTCGCCATTAGGAGACCTGCCTGATGTGTCCATGCCCTGGGAGCCAAAGCAATGATTGGAGCAGGAATCAGAGGAACACATAGGTGGCCATGGTGGTAAGCCCTGCCAGGAAGGAGATGTGGGGCAGTACAGGGTTGCTGGCATTACAATATCAACAAGGACATCATGCTGTCCACACTCAAAATTTTTAGAGGGTCATCAGACCGCTCTTGTTCCAAATTTTATGAGAATAAATGGACAGCTCTCACTCAACTTTTTTGGACAGTCATCAGGCTACCCTTGCTCCAAATATTAAGAGAGTAGATGAGCTGCACTTGCTTAAAATGTTTATAGGGTAATCATGTGACTCTTGTTCTTAATTTTTCCATGGGTGTGTATGATGGCCTCCTTCATCATTTTTTCCGGGTGTGTGTGAGACCTACTCTACAATTCTCTTACATATGTAGATGTACACTTCCCAGGAGTAAATGTTTTCAGCGCTTGCATAGGGTTTTCCAGTTTAGTAGTCCCACTTCTAAAAAAATGCAAAAAAAATGTTTTCTGAGGCCTTTCTCTGTGTTTCTTCCAGGGTCTATTGTAATCCCGAGTCTAGGAGCCCTAACACCTAACAATTTTAACAGAATATGTATGAGGCACTTCTTTATGTCTAATAATATTTGAGTCCCTCTTCCTTCTAATTTTTGGAAGTTCTTGCATTGTCCACATAAGCTTTGTGAGTTTCAGAGTCCATCCTTCTTAAATTAAACAGGATATATGCATCCATGTCAAGCACACAACATGTCCAGATAAGGTAGTAAAATATTAAAATTACAATTACTGGTAACTACCAGTTAGTGTGGTTTTGTTTCCCCCTCTACTATGTCATCTACTGTAGTCATAGACGACCAGGGAATACGGTGAGAGATGGCACGACTTTTAAGTGGTGGGGAGGTGCCCATCTTTTTTTTTTATCTCTTTTTAATTTTGCCTGATATACAAATTATCCATGATACATTATACACATTATCAATTATACATGAAAAGATATTTCCTAATGTTTTTACCCTGTAAAATCCACTTTTTGTTCAATTTTGTATGTTTGTATTATATTGTCAGTATGTAAAAGTAGAGTAAGGCAATAAACCCTGCCTGTTTGCTTCTAATTCAAAACTATTCCTCCTTCACCAGCTATCCCTACACTGAATAATATTAATAATAATTTGGTGTGGAAAGAATGATGGAAAATAAGAATGCTTAGAAGATACATAGAAGTCTTAATAGTATATTTTTAGCTATTAACAAAATACAAAGTAAATTAACAAACCAAAAGCAAATCTTATCAATATTTAATGTGACTTACCTTTGTTTTTAAAACAGCATCACAGCATCACTTCTTCTAGTTACACTTGCATACGGTAATGCTGGTTGGTGTAGACCCACTGCTCTGTGGGCCGGGCTTTTCCTGGAGTGGTGTGACTAAGTGTCTACCGAGTCTTTAATACAGCCTCTGCTGGTAAGGATAGGCTGGGCTGCCTTTCACCAGGCAAAAATCCAGAGCAGTCCCTTAGACTGCAGCAGTTGACCAGAGGGTCTGAGGTACAGGTGGTGAACACAAAAATATGATCAGACAATTCAAGGTCAGAGCAGGCAACACAGACTCGATACACATAGCTGAGGTCAGGATAAGAGGAGTTGTAATGTTCAGAAAAACAAGCCATATCAATAATAAGGAACAGAATATGGAGAAATGCATAAACAAGGTGCTAGCAGGCTAGAAACCAATTCTTGGGCAAGGAGTCGATGGTAGAATTACCTGATATATCATTTGTTAGCAGGTGATAGGCTGGAAAAGCAAATCTCTGCAGGACAGGGTGGATACAAATTCCTGCAGAGTTTGGCCTTGTTGCCTATGACTAACAAACAGCTCAAGACAACTCAGTGTAATGGTCAGGTACTAGGTGAAGCAGAGTGAAGCACAAGATCAGTATAGCAGTGCTTACCATCTGCTCAAGTCACTGGCATGACATACAGTTTTTGCAGCTTCTCGGGAGGAAGCTTGTTCCAAATGTGGCACCCCTGAGGGTCCAGTTGCAACAGAGGTACTGTACCTTAGCCAGAAGTGTGGTACCCCCAACCCCAGGTAAGGAGGGGACACTACCTGGTACCCACTGACACCACATGCACCACTTGTCACTCCAGACCAGAAAGGTGGGGGAACTGATCGAACCCCCATCCCTGGCTGGAGATGGGGCTAAGATAGGGTGATGGGTGAAACTGTAGGAAGAGGAGCCACTTTAAGGAAGTGACAGGAATAGCAGGGCAGTTTAAAGGGCAACGCCAGGAAGTGAAAGTTGAGTTTAGTTAGAGAGAAGCAAGAGAGCAGTGAAGAGGGAAGGAGGAGGAGAGTTGAGCTCCAGTGAGAGAGCTGAGGACGACGAATACCAAGGGACTGGAGCCGAAGGAGCTGATCCCTGTGAGAGAGAGACAGAGGGAGCAAGGCAGGAGCTCCACAGATGGAAGGGGTCCCAAAGGCACGGGAAGTGAGAAATCCACCCGTGGTGCTCACATTCATTGCCGGCCACAGGCAAGTGAAGGGACCAAGGCCGTAGAGGGTCACTAGGCCCAGACTAGTTGAGGAGACTTGAGGCCTCAGCTAGTTAACCGGAGGCTGCTACATCTCAAGGAGCAGCAGCCGAATCTACATTATTCCTGCAAAGGTGGCTGGATAGGACTAAAGGGGACATAGAGAACATCGCCCAGTTGGGTCTGAAGCCACCGGCAGAGGACATTCAGCATGAGGTGCAGGGCAGGTGGGAGAGAGCCACCTGAAACCCGTGAGTAAAAGTGTGGAACTGCATCAGCTGTATCCTCGAATTATTCCAATTTCCCTGCCCTGCGCTGCAACTTCACCACCATCTACACCATTGACTTTTACACATGCCCCAGGGTACCGCTCCACCTACAGGGAGTGGCAACATCTGGCTGCATCGTCATCTGCCCCAGAGGTCTGAACCGCCCTTTATCCCTAAAACCTTAATCCTCAAATTTTTATTGACACCGCCAGGGTCATGGAGTCGGGTCTCGACCCCGGGTCTCCCTAGCAGTACTGTAGCCCAGTCCCGAGTATCCCACAGTCCTGGGGGGCGTGTAATTTCTTGCATCACGAGCAGGATCTACTGACTCTGTGTCACCGGGTCCTGTGCGCCTACAGGACTGTATTGAAAAGACTGTTTTTGAAACAGGAGTAATGGTGGCCGCAATAAACCGAAACCATGTGCTGGCCCGGGGGGCATGCCACGGTCCCCCATCATGGGCTGGGTCAGCACAGAGCAGGAAAAATGGCCTACACCCCTTTTGGCCTCCGAGAGCCGAGAGGGCGTGCTAAGAGATTGGATTGCTCCATCCCGAGGTGTAGCCAACAGCGAAAGAGAAAGGTTCCGCCTACAAAAGGGGGAGGAGAGAAAGAGTTCCGATGGCAGTGCAGCGGGGTGTGGCATGAGAGTTGCGGTGTGGAACCCAATCAGCAGAACCTGAAGCGTGGGGTGGAAGCAGAGGACTCCCTCAGCCGACCGGAGGAGAACCTGAGCCAGCTGCCTATGATGGATCCAAACTTTCTATGGGATGAGATGCAAGAGCTGAGCCACCAGCTCGTGTGAACCCAGATGACTGCAGTGGGAGAAAGAAAGGCCCTGCTGCAGAAGGTGTCGCAGTAGTGGGCCGCCTTGCGCCTGGAGTCCCCAATCCAACAAGGAAATGAAGAGGAGAGACTCCGTGCCATGCTAGCTGAGAATGCAGGTACTAACATGGCCCTGGTGCCTCAATGGGCCCGTAAAAAACTCTGAAGCCCCCAAACCTGGTCAGTTGCTGAGAGACCTGGCCTGGGACCAGACCCCCATCACCAGGGAAGGACTGGCAGTCCCGCTGACCCCAAAACTCTGGTCCCAGGAAGTACATGGGGTGCGGGTGGAGTTTAGATTGGAGAATCGGAGCGGAGAGCTCATGGGGTTCCCTGGCGAGGCACGGGCGGGAGAGGCCAGCATGGAAACCCTCAGCTGGGCAGAGCACTGCGGTCGGCGGTTGCCAGGTGGGAAGCAGAGGAGGGAGAGCAACGGGCCCAGTTTAAAGTGACGGAGAAGCACAATATGAAGGCGAAGGCACAGGCCCGTAATACCCAACCGGCTGATAGAGGCCCGTGCTGACAAGGAACAGTAGTCACATTTGATTTGAAAAGAGGATTGGGTTTATCCAAGAACTAGGGGTGGCCTCAGACCATTTCGTAACCTGGCAGGACGTGGAAGAGCACCTACCAAAGGGACACCCTGATAGGGATCTGCACTCAGGGGATGTTCACCGGCATGCAGGAGAGCATGGGTGGTACGCCCTCAAGGTAAAGAGGGTACACAAGAACCAAGTGCACTCTAAGCCAGCCGATGCAGCGAGAGACCCATCACTAGTGGCTGCAACAGGGAGAAAGGAACCACCCAAAGTGCAAGAGCAAGGCACACAAACACCTGTGATATGGTATATTTGGCCTGTGTCACCAGTAGAAGAGTGAGTTGTAAGGCCTAAAGACCTGCCTTGGAAAAGAGTAAGAAATGGCACAGTGTTGTGTAAATAGTGTGTTAAGTTAACCTGATTAGCATAAAAACGATGTTTGAATGTTTGATAGTGTATGGACAAATAGATCATGGATGATGAGTGATTGAAACTGTAATTGTATATAGCTAACACATTGCGGTGTGCTCCCTGTTAGTTTTAGAACCGATTCTTCTACCTGTACACTTCGTTTGTACAGTTAACCCGTTGATCACAAGGAAAAACCCACTTGGTGTGGCCAAAAATGATGGTCCATCTTGTCCTGTAGCCCACCCAGGACCTGCGTTGGTTTTTTTTTGGAAGTGGGTCCCCAATAAAGCACTAAAAGAACATTGAAAAAGACACCTGGTGAGGGACACTCGCCAAACTAACTGTTTGCACTTATTTTTGAACCTGGTTTTTGTATTTTTATACCTTTTCTTAATATTATGTAACGTTCAAGTGATTAGTGCCTCCTGGGAAGGGAAGAAGTTTGTTAATGTTAATGCACATTATAAGAAAACGTTTTGCATGTTGTTACATCTTTCATCAGACCCAGACCGAGGATGTGCTGTGTTTTACAAGGGGATTATGTGGTGCCCTGAGGGTCCAGTCACCACACAGGTACTGCACTTTAGCCAGAGGTGTGGTACCCCCAACCCCAGGTAAGGAGGGGACACTACCCGGTACCCACTGACACCGCATGCACCACTAGTCATTCCAGACCAGAAAGGTGGGGGAACTGATCAAACCCCCATCCCTGGCTGGAGATGGGGCTAAGATAGGGTGGTGGGTGGAACTGTAGGAAGGGGAGCCACTTAGAAGAAGTGACAGGAAGAGCAGGACAGTTTAGAGGGGAACACCAGGAAGTGGGCGTTGAGCTCAGTAAGAAAGAAGCAAGAGAGCAGTGAAGAAGAAGGAGGAGGAAAGTTGAGCTCCAGTGAGGGAGCTGAGAGCGACAAGTACCTGGAGATTGGAGCCGGAGGAGCTTGTCGCTGGTACAGAGAGAGATGGATGGAGCCAGGCAGGAACTCCAGAGACGGAAGGAGTCCCAAGGGCACTGGAAGTGAGAAAACTAGCCATGGGGCTCGCATCCATTGCCAGTCGCAGGCAAGTGGAGGGACCAGGGCTGCAGAGGGTCACCGGGCCCAGAGTAGTTGAGGAGAGTTGAGGCTTTGACTAGCTAACCAGAGGCTGCTACATCTCAAGGAGAAGCAGCTGACTCCACATCATTCGCTGCAAAGGTGTCCGGATAGGGCTAAAAGGGGACAGAGAGAAGGTTGCCCGGTAGGGTCCGAGCCACCAGCGCAGCAAACAGCATGGGGTGCAGGGCAGGTGGGAGAGAGCCAGCACAAGAGAGATGAACCGGAAAAGGTACACAGAAGTGTTTTCCAATCTACCTGGGGTGACTGGACCCCTGGCTTGTAGGACACAGCACCCTGGATGGACTTTACCACATGAAACCTGTAAGTAAAAGTGTGGAACTTCCATCAGCTGTGTCCTCGAATTATTCCAGGTTTCCATGCCCTGCACTGCAACTTCACCACCATCTACACCATTGATTTTTAAACCTTCCCCAGGGTACCCCTCCACCTATGGGAGCGACAATATCTGGCTACATCATCATCTGCCTCGGAGGTCTGAAATGCAGCGTCGGCCATCCCTGGCCGAGCACCATAGGTGGCGTCACGACATTTATCTCCAAAACCTTAATCCCCAAATTTTAGTTGACACCGCCAGGGTCACGGAGCTGGGTCTCAACCCCCGTGACTCCCCAGCAGTTCTGCAGCCGGTTCCGGGTATCCCATGGCCCTGGGGGGCATGTTACAAACATCTTTGAGCACTAACCACAGATTTTCTGTGGATGGTTTTTGTGAATCTCCTTCTTTATTTTCATATAATATGACACTGAATCAATGATGTTGAGATCAGGTTTCTGTGTGGGCCATATCATGACTTTTAGGACTACTTGTTATTCTTGATGCTGAAAACAGTTCTTGATAACACTGGCTGTATGTTTGGGGTCATACCTTGCAGAATAAATTAGGAGCCTATAAGACACCTCCCATATGATAATGCATGATGAAAACGTTTCTGCCTGCATTTTTCCGCACTGAGTACAAAAACAAATAGGCAACATTGAGGATTGTAGATGCAGTGGTAAACAAAGACAATTAGTGCAGTAGATAATAGACACAGGATATAAAACAGTGTCATTAGCTCAGAAATGGGACCCAGCTATACCCATCTACTGTTCGGAGAAGTCTGACCAGAAGTGGTCTTCATGGAAGAATTGGCATGGAAACGAGACAAAATAACTTAACTGTGCATAAAAAGAAATAGGAATCAGGATGCAGAAAAATGGCAGCTGGTGTTATGCACTGATAAAAAAAAGTTTGAAATGTTTGGTGTGGAGACCCGGGGATCAGTGGATGCTCTCGTCTACAGGCCCAGCCGCCTTTACAAAGACAATGTGGACCAGGGCTCATCCCCAATTGAACACCCCAGCTCCTTAATCGTGGGCGGAACACTACTCAGACAACACAGGGTGAGGGAATCACAATATTAAGGCTTTATTGGTTCCCCAAACAGTTAACAGCATATAACGAATAAGCAGCAAAACACAACAATGTAACAGGCAACAGAGTCTCACCCTTCCGCTGGCTCACCAGGGTTTAGAATGTAGCACAGCAAAGTCTGTAGCGGGTGACTGTGTCGTCCCAACATGGGTTGCTTCCTTATCCTTATGCAGTCTTTATCACAGTCAAATCCGATAATCTGATGCTGAAGTCCTTGTGGTTCTATGGTCCGTGTTCTGGTCCCCTTGGTCGGCACCGAAATGCCTAGGCCTGGGGTTGTGGCTTGCTAACCGGACCCAAAGATCCTAGATTAGCTGGCTGTATCCAATCCAGTATACCTCTAGCCGGGACCGAAATCCCTAGACTGAGGTCACTAGACAGAATCTCACTAACTCTGGTTAATGAACACATCTCCTTATATACCTTCAGCCCTCATTGCAGGATATTGGGAATGTCCTGATAGGTGGAATAAAACTGTCTTTTCATTGGCTGGACCTCAAGCCTCATATAACCATTTTTGGTCGTATTACAGTCCAGACATGGAGAGCCAAATGCTGATTGATATAGCACCTAGCAGTGATACAATGGAATGTTAGTATGAGACATTGAGTCTGCAATCAATGACACTTAAACAATAGTAGCTACGGCCATGTACATAGAGTCAGGGATCCACAAGGTAACATACAATGGACGATTAGCATAATTAAGTTCTCTGGCCTTCAATGACAAACAAGTTAGATAATTACATTACCATGCTAGCTAAAACCGCAGTAATCTATGAAAAGCTGTAGGAAATTCTTCTTGGCCATTACAAGTTTACAAACCAATATACAATACTGCCTGGGTTACATAAGAAATCTTCATATGTTCTACATTGAAGGGGTCCATTTCGTCACATTTGGCTGTTTTAAAAAGCAGTTTGTTTTATGAAGGGCTGAAATTTGGTTTAATAATGATTGCAGTCAGTTGAAGCATAGTAGAAGTTTCTTGCAAATTTGGAACTGTATTTATGCAAACAGAGTTGGGGATTTGATCTGGATTAATGGAGTCTTGAATACTGAGAAATACAGGCAGATATTTATCCATCATACAATACCATCAGATAGGCATCTGATTTGCTGCAACTTTATTCTGCAACAGGACAATAAGAACAAACATACAGGCAATGTCATTAAAGGCCCCGTTACAGGGCACGACATTGTCACCGACATCGCTGATACGTCACGGGTTTGGAGGCGTACCAGCGATGTCGTTGCAACCTCAATGCGTGTGACTCTGGCAAGTTGCTACGATAAATCGTTGGATCGGAGTTGACAGATTTACCAACATGTTGGAAAACCTGACGAGCTCAGCTCCAGCAACCTGCTGCATCATTCATGACACCGCGATAATGATGTCGTGGACGACTTCGTCCATTCACAGCAATGAGCAGGGATCGTTCGCGGGGTTTGCGAACGATACCTGCTCACAACATCGTTGGTGAGTTGTCCACGATATCTAGACGTGTGACATCTCACCAGTGATGTTGAAATGATCTCAAAAACGACAGCGCGCCCCCGAGATCGTTGCTGACATCGTAACAAGGTCGTGCCGTGTAACGGTACCTTAAGAAAGATCTTCAATGTAATGAAGAATAAAAAGACCTGCAAGTGATGATATGGCCGCCACAGAGCCCTGATCTCAATTATCAGGCCTGTGTGGGATTATACGAAGAGACAGAAGGATTTACAAAAGTCTCCATCCACAGAATATCTGTGGTTCGTTGTCTATAAGATGTTTGGACCAAACTTCCTTTTGTGTTTCTTCAAAAACAGTATACAAGTATAAATGCAAAAAAAATACTGTTTTAAAGGATGATCACACTAAAAATTAATCATTTATATTTCTCTTATGATAATTCACTTTCCATTTTGCTTATTGATAAAACTAAACTATTAATTCTTTTATTTTTGCAAGCATTCTTACTTTGAGTACCGTATATACTCGTGTATAAGCCGACCCGTGTATAAGCCGACCCCCCTACTTTTGCCCCCAAAACCTGGGAAAACCTATTGACTCGTGAATAAGCCGAGGGTGGACCCCAGCACAGGTATACAGCCCCCGCAGTGTGGTATACAGCAGCCCCAGAGGTATATACATCAGCCCCAGTGGTAGTATACAGCAGCAGCCCCAGTGGAATATACAGCAGCAGCCCCAGTAGTTAGCATACAGCAGCCCCAGAGGTATATACAGCAGACCCAGTGGTAGTATACAGCAGCCCCGAGGTGTATACAGCAGCCCCAGTGGTAGTATACAGCAGCCCCAGTGGTATATACAGCCCCAGTGGTAGTATACAGCAGCCCCAGAGGTATATACAGCCCCAGAGGTAGTATACAGCAGCCCCAGAGGTATATACAGCCCCAGAGGTATATACAGCAGCCCTAGTGGTGTATACAGCAGCCCCAGAGGTATATACAGCAGCCCTTAGGTAGTATACAGCAGCCCCAGTGGTGTATACAGCAGCAGCAGCCCCAGGGGTGTATACAGCAGCAGCCCCAAAGCTGTATACAGCAGCAGCCCCAGGGCTGTATACAGCAGCAGCCCCAGAGCTGTATACAGCAGCAGCCCCAAAGCTGTATACAGCAGCAGCCCCAGGGCTGTATACAGCAGCAGCCCCAGGGCTGTATACAGCAGCAGCCCCGGAGGTATACAGGCCCCCCATCAAGCTCCAGGGCCCCCCCCCCCCTTGCGCGGCAGCCTGTAAAGTAAAATCATACTTACCAGTGTCCTGTCGCGCTGTCCCGCCGCTTGCCGACACACGATCCCGGGCTTCAATCCGCGTCTTCCGGCTTCCTGTGGTCGCGGGCAATGACGTCATTGCCCGCGACCACAGAAGACGCGGAATGAAGCCCGGGATCGTGTGTCGGCAAGCGGCGGGACAGCGCGACAGGACACTGGTAAGTATGATTTTACTTTACAGGCTGCCGCGCAAGGGGGGGGGCCCTGGAGCTTGATGGGGGGGCCTGTATACCTCCGGGGCTGCTGCTGTATATATATATACTCGCGTATAAGCCGAGGGGGGACTTTTCAGCCCAAATTTTGGGCTGAAAAACTCGGCTTGTACGCGAGTATATACGGTATTTTTTTTCCACACCTGCCTAAAACTTTTGCAGTAGTTTATATACAGTATAAATATACAGGGGTTGGACAAAATAATGGAAACACCTGGAAAAATCAACAAAAGTTAGTTTAATATGGTGTAGGTCCACCCTTTGTGGCGATTACGGCCTCAATTCTCCGTGGTATGGATTCATACAAGGTGATATCATTGGCCCGGCGGATCTCCACGAAATAGCACCCCAGATCATCACAGAACCTCCGCCATGTTTTTCGGTTGGGAGAAGGCAGTCTGGATGGAATGCTTCTTTCGGCTGTCTCCAAATGTACACTCAGCCGGAGATCGGAAAATGGGGTAAACGATGATTTGTCTGAGAATATCACGTTTCCACTGCTCGAGGGCCCAATTCTGGAGGTTTCTACACCACTCTAAATGCTTGGAAACATTTGTCATTGAGAGCAGCGGTTTTCTAATTGCAGCTCTTCCGTGGAATCCAGATTTGTGCAGCTCCCGACGAACAGTTTTCATGGAAACTGGGTTCTGTATGTGTTCATTGAGCTCAGCAGTGATTTTCGGAGCCGTGGTCATGCGATCCTCTCTCACAATTCGCTTTAGAGTCTGACGGTCTCTCTCAGTCAACTTCGACTTTCGGCCGGACCTGTGCTTTGCTGCGGACGTTTTTCCTTCTCTTTCAAACGCAGTCATTACTTTGGAGACAGTACCTCTTGACACGCCAAGCATTCGGGCACTTTCTGTTACACTAGCGCCTGCCATACGAGCACCAACAATTTGGCCTTTTTGAAACTCCGAAAGGTCTGCCATTGGTATCAGGTTCTCATCAATGTTCTTACAATTCGGCAAAACAAACTGTTCATTTACATACACATATTACTTAACACAAATAATCAACTACAAAACATTAACATATGTCACGGTTTGCATGTTTATAACATGTTCAAAGATTATGATGCCAAAACGTTAGGTGTTTCCATTATTTTGTCCAACCCCTGTATATAAAGCAACATTAAGCTCTTGTACCCGTGCAAATTACCTGAGGCTCTTGATCAGTGTTCCCCAAATCCAGTCCTCAAGAGCCACCAACAGGTCATGTTTTTAGGATATCCTTAGCATTGCACAGGTGTTGATATCATCCCTTGTGCAGGTGCTAAATTATCACCATTGCGATACAAAGGAAATCTTGAAAACCTGCACTGTTGGGGGATCTTGAGGATTGGAATTGGGGACACTGATCTAGATGCTGTCCCATACCTTTCTGCAATATTTCTATATACTATCTGTTGCATGAAATTGTTAGAATGCATAAAGTCTTCTTTGGTGCATATCACTGCTTATCTATTTCCCGCTATTTGCATTTCTAAATATTGGCTTTAGTTGAGCTCCTGAGGTTCCATACAGGACAGGGCTACTTAGAACAGCACTATCTGTTTTACATTACTGTATTTAAAGTTATCAGCACATTGCTTTTTTAAAATGTTTTGTTTTGTTGTAATTCTTTTGTCTTTAAAGGTCCCTATTGGACACACGTTCTGTTTACATGGACTTCTAGTAAAGGCCTGAAGGTTTATGTAAATGGCACATTCAATGCAAGTGATTCCAGAGGACAGGTATCCCAAAGTTATGGGGATAATAATGACAGTTTGGTTGTTGGATCAAACAATGATCTATCAAAACATTATGTGAATGGAGCTTTCGATGAATTCATCATATGGGAGAGAGCGCTGAAGTCAGAAGAGATCCACCACTATTTTACAGCTGCCATTGGTATGTTATTTTGGTAAGCAACATCAGTGTATGTCGCTTCTTGATTGCATGTATATTCATATGTAAAATTGACCTTAGTCAAATATTTACTTATGCAACTATATTTAGATGAAGATGTTTATATGGCATTATCTATAATTGATGTGATTGAGACATCATAATAACATGAAAATGAATATTCTTCATTTGCGACATCAGGTAATCAACATAGAAATACAGCTCCATAGGCAAAACTCATTTATTTTCACGCAATATACAATATACGGTGTATATGCATATACATATAGATATAAAGTAATGGCCAAAAATGTTGGTACCATAGAAATTGTTATTCCCATCGTAGCATGTTATGCCATAACTCTTTTACATACACGTCCGATGCTAAAGAGAATGAAGAAATTGAAGCTTTTGCGATGAAGGAGGAAGCTGCACCATTTCTCTGCTCAAGTAAATGGGACTGTAGCTATTACCTGCACAGCGGTAGGCATTGAGCACCACTGTCAAGAAGAGGCAGCACTCTAAAATAATAGCAAAGGTCCTGCCAGCTAAACTATTATTATTAGGCTAGGGTCACATTAGCATGATGGAAGTGCTAAAAGCTAGCATTTTTTCCATGGGGAATGTGAAAAAAACGCTAGCGTTAATGCTTCCAAAGGGTCCCATGCAAAAAACGCATTGTCAAAGCGCAATGCTTTTGACGCTAGGCGTTTTTGCAAAAGCACCAAAAAACACGGTAAGCAGCATTTTTGGGGGCGTTTGCAAAAACGCACGCATTTTTTAACATTGGAATCTATGGGTAACACATGTGTTAACGCATGGTACATATATGTGCCATGTGTTAACGCATGCTTAAATGTTAGCGCTAAAAATGGAAAAAAAAAACATAAAAATGTCATGGGAAAAAACCAGCATCCTTTAACGCATCCTACCAAAGGATGCAAGGTCCCAAATGTGACCCTTGCCTCATAGCACCATTTATTCTATTGCGCTTTACATATGAAAAAGGACATACCGATACATAGTCAAGAACAATATTCATGAACAATACAAGACACACACATAAGTACAAATAGAGAGGACCTTGCCCGCGAGGGGTCACAGTCTACAAAAGATGAGTGAGTATACAGTAGGAGAGGGTAGAGCTGATCCTGCAGCGGTTTGGTGGACTGAGGCTCACTACAGGTTTTAGGCTTTTCGGACGAGGTGGGTCTTCAGGTTCCTTTTGAAGGTTTCCACAGTAGGTGAAAGTCTGATATGTTGGGGCAACCCCACAGATTTATAATTGCTGGTATATTTAGCAATACGCCGTTATTTACAATAGTGGGAAAGACTTTGGAAATTCAACTTCACCATATAAGAAGTGATCCCTAACTGCTGAAAAATAGAAAGTATGTAGAACTCTTATTCCATACTTCTTAAAAATAAAGCACTAAAAAGGAAAACTTTGGCACACAATAGTGTTTATCCGTAGGGTTATGTGAGTGCAGCAAGTGGTTGAAACCGCTCACCTGTTCGGATTGTGAGACGTCACAACCTCTCATAAACCTGTGACAACTCTAGATGTAAAACTGTACGGTCTGCAGCAGTCCTCCCATGGTTTGACCATTCAAAAGTGCTTAGGAGAAAAGGGATTAAGAACCGTGCTCCCGCTGAAAGGAATCCAATGATTGGGTTGTTAAAAATACAGATGGTGGTTTGTTACACGTTTCAGGGTCAAGCCCCTTGTTCAGATAACAACACATGAAAATATTATATTAATATAAATAATAATATAAAATAAAAAAAATAATATAAAACTATTTCGTGTGGTGTTATCTGAAGAAGGGGCTTGACCCTGAAACACGTAATAAACCACCATCTGTATTTTTAACAACCTGAATCATTGGATTCCTTGAAGCGGGAGCGCGGTTCTTAATCCCTTTTCTCCTAAGGATTTTTGAATACTTCTTAAAAATTCTGATTTAGTCGGGATAATCTTTGGAATTGGATTTCGCGGCTGATTCGGGTTTTCAAAAAGACACTCAAAAGTGGGCATTTTTTTGGCTGTTTCAAATGATAGGGTGGGTTTTAATTGTTTTGAATTTTTTGTTTTAAATGTTTCTAGGCATGTTCTGCCCCTTACATGGCAGTGTAGAGGTTTATTAGTGGGCCAAATTTCTCAATAATAGATCAAATGACTGCATATATAGAATAGTGTAGAATAATAGAATAATATGCTATCCGATCAGCATATTTAAATCAGAGGCATGTTGCTTTACTTTATGTCTGCTCACAACTCATTTCTAGCCCACTCACCTTTAATTGACATCATGCCTGATCCAGCATCCACTGCTCGGTGGAACATCAATCAAATCCTATTAGAGACAATGACCAGTCCTGGCTGCAGCACCGTCCAGATGATTGAAATGAGTTAAGCTTCCTAATCCATACTTCGGCTGCCCTTGGTGTAGTTAAATAGATCAGACTGATAGTTTACATTTTACGTTGATTTTGATTTTATTGATGCTGTTCTTGATACTATTTTCTCACACTTTTTGTACAACTCTTTACCTACTAATTGTTTTAGTGTGTGAGTGTGTCATTGGTGCTAGTAGCAATGTATTCTTTATATGATAGAAATATTTTTTTACATTAACACTCCTTGACCATGAATACCTTAGAATCTGTGCTCGTCATAGTTCTTTTATTATTCCTTATATTCTAGTCACGCTGTACAGCTCACATCCTTCTGACAGACTATCTTTACCCTTGAAAATGTCATTATACAAAGCAGAAAAAACTGATGTAATAGTGAAGGTGACATTATGTATAGTAGGGACAAATAACAAAATGAGACATTTCCATTTTGTTTTTCTCTTAGTTAACAGAGAATGAATGGTAATAAACTTTAGATTATACTTTGTCTATACAATATCTACAACTAGATGGAAAATTTTGAAGAAACCATACAGTATTCATAAAAAAACTTATATTTTCCCTTTTAAAGGAATATGAAAGTCGTATCTATGTTGCTGCACTTCTGCAGATGTGTCTTTGCAGCTGGAGAACTGTTCAGCCAGTACAGGATTCAGGAATTTCCGCACTGCTCTCCTGTTGGCACTTATTTAACATGCACGAGAACCATTATTCTTTGTGCTAATATTAACCTTTGTAGCACCAGCAATTTTATAGTCCGGAATAGTGTAGAATATTACATCACCTTTTATTTCCCATTATATTTAGAACATTCTTAAAGGGAACCTGTCACTTTTCTCTGACACCCTAAACCCCCCTTATTACTGTATTAGGTTATTTCCAGTATGCTCTACAAGCTATTCTAATGCCTAACCATCCTAGCATAGTTTAAAAAAAACTACTTTTAATGAGGTTGTGCTTTCTTACCTGTTTCCAATCATGTGAGTGGCGCTGATCTTGAAATAGACAAGTTTCTGTACCTTAAAGGGGTTTTCCCTTGAACAAAGTTGATTTTAATCAATAGATTTTGGAAGAATAATAATTTCCATAATTGGATGTGATTAAAAAAAATGTTCCTGTGCTGAAATAATCTTATATATGTGTCCCTTCTATGTACTGTGTAATAGCCATGTCTGACCATACAGGGGCATGGTCTGATCATACCACATCTCCTGTGCTGAGATAATCTTATATATGTTACCTTGCTATGTACTGTGTAATGGATGTGTCTGACTGTACAGGGACATGGTCTGATCATATCACATCTCCTGTGCTGAGATAATCTTATATATTTATCCCTGCTATGTACTGTGTAATGGTTGTGTCTGACTGTACAGAGACATGGTCGGATCATACCATATCTCCTGTGCTGAGATAATCTTATGTATGTGTCCCTGCTATGTACTGTGTAATGGATGTGTCTGACTGTACAGAGACATGGTCGGATCATACCATATCTCCTGTGCTGAGATAATCTTATATATGTGTCCCTGCTATGTACTGTGTAATGGCCATGTCTGGCTATACAGGGACATGGTCTAATCATACACATGTCTTGGGCGCAGATAATCTTATACATGTATCCCTGCTATGTACTGTGTAATGTCTGTGTCTAATCGTACAGGGACATGGTCTAATCATACCACATCTCCAGGGCAGCGGAGGAGGCAAAAAAGGGTATACAGACTGGACAGCATGGAATTGCTGGTGCTGCTTTATGTGAGGTAAAAAAATGTCCTTGCTTGTTTAAAAATATGCTTAACCACAAAGAAAGAACCTGCTGCAATCCCGTGCTGTAATGTCTGTATACTTTTATGTGTCCTTCCCTGCCCAGAAAATGTGGTATAATCAGACCATATGACTGTATGGTCACACATGCGCATTACACAGTACATAGCAGGGACACATACAGGTGCATCTCAATGAATTAGAATATCATCAAAAACTTAATCTATTTCATGATTCAATGCAAAAATTGAAACACATATATTATATAGAATCATTACAAACATAGTGATCTATTTGTTTATAAGTGTTTAGTTCTGTTAATGTTGATGATTATGTCTTACAGCCAATGAAAACCCAAATGTCATTGTCTCAGAAAATAAAGTAGGGAGGATGAAGGGTCTGGGAGATAAATATTACATAAATAGGGATCAGAGGCTTCACCTTGTGTGGCTGTAAGAGTCACAACCACTATAAAAGCATATCACAGCTGCTGCAGTCCCAAGCGTGGTGCATATAGAGTAGGGAGGGTGAGGGAAGATGGCGGCCCCCAGCACCGATGATGATGGAACTGAAGCAGGGGGAACCACAAGGCACAGCAGACCGGGAACGGAGCGAGGACCCCACCGGAAGGCACAGAGGACATCCCAGCCAGAAGAAGAGGATCGAGGAGGCAGTACAGCGGTCGGCACGGAGGACACCGGAGGCACCGCAGAACAGGGGACAAGGTAGGAAGATGTGTGTATGTGTGTGTGTGTGTATGTGTATATATGTGTATATATGTGTGTGTGTGGGTGTGTGGGGGTGTGTGTGTATATGTGTGTATGTATGGGTATGTGTATGTAAGTAGGCTGGTGGCTGCCAATATAAGCCATACCCCGAAAATAAGACATGGGGCCACTTTTGGCCCCCCAAAAAATATAAGACAGTGTCTTATTTTCGGGGAAACACGGTATATTCACCCTTTGACGTCTTGTGGAATACGGCAGTGCGGTTTTTAAACCTTCGTCCTCCCTACTGTAATTTTCTGAGATAATGTCTTTTGGGTTTCATTGGCTGTAAGCCAAAGATCATCAACATTAACATAAATAAACACTTGAAATAGATCATTCTGTTTGTAATGACTCTATATAATATATAAGTTTCACTCGCTGCTCCGGACAGTTTTCCACAGTTTAAAGAAAAGAAAGAGCAGCAGCCCACTCCCCCTCCTTTATAATAATGTATAATATTATCAAAATTGTTATTGTCGCTGTGTTTGCTAAGATGAGCATAGTCGCCCTGCTAATGAAAGGTGGACTTGGTCTACTATTATTATAAACTTGTTTTTATGATTATTTAATTATTTATAATTACATTTATCATCTTAATATTTGTTTTATTGGGTAACCTTTTAATAAATGTCGTAGCTTATTTATCCAAAAATGTTGATGTTGTCATTTCATTTTAGATAATTAGCGTTATTGTTTATATCAGTCAGCATTGTTTTACCATGCTTGCCCTGAATGCACCTATATTAATTGTCAATTTCTTGTCAGGAGGTGATACATTTCCTACTGCAACATTATCCAGTGCTCCAGGAACATTACACCCGACGGTAAGAGAAATAGGAGTGGTATTCTGTTGGTAAAGTTTGGGAGATTTCTTAAAGATAACCTGACAGCTTGCCCAAGTCCCATATATTTATTGCTTTATTAATACCCTGCATAACAAGGAATTTTTGTTGTTTCATTGATTTCTGTATGTAGTGAAAAAACATTTTATAATTATGCTGGTGATATTTTAATTAGAGGACTAGTAGTTTTGAGGGCAAAAACTAATCATTCCACTAATCATATCATGCTATGTGGTCGTGAGTAATATGATTTACATGTGCAGTGTCACCACAGGCTGTTTGTAAATCTCTGACTCCCTGACAATGTTATCACAAGTATACGTACCGTGAAGTCATCAACGTAGCTGAGATGTAGGACTCCGCTTTAACAACAGTGATGCCACTCTTGTAGCTCATGTTACTCACACTCACAAGGGGCATGTAACATGATTAGTAGGATGACTGATCTGGGAATAATAATGCCCCCCCAGTGAATGGTCACCCACTAATTTGCATATTAGCCCATTAATAAAATAGTTTTCCACCAAATACAGAAATCAATTGGACAATACAAAAGATTATTATTAAGGATATTAACAGACCAATAAATACATGCTGGCAGTTTGGGGGTTCTGGGCAAGCTGTCAGGTTCCCTATAAAAATTAGGGTTTCTGTTATGTACTGTCTTGGAACCCCTTGATGGCCCTGCACTAATATGACTTAGGGCCCTTTCACATCTGCGTTTATTTGAAATCGCGGCAGATGCGGTGAAAAAACCGCATCTGCCGCGATTGCCGCATAACCGCTGCACTTGCGGCGCGGTTGCGGTAATCCCCATAGAAAGTATAGGGGGACTTGCGGCAGGTGCGGCAAGTGCGGTTTTGCACTTGCGGCAGGTGCGGCCGCAAAAAAAACGCGGCTGACCGCGGTTTTTTTCGCGGCCGCACCTGCCGCAAGTGCAAAACCGCACTTGCCGCACCTGCCGCAAGTCCCCCTATACTTTCTATGGGGATTACCGCAACCGCGCCGCAAGTGCAGCGGTTATGCGGCAATCGCGGCAGATGCGGTTTTTTCACCGCATCTGCCGCGATTTCAAATAAACGCAGATGTGAAAGGGCCCTTAAACAATGAAAATGCTTTACCAAATATGTAACCAGATGACTACAAGACATATATTTTATTATCTGCATCAGAGATTCCAAATGATGGAAGTTCTTACCATAACCTGCGGGATCAGATTGTCTAATTTGCCTGGTTACGTTAATAAAGGCAGATGGGACAACAGTAGGTTCTGGTTCAGAAGAGGAAACACTACCAATCTTCTTGGAAAAAAAGAAAATGACCAATATTTTGCTAGATTGGCAGTCTGGGTTTGACTTAAACATACAGAATGCTGTTACCTGCTCAGACTGCCCATGGCTAGGTACAAACATTACAGTAATAGGAAAAGGCAATAGCTAAACAGGTTGACCTACAATTTATCTTTTTACATCTTATTAAATTTCCATTGGATTTTGTATTCAAAATAATGACTTGTATTGAAAGTGTGAATGCACATTACAGTAGTGAAACATCTTGATTCAGGTAACGGATGATTGACATTTTGATATGATCTTTCTTATTTTGATATCAGGTCTCCACTGATGCTTATGACCTCATTATAACAAATCTAACCCAAGACAGAAGACAATTTTCCCACACACTGCCTGTCTTAGGCTACTTGGAAGTTGTCTCACAGGGCCTGCCCAATAAATCTTTGACGAAAGACACAGCCGGCAACCTGACTCAGGTAACACTACTTATTCTATTCTATTCTATCCTACTTATTCTATAGGGCTGATTCAGAAATCTATATCTACAGTACGTTCCCCTCTGCTGTGCTGGTTTCTACAGGACTTTTGGGGATTCTCAGCGAATGCTAGAGTCTGTGCATTCTATACAGAGAAATAAAGAAAATATGGGCATAGAGTAAATTAATAAGTATTTATTTTTATAGTACTATTAATTCCATATTACTTTACATTCATGTGAAACACTGTCCTCATTGGGGCTCACAATCTAAACACCCTATGAGTATGTCTTTCAAGTGTGGGAGGAAACCCACTCAAACACACGGGGAACATACAAACACCAAAAAAATATTTTGCTGTCAGACAACCTATTGAAGTATTAAAGATGAATGTAATGTTCTAACAATTATATAAATAATACATTATAAACATTACTAATATTATTACATGTAATGTCCAGTGCAAAGAAATATGCCCCAATGTGCGTCAATACATTATTCAACTTACTAATATACTTAATGTATCAAGAAACCTCTGCGCAGTTTTTGCTTGACACAGTACGTTTCTCTTGTCAACACTTGCTTGTCTCAAAAGCAGGGCCTTAACTACAATAGTTGCAGGGGTTGCAATCACACTTGGGCCCTGGTGCCTATGGGGCCCTAAAAGTCCTTTTGGCCTATATAGAAAGACTAATGCTATTAAAGATTTGCAATAATTGGGGACCCCGTTGCAGCTTTTGCATCAGGGCCCATGTGCTTCAAGTTGTGCCACTGTTCAAAAGAATCAGTTAACTGCTCATGTCAATAGCTAAGCCAGCCCGCTTTTCTGTTACAGTTGATGTATATATAGATAAGGTGTCTGGCTTAGGCCCCTTTCACATCAGCGGTAAACGCTGATCGCGGCAGTTGCGTTGAAAAAACCGCAACGACCGCACTTGCGATTCACTTGCAGCAAGCCCCATGCAATGTCTATGGGGCTTGCGGTAAGTGTGCGGCAGGTGCGGCAAGTGCGGTTTCGGCACTTGCGGCAGATGCGTCGCGAAAAAAAAACACGGCCGAATGCAGTTTTTTCGCGGCCGAATCTGCCGCAAGTGCCGAAACCTCATCTATACCGCACTTGCTGCACCTGCCGCAAGCCCCATAGACATGGCATGGGGTTTGCGGCAAGTGAACCGCAAGTGCGGCTGTTATGCAGTAATCGCAGCAGTTGCATTTTTTTCACCGCAACTGCCGCGATCAGCGTTTACCACTGATGTGAAAGGGTCCTTAGCTATTAAAATAAGTAGTCAGAGAGTCCCCTTCACACACAGCTCTAGTTATGTGCTAACATACTAAATCGAGCAGGAACCAAAAGAGGATGATTTTAAGCACCATGTCTCTAGGGAGGGGGGCAATCCCGAGAGACATGGTGCCACTGCATTTACACATATTAACCCTTTATTACCGGGGTTCATTACCGCATATGCAGCATCTGTGCTCATATGCCGCACAGATGCTGCATATGCAATTTAACCCCACAAAATATACAAAAGTGCCCATCAGCTGGGTGCTTAGTAATCATGTTGCACTGCTGACACAGCGGTACAAGATGATTACTTACTGTACCGGCAAAGTGGGAAATGTTAAACTTGCCGGCTTTTGACAGCCATCAAGTTTAATGCGTTTTTGGAGCCACACTCGCACCATGTGGTGTATGGGGTCTAGATTTTCTCGCCCGCATACACTTGCATGATGCTCACGTATTTCAGAATCGCGTGCAGTCGCAGCATGCTGTGACTGCACTCACTTCTGACTTGCAATGCAAGTTAGGTGCGGGGGACTCGCACCAGTGTGCCCTGCCTGATAGGGCAACACTGGTCCAAGTGCAATGTGAATTTCCCTCACATTGCACTCGTGCGAGTCCCTCGCCCAGTATGCCTTCAGCCTAAGAAAGCTTTTATCTAATTATACATTTAAAAATTAAAAAATGTCTTCTTGCATAACAAATTGATCATTATTTGAATTTTGGCTTGGTTATTGGAGAACATGAACCTTTTTGTTGTTCAGTTTTACCTATCCTTTATTGAAGGGTTTACATTCATTTTACTTCTGAAAGTTGAACATTTTCTTTCTTAGGCTGCATTGTAACTTTCCTTTTTATTTTGTGGCATATATCTATTATTTTAGTCCTAAATGAGCATTGGTCGATGAAAGTGTAAAATTTTTCTTGTCATTAGTGATCCCAAGGACAAGAATTGTCACCATTTATGTGAGCATCATATGAAGTCTGGTGTTAATACTTGAAGGGAACCTGTCAGCTAGTTTATGCCCCCAAACCTATCAATACCTGTCCTTGCAGCTTCCTACTACATCCCTAAGGCTGGAATCACACATTCCGTGTGATATGCGAGTGTCTCGGAGGAGTGTCAGATCATTAACCATGAACAGCCTACCCCTCTTGGACGGGGAGTGTGGAGCTGCATAGAAATACAAGCAGCTGACACTCCCGTCCTAACAGGGAGAGGCTGTTCCAGGTGACTGATCCAAGACTTGTCCGACTGCCTTGCATGTCACATGGACAGTGTGATTCCAGCCTGACCATCCATGTCTGACCTAAATGTGTCCTGTAATCGTTGTGAAAAATGCTTTTATTACTTACATTCTCCTATCTTAGTAGGCAGAGTGTAGTTGTTTTTTAAAGAGGACCTGTCACCAAACCAGGCATGGTGATCTAATTACAGCACTGGATGCAGCATGTCTGCAGCATGCAGACAAGGGGTCCCCCAGCCCTTGAGCAGCCCTGTACCCCGAGATAATACAGTTAGAAAACTTACATGCTACAGCCACTAAGGAGGTGGCTAGGGGCTGCAGCCAAGGGCAGATTCACACCCCCTGCATGTGTAATCTGCCCACCGCTGCCAATCATTCTCTCCCTCTTCTGCAGCATTTAAACAGAGTTTTTTTTTCTCTCTCCCAGAAAGTCTGTTAGCCCCGCCCCCTGAGGGGCGGGGCTAAACAGGAGAGAAAAAAAACCTCTGTTTAAATTCTGCAGACAGGGAGAGGATGATTGGCAGCGGTGGGCAGATTACACATGCAGGGGGTGTGAATCTGCCCTTGGCTGCAGCCCCTAGCCACCTCCTTAGTGGCTGTAGCATGTAAGTTTTCTAAGTGTATTATCTCGGGGTACAGGGCTGCTCAAGTGCTGGGGGACCCCTTGTCTGCATGCTGCAGACATGCTGCATCCAGTGCTGTAATTAGATTACCATGCCTGGTTTGGTGACAGGTCCTCTTTAATGTTTCGTGTCCCTCTTCACTTTGCTGTAATCATGTCCTGGTGGCGTGATAATCAATGCAGAAGCGTGGTCCCGAATTTGAAATCTGTGGCATTTTTCCTGGTATGATGCTGCGGTTGCATAATTTCTGGTCCTGTGCATTGCGGGGATTATTGGGTGCACTCGGCGGCTCAAGAGCATGCCCAGTGCGTATTTGGATGCCAGCCAGTACACCCAGTAATCCCCCATAATGTGCCGGGCCAGAAATGATGTGCGGCCAACGCATCATACCCGAAAGAAGATCCATAGATTTCAAACTCGGGACCACACTTTTGCATCAATTGTCACGCACACAAGGGCGTAATTAAAATGGAGAGATGGGAGATGTGGAGCCTTAACGAACGCCCACAGTGTCTACAGTATTGACGACAACCTGCTTATATGCATAGGAGAATTTAAGTAATAAAAGCATTTTTTACATCGATTACAGGACACATTTAAGTCAGACAGGGATGGTTAGAGATGTAGTAGGAAGCTGCAGGGACAGGTAGTGATAGGTTTGGGGGCATAAACTAGCTGACAGGTTCCCTTTACTTTACACATTTGTTTACTTACTGTATGCAAATAGATGTACTGGTGATTTGACTGAGCCTTAATACTTAGAGTTTACCTTACCTAACCGTGAAGGAAGGCCCTGCAGTTGTGTAGGGATGAAATATGTCATACAATTATTAATTTATTTATTTCATTAATTATGATTGTTTAGATTTTACCAAATGTTGACTGTTTCTTCATTACGTTATTTCATTGTCACTATTTTTAATAGTTTGCATATATTGCAATTTACGTTAAAGTAATATATTGTTTAGTATTTTGGTTTCTTTTATATTTAAAAAGGATTTTCTGTGATGTTATCATTGCTGACTTATACTACATAGGTCATCAGTATCATCGCAGTTGGGGTCTCACTCCTGCCGCCCTACCGTTCAGCTGGAAGCAACACAGCGCCGTACATTGCATTGTGGCCATGATAAGAATTGCACCGTCTCTTCCATATGTGTGAATTTGAGAAAACTTGCAGTACCATACACAACCACTACAGATTGTATGCAGTAGTGTCACTTCTATTGCATATTAATATTAAAAAGGTTGCCCAGTCTAAACTGATAATTCAGCATTTACTCTGTGACTGCAGATTTATCAATCCTCCTAGCACAGGCACTATGTGTTGTGAGGATTCATGGATTCTAAACTGGGAACGGACTGCATAATATGGTATGCATGTTCCCAGCAACAACACAACTAAGGCTACTTTCACATAACGATTTTTCTAAATCCGATGCTGTCCGATGAAAATCGGACAGCATCGGATCCAAACTGATCTCTGCAAATCGGATGCCAAATAGGCATCCGAATCCTACTTTTTGCAGGATCAGTTTGGGCTGTGTCATGTAGCTCCCCTCCTCTCTCCCTCCTGTCATCTTGCTGTCTCCCTGCTGTCCCCCTGCTGCCCCCCTGTTTTGCCCTACTGTCCCCCTACTCTCTCCCTACTGTCCTCTGCTGTCCCCCCTCCTGTCCCCTCTCATGTCCCCCCTCATGTCCCCTGCTGTCCCCCCTCCTGTCCCCTCTCATGTCCCCTATCATGTCCCCTCTCCCCTCTCATGGCCCCCCTCATGTCCCCTCTGCTGTCATTTCAACATAACAAATGTTTGTTCTCACCTTCCAGCGCTCCCTCGGCATCTCCAGCTGCAGCCGATTGGGTGTACAGGACCTGCGATGACGTCAAAAGCGTCAGCGATTAACGCGGTAACCGGTCATGTGACCCGATCAGCTGATCAGGTTCTGACATCATCACAGGTCCTGTTACCGAACGGCTGCAGCTGGAGACGCCGAGGGAGCGCTGGCAGGTGAGAATAAAGATTTTTTATTTTAAACACATCGCAGCAGGCTCCGATTTTTGCACCGATAAAAACATCGGACAGAATCGGATCGGACCAAGTCGGATGGCATTTAGTGCACATCCGATTCGGTCCGATGCCCATAGGGCTGCATGGGGCCAAATTCGGATCCGATGCTGTCCGATATTTATCGGACAGCATCGGATTTGCAAATATCGTAGTGTGAAACCAGCCTAATGAGCATGGCTTAGCTCCATACGACTGATTCCAGAATTATTATTTTAGACTGGACAACGCCTTTATAGACCAAGAAAAAAAATCTTTATTACTCATGATTGGATATAATAACAATTGTGTCATCGCAAAAGGTAAATTACAGCTTCTATTGTGATCAATTGTGACGTTATAAAGCCAACTTCCAACCCTCAGGTCTGAAGCAAATAAACATGGACTTTGTGTCACCATTTATTTTACTTCTGCATTTACAAAATGGAATAATCTCTTCCAATTTCCAGTCAAGGGATTGCAAATTCCTAATACTTCTTTTTGTATTAAAAAGCTACAGAAGCTTTAATGTGACATGAAAAAAATGACTTGGTAGATTTTGCAGTGTTGTGCATTTGCTATTGTAAAAGATTTATCTATGAACAGAGACCATTCTGCAGAACCGTACTGAAATGCCATACATCTAATGCTAGATTCATTGGCCTATGTTATAGCCTAATTGAAGAACTGTATCATCCCCATGTATATTTCCATTATAATTAATTGGTTAAGTAAAATACCTATAAACTAAGTAGGCATAAAACAGTAACTTTAATGCTGAGGATGCATGTATTTCCTGCAAGGAATATGTTTTGCTTGAGAATTAGTTTGCTGGGAAATCTGTCTGAAATATATACATGGGAAAAATCTAATTAATTGCATTGTATACTTTTAGGCCTTTCTAAAAACTGTGGAAGAAGTTCTTTCTTTGCCTACTTCAGGTGACGTGACAATAGTAAGTATAGTGTTGTGTCTTTAACATTATGGGCAAATCACTGTAATTATTCTATCATTCTGTGGCTTTCTTTTCCTGTACTGTACACTCAGTTATGGCTCATCAAAGTGCTTATGTCAAAATTCTAGTATAAAACACTTTGAAGAGCCGCTACAGCACAAAGTTGCGCTAATATTTCGCAACTTCTGACTAGTTTGTGTAGAGCTGGGGTGGCACTGATTATGGCAGCACCCAGTTATAAAATTCTTAAAGGGAACCTGACCTCTAAAAATGAGCCCCCAGGCTCTTTTAACCTGTCCCTGCACCATGGTAATTCATTTCTATCCCTCCCTTTGTGTCCATAAAGCGCTATTGTAAAGTTTATAAAAGTTCTTTTTTTACCTGTGGATCTGCAGCTTCTCATTATATGTGAAGCTACAAAAGGCGGTCTTTTGTGCTTCTCCCCACCGCCGACGTGTTAATTATTAATTGTTAATAATTAAGTGTTAATTTCTCCATTCGCCTTCCACGACAGCATTGGAGGATGTCGTCCACGCCCTATTGGGGGACAGGAACACAGAGAGGTTAAAAGCCCCTCCCCTTCCTCAGTACTCCAGTGTCTTCCTGTCCCCCTTGGGGCATGGAGAGGTTCCAGTGCTGTCAGGCCGGCAGAGGCAGCATTGGGGTGTACTTACAACCGGGCCAGGGATAGACGTCGGGGGTGGCCTCCTCCTCCTTCTCGGGGCTCCCGTGGTGGGACCATCTGGCCTTCCTGCGTCCTACGGGGCAAAGCAGGCGGTGTATTGCAGCCCCGGAGGCCTGTTCAGCTCTCCGGCGTCTCCCTCCTCCAGCTGTGGTCCCTGGGGCATGCATCAGAGGTTCGTGGATGGCACTTCCTGTTTCAGGCGGGACACTTCCTGTTTCGGGCGGTGGCTCCTGTACAGACTGGGCGCGGCTCCAGGGAACCCAGCAGGCCTATCGCGCGCTACTGCCCGCGGACGGTGACCAGGAGGAGGGAGGGAACAGGTGTTCCTCGTTGGGGGCACGGTACTTCTGGACAAGTACCCGCTGGAAGCTACACCCAGGTAAGGCTGATCCCTGAAACATGGAAGGGTGACAGGCTTCCACCTCTGCTTCTGCAGAGCCCAGCGTTCCCGCAGCTCATGTAAGTGTTTCTGGGGGTTACAAGGGGCAGTTATTTAGGCCCTGCACTCCCACTGGGACCCCCTTCTCTTCCCTTTTTTACTATAGGGAGACAAGGGCCACCTGTGAAAGGGAGCAAAAACCCGTCCAGGAAATGTGGCTGCAGCATGAACTTCCTCTTCCTACAAAAAGGTGTCGGCCATGACTGACAGTGTTGTCAGGATGGACTCCCCATCCCTGCTTGAGGAGCTCCAATCCATTAGGGAAGAGGTGCAGGCTTCTATCTCGGCACTGCCGGGTTTTGCTGCAGTTCCAGGCCTTCCCTCCGAAAGAGAGGAAGCTCCAGGATTGTGACTCTGTGGATCTCATAGGCTGACCAGAGCTCAGCATCAGAGGACGGCAAGGATATTGCCTCTGTTGCCTCTGTCCAGACACGAGAATCTGGACACTACTATTTTTCCATGGAGTCCATGGGTGAATTGGTGGACACTGTCCACAGTACCATGGGAGTAGAGGTGGTGGAACCCCCTTCTTCTGTGCAGGACTAAATGTTCAGAGGCCTAAAGGCTAAGTGGCAGTTGGGCTTCCCTGTCCATGAGGTTATCCGGGTTCTCATCTGCCGGGAGTGGGAGTCTTCAAAACATCGGCTGCTCACCCCATCCGAGTGGACTGGAGGGTGATGACTTTGTCTGGGAGGTCCCGAAGGGGACATCCAGGTGGCCAAGGTAGCATATATGACCGCGTTGCCTTTTGAAGATTCCTCCCAGTTGAAGGACCCCCTTGATCGTAAGATGGAGAGTGTCCTCAAAAACTCCTGGGAGGCGGCAGCTATGTCTTTAAAGGTGAACATTTCCTCTACATGTGTGGGGCTGCTCTGGCAGCAACCATGTAGCAGTTAATCACCTGCACCATGCCTTATGTACCCAGCTGTGGCTGTGGGTTCAATCCTGAGCTGTACATCATCCAAGGCATTATGTATAGGTGACTCATGATGGCTGCAGGCTATCCCCCTGGCAGGCCCCGTGCTCTGGCGACTGTGGGCCACTAGCCTTTGGGCGAGGCTTTAAACCAAGTCTCTCTTGAAGTGGATCACCCAGCTGGAAGAATTCCTCCTGCAGGGTACTCCCAGGGAGGAGCTTTGGACTCCATTCCACTTCTGAGACGTGCTACGGGCTTCCTGACCGATGCCTCTGCTGAGGCGTTCCGCGTTGGCACCAAGGTGCGCAGTGTTGGCTAACACAGCTCTCAGGGCAGTGTGGCTTACTTTGTGGAATGGGTAGGTCACGTCTAAGCTCCAGCTGTGTGGCCTCCCCTTTCAAAGGTCTTTTTCTTTGGTCCGGCATTGGATGACATCCTGGGAAAGGTGTCAGACCGGAAAATGTGTCTCCCGAAACAGAAGCCCTTTCGGAGGCAGTCCTTTTGGCCTCAGCGCAGCCAACCCTCCCAGTCTAAAGGGAAGGGTAAGTCTGGTCGCTGGGCATTCCAGAAAGGGGCCAAGACCCGTAATATCTTGCTCCCCCAGCAGGGGCAGCTCCTGCGGTTTCTGCCACAGTGGCAAGCAATCTCCTCGTGCCCTTGGATCCTCTTGACCATTTGGGAGGGTCTGCACTTGGAATTCGAGAGCCAGCCCCTCCGTGTCTTCGAGTCCCCTGCTTCCTCAGGGGACACTCGCACATTTTTTTCTTGTCGGGTCTGCGAGACCTGTTAGATTCTGGTGTGGGGTTCCCCGGTTCCTCCTGGGGAGGAGGGCCATGGGCGTTACTCCAGGTTGTTGTGGACCTCCAGAACGCGTATTATCATGGCCCCATTCACCCGTCCCACAAGCGCTTTCTGCGATTCGCAATCTCCGGGGCAGGCGGGACGGTCCATTATCGGTTTAATGTGCTGCCCTTCAGGTTTTCGTGGGCCCCCAGAGTTTACCAAACTCATGGGGGAAGTGATCGCATTCATCCAGACCCAGGGGATATGTGTGCTTCCCTATTTAGATGACAGGTTGGTGGTTGCTCCTTCGGCAGTGTTCTGCGCACACTGGTCTCCGAAACGTTGGAGATTCTTCAGTCTCTGGGGTGGGCGCCCATTCTTTGGGAATTGGAATGGGTGCGGCAACCTGTCGTCAAATTTTGGGAGTCTTGTGGCCTCCTCCAGACAGGCCTCAATCCTTACTGCGGCACATCAGCTTCTGCGCTGCTTGCATCTGACCTGCTTCCGGGAAGGAGGTCACCCTACTTGCGGGAAGCAATATCCCTGTTAGAGGCCATGACGGCCTCCATTCAGTCAGTAGCATGGGCTCAGGCCCCTTCCAGTCTGCTCCTGGAACACATACTGAGTTCCTGGGTCAGACGTCAGGATTCCTAAAACTTGCGGGTCTGGAACCGGGGCGGATGGTCCCCTCGCTTTCCTGGATGAATCCCGGACACTTCCGTTTCCACTGCTGCCAGCAGTTCTGGTTGGGCGCGATGGTGGATCGCACACGGTTCCAGTGGATTTGGAGTCGCTCGGTCAGTCGCCAGTCTTCAAACTTCCGGAACTTCTGCAGTGGAAGACGCGCTTCATGCGCAGCTCACGGTCTCCGGGGTCATCATGTCAAGATCCTGTCGGACAACGTGACTATGGTTGCCTTCTTGGGCACCAAGGCGGTACTCGAGGCTTACACTTGCAGGTACTGGCAAACTGATCTTTTTGTGGGCAGTACGCCATCTTCTCTCCTCCTCGGCAGTTCATCTGAAGGGAATGGCCAATGTACAGGCAGATTTCTTGAGCCGCACGGAGGTCCACCCAGGAGAATGGTGCCTCCATCCGGATGTATTTTCGCTCTCTTACGGACAGGTGGGGTGTCCCTTTGATCGACCTGTTCGCTTCGGGCTCGAATACAAAGGTGCCGCCCTTTTTCTCCCTGACTGGGTCAGACCATCTTCGGGCCTTCCGTTTGGTGTATGCATTTCCTCCAATCCCGCTACTTCCCAAGGCGTTGCAAAAAATTCGGGTGGAGGGGGTGTCGACTATCCTGGTGGCTCCCCTGTGGCCCAAACGGGCGTGGTATGATGCCATCCGAGACCTGGGCCTTATGGGACTAATTAGGTTGCCCACTGTCTCGACCTACTGTCCCAGGGTCCTCTTTCACCCGGGCCTTCAGTGGCTCTATCTGGCAGCCTGGCTGTTGCGGCTGGGATCCTGAGGACCAAGGGTCTCTCCCAGGCAGTGATCCGCATGCTTCGGGAGGGCAGTCAGCCTGTGTCGCACGCTATTTACGGGAGGGCTGGAATCGGTTCCTGTCCTGGTGTGCTCCTTCCATCCCGGCCATGCATCATCCTAATGTGGCCCAACTCTTGAATTTTTGCAGCGTGGCTTTGATTTGGAGCTTCGGCTGAGCACTCTTTAAGTCCAGGTGTCGGCACTTGGGGCAGTTTTGCCCAGCATCTTGCTTCCCATTGATGGCTCAAGTGTTTTTTTTTTACTTCTGCTTGGGGGCGGCGTCCCCGATTCGGCCTTCTATCCCTCCCTGGGATTTGAAGATTGTTCTCCACAGGTTTTCTCGAAGTCCCTTTGCACCCTTGTCTGCTGCATCCCTTACGTCTCTCTCACAAGGTGGCGTTTTTGGTGGCCATCACTTCTGCTCCAGAGTTGGAGAACCTCAGGCGCTCTCTGTCCGGACTCTGTGCCTCGTGGTGTCCATTGTTCGCATTACACTTCGGTTGCATTCATCTTTTCTTCCGAAAGTTGTGTCAGCTTTCCATCGGTCCCAGGTTGTGGTTCTACCTTCATTTGGTCACTCTCCTGCTAATGCAGCTGAGGCCGTGTTTCACTCCTTCGATATTCGTCGGACTGTCCTCCACTACCTCCGAGAGACTGCTTCCTGGAGGTTAGATCAGAACCTGTTTTGTCCAGCATTTTGGGAAAAATACAGGGAAGAAGACTTCCGAGGCTACCATCGCTTCCTGGATCACGAAGGTGATCTGTGAGGCCTACGTCGCTCCGGTCCTTGCTCCTCCGGTGGGGTTGAAGGGTCCTTCAACTCGGGCTGCTTCTACGTCCTGGGTGGAGCAGGCTGGAGCTTCATCGGAGCTGATTTGCAGAGCAGCTACGTGGTAGTCTCTCCTCACTTTTTCTCGCCACTATAGGTTAGTTCTGTCCTTCAGTCGGGATCTGTCCTTTGGTAGGAAAGTCCTACAGGCAATAGTCCCACCCTGAGGAGTATTGGTGGAATTCCTCCAATGCTGTCGTGGAAGGCGTATGGAGAAAACTGAATTAGTCTTTACCGGTAATTCCTTTTCTTGGAGCCTTCCACGACAGCATCAGTTCCCCCCCTTGTTGGTGTTTCATTCCGGTTTGTATCAGGTAATCCATGGCTAAGGGTGATCTTGGTAAACACTGGAGTACTGAGGAAGGGGAGGGGCTTTTAACCTCTCTGTGTTCCTGTCCCCCAATAGGTGTGTGGACAACATCCTCCAATGCTGTCGTGGAAGGCTCCAAGAAAAGGAATTACCGGTAAGGACTAATTCAGTTTTTGTGCTTCTCCCCACTGCTGATGTGTTAATTATGCACGCCCATATGGGCGTGCTATAGAGCAGAGACTGTGCTTGTGCTGCAAGGGGGCGGTAAAGGCGATATGACGCGATTTTCGTTATATCACCTTTACCACCCCCTTGCAGCACAAACAGTCGGCTCTATAGCACACCCATGTGGGCGTGCATAATTAACACGCCGGCGGCGGGGAGAAGCACAAAAGACCGCCTTTTGCGTCTTCTCAAATAATGAGAAGCTGCAGATCCACAGGTAAAAAAAGAACTTTTATAAACTTTACAATAGCGCTTTATGGACACAAAGGGAAGGATAGAAATGGATTACCATGGTGCAGGGACAGGTTAAAAGAGCCTGAGGGCTCATTTTTTGAGGTCAGGTTCCCTTTAAAAGAAGACAGCTTTTCTTATGCCACAATGTTACTCCAGTCCTCACCTGCAATAACATTTCTGGCAAGGCACACAGATAAGATGTGCTGAATTTTTTAAGGGGTGTTCATTGCTTAATGAATTTTGTGCAGTTTGTTCCTGTATGCCTGTCATTAAGATTGGCCAGTAAAACACTAGTCTTAATGAATTAGTGCCTACGTCTTTACTTACTTCATCCGCGGTAATCACAGTAAACATTCCAACTTAGAGTTCATTTTACACTGGAGTTTGTCCACTAAAGATGATGAGCCCAATGACAACTGCTATGACATTATGTCCATGACACAAAATAAACTCATTATTTTTATGATTGAGAAATCAACTTAGGCCCCTTTCACATCAGTGTTTTTCAATGATTGCGGCAGATCCGGCAGATTTACAGCATCTGCCCCCTAACGGCCGACTTGTGGTGCACTTCCGGCAAGCCCCCATTCATTCTCTATGGGGCTTGTGGCAGAAGTGTGAAAGTGTGAAAGGGGCCTTACATGGGAAAAATATGTAAAACACTAAAAACTGCAACTGGCCCAGGTGGTTCCTGTGCAGACTAGACATTTGTACCTTGGAGGTCCTAGTAATACTTTCATAGGTTAGAATGGCCCTAACCCTACACTAAAAAATGGCAACTTAGACTTTTTCTACCTGAACATCCATTGAGTGCTTCTTGTGCCTCCCAAGGAACTGGATGGCAGAGCAGAGTGCAATTTACCTATAGAAAGGAAGGTGTTCTGAAATAGGAAGAAATTCCAGACTGAGAAAACACAAACCACATAAAACAAAGTGAAAAGATTATGAAAGGACTGCTAAATAGTATGCCACCTGCTTCCTAGCTGCAAACAGAATATAGGTTCAGAGTGAAGAGCAAAAACAGCAAAAAAGTAACCCCAGTTAGTCTTACACTGACTGGAATATATAACTGCTGGACATCCAAATGAGAATATCACCAGCAGGTAATACTTGCAGGGAGAAAGTATATATAGCCACACCCAAAAGGTGATTGGACTGAGAAATGGATATATGAAAACCACCTGTTAACCTAAAGTCTCAAGCATGATAACAGATATTTTACAAAGCAGATCCTAAGGGCAACAAGGATTCCTCCTACAACTTTTTGCTCATGCTTTTTTAATTGAGTAACATGTAAGCCACTCCCAGACTCCACTGATCTTGATTTATCTCATATGAGAACAAAATGATCTATTTTATAATCTAAAATGGCTGAACCTTAAACTTTCTATACACATATAATATCTGACAGCTGTATGACTGTCTTTCCTCTCATGCGCAAGAAGGTTCGTATTGGATGAACATTCATTGTTTCCATAAAGGACACTGGAGAAAGCTGCTGCTAAACACTGCTAGTACCTGACTCATCACCCAAAAGAACAGAAGGGTTGTGCCATAAGATTCAAATTGGGAAAAGTCAATATTCTCCCATATACATTAGACTGTTGAACGATCCCATCAATATGAGTTCAGAGACTTTAGTTTAATGGGTATGGGGGCCATTTAGATATTTGCCAGTTATACCAAATATTAGAAGATTGACAGGTCCTACCGAAATCGATAGGTTCTGGCAACAGTTGTCTAATGGTCACTTTCAGTCATGATGCATTTTTAAAGTGAAATCCAAGTAGTAAGTGAGGGGTTGTTCAATATATGAAGGTGGAATCAGAAGAAAGAGGTATGTGAAATAATGCTGTGTATCATCAGCATTTGCTTCATTCATAATAGAAGCATGAAAGTTCTTTCCAGCTACTTTAGATTCTTGTTTCCACTCAGTCGGAGCCCACCCTGAAGTAAGCTTTGGTACTGTTTTTACAGATGGGTTGAACATCTCCTACTTTAATCTTTTGGGTGGGTTAGGTAGGTCTAATACAACAATGAATCCAATTGTGTACAGTAAAGGATATTGGTAAAAGTCCAAGAACCAGGTTATGAGTATAAAAGATTGAGAGAGATTGTGAAGTAAAGTTTTCTCAGCATCAGATAAAATATTGATAAATGTTTGTAACAAACACATTTTTTTATTTCTTTTAATTCTTTAAGTTTTTATGGTTGACGTCAACATTATTGAAATTCTTGTAGAACAGCCAAATCCATATGACAGATACTAGGTATTCCATACTCATATTTCTTATGATAAATAGTATAGCATTATGTAACAATATGAACTTTCTTATCAACAAGCATAGCTGAAGGTAAGGAAGGATAGCATAGGTCATAGGTCAAAATATCTTCGAAATCTCGATACATATGAAGCTGTCTAATAGCGTTTTCCATATAGTAACTAAGCATAAGGCCTGAGTCCCATTTACCCAGAACTGATGATAAAATATGCCGTAATGTGAAGTTATCATCTGCTAAAATTGCTTCCAGCTTTAAAATGTCTAAAACATTTAAGGAATTTTGCAGGGATGTCAGTTTAAGGTTGAATCATCATGGATCTTTCATACCGTTATCAGGATGGTTGGTGTAAAAAGGATGATTTTATTGCTATTTAATTGACATTCTGCCCTCCTCTCTCTGACATTCAGCCTTTCACTTTTCCGGCAGTATGGCTTACTAAAACTCAAATTCTACTTAAAACCAGTACAGTATGTAAATGGATTTCATAGTTTTATAGACTTATAAAATGCTGGCAAATAAAAACAGACCAAGTAAATACATTTGAAAACAGAATTTTATTTTACTTATTTTGCAGGCTTCCCCAGATGTTGGAGGACTTATTGATACTGTTGATAAATTTATGGGGCATATGGCAAAAAACCTCTTGGAAAACCCATCCATGATAGTTACAATAGAAGGCAGCTCATCAGTAGCAGGTAATTGTCAGTTTCTATGGAACTTTATTACAGTAATGGCCTATACACAAAAGTTATACAGTATACCCCAATACTTAATTTTCATTTTTTTTCTGATCAGTATACTTCAGTCTAACTCTTTGTAACTGTAATGGAAAAAAGGTTGAATAGTTGTTTTCCAAGCATCTACCCTGGCTATACAGACAGAATGGAGTGAACTGAGCCTAAGGTACAATATGAACAGGGGCATAATGTCTAGGCCCATGCAGGAACCCCACCTTCCTGCTCTCCATTAGCTATAGTGACCGCTACTCTGTCAGATGCCAGCAGCTGATGTCACATGACATCACCGATATGTGCCACCCGTGCCCCTGTGCTGGCTATGGAGGAGGAAGATGTCATTGCTCACCGCGTTAGCCTGGACAGGTAAGAAAAATCCTTTTTTTTATGTTTGAGGAGAGCACAAAGATGGGGACATTATTATAGGAAGGGGCCAAGATGAGGCACATCATTACATGGAAGGCTCAAGATGGAGGACATTATTAAAAAATGAGTGCCAGAATTGGAGACATTATTAAAGGATGGAGAGAGGATGGTTTACCTTGTTACATAATGATGGACATCACTACATGAAGGGACCAGAATGGGGGCCATTAATTCAGGTTGGGTACCATTATTGCAGGATGAGGACCATCATTACCAGATGGAGGACATCATTAAAGGATGGGGAACATTACTAGAAGACTGAGGACATTACTACCCATACAACTGACCAACATGCTGGGAAGGCTGCTGTGCAGTTTTTGCACATGTGTCCATAGTACTATAAGTTATTACAAGGAATATGAACACAGGTCACACATAAAAGTTAAGGTCATGCAAAGCTGATGATCAAAAGCATGTACTCTAGTTGTGTTCAGATTAAAAAGTAAACATTTCTATTTGCCCTAATTATGGTGCATGGAGGGCCTTTGGGAATTACAGACTTCTGCATTTTTTTGTGTGCAACCATAAAGTTTCTCTGTGAGGGTATGGGAGCAATTGTTTGTCTGATTTTTTTTCTCCATAAATACTTTGCATTACTATTGATGGGCATCCTTCACTGTAGTCCAGAGCTGTATTCTAAATTTTGACCGACTTCAGACTTGAGATCTCCTGGGATTTCATGCTAGTACAATGGATAACAGTTGTCTTATGTAAAAAACAAAGGGTCTGATTATTGTAAACAAGGGTGCTGGTTTCATAATAATCTTGTATACTGAAGGGGCTAATGATCACCCGATGAATTAGAAAAATGCCTGTTCCTAGGGTGAAATTATCTTTTGTACAGCTCAAAAGATCATTATTTTCGGCAGCGCATCGTTCTGTGTGAACAGGAACTTTGCAGCGATGAAGAATAGCAGAATATGTTTTTGTTTACTCAACGGTGGTTAATGTTGGGTGGTATAAACCCACCTTAAGGGTCCCGTCACACTTGGCGATGTTCCAGCGATCCTTACAACGATACGACCTGGTAAGGATTGCTGAACATCGCTATGTGGTCACTGGTGAGATGTCAAACAGTCAGATCTACTCAACGACGCAGCAACGATACGGCGGTCGTTGGGACCCTGTCACACAGCAGCTAGTCTGACGACTTAGACCTACGTGGCTGAATTCTGAGTCCCCAACGAGGTCGTTGTTAAGGCGTCAAACACACGGATGAATGCTGCCCAGTGGGAACCCGATGATCAAAAAATGGTCTAGGCCATTCCGACACGATTGGCGATGTCACAGCGGGGGCCCAGTCACTACTACGTGTCAAACATAGCAAGATCGCTGGTGAGGTCGCTGTTGCGTCACAAAACCTGTGACGGGGGCTTAACACTTCTACTCCTATTATCAATAGAAATTGTTTAAGCGGTTCTTCGGTAGAGCGCTGAGATTACACGAACACAATTATCTCCAATCTCTATCTTTATTCTTTAAAAGATGATGCTCCAAACTCCAACCCACAACATGTTTCGACGTGGCAAACACGTCTTCCTCAAGCATCATCTTTTAAAGAATAAAGATAGAGATTGGAGATAATTGTGTTCGTGTAATCTCAGCGCTCTACCGAAGAACCGCTTAAACAATTTCTACTCGTATACATCTCCCTTCGGGGAAAGCGGTCTAACAGAGCTGCAGAGGGAAAGGACCTGATTGACACCGTCCAGCCTGGCCTTGGAGTGAGCACTTGATCGGCACATGATCTGAAGCTGAGAGGATCTAGGACACGGAAGAGATACAGGTCCGAGGCTGGCAGCCTGAGCCTTAACACCCGCCCACATTCTGGTTGTGCAGAACTGGCACAACCATAAAAGGTTAGTTGATCCCTAAGTGCAACCTTATAATAGCAGGATAAGTCCACAGGTGGCGCAACACATTTTTTTCTTTACTCCTATTATCAAAGCTTAGCTAATCTTTTAGGCATATATCTCAATCAATAAGCTTTTTAACGTCTCAAGTTTTATGTAGATTATATCTATGCTTAAACTATAAAATGTTGTTTAAAGGTCACATCTTTATTAAATGCATTATTCTTTATGGGTTGCACACAACGGATATCTGAAAATCCACTTCACATATCTGAATGGGGTTATTTCAGCATTTGTACGGATTCAGAATAATGGCACACTAAAAACAATTTCTGCAGGAAATCTGTCTTGTATGAATATAGCCTTAGGCCTCTCAATTTTGACATAAAGTTGATATATTTTTTTTACTGGAAACGAAGGAAAATATCTTGTAAACAATCATGTAGAACGCTGCTGTGAACACTTTCTCCAGTGTTAGCATTTCATTCCGTTTTACCAAAAGAATTTTCATGATGACTATTTAATTAAAATGAATGTTTCATGTGAAGTTATATATGGCAATATTCCAGAGCTGGTTATATGTATACAAACATCTTCTTTGAAGTGTAATATATATCCAAAGTGATGTTTGATGTAGGGACAAGCGGTATGCATGTCTATGTCATTCACAGTTCTGCCTTTGTGGGGAAAATAGAGATGCTAGAAGATAACATGGACTTTGCTTGCTATTGCTAGTCATTTACTGTTATGCCACATAACAGTTACATTAGTTCAATTAGCCCTGGGGTATGCTGGTTCTCATTGAAGTTATCTGAGTGGTGAATGGAAACCTACTGGCAATGATCCATGGGAAAGAAAGTATGCAAATTAGCCTTTCTCCATATAGAGGAAAAGTAATATTAACCAAACTGGTCAATTTGTAGCCAGCTGCTTCTGAGTTCTTGCCTATGCGTTAACTATTGTAGGTGCAGGGGCTACCATCGCACCATTGCTTTGGAAACTATGGTGATCCAAAAGATCATGAGAAGACCAATACTATTGAGGATTAATCATATTTGGGGGCTGGTTTGGAGTTTCTGCATAGGAGAACCCTTCATGTTACATCACTAGTTCTTGCCCATTTTCAGAACAGAGCAGGGTAAAACCTCCAAACTCAATGAATGTTTAGGTGATCTCCTTTACTGATGGTTCATTTTTAAGCTATTTAAGGTCTGGAAGAATAGCGACTCTCCTTGTGGAGATTTAATCCTGTATGCCAGCAGTGAAGAGACTTTTAGCTGTAATGCTCCTCTGGGAAATATTCAAATTATCACTTCAGGGAGGACGTAGATGAACTCTAGTGCCACCTATTGAAAGTAGCAATCCTAAAAGTCATAATTGTCAATGAGAGTAGCTATTCCCCCAGATCTCATCTTAGCCTTTCATACAGCCAGATCAGATCCCATACACTGCACTTATGAGGGGCGATCACCCCGAAACACAGTGTATGCAGACTGGGGCTCTGATCTAACATAAATTGTAAGTCATAGGGAGAGGCTTGTTAATGACTCAATTATGACTTTTAGGATTGCTGCTTTTCATTGGTGGCACTAAAGTTTGTCTACTTCCTCCCTGAAGTCATAATTTGCCTAAGCTATGTAAGAGAAAATGAAGGTTAGAGGTCATATTGCTATTGTTGTGCTTTCTATGCTACATGCACTATAAAATATCTAAGCATACTACTCACATTAAGGGCTTGTACATGTGACCTATTATATTAGAAGAGTGCTATCTATGATTTTTCATGGATAGCACTTGCACCTATGGTATTCTATGGGGTTGTACACATGTTCATTTTTTTCCTCAGATGCAGTGCTCCGAGGAAAAAAAAAGGGTGGCATGTCCTACTGACCATTGGATCAAAATCAGCAATGCGAGTCTATCAATTCATGAAAAACATTGGTCAACACTCAGATGACATCCTGGAGAAAGTGGAGAAACTTTTTTTCACTCTCCACTTCCAAGTAAAACAGATTCCATTCTGATCAAACTCTGATAAGAGTCTGGTTAGAATAATCAACTATTTTTCTTGTGACACTCCAGGGCCGGGGGCACTCGGGAACAGGCAGTTGTTCTTCACTTCTCTGTTCTTTTCACGGGGACAGACCCGGTCTCGTGACCCTGGCGGTGTCATATTTAATAAATGTGGGGTAGATGACGGGGGATGACTAGGGAACGGGGTATTCATGTCGCCACCAGCGGTATACGGCCAGGATGGCCGCCGCTGCTTCAGAACCTCTGGGGATGGTGACTGGCAGCTGGGATGGTTCCGCTCCCTGCAGGTGGAGCGCAGTCCGCAGGGCAGTAGCATGGAAGAGTCAGTTCATACCTTGGCAGATGTTCTCCTTCCTTTCTATTACTCCTACACTTCACTTTTTAACTCTACACTTTCCCTCCCAGCTATGATTGGGTCCTCCCTCTGGGTCCACCCACCGTCTCGGGGTCCTAAGTGTTGTGTGCGTGTGTGAAGATCAACTGTACCATCACAGTACCTGGAGACCAGAGGCACAACTCTCCCTCTAATGGAGGAGTGCAGTACCTATGGTGGCGGCCTACCCGTAGGTAAAGAGAAAATTATTGTGTCCTCCTACTCTATCATGCAGAGGATAGTAATGATTTCCCTAGTACATGACAAGTTTTATCACAGATTGCTAGCTATAGCTTTTGAGGCAGGGGTAGGATGCGCCCGGTGCTCCCCGGTTCGCTGGAGTCTGTTGTTAAAACAGCAGCCAGCTCCCCAGAACCGGGAAGATCAAGAGCTGTGATCTGTCAGCCACAGCCCATGGACACTCTGCTCTCATCACTCCCTGACATCCCTGCAGGCTGTGAGGAGCAGAGCAGTGCGCCAGGCTGTGACTGCAGAGAGCAGGGAGGAGAAGAGTGGCAAAGTGCAGAGCCTGCAGCATCCATTGCTGCTCTGTGCTTACAGGACCTGTGATGGTGTACGGAGTGGAGCGAGTGTGTACAAGGTGTACGGAGTGGAGCCACGTGTTTACGAGGTGTACAAAGCGGAGCCGAGTGTGTACTAGGTGTACGGAGCGGAAGCCCATAGTATACTAGGTGTACAGAGCAGAGCCACGTGTGTACGAGCTATATGGAGCAGAGCCGCGTGTGTACGAGCTATATGGAGCAGAGTCGCATGTGTACGGGGTGTACGCAGCATAGCCCATGTGTACGGGTGTACGGAGCAAAGTTGCCTGTGTACGGAGCAGAGCTGCGTATGTACGGGGTGTACGAAGAGAAGCTGCCTGTGTACGAGGTGTACGGAGCGGAGCCGCGTGTGTTCGACATGTACTGAGCGGAGCTGCATGCGTACAAGGTGTGTGTACAAGTGGTAGCCCCCACGGATGCCGCTTCCTATAGTCCCGGCCACCTCTGCCGGCAGCATTCTTCTCCAGAGTCCTGGTCGCCACTGTCTGCCATCTGCAGCTCAGCAGGCGGGGCACAATGATGTCATCACTGAGTGCCGCTGTACTGAGACGTGCAGAGCAGATGCTTAGGAGACCGGAGCTGAAGAGATGTGAGTATTTACTCTTTTTTTAATCAGTGAGTACACTATTGGGAAACTATGTAATGGACAATATAACATAGGAGGACTATGGTTGTGCAATATACTATATGGAGGACTATGGGGGTGCACTATACTATGTGGAGGACTATGTGGTTGTGTTATACTACAAGGAAGGTGGAGAGGATGCATTATACTATATGGAGTACTATAGGGGTACACTATATAATAATAAATAATAATAATAATAAATAATAAATCTTTAAATAGCGCCAGCATATTCCACAGAGCTTTACAACACAGTGGTTCGTATGCAAACGGTCACAGGTAACAATAAAAAATATATACAGTGAGTAAAGTAAAGAGTCAATGTAAGAAATCAATACACTAAGCAGGGAATCAAATTAAAAAGTACAATAATTAAAGCAGAGAAACAATGTACAAAATACAGTACAGTAATAGATACAATACAATAAGTATTGAATCAATGTAAAAATTAGAAGACAATAATTAAAGCAGGTGGTGGAGGACTATGGAGGTGCACTATACTATATGGAGGGTTATGGCGGTGTATTATACAATATGAAGAACTATGGATGATGTATTATAATATATGAAGACTATATGGACTATATGGAAGCCATTATAATATACGGAAGGCTCTGTGGAGGGATAAGAGGGAGCCTCTATACTTTATGCAGGGTTATTTGAGGGCTGTGTTGGGGCGATTATACAGTGTGAAGAGGTTTAGGGCCATTATACTGTGTGTAGGTCCATTATATTGTATGGAGAGCTGTGTGGGGGTCCCAATTGGAGATCATACTGTCAGGGTAATTGAGGGGCTTACAGTAAGGTCATCATACTGTACGTGTGGAGGAATTCACTGTGTGGGATCATAGTGTTTGTGGGGAACTTCTGTTGGCATAATACTTTATGGAGGCAATGAAGGAGGAATCTAGGGGCTTTAATAGGAGAAGAATTACTTTCTAAGGGTGGCAAAGTTGTGAGATGTGTATGTATCTATGTGACCCAGCCAAATATTTTTAGGGGGAGCCCAATTAGAACTTCTGTTATGGGCTCCCATGATTTCTATGTGCACCCTTGGTGCAGGAGGCATTATCCCTCTGCTGCAGGACTGATTGGTCATAACTTACACACCACGTCTATTGTCGCCCCTCAGTACATAAAGGCATCCAGCCATGTTTCTCCCTAGTGGTGGTTGGTTAGTGGTGCTCCATCCCCCTTCCTGCTTCCATATCCTTTGCCTAACCTAATTGGAAGGCCCCTGCTATTAGCTCCAGACAGCGTCGTGTGCGGTGCTTGTGATTAGCTAAGCATTTTGGGAGAACGAGGCGTGGTCTGTTGGGGAAAACGCACAATTTTACCATTTTAGTGTAGTTGCGGCTGGTTGATGCTCAGACTGCGGTCGTTGTATGTGACGTGTGGACGGTGCGGCATGGTGAACATATCTGAATAGTTAGTGCCAGGAACTGCCACTTTGGAGCCGCCCAGAGTTTTGTAGGCATGTGCCAGAGATAATAGCTTGGCAATCAGTGCTGCCTCCTGTGCTATAAGGATGCAGACTGTGTCTGTCTAAAGACCTCTGCTCTGCCCCCATCATTATATGTCTGTAGCTTGTGCCAAGCCGGCCATTGACATTAATGATCCTTGTTCTGGATTCTTCTGTGTGGTTGTTGTATGTGCGTATGATGGCGCTGACATCCTTGTGTTTGGACAACTTTTTTCTATTTATTTAAATTAAAATATCCACTATTGTCCTCATTTTTCCATCATAGATATATTTCTGTATGCACCAGATTTATTTCTACAGATTTAAAAAATGTACTAGTGGGAGGGCACCGTTTTGAAGCTCGCCTCAGGCAGCACAGAGGTGAGGTTCACCGTTGGTTTGAATATTGCTTCGATTTTTAACAACTGTCCTATTGCACCCTTATTTGTATATGTTTGAGCAATGGCTTGGCTTAAAATGGGGGAGGTTTTATATTAAAATGGGTGTGGCTTTAAAAATGAGTGTGGTTTAAAAGGTGTGGCTTTAAAAATGGGTGTGGTTTTAAATGGGTGTGGCTTAAAATGGGCATGGTTTCTCTACACCCAAACACAGAACCTGTTGTTAAAAATTTGAATCCCACCCCTGCTTTGGAGAAATTATTAGAGCCATGTTCTTCAAAGTGTTTATGTTTTAAAACTGGAGTAAAGCATATTGAAATTTTTTTTTTGCTAAAACATTTGTGACTTTTGCCATTTTCACACCAGTTTTGGACAGGAGGAGCCGGGATAAGGCGAGGCTATGCTCTTCCATCTAGTTCAGCAATAATGGACAGGGTTCTTTTTACACCGCCATTAATAAGATGCCGTGAATCAATTACGTGGAGCAGTCTTCTTAATTAATTTGCACATCTTAACTCTTCTCTATAAATCTGGTATACGAAATCGAGGCCATAATATATGAAGCTAAATAACTGAAGGCTTTAATATATAAAAAGATAGTCAGAACTAAAAATAAGATTTTGTAGTCACGCACCATGTCTTCAGAACCATGGCAATGGTCGTATGGCTGTATTTTGCACAAAGTTATGAATGAATTGAAGCAAGCTTTGTTGGATGTTGTGCTATTGTGTTGTTTTGTTTATAGCTCTCAGACACAGGTTTGTGATGCTGAAACACATACATTCTTTCGTTTTCTAGCTCAGAACACCATGTACGATAACGTGCTTATAAAAGCTTCTTATGTCAGGATAGATTGACGTTGATTTACTTCATGAAAGCGATTGTTCTAAATAATAATGTTACAACTGTAATATCAAGAAGTGTTTAGAGACATGTTCTCCATATTTGAACATTTAAAGTTTGTCACATCAGTGCTAATATGATTTATGGTCACTTTGTGTGATTCTTTCAGATTATGCCATGGTGAAGGTGCCTCAGATGTTGAGCTTGCCTCACTACCGATTTCCATCTGAAGGGCATTCTTACATCTCTGTTCCTGGAGAAGCATTTATGAGCAAATGTAAGTTCAGATTTCCCTGCTATCATTTTATAAGAATGTCTACTAACGGCTTCTGATATTGGTAGAGAAAAAGATTGGTAAATTATAAATAGGAACCTGTTTTCAGAAACAGTAAATGGAGTGATGTCCTTTTATGAGCCTTTTCACTTGTCAGCATTATTCCGTTACATTTTATGGTAGTCTACAACTTGACAAGTTTATGGCACATGTTCAATGCCAATCAAGACGTGCACATCATCCTCATTATATAGTAGCCCCAGTGGCCTTAATTGTACACATCAATCTTTGCATCATAGATCTTTAAGCCTGTGTCCATTGTAAAAAAATGTACTATAAGCATGCTTTGGATCTAATCATCTTAAATCAACCTGTGTGTACCAGGCGTTTCAACATACTGCCACTCATGTTCACCGTCTGTCTTTCATATTGTACACACAGGATCATGTATAACATTAATTGCATGAAGAACAATAGTGCATACAATGAAACCAATTAGGAGACTATTTTAATTAGTTATAACTCAGTAAGTTGTTTCCCATCATCATGTGCAAGAAACAAGCTCAAATGAATTCATCATAGTGGGCCAATTTCACACATCTAATTTTCAAGTACTGTGTATGCTCTGTGATCTCCAGATAGGAAGAGCTTCCCCCGGCTCAACCCAACCCTGTGGACAAAAAATATTTTTCTTACTTTGCATCTAATCTATCATATATTTTTGACATGTAGCAGACACATTGTAGACATTATTGATGAGGCAGCATGGAAAGTGGGCAGAGTTGGCATGCGTGTGACCACAATGTAATTCCATATTGAACCAAAAATTGTTGTAAATTTGTGAAGCAAAGTAAGCCAATTAACAAAGAGTAGAACATAGATTAGATCAGGGGTCTCAAACACGCGGCCCGCGGGCCAACTGCGGCCCCCAAAACAATACTTTGCGGCCCCCACCTCAATATCAAACTTTGCATTCAGCGCGGCCCCCACCCCAATGTCAAAGTTTGTATTCAGTGCAGTGCTTTCCTGGTCCCGCTCTGTGGGATCCGCACGGGTACTAGAGATGGGCGAGTCTACTCGCTAGTAGTAAGGGACTCGCAGGACTCGGTACTCGGTGATGTTTCCCAGCGATTACTCGCACAGTAACGAGTCCAATGCAAGTCAATGGCAATCCTAGTTTTGTCAGAGTTTACTTTTTCTCACTCGCTAGACTCGCTATATCACATCGCTATGTAGCTTGATCTCCCCAAATGTTAAACAATCGCACCGCTTCACGGATACCCGCTGTCAGCAGCGAGTCTGAGCGAGTCTACGAATCCGAGTCCTGTATACTGTATTCGGGACTCGCGAATACAGAATCTGTTATGTTCCGACAAAGCTTCCGAGACAGCCTAGCTAGCGTGTTAGGTCAGAAAACTTGTGAAGATGGACAATGCTAGGATCCGACACAGCAGGACGGGGAAGCACTGCGCAGGCGCCTAATGCCATGCGTGCCACAGTGGATGCAGGGAGGAATCAGTGGATGGGCTGATGATCACATGCCCCTCCATTGCTGCACAACCACCTTGCACCTTGCCCTGAGTTGGAGAAACAGAGGTATACCTCAAGGCACTATAGGCTTAGGTATTGACCTTGTGTATAAGGCAGAAAGGATAATATTACCCAAATATGTCTTTATCAAAGCCTGCAGTGAAGAGAAAGGTTGGTGATGAGCACAGACAATTTCAGGAAAAGTGGGAAGTGCAATATTTCTTTGTTCAGCACAGGGGCATCCTAACATGTCTTATTTGCACAGAGAAAGTTGCAGTACAGAAAGAATACAATTTGAAACGTCATTACACAACTAGACATGCTGAGGAGTATGCAATATATGAGAGAGATGAGAGAGCCAACCAGGTTGCTAAACTTAAAACATGTCTACTGAGGCAACAACAGATCTTTAAGAAAGCAACCAAAGAGAGTGATGCAGCAGTGGAAGCCAGCTACGTGGTTAGTGAGATGATTGCTAAAGCAGGAAAGCCATTCAAAGAAGGTGAATTTGTAAAAAAAGTGCATGTTACAGGCTGCAAATATTATCTGTCCAGAGAAGAAAGGTTTTCTTGTGGAAAACTTGATGCGGCCCTCCCTCACCCAGACTCTCCCTCGAGTGGCCCCCTGGGTAAATTGAGTTTGAGACCCCTGGATTAGATAGTCTAAAAATGTGCATGATTTATTAAACAACTGTGACGGCTAGTGGATGTGGACCCACTGCCACATGGGCTTAGTTTGGAGGAGTGTAATTAAGTGGTTACCTGGTTGTCACTAGGGCCCCTGATGGCAAGGACAGGCTTGACAGTAACATAGAAAACAAATACTTAAAACAATATACTTTAATTAATAGGCATTAAAAAGAAGGAAGTTATATTTATATAACATATTAAAACAATGCATAAATGAGACAGTATTCCATATACAATGTGCACAAGAAAGGGAGAGAAATGTATATTACCCTATTATATCACCTCCTTCCTGTGCCCTAAATAACAGTGGATGTTTGCACCCTAAACACATAGCTGAAATCTGCTGACAGATTCCCTTTAAGTAACTGCTCCATCTTGAGAACTACCTAGAAGCTGTACACACAGAAGAAATATGTTTAAAAGAAGTATGAATCTGTATGCCACAAAGTGAAACTGTCACGAGTGGTTATAATGGACGAAAGGGTTAGGTAGAAGGATGGCAGTGATGGGAAAAAGGTGATCAGGGAAACTAGTCTGACCCTTAGATTGGGTCCCTAGCTGACTGTGTTCTCAGAAGTACCTCTAAAGGTGAAGATGTCTGGGCCACCACCCTTGCCTTGCTCCTGACCAGCCCTAGGCTAACACCCCCTCACCTCCACGCAGGGACTGGGATAAACACAGCAACTCAACACATAATTGCAAAGAAAGTTACATGATGGCTTCAGAAGGAACTGCAAATAGCATCGGCATAGCTCACGGTCTTGCAAGGAATGAACATTATCAGCAACATCAGGTGATGTGTCATGGGACTATTTAAAGGTTGGGGAGTGGTCAAACCACATCACCTGATACACACAACAACAACTAACACTGCAGATCCAAAGCTACTGACGTTAACCCTTAAAGGGAACCTGTCAGTTACTTTATGCCCCAAACCTATGATTATCTGTCCTGCTCCTCCAAGTACTATTCCAAGCATCCGTGTCTGGCCTAACACTTTACTGTAATAGTTGAGAAAAATCATTTAGTAGCTTACATTTTCCCTTGCTAATTGGGCTCTGTCTAGTCGGATGGGGCATTCTCTCCAGGTCCATGTCCCCCCTGTTTCATGGTTATCACACCCCAGTGGGTGTGATAACCTATGCACAAGCATGTTCCCCATCTGAATTGTATGCTCTCCTTCCTGGTATGATGCAACAGTAGTGTCATTTCTGGTTCTGTGCAATGATAGTGAGTATTGGTTGTACTTGCTTCAGAATGCGCAGTGCTGACATTAACACTTAAGGTACAAAAGAAAATGACCTCCATTTAAACTACTGCAGAGCAGTCTACATGTGACAGAAACTAATAGAACCTCCAAAGTCTAGTGTCCTGGTGTGGATCCTATGTCATAAAATTTGGAGTCAATTTTCACCAGTGTAACAATAGGTAAGTATGCAGGAAGAATGACACCTTAAGTGCTGTCCATTCCTCAAGAAGAGCTACTTCACTAATAAATAATGATGTAATATTCGTTTCTTTTTATTGTAAAATTAGTGAGGATTTGGTGGGAAATATTTTCCCTCATACTGAAATGTATGCTGAATTCTGTGTAGAGTTCAGTCAAATTAGAATAAAGTTTCTCTAAAATGTGCCACTTTGACTAAACAAGAGAAACCATCATTGAATAACATTTTTTCATTGATAAACTTCTTACTCAGAAATTTTAAGTTACTTAAGTGCAGTGCCGGCTCCAAGTTTTTGTGGGCCCACGGTGAAACAGTCTCAGTGAGCTCCTTTAACACAGACCATGGTTCATGGATATAATATAGAATCTGTGGGCTGTGTATAATATAGAGGCACTGGGGTGGGCTGTATATATAATATAGAGGCTGTTCAGGGCTGTATATATAATATGAAGACTGCTGGACTGTATATATAATATGGAGACTGCTGAGCTGTATATATAATATAGAGGCTGCGGTCTGTATATATTATTTGAAGGTTGTACTGGATTATATATATTATTTGGAGGCTGTGTTGGGCTGTATATATTATTTGGAAGCTGTGGCAGCCCAGCAGCAGCCTCCAAATAACATATATAGTCCAGCACAGCCTCCATATTATATATACAGTACAGCTTCCAAACTACATATATATATATATATATATATATATATATAGCCCAGCAAAGCCTCGATGTTATATATACAGCATAGCCTCCAAATAATATATATAGCCCAGCACAACCTCAATATTATACTTATGACTGTCTAACCGCAGTTTCCAATATCATGTCTGTTCTCTATCTATGACTTAACCTTTCCAAAACTGAACTTCTTCTGCTCCTGCCCTCCACTAACCTCCCTAAATATGACATATATCTCTCAGTGTGCGGCACCACGATAACACCTAGTCAGCAGGCTCGCTGTCTGGGTGTTTTGTTTGACTCTGATCTTTCCTTCACCCCATTAATACAATCTCTCGCCTGCTCTTGCCACTTTCACCTGAAGAACATCTCTAGAATTCACCCCTCTTTCACCTTGGATACCACAAAAGCCCTAACTGTGGCCCTGACTCACTAGACTATTATAATTCTCTTTTAATTGGCCTCCCTGACACTAGACTTTCCTCTCTTCAGTCCATCTTTAATGCAGCAGCCAGGATCACCTATCTAGCTAAGTGTTACTCAGATGCTTTTGCTCTATGCCAGTCATTGCACTGGCTGCCTATACACTATAGTATCCAATTCAAACTGCTTGTTCTCACCTACAAAGCTCTTCACAGTGCAACATCCTCCTACATCTCTTCCCTCATCTCTGTTTATCATCTCACTCATTCTCTTCGCTCTGGAAGTAACTTTAGACTCACTTCTGCATTAATCCGAACCTCCCACTCCCAGCTCCAAAACTTCTCCTGAGCTGCAATAATTCTGTGGAATGCTCTACCCCAAGAAATTAGGTGTATCCACAACTTACATAGTTTCAGGCGATCCCTAAAAATACATCTTTTTAGGGCGGCCTATCATGATCCCTAGTCAAAATAATCTAGACATAGCCTACCCTCTCCACCAGTCTCAAGTGGATCACAAATAATGGTTGGTGGCCACTTATACTGCTCCTATCTGTTCCCCATCTCGTCAAGTTGACTATACCATCATTGTAAATAAACACCTGTACTTTGCGTCACCCCCACCTCATTGTTACATTATAAGCTCTTATGAGCAGGGTTGTCATTATTTTGCTTGAATTATTGTATTGTATTATGCTTTGTATTGTATTGTTTTTAGTATTGTATTGTATTTTCTGATAACTTTTTCTTATGATTGTTTAAACATGAACCTCTGAATTGTGAAGCGCTGTGGCATATATAGGCACTATATAAATAAAGATTATTTTTATTATTATTATATACAGCCCAGCACAGATTCCAAATTATATATACAGCACAGCCTTGCCTCCAAATAATATATATACAGCACAGAACAACCTCCATATTATATATACAGCACAGCAGCAGCCTCCATATAGCCCAACACAGTCTCCATTTATGGATGGCCCAGCAGCAGCCTCCATATACCCCAGCAGCAGCCTCCATATATCCCAGCAGTAGCCTCCATATACAGACAGCACAGCATCCAAATACCCCAGCACAGCCTCTATATATAGCCAGCAAAACCTCTATATACCCCAGCAACAGCTTCCATATACCCCAGCAGTAGCCTCCATATACCCCAGCAGTAGCCTCCATATACAGCCAGCACAGCCTCCATATACCCGAGCAGAGCCTCCATATACAGCCAGCAAAACCTCTGTATACCCCAGCACAGCCTCCATATACAGCCAACACAGCCTCTATATACAGCCAGCTCAGACTCCATATACCCCAGCACATCCTCCATATACAGCCAGTACAGCCTCCATATTCCCCCAGCACGGCCTCTACACTGTGTGCAGAATTATTAGACAAATGAGTATTTTGATCACATGATACTTTTTATACATGTTGTCCTTCTCCAGGCTGTATATGCTTGAGTGCCAACTACCAATTAAGTAAATCAGGTGATGTGCATCTCTGTAATAAGGAGGGGTGTGATGTAATGACATCAACACCCTATATAAGGTGTACTTAATTATTAGGCAAATGCCTTTTCTTAGGCAAAATGGGTCAGAAGAGAGATTTGACGGGCTCTGAAATGTCCAAAATTGTGAGATGTCTTGCAGAGGGATGCAGCAGTCTTGAAATTGCCAAACTTTTGAAGCGTGATCACCGAACAATCAAGCGTTAAATGGCAAATAGCCAACAGGGTCGCAAAAAGCGTGTTGGGCAAAAAAGGCGCAAAATAACTGCCCATGAATTGAGGAAAATCAAGCGTGAAGTTGCCAAAGATGCCATTTGCCACCAGTTTTGCCATATTTCAGAGCTGCAACGTTACTGCAGTATCAAAAAGCACAAGGTGTGCTATACTCAGGGACATGGCGAAGGTAAGGACGGCTGAAAAATGACCACCTTTGAACAAGAAACATAAGATAAAACATCAAGACTGGGCCAAGAAATATCTTAAGACTGATTTTTCAAAGGTTTTATGGACTCATGAAATGAGAGTGACTCTTGATGGGCCAGATGGATGGGCCAGAGGCTGGAACAGTAAAGGGCAGAGAGCTTCACTCCAACTCAGACGCCAGCAAGATGTAGGTGAGGTACTGGTATGGGCTGGTATCATCAAAGATGAAATTGTGGGACTTTTTCGGGCTGAGGATGGAATGAAGCTCGACTCCCGGACCTACGGACAGTTTTTGGAAGACAACTTCTTCAAGCAGTGGTACAGGAAGAAGTCAGTAACGTTCAAGAAAAACAGGATTTTCATGCAGGACAATGCTCCATCACATGCATCCAACTACTCCACAGCGTGGCTGGCCAATAAAGGTCTAAAATAACCTTTTAATTGGCCTCCCTGACACTAGACTTTCCTCTCTCCAGTCCATCCTTAATGCAGCAGCCGGGATCACCTATCTAGCTAAGTTTTGCCATATTTCAGAACCTTTTAATTGGCCTCCCCGACACTAGACATGGCCCCCTTGTTCTCCTGATCTGAACCCCATAGAGAACCTGTAGTCCCTCCTAAAATGTGAGATCTACAGGGAGGGAAAACAGTACACCTCACAGAACAGTGTCTGGGAGGCTGTGGTGGCTGCTGCATGCAATGTTGATCGTAAACAGATCAAGGAACTGACAGAATCTATGGATGTCATCATAAAGAAAGGTGGCTACATTGGTCACTCATTTTTTTGTGTTTTGTTTTTGCATGTCAGAAATGTTTATTTCTAAATGTTGTGCAGTTATATTAGTTTACCTGATGAAAATAAACAAGTGAGATGGGAATATATTTGGTTTTTATTAAGTTGCTTAATAATTCTGCACAGTAATAGCTATCTGCACAAAAAGATATCCTCCTAAGATAGCCAAATCTAAAAAAAAAAACACTCCAACTTCCAAAAATATTAAGCTTTGGTATTTGAGTCTTTTGGGTTGATTGAGAACATAGTTGTTGATTAATGATGAGCGAGCATGCTCGCCACTACTCGGTACTCGCACAAGTATCACTGTACTCGGGCTACTCGGCGAGCACCGAGTAACCTCGCGATACTCGTGCTGTGCTCGTGGTCGTCATCTCTGCATGTTGGCGCTCTTTTGAGAGCCAGCCCACGTGCAGGGATTGGCTGGCAGACCACTGCAATGCCACAGCCCTGTTAGTTGTGGCATTGCAGTGATTGGCCCGCCTGCACAGCGTGACCGAGCCTTTATAAGACCCGGCCGCGCTGTGCTCTGCACACAGGCATCCAGACAGTGAGTGTAGGGACAGTGTCTGCTGCTGCTTAGGGACAGATTTGCGGCCCTCATAGGTAGATCCGGAGCAGGGCTGCAAACTGCTGCTGAGCTGACCACAACAGTCCTTCTCAGGACTAATCTCGGAGGATATAGGCAGGGTGATCCAGATCGGAGTCCAAGCTTTTCTGTGACCATTACAGTCACCAGACTGTTGTACTTACTAGCTTGATCCAGGTTAGGATATAGGGACTAAAATTCTCATCTCCTGTGACCATTAGAGTCACCAGACTGGTGTACGTACTACTTTGATACAGGTTAGGGACTAAAATCCTCATCTCCTGTGACCATTAGTCACCAGACTGGTGTACGTACTACCTTGATACAGGTTAGGGACTAAAATCCTAATCTGTGACCATTAGAATCACCAGACTGGTGTACGTACTACCTTGATACAGGTTAGGGACTAAAATCCTAATCTGTGACCATTAGAATCACCCGACTGGTGTACGTACTACCTTGATACAGGTTAGGGACTAAAATCCTCATCTCCTGTGACCATTAGAGTCACCAGACTGGTGTACGTACTACCTTGATACAGGTTAGGGACTAAAATCCAAATCTGTGACCATTAGAATCACCAGACTGGTGTACGTACTACCTTGATACAGGTTAGGGACTAAAATCCTACTCTCCTGTGACCATTGCATTCACCAGACTGGTGTACGTCATACCTTGATACAGGTTAGGGACTAAAATCCTAATCTCCTGTGATCTGAACAGTCACCAGACTGGTGTACGTCATACCTTGATACAGGTTAGGGACTAAAATCCTAATCTGTGACCATTAGAGTCACCAGACTGGTGTACTTAATACCTTGATACAGGTTAGGGCCTAAAATCCTAATCTCCTGTGACCATTGCATTCACCAGACTGGTGTACTTAATACCTTGATACAGGTTAGGGACTAAAATCCTACTCTCCTGTGACCATTGCATTCACCAGACTGGTGTACTTAATACCTTGATACAGGTTGGGGCCTAAAATCCTAATCTCCTGTGACCATTAAAGTCACCAGACTGGTGTCGCTGTATACAAGCAAAATGCGCAAGGGCGTTGGCAAGGAACAAGGAAGTGAACGTGATGGTGGTGCAGGCAGAGGCCGAGGTCGTGTGCAAGCACTAATTTCGTAACAAGAAAGGGGCTGTTACCCCTCGGGGGTCTGCCGCTCGTGCCCGCGGCCTGCTGCCCTTACTCCCTCTGCTGGAGCAACATTGCTCCTCTCACTTCTGGTACCACTGCTTATGTGCATGAAACTGTCTCCTACTCGGTTTCTGTGGGAGAGACTGCAGGGATCTGGCTCCTCCCTCTAGCCAATCACCAGGTCTCAGTGCCCGGCCAATCAGGCCTGCCCTGTTCTGATTTAAACCTCCTGTTTGCAATCAGTCGGGGCCAGGGCAACTTCTACCTTCCCCTTGGGGAAGTTGCCACTTCTGGTCTGTCAGGTCGCTCCTCGTTTGGTCTGTTACCTGATCTTTCCGTGTTACCTCCTCCAGATCTTGTTCCTGCCGGCTCCCGGTTGATCACCGTGTTCCTGGACGTCCTCCTGGTTCCCTCCAAGCTGATCGCTGGTTCTCGCCCGGCTCCGGATCCCCGTGGTCCTGGATCTCCCTGGTTCTTGGATCTCTCCGTGTTCCTGGATCTCCCTGGTTCCTGGATCTCTCCGTGTTCCTGGATCTCCCTGCGTTCCTAGTTCCCCGTGTTCCTGCTTCCCGTCTCTCGTTATATTCTCGTTTCTGTTTTGTTACCACGTCGCCTGGGGTCGGTTGAACACTTGTGTCCGTTGCATTGGCCCCTTCGAGGCTGATCCCGGCGGTATCCCTGTACAGGGGTCAAGCGCTCCGGGGTCTCCCTCGCTGGGTCTCCAGTGTTGCGGCCTTGTGGCCCTCTCCAGGGGCGTGTGTTTCTGTGCTATAGTTCTGTTTAATAAACCCGTTGACTCTACGGTACGTGTCTGCCTCTCTATCACCCGGTGTCAGCATCCGCTTTACGCGGTCCAGTGGGTCCACGTGAGTAGTCCGTCCGTAGCACGTGACAGATTTTGCCCTGGCCATGGACTCCGCTGACGCCAGGTTTGATGTCAAAAGAGAGCTGACCGCACTCCACCAGAGTCACGACCGGGTTACGGCGCTTTTCCAGTCGTTAGAGGCCCGAGCGTCCTCTTCTCCCTGCACCCTCAGCAGCCGGAGAAGGACTCCCCGCCTGGCACCCACATTCTTGGGGGCGCCCTCTACTGTTGATCCCACTCTCTTTTCTCAGGTGCTGAGTCTCCACCAGGAGTGGGACCTTCTGCGTGAGCTACAGACTCAGATGGATTCCCAGGTGTCCTCTATGGATGATCGGCTTGCCAGCCTACCGAGCACGACAGGAGACCCAGGTACCGTCCCATCGTGTCTTGTTCCTGGACCGGCTCCTCCTCCGTGTTCCTGGGGAGTCTCCAGCCTTGATCCGGTGGGTGTCCTGCCTGCCGGTGCCCCTGATGTCGTCCTGCCTGCCGGTGCCCCTGATGACGTTCTGCCTGCCGGTGCCCCTGATGACGTTCTGCCTGCCGGTGCCCCTGATGACGTTCTGCCTGCCGGTGCCCCTGATGACGTTCTGCCTGCCGGTGCCCCTGATGACGTTCTGCCTGCCGGTGCCCCTGATGACGTTCTGCCTGCCGGTGTCCCTGATGACGTCCTGCCTGTCGGTGTCCCAGATGACGTCTTGCCTGCTGGTGTCCCTGATGACGTCTTGCCTGCTGGTGTCCCTGATGACGTCTTGCCTGCTGGTGTCCCTGATGACGTCTTGCCTGCTGGTGTCCCTGATGACGTCTTGCCTGCCGGTGTCCCTGATGGCGTCCTGCCGCCTGCCGGTGTCCCTGATGGCGTCCTGCCGCCTGCCGGTGTCCTGCCGCCTGCCGGTGTCCCTGATGGCGTCCTGCCGCCTGCCGGTGTCCCTGATGGCGTCCTGCCGCCTGCCGGTGTCCCTGATGGCGTCCTGCCGCCTGCCGGTGTCCCTGATGGCGTCCTGCCGCCTGCCGGTGTCCCTGATGGCGTCCTGCCGCCTGCCGGTGTCCCTACCGACGTCCGGTTTCTCCTGTGCTCGTCACATGACGCCCGAGTAACCACCCTCGGGTCCCTTCTGTCCTTGGGACCGGGGTGGGGGACACCGATGCCCCGAGCCCCCTGCGCGGGTTCCGGGCCGGTCTCCGTCCGGGGAGGGGGCGTAGAGGGGGGGGTACTGTTACCCCTCGGGGGTCTGCCGCTCGTGCCCGCGGCCTGCTGCCCTTACTCCCTCTGCTGGAGCAACATTGCTCCTCTCACTTCTGGTACCACTGCTTATGTGCATGAAACTGTCTCCTACTCGGTTTCTGTGGGAGAGACTGCAGGGATCTGGCTCCTCCCTCTAGCCAATCACCAGGTCTCAGTGCCCGGCCAATCAGGCCTGCCCTGTTCTGATTTAAACCTCCTGTTTGCAATCAGTCGGGGCCAGGGCAACTTCTACCTTCCCCTTGGGGAAGTTGCCACTTCTGGTCTGTCAGGTCGCTCCTCGTTTGGTCTGTTACCTGATCTTTCCGTGTTACCTCCTCCAGATCTTGTTCCTGCCGGCTCCCGGTTGATCACCGTGTTCCTGGACGTCCTCCTGGTTCCCTCCAAGCTGATCGCTGGTTCTCGCCCGGCTCCGGATCCCCCGTGGTCCTGGATCTCCCTGGTTCTTGGATCTCTCCGTGTTCCTGGATCTCCCTGGTTCCTGGATCTCTCCGTGTTCCTGGATCTCCCTGCGTTCCTAGTTCCCCGTGTTCCTGCTTCCCGTCTCTCGTTATATTCTCGTTTCTGTTTTGTTACCACGTCGCCTGGGGTCGGTTGAACACTTGTGTCCGTTGCATTGGCCCCTTCGAGGCTGATCCCGGCGGTATCCCTGTACAGGGGTCAAGCGCTCCGGGGTCTCCCTCGCTGGGTCTCCAGTGTTGCGGCCTTGTGGCCCTCTCCAGGGGCGTGTGTTTCTGTGCTATAGTTCTGTTTAATAAACCCGTTGACTCTACGGTACGTGTCTGCCTCTCTATCACCCGGTGTCAGCATCCGCTTTACGCGGTCCAGTGGGTCCACGTGAGTAGTCCGTCCGTAGCACGTGACAGGGGCACATCGACTCACTCACACGTCCTGTCCCAAATTCTTGGGGCCCGCTGCAGTACACCGCTCTTGAACCAACACCAGTGTCAACAGGTTGTTACTTGGATAGCGGATAATGCTTCAAGTCAGATTGGCACCTCCACAAACACCCTGTCTTCCACACGGTCAAGTGTCAGTAGCCGTGATACTGCACCGCACATTTCCCAACCTGATCCTCCTTCCTACCACCAGGCCGAGTACACGTCCACGGACATTACTGATCCCACACTTGGACACTCGGAAGTCCAGAAGTGTGTACCCATGGGTGAGTGGAAGTACATGGCAAATTCCCATAACAAAATTTAAATTCAGTTGTCATTTGTTGGTGATGTGTTGAAGTCTGGCCCAATCCAACCCTTGTTCATCTTGATCAGAGTCAGCCTGTCAGCATTTTCAGTTGACACGCGGGTGCGTTTATCAGTAATGATTCCACCTGCGGCTCTGAAAACATGCTCTGACAAAACGCTAGCGGCAGGGCAGGCCAGGACTTCCAAGCCATAGAGAGCCAATTCATGGCACGTGTCCAGCTTGGAGACACAATAATTGTAAGGCAAAGAGGAATCTAGCAGTACAGTTGTTTGATCTGCAAGGTACTCCTTCAGCATCTGGCCAAACTTAGCATTTCTTGTGGCACTACCCCGCACCTCAGGGGCTGTGGTACGTGAGGGGCTGAGAAAACTGTCCCACATCATAAAGACTGTTCCCTTACCTCTGGCGGATTGGACTTGTGCCCCTCCCGGCCGTACGCCTTTGTTGTCCACCGATTTCTGACCTATGCCGGTAGCGTTTTGTGAGGGGAATGATTTGCCTACTTCCGTGACTATGGCCTTCTGGAACTGCTGCATTTTGGCTGACCTCTCCGCCTCAGGAATGAGAGACATAAAGTTCTCCTTGTAGCGTGGGTCTAACAGTGTTGCCAACCAGTACTGATTGTCGACCAAGATGTTGTGAACGCGAGGGTCACGAGCCAGGCAGCTTACCATAAAGTCAGCCATGTGCGCCAGACTCTCAACAGCCATCACTTCAGTATCCAGACCAACACGATGACTGAACATGCTGTCCTCCTCCTCATCTCCACTGTCCTCTGGCCAGTCACGCTGAATCGAGGGTATGAGTGGTGTGCATGTCATATCCTCAATTTGGCCAGAGAGTTGCTCCATGTCTTCATCCTCCTCCTCCTCCTCGTCATAGTCCTCCACTGCACGTTGTGATGAGATGAGGCTGGGCTGTGTGTTTTCACCCACACCCACTACTGTTTCTTGCTCCAAGTCATCTCGCTCGGCCTGCAATGCATCCTCTTTGTTTTTCAGCAGAGACCGTTTTAGAAGGCAGAGTAGTGGTATGGTGACGCTAATAATGGTGTCATCGCCCCTCACCATCTTGGTGGAGTCCTCAAAGTTTTGGAGGACGGTACATAGGTCCGACATCCATCTCCACTCCTCAGGTGTTATGTGTGGAGTTTGACCTATTTCCCGACGGCTTAGGTGGTGGAGGTAGTCCACAACTGCCCTCTTCTGCTCACATATCCTGACCAACATGTGCAGAGTTGAATTCCAACGCGTGGGGACATCACACACCAGTCAGTGGGCCGGAAGACGCAAACGGAGCTGAAAGCCGGCAAGGCCGGCTGAAGCAGCAGGTGACTTGCGAAAATGTGCAGACAGACGGCGAACTTTTACCAGCTGTTCAGACAGCTCTGGGTATGACTTTAGAAACCTCTGAACCACCAGGTTGAGCACATGGCCCACGCATGGAACATGCGTCAGCTGGCCTCGCCTCAAAGCTGCCACCAGGTTCCGGACATTGTCACACACGACCTTTCCTGGCTTTAGGTTCAGAGGTGTGAGCCAGTGATCTGCCTGCTGTTTCAGAGCTGTCCACACCTCTTCTGCATTGTGGGGTTTGTCACCTATGCAGACTAGCTTCAGCACAGCCTGTTGCCGCTTCGCGGAGGCAGTGCTGCAGTGCTTCCAGCTTGGGACTGGTGTGGAGGGTACAGTGGATGAGGATGATGAGGAGGAGGAGGAGGATGAAGAGCATGACATTCCGGAGCTGTAGAGTGTCGGTCAAACCCTGACAGAGGTAGGGCCTGCTATCCTTGCTGTGGGAAGGACGTGTTCCATCCCTCGCTCAGACTGTGTCCCAGCCTCCACAATATTAACCCAGTGTTTTGTCAAGGAGATGTAGCCGCCTTGCCCACAAGCACTTCTCCACGTGTCTGTGGTTTGGTGGACTTTGACTGAAACAGCGTTGTTCAGGGCACGTGTGATGCTGTTGGACACGTGGTTATGCAATGCGGGGACGGCACATCTGGAGAAATAGTGGTGGCTGGGGACCGAGTAACGTGGGACAGCAGCCACCATCAGGTCGCGGAATGCTTCCGTCTCCACCAGCTGGAAAGGCAACATTTCTACCGCTATGAGTCGCGAAATGTGATAATTCAGGACTGTGGCATGTGGGGCGTTGGCAGCGTATTTGCGCCTGCGTTCAAAGGTTTGCTGAATGGATAATTGAACGCTGCGCTGGGACAAGGACGTGCTTGATGGTGGGGTTATTTGTGCGTGGGCAACTTCAGGTGCAGGGCCGGAGGCTTGTTCGCGGCCAGCATGTACAGGGGATTGGCTCGCACGCACAACACGCGAAGACGTGGCAGTGACATCAGCAAGCACCGCTCCTCGACTCTGTTGTACTTCCCACAAAGTCGGGTGCTTGGCTGACATGTGCCTCATCATGCTGGTGGTGGTCAGGCTGCTAGTTTTCGTACCCCTGCTGATACTGGCATGGCAGGTGTTGCAAATGGCCTTTTTAGAGTCATCTGGAGCCAACTTAAAAAACTGCCAGACTCGGGAACACCTAACATTTGCACAGGCACCTTGTGTCGTGTTGTTGTTCCGGGGAACGGTTGCCTGCCTTCTGCCTGCGGACCTGACCCTGCTTCGTACTGCCTGTTGGGATGCTAAGCCTCCCTCTCCCTGTGCACTGCTGTCCTCGCTCTGCATATCCTCCTGCCAGGTTGGGTCAGCTACTGGATCATCCACCACGTCGTCTTCCTCTTCCTTGGCTAATCACTGGACTGCTCCTCCTTCTCCTCATGTGCCACCATGATGACCGTTACAATAGTTAGGCTATACCCCCAGTGGTAAATTTTTACGCCCATTATTTTTGAATGGCCATTACAACGACAGGATACCCGCTCCTTTTCAATGGGAAAAATGTTTTGAGGCCCTCATGCACATCTCTATCCAGGGACAATGTGGAGCCTCCCAATTTTTGGCTGCCCTGGCCAAAGGGCTAGACTACAATAAACCCACTTCATGTTTACAGGCCCTCCTGCACGTCTCTATCCTGGGACAATGTGGAGCCTCCCAATTTTTGGCTGCCCTGCCAAAGGGCTATACTACAATACACCCACTTGAGGGTTACAGGCCCTACTACATGTCTGTATGCATGGGTCATTGTTGAACCTCCCAATTTTTGGCTGCCCTGGCCAAAGGGCTATACTACAATACACCCACTTGTGGGTTACAGGTCCTACTACATGTCTGTATGCATGGGTCATTGTTGAACCTCCCAATTTTTGGCTGCTCTGGCCAAAGGGCTATACTACAATACACCCACTTGAGGTTTACACGCCCTCCTGCACGTCTCTACCCAGGGACAATGTGGAGCCTCCCAATTTTTGGCTGCCCTGGCCAAAGGGCTATACTACTGTGCCGCCCCGCTTAGGGGACCGGGATACCCGGCGCAGGGTCCCTTTCCTTGGGGGAGTCACTGGTGGCTGGACCCAGGCCGTGGCCCCAGGCTGGCACACTCCTAAAGGGGGGTATTTACAGGGGATTTAGAAGTTTATATAGTTTATAAAGTTTGTAGATGTTATTGTCGTGACGCCACCAAGAATAATGTGGCTATATATATGGCCACCACTGCCTTGTACTGGCCAGGGGATGATGGTGAGAGACAGCTGAGATGGTGTAGCCCTTTTCCGGGTAGGGCTGTAGGGTCCCCTGGACAGGTGATGTTAAAGTTAATGATGGATGAAGATGGAAGTTGGTGAGGAGATGTTAAGGGCACAGACACTTACTTGATTCACAGCAAATTCTCTCAGCGGTGATGGTCCCAATCCTGGATAGATGGTAGCTGTTAAATCAGAGGCTGAGGCACAGATAAAGTTTAACTGGTTTACTTTCAACCAAACTACAATACAACAAGTCCCGTCTCCGGAGTCTGCAATAGGGGTTCAGTTGCTCAGGCCCCACCGGGTCCTTTACCTCCTGCTTGCGCTGTCTGTGTGGCCCTGCTGCCGTGTGTGAACTGGCTGCCGGCCCAAATCTGTCCTCTCTGGGTCCCACTCAACAGGCAACTTAAGTCCTTTGTCTCTCTCTGCTTACCCCCTCCGGGAGTACTGCTGAATTCTTAGTATGTTGCTGTGTCTTGCCCTGTAAGCTTGTTGTTACCTCACGTTGTCCGGTTGCTGTATTGTATATAACTAATGCAGCCACGGATCCGGTATCCGTATCTGCGCTTTTTATCTAGGGTAGATAATGATGCTACCCGATTCTGAAAGTGTTCCTCTTATCAGTTTTCTCCTCCTCAGACCGATGGCTTGGCCCTAGAAAATTGTCAGTCAGTCCTCAGGAACTCAATGCAGCTCCTGTCACTCTGAGCTCCTGGCTCCAACTGTTTGAAAATCTACCTCAGACCGGTGTTTTATCTCTAGGGAAATCTCTGGTGTCTCTGGAGCTCCCCCTACTGGCCAAAGGTGGTAGTGCAGTGGCATGGCTTTCTACGTGAGTGCAACTATTATGATCTTATACTGTGGCTAATACCCGCAGGGGCGCCACTCTACAATACACCCACTTGAGGTTTACAGGCCCTCCTGCACGTCTCTATCCTGGGACAATGTGGAGGCTCCCAATTTTTGGCTGCCCTGGCCAAAGGGCTATACTACAATACACCCACTTGAGGTTTACAGGCCCTCATGCACGTCTCTATCCAGGGGCATTGGTGAACCTCCAAATTTTGGACTGCCCTGGCAAAGGAAAATACTACAATAGACCCAGTTCCTCAAAATGGGCACATTATTTCAAGACAGGGCTTCAAGTACGTCTCTTCTCAGGGACATCGGAGTGCCGCACAATGTTTTCACGTAAAATCTTTCATGTAATAAAAAAAAGTAACATACACCAGCTGTATCTCACTATTGGGTATGTGCCCTTAACATTTCCACCCTAAATATTCATTTTGGTATCATTTTGGAAGGTTTTCTGGTGACTCCGTAAAATTGACGTGAAACTTGGACAAGATTGTTCACAGCTGTGACTTTTAAGTGAGAAATGCTTCCAGGGGTCTTCCCCATGGTGTTGCCATGTCATTTCAGCACTCTTCTGAGACTTTTGTGTTTTTAGGGTTTTTCCATGCTGTCGGCAGTTATTTCATAAAAATACTCGTGTCTCCCATAGGATAACATTGGGCTCGGTACTCGGGCCGAGTACACGAGTATCTCGGGATGCTCGGCCCAAGCTTCGAGCACCCTGAGAATTTTAGTACTCGCTCATCACTATTGTTGATCAATAATAAAAATAATCCTCTACAATACAACTTGCTTAATAATTCTGCACACAGTGTATATACCCCAGCACAGCCTCTATATACAGCCAGCAGAACCTCCATATACCACAATCACAGCCTCCATACAGTCCAGCACTGCATCTATATACCCCTGCACAGCCTCTATATTCCCCAGCACAGCCTCTATATACCCCAGCACAGCCTCCATATACCCCAGCACAGCCTCTATATACCCCAGCACAGCCTCCATACAGTCCAGCACATCATCTATATATCCCAGCACAGCCTCTTTATACCCCAGCACAGACTCCATATACCCCATCAAAGCCTCTATATACCCCAGCACAGCTCCATATACACCCAGCACAGGCTCCATATACCCCAGCACAGCCTCTATATACCCCAGCACAGCCTTAATATACCGGAGCACATCCTCCATATACAGCCAGCACAGCCTCCATATACCCCAGCACAGCCTCTATATACCCCAGCACAGTCTTCATATACCACAGCACATCCTCCATATACAGCCAGCACAGCCTCCATATACCCCAGCACAGCCGCCATACAGTCCAGCACATCATCTATATATCCCAGCACAGCTAGTTTATACCCTAACACAGACTCCATATACCCCACCAAAGCCTCTCTATACCCCAGCACAGCCTCCATATACACCCAGCACAGGCTCCATATACCCCAGCACAGCATCTATATACCCCAGCACAGCCTTCATACACCACAGCACATCCTCCATATACACCCAGCACAGCCTCCATATACCCCAGAACAGCCTCTATATACCCCAGCACAGCCTCTATATACCCCAGCACAGCCTCCATATACCCCAGCACAGCCTCTTTATACAGCCAGCACAGCCTGCATATACCCCAGCACAGCCTCCATATACCCCAGCACAGCCTCTTCATACTCTAGCACAGCCTTCATATACCACAGCACAGCCTCCATATACAGCCAACACAGCCTCCATATCCCCCAGCACAGCCTCCATATACAGCAAGCACAGCCTCCATATATACCAAGCACACACTCAATATACCCCAGCACTGCCTTCATATAACTCAGCACAGCCTCCATATGCCCAGCACAGCCTGTATATACCCCAACAGCAGCCTCCAGGTAATATATAATATGGTGGTTCTCCTGCATGTATACCAATATCACAAAAAAGACAGTATAAAATACATCTAGTTATTCTGCTATATAAGTAAAAGTAAAAAGCAAGTGCAAAAAAAGTGGTAATAACAGGATACTTAGTTAACACGTTTTTTGCAAAAAATGTACGAAAGTCGTTCTACCACGTTACGGTGACCCTTTATCAGAACGGTCCCTAAAACTAACGTATTTAAAAACAGATCTAATGTGAACATACCTCAAACATGCAGGATGCAGCAGGGCCAGAATCCAATATGGGCACAGAGTAAAAACAGCAGTTATGTGTCTGACTCAGTAGAGAAGGGATGGGGCACTTCCTATCTTGCATAACAAGAAACTAAATGAATACTGATAAATGAGCCAGAACACAATGTGAACAGGTCTGTAGAACCGTGTTCACACCACCAACACCAACACAACCATCGCATGCATTAGCCATGTGCTCTGGCGGCACTGCGTGAGCACTTAGCTGTTGGCTGAGTGTCCCTGATGGGCCCCTCTGTGACAGAGCTGTCTGTCCCTAATGGGCCCCTGGCTGTCAGGGCTGCCTGTTCCTGATGGCCAGTGCCCCCTCCCCAGCTGTTCAGGGACCTGGCCTTTGCCTGGGTATGCTAGGTGTTGATGCCGGCCCTGCTAAAGTGTAATTTTTCCTGCATGCTTACCAAATGTCTTCAAGAGGAGCACATTGGACCCCACATTTTTAGAAATGTAGAGTGTTGACTGCATTCCCAGCTTGTCAGCAAATCTACCATAGATGGTCTACAGAGATAAGTGAATATACTGAAATTCATTTTGGATAGATTCTCTAGATATCGCCTGAAGAGTTAATTTGGTTCACAAAAATTTGGTTTGAATTAAAAGTGCCCCAATTCCTGAAAAACATTTATTATGCTCTGAGGGTTCTCCATACCACAAAGAGCATGCTAAACAGAAGGCACGGTTGTTTTCCAAAACTAAAAGATTATACTTATTTGTCCAATGGTCTTATCACATCTCTTGCTACTTAAGCTGAGAACAGGTGAATGGGGGCCCTAGCATAAAAAAACTAACTAAAAAACTTAAACACTTAAAAGATTATACTTACTTGTCCAAGGCCTTATCACATCTCCTCAGGGGTGGACACAGACTGTAGAGGGCCCCTGTCAAAGAAATTTTTTTTGCCCCCCCTTCATAGTGCAACAAAGTTATGTAAATATATAGATTGTAATATTTAGAAATGCTGCATATTTTAGTGCAGGAAAATCTGCAGCATATCAATTCTTGCTGTGGGTTTTCCAACACTAAATGGGCTGTATATATAATATTGAGGCTATGCAGGGCTGTATTTATTATCTGGAGGCTACTGTTGGGCTGTATATATTATTTGGAGGCCAGTTGTAGCATCCAAATAATATGTACAGTCCAGCACAGCCTCCACATGACATATATAGCCCAGCACAGCCTCCAAATGGCGTATACAGCCCAGCACAGCCTCTAGGTAATATATACAGCCCAGCACAGCATCCAGGTAATATATACAGACCAGCACAGCCTCCATGCAGTATACACAGCCCAGCATAGCTTTCAGGCAATATATACAGCCCAGCACAACCTCCAGTTAATATATACAGCCCAGTACAGCCTCCACGTAATATATATAGCCACCCCATTCCATAATGCTCTCCCCCATATGTGGTCCCACTTCTCAATAGTGCTTTTCCCACTATGTGGCCCCCCGATTCATGCAGCTTCTCCCCCCATGTTAGTTCCCCCATTCATGCAGCTTCTCTCCCTTGTGACCCTCCTATTCATGCAGCTTCTCCAACCTCCATATAGTATATTGTATAACCCCAGAAGTTCTCTATGTAATATAATGCACCCCCAAAGTACTCCACATTGTATAATGCACTCCCATAATCCTCCATGTAGTATATTGCACCCCCATAGTCCTCCAAATAGTTTATTGCACCCCCAAAGTCCTCCATATAGTATAATGCACCCCCATAATCCTCCATAAGGTATAATGCACCCCCCATAATCCTCCATATAGTAAAATGCACCCCTCATAGTCCTCTATATACTATAATGCATCCACAAAGTCATCCATATAGTATAATGCACCTCCCATAGTCTTCCATATAGTATAATGTATCCACAAAGTCATCCATATAGTATATTGCACCCTATAATCTTCCATATAGTATAATACATACCTCAAAGTCCTCCATATAGTATAATGCACCCCTCCAAGTGTTCCATATAGTATATTGCACTCCCATAGTTCTCTATATATTATAATGCATTCTTCATAGTCCTATACATTGTATAATGCACCCCCATAATTCTCCATATGGTATAATGCACCCCATAATCCTCCATATAGTATATTGCACCACATAGTACTCCATATAGTGTACTGCACCCTATAATCCTCTATATAGTATAATGCACCCTCCATATTCCACCACATAGTATAATGCACCCCCATAGTCCTCTATATAGTATAATGCACCTCCATAGTCCGCCACATAGTATAATGCACCCCAAAGTCCTCCACATTGTATAATGCACCCTCATCTGCTCTGGACGAGCACAGCCACAAAAATTGCGGGCGCCCCCTCTCTTCTCCCTAACCTCAGCGGCAGGAGGGGGGAGGGAGAGAAAGGGTGCAGGATGCAGCTCTCATGGGCCTCCAGGCGTGCGGGAGCATCGTTCAGGGGTCCCCCAGGGGTGCGAAGCGGCAGCGTCCCCCGCAGTCAGGGCCACTGTGCTTGCGGCAGCTCCACATGGCTAATTTGCACAACATGTGGACTGCTAGCTGGACCTTTGGGGCCCCCTATTGTTTTGGGCCCAGGTTCATTGCATTGGCTGCACAAGCGGTAGGTCCACCCGTGCATCTCCTGCTACTTAAGCTGAGAACAGGTGAGTGGACTTGAGAAGAGCGAACCTTTTGAAGTTCGGGTTTGGTTCACCGAACTTCTGGACCCCATTCACATCAATAGGAAGCAAAATCAAGGGCTTTGAAAGGACCTTACAAGGAGCCAAAAAGCTGCCCAAACGAGTGACATCAATTCTGCAGAGTTAACATATTTATCATCTTGCATTATGGATGCATGGGACAAGGCCTGGCCTAATATTTCAAGATTCAACATTGACCAGGAACAGGGAGATGAGTGACAGGTGTAGGTATGTTGATTATAAAGCTCTTCTAAATTTAGGAAACACACAACAAAGTGACCCCAAGAAGAGTCTCCACATTTCAAAAAATTAGGGCCAGATATCACAAAAGTGACATCAATTGACCCAGAATAGAAATTGTATAATGGCACAGTCTATATGCATGGCGTAGGGTCTAGAACATGGCCTGGCCTAGCATTTCAAGGTTAAACATGGATTTATAACAGAAGGATGAGGGGCAGGTGTGAGACTGTTGGACTGAGGTCCCTCATACCTCATGCAACAGTTCCAATAAAATTTATGCCCTGCCACACTCAGGTAGCACAAGTATTAGCTTCACGTACTACTACCGAAATAATTAGTCTGGTTGGTCAGTGACATGTAGAGGCCTAGTGGGCACGGGCCCTTCTTACCTCATGCACCACTCCTATAAATTTTATGTTCCACCACACTCAGATGGTACAAGTATTAGCTTCACACACAACTACAGGAGGAAGGATTCAGGTAGGTCAATGACATATGTAGGCATGGTGCTCAGAAAGCCCTGATAAATTCACAAAACACACAACAAAGACACACAAGAAGAGTCCAGATTTCAAAAAATTAGGGAAAGACACAATGAAAGTGATGAAAGTGGCATCAATTGACCCATAAGAAAACCTGTATAATGGTGCAGCCTGCATGCATGGCACAGGGTCTGGAACATGGCCTAGCATTTAAAGGTTAAATATTGATTAGTAACAGTGTGGATAAGTGAAATGTGTAGACATCGTGCTTAAAGAGCCCTACTAAATAAGGAAACAGACAAGAAGGAGACCACAAGAAGAGTCTCACCACATTTAAAAAAAATTAGGGCCAGATGCCATTAAAGTGGCATCAATTGACAAAATTTGATAATGGCCAAATGAATGCAGCACACTGAAAAGTACAACATCGGCTATTCTGCCCAGTCTGCCACTAGGGTGGAAAAGTCCTAAGAGATCGATGACTTGTTCATCTTAGTTAAAGTTAGTCGGACTACACCTTCAGGGGACAGTCTGATGTGGTCATCCGTCAGGACACCTCCAGCAGTCCTGAAGACACCTTCTGAGAAAACGCTGGCTGTAGGCATGAGAAAACCTCCAAGGCATGACTTGTGAGCTCAGGTCACTCCTCCAGTTTTGAAGCCCAAAATGCAAAAGGATCCAAGTCACCCCCAATGGCATGGATGTTGAGCTCTAGATACTCCTGCACCATCCTGTCCAGTCATTCACTATGTGTTAGACTTGTTCTCAGTTCTGCCGGGGGATAGGCTGTTTTAAAAAATTGGTCAGAGAAACTCCCAGAAATTCCTTCTGACAGTTAAACTGCTGCTAATGTTTCTATGCTGAAGACTTGACATTCTCCGGTTTGAAAGTGTAGATGTATGAAATGTACTATGTCCCTCACTGATGTGTTGGGGAAAACCTGTCCTAAGATTGTCTGCAAGCTTTTTATTGATACTCTAGCATGCACATGTCCTTGTCCAGGGTGGAAAGCATCTAGCTAAATTTACTCTTGTACCAAGGATCCAACATTGTGGAAACCCAGTAGCGATCGCTAATTTGAATTCTAACAATATGGGGTACTTCACACACTACAACATTGCTAGCGATGTTGCTGAAACGTCACAGTTTCTGTGACGTAACAGCGACCTCGCCAGCGAAGTCACAGTGTGTGACACGTAGCAGCGATTAGGCTCCTGCTGTGAGGTCACTGATCGCTGCACGTCTTTCAGGACCATTTTTCAGTACTTGGTCTCCCGCTAGTCAGCACGCATTGCTGCGTGTGACAGCGAGAAACCAATGATCAGCGACCTCCCAGGCTGGTAACCATGGTAAACAATGGGTATCTAGGCAGCATGCATCGCCTAGTTACCCGATGTATACCTTGATTACCAGCCTTCTCTGCTTCCAGGTTGGTATCTAAGGTACACAGCGGGTAACTAGGGACAGCGATGTGCTTAGATACCCACTGTGTACCATGGACACCGGAAGCTGAGAAGGCTGGTTACCAAGGTATACATCGGGTAACTAGGCGCTGCATGCTGCCTAGATGCCCGTTGTTTATCATGGTTACGAGCCTGCTCCCGCTTACCGCAGCCTGTCAGAAGACAGGAGCGGGAGCTCGACATCGTGGAAAGAATAATTTATATTCTTTCCACGATGTCGCTGGTCCATTGGTCGCAGGTGAGTCTGCCTGTTTGACAGCTCACCAGCGACTGCATAAAGACTTTCCAGCGATCCCAGCCAGGTCAGATTGCTGGTAGGATCACTGGAAATTCTCAGCGTGTAAAGGGGCCCTATGGGCATCATGTTGCAGATAGCGCAGCAAAAAGGGAATAATGTGTCTGACGCATCCATGAGGCCCAAGTCCTTGATGTGTTGGTGTTGGCATAAAAATTGAGCTTCCTTCCTCCATCCTCTCCTGCAAAAAACAGTAAGGGAAATCATTTCTTTCTCATCTCCTGACTGTTCCCATCACATTTTCATTCTTATCCTCCTCCATTTTTCCTCTGCTCCTGCACCTTCTCTACCAGTTTGTCTGGTACCATGAACCCCCCTTTGTTGCTTTACTTCACCCTTCCATTCACCTGTTTATGCAACAGGTGTCCGGACATTAGAGATATTGGTATCCTTTCTGCATCCTACTCTTCTTCCTCCTCCTCTTCCTCTGGGACCAACACCTCATCTCACAAACTTTCCAAAGTTTACTCCAGCATGAAGTTGACCAGAATAGTGATGCTGTTGATGTCATCATCAACGCTAACATCTTAGTAGCCATTTCGAAACTATGATGAAAGATGCAGAAATCCTTGATCTGAGCTCACTCTGCAAGTGATCCGGTCGACACAGGGTAGGGGGACTCGATACCAGGACAGGGGATTACTTTGGTGAGGGATCACGGCTGGTCGGTTCCCGGTTCCGTGCCCAGGAACCTCAGTGGCAGGGATGGGGTTTATGATGATGGGGGAAATGGTATTGTGACGCCACCAGTGGTAACTGGTAATAGGGTTACCAGCGTTGCGGCCGGCCGTTGAGGTGATGGAAATGCAGCTTTGGTAGTACAGCTCCCCACAGGTGGAGCTTTATCTCAGGACAGCAGGGTGGATGAGGGGAGTAGTAGTAGCGGTTCTGCTGTGAAGCATGCAGGTTGCTGCGGGGAATCAGGCACACACACACAATTGTATTTGTTTCGGTACCTTTTTACTGATGTCTGGTAACCGGTACGGTCCAAGAGGGTAACCAGGTTTCGGTGCAGCTTGGGATGTTCACCTTGGAGAGTTGTGAGGCCTTCTCTATTAGTGTGTGTGGTGTTTGGGGTAAGCTCTGCCTGTAACTGAACCTGCCGCTCTTTCTCCCTATCATGGTGCTGTTCCACATCCAACAATGAGGACCTTTCTGGCGATATCAGATGGTTAACCAGTTGTCCAAAAGACCTCTGTAGCGATGCTAGTCGATGAGCTGAGGGGTGAAAACAGCAGAAGTGAGCATACAGTGACAGTGCCTTGTGCCGCAGCTTATCCAGGCTGGGATAATGGTGTAGGAATTGCTGAACAACGAGGTTGAGGACTTTAGCCATGCAAGGCATGTGTGTTAGTTTAACTTGGAGTAGTGCTGCAACTAGGTTTGCACCATTATCGCACACGGCCTTTCTTCGCTCCAGGTATTGCTGAAATTCGGCCTGCATAGCTATCCATAACTCTTTAGTGACTCACATTTCCAAGGCATTTTAATTTCAACACTGTGTGATGGCAGTGAGCACTCGCAGTGCAGTAAGAAGGTAGGGAGTGTATCTCTCTGGACTTTTGGAACATTAAGGGAGAGATTAAGAGTGCAGTTGGAGGCCCTAAAGAAGGTAGAGCAGGCAGAAGCCGAGCATGAAGCAGTACTTGTATCAAAAGTGTTGGGATATTAAGACTTGGGAAGCTGCCCCCTCCCTACATGGCAGCCACCAGAGTCCCACAATGCCCAGTCCGTGAGATGTAACAGCCCTGGTTGTGTTTGCTCTTTCCAGGTGTCAGTTATGATATGCACCCTCTCACACACAGAGTTTTTCAAGGAACAGGTGATGTTTTCTGCGACATGCTGGTGTGGTGCAGGCATGGCTTACTACGAAAAGTAATGCTGACTGGGCAACTGATTCTTTGGGGGCTGCGACGGCCATCAGATTTTGGAAACCATCTGTATCCACCAAGCAGAAAAGCAGCGTTTTTGTGGCCAACAAATTGGAGAGGGTGAATTTCAAACTATTTGCTTTAGGATGTGTAGGAGGAAATAATCTTTTACGTGACCACAACTTCGGGACTGAGGGATGGCTGCTGTGCTGAGAGAGGGGGAAGTAGGGTGTACCCGACAAACTGTTGGACTGTGAGGTAGGTGCAGGCAGAGATGTTATGGTGAGTTGTCAAACAAGTGGTGTGCTCAGTGTCTGAGATCAGTCAAAACCAGCAGACAAATCCACTTCAATAAAAGCTGATAGGCTCTCACTTTCCTCGATTGTAGCAGGTAAACAAGTGGAGGTTCTGTGGCCGTGCACCTATATGACAACACTTGCCTTGGGGACGGAGGAAGAAGAAGCAGCAGATTTGGTTGATGTGGTGGATGTTGTTTGGTGAGGCCCACAAGAGACAATTTTAGTGCGGTAACTTTGCCAGAGTAAAGCATGGTACTGGGCCATGTGGTGGTTCATGCATGTAGTAGTCAAATTGTTGTTTTTTGCCTCTAGTGAAGTTTCATTTCCAAATTTTGCAAATAATGTGAGTTGGATCATCCTTTGCAGTGTCAAAAAAGCCCAAGGCTAGGCAACCCTTATCGCCCCTGACAACTGCAGACCCTTGACCGCTGCTGTTCAGAGCCAGAGTTGTGGCTGAGGATGCAGTGATTGTTCTTGTGGTGGCCCTTGGTCTCTGTGTGGAAGGTGCAATCTAACCTACTCACCTCTGCTGAGCTACTTAGCTGCATGTCTCTGGGTTGATTACAAGTGGGATCTTTAACCTCATCATCATTCTCTCTGTTGTCCCACTCATCGCCATTAGAGTTACCCTCTTCCTCTTCCTGCCCTTAATGCACAGTACAGTGTGGGTGCTCCTCAGGTATCTGAGTCTCATCATTATCACTTCCACCCTCAGGGGTTAACGTCTGGTGATGAGGAATTCTGCTGGGACCCTACTTCATCTGTCCTCAGATCTAAGCTCCAAAGCATTTTGGGTATTGGTGCAGATGCTTTCCTCTTCTTCGGAGCAGACCTAGGATGCCCATGTAATGGAATGTGTGAGCATCTCTGCAGAATCGCCTATCTGTTTTTCCCCACAATCAATTGTACTGTTGGAGGGTTGTGACATGGGATGAAACAGATAATTGGAGCGTCACTTCTGAAGACAGTACTGTGTGTGATATTGAGGTATGGGAACAGGAGGACAGGCCACTTGATGCAGCACTTGCCGTGTACTGCAGCAAAAGGCCAATAACATTTTAAGGGAATCGGTCACCACATTTGATGTATCTAAAATATTATTCTAGACATAGAGCTATTATACTGCTGCCAAAATCCATACCAGTATGTCTCATATTAGTTACTTTATTGTGAATTATGAATCTTTTATCACTTTATGTAAAAGAGTTCTTCCATTACATGGGTAGGATGTTGCCTGGAAGATAGCGCTCTCTCCTCACTTTATTATCATATGTATTGCCTCCCTTCAGTGTTCGCTCCATCCCTGTGACTTCGGAAGCTTGTCAAGAAATCTTTTGTCTGCGCATTCCATGTCTAGCCATTATTACTCAGTGTTTTGCCCTTCTGTGGGCATAGGCTTCACGTTCATTCTGTGCAGGTGCCAGCGAGTCACTGGTAGTTCTGCTCCCAGTCTTCAGAAACATGGTACTACACCAGTGACTCACTGATACCTGGACAGAAGGAACCTGAAGCCTATGCCCACAGGAGGGTATAACATTGAGGAGGAAGGATGGGAGGTGGAATGCGCAGGTGCGAGATTGCTGAGAAGTGAGGAGGAAGAATTATCTTCTAAGCAATGTCCTGCACATAGCTTGCAAACGGCTCATTTACATAAAGTGATAAAACATTTATCCACAACAAAGCATCTGATGATATGATACATACAATCTATTACCTGTATGCCCGTATTAACAGTTTAGATACATCAAATATGGTGACAGATTCATTTTAAAATATTCTTTAGGTTTTATACATTTCTCATTTTACATGTACCATTTATTTTTTAGGTTGGAGCTTTATTTTCTGGAAATACAAATAAAATAGTTTTCTAATTATTTTTTAATTATTTTTTTGGTACATTTTTAGTAAAATACATATTATGTGTCTAGTAATTTAAACAATTGTCCTATTTTATGTGGCAGTACATTGTGTGATGATATGGTACTTCCCAGCAGTAAAAAAGCTGTTTCAATAATTTATATCTTCTTGCGCCTTAGCACTTGATATAGCTTTTTCACTCAACCTTTTCTTCATCAAAAGGGCAATGAACTTGTTGAAGGAAAAACTGGCTCATTTTTTCTACTTTTCTTGAAATCAAGCATAGCTTGTAGGGCACGGTAGCCGTGATATATTTAAAGTAAGGTGTCATTATGTTTGTTATCTGTCCCTGATTAATGATGGTTCTCTAACACTTTATGTGAACTTAAAGCTTGTCATCCCAAATCATGAGGCAGCTTCTATGTACAAGTAGAAAGATATATTTGTTAGTTGTGCATAAGGAAAAATACAGCATAACCCCTTCTTAGTGCTATTTACATGGCGATGCGGATGTAGACTTCAATAAGAGCATGATACTTGGCTAATCAAAAACTTGTATTATACTTGATCATTTAGTATGTTAATATGTTGACCCAATTAATAAAAGCAGGGATTGACACAGGTAAAAGAACTGTATATGAAGATTTGTCATTAAAGGGAACCTGACCCCTAAAAATGAGCCCCCAGCCTTTTAAGAGCAGTCCCTGTACCATCCTAATCTCTTTCTAAACATCCCTTTGTCTTACAAATGGCTATTTGTAAACTTTATAAAAGTTATTTTTTTACCTGCAGCACTGTGGCTTCTCTGAGCTTGCAGGTAAAAAAAATAACTTTTATAAACTTTACAAATAGCCATTTTTAAGACAAAGGGATGTCTAGAAAGAGATTAAGGATGGTGCAGGGGCTGCTCTTAAAAGGCTGGGGGCTCATTTTTAGCGTTCAGGTTCCCTTTAAGAGGACAGTAAGATAAAAAAAATTAGGATGATAAGGCTGGACGGACATAAAGAACAGAATTAAGGTTTTATCCGATAAAACCATAAAAGAAAAACCTTGAATAGGCTCACCTTTAGGGTAAGTTCACACTTACCGGCGGGTTGGTCGTCGGCGGCTGGGCGGGACCCGCCAGGAAGCTCCGGCGCCGTCCACCGGCTTCCTGGCGGATATGTGCGGGCGGTATCCGCGGCTGCCCAGCGGGTTCTCGGCGGAGATTCTGCAGCGGCTGGAAGCAGCACATGATTCTGCTTGCAGCCGCTGCAGAACCGGCCGGTTTTAAGAACATGGTCATTCTTTGCTAACCCGCTGGGAAACCTGCGGGTTAGCAACGGATGACGCTGGGTAACCGCCGGTGTCTGCACAGCCGTGGGCGGTTACATTAGTTTCAATGTTAATCCAAACGCTGGTTTGGATTAACATAAATTTAAATAAAACTAATGTATGCAAAACGGCGGTTTACACAGGTAAACCGCCGGAAACCCGCCCAGTGTGCACATACCCTTAGTGGTTGTGTGAAATACAACCACTATTAGTGCATACATTGGCTGCTGCAGACCCACATGTAGGTATAATATCCTGATAGAAGAAAAGGGTCCTATATGCGCTGCCACAGTAATGTACATGTACATGATTTTTCCTGAAGAGGAAGCAGATTGCTTTGAAATGCGCCGTTGACATGAAATGATTTATTTCTACTACTTGGGATCACTCTCACCACTCTGGCAGTGCATATAGGAATCTTTTCTTCTTTCTTGATATTATATGTTAAAAAATTGTGATAACTATCTTGTAAAAAATTCCTACGCTCCCCTGATTCTGCCACTTTTTTCCATTTTGTGTTGAGTCACTCATTGGCAGACAACATTTGTTTTTGGAGCACATTATATGTCGTTATCATTATCATATTATCAAATTAACTGATGACACTTATATTTACTCAGATAAGCATTTTTTATATCAGTTAACTTGAAAAGGGAAGTTGGAGTAATTTGAGCAAAATTTATTAAAGGGAACCTGTCACCTAGTTTATGACCTCAAACATATCACTACCAGTCACTACAGCTTCCTAGTACATCACTAATCATCCCTGTCTGACCCAATACTGTACTGTAATTGCTGTGTAAAATGATTTTATATCTTACATTCTCCTATGGTAAAAATGAGGGTGTCGACAAGACTGCAGACACTTGGGCATTCAGTAAGGCTCCATATCCCCCGTCGCTCCTTTGTAATCACGCCCAAGTGGGCATGACAATTAATGCAGAAGTGTGCTCCCAGCATTTGAAATCTATGGTTCTTCTTCCGGGAATGATATGTAGGATATGCGTAATTTCTGATCTGGTGCATTGTGGGGATTATTGGGTGTACGGCCGGTTTCCGAATAAGCACTGTGCATGCTCCGGAGCTGGCCAGTATAGCCAGCACACCCTAACACTAAGCAGGATCGGAAATGACGCAACCCGGCATCATACACGGAAGAAGGCCACAGATTTCAAACGCCTGGACCGTGCATCTGCATTAATTATCACGCTCACTGGGGCATGATTACAATGGAGCAACGGGGGACATGCAGCCTTACAGAACGCCCTCTGTGTCTGCAATCTTGTTGACACCCTGGTAATTACCATAGAAGAATGTAAGTTGTAAAATCATTTTTCACAGCGATTACAGGCCACATTTAGGTCAGACAGGGATTGTTAGGGATGTTTTAGGTAACTGCAGGGACAGGTAGTGATAGGTTTGGGGGCATCAACTAGGTGACAGGTTCCTTTTAAAAGCCAATAGCACACACGAAAAGAAGCCTCTTCCTTTTTTATCTTAATAGAGAAATCTGATTTTTTTTTCTGCCATGACTGAACATTCACTCTCAAAATTCTCAATTCAAGGGTAAAATCTTTATTTAGTGAAGGCAGGATGTTACATTACTGAGATAGAAGATAGTTACTACTGTTAAGGTTCTGTAAAAGAAACAAAATGAGCATATAACATGTTGTAAAAAATAAGTATAAAGTAATAGTATATATAAATAACATGAGTACTTAATACATACTGTTTTTGAAAAAAAAAATGAAAAAAAATCATAAACCCATCCCATCGCAACAAGGTGTACCCCAATCAGAACAGTCCCTAATCTAATATTTTTAACTCCCTTTGCATCAAATAACATCAGTGTAGATGGGGGCAGCGTAGGGTTGGGGCCCGAGTGTACGGATACCTCACTATGTGAAGCTACATAAATGGGAGCAGACTCAGGGTGAAGACGCGTGTGACTCCGCGCTGACCAAGAGGACCACACCGAGGTGTAGAAGAAACCTTTTATTCCACTCAGGCAAACACCTAGCCAACGCATTTCATAGCCACTGGCTACTTCATCAGGGCTCACTCACTGATTGAGCCCTGATGAAATAGCCAGTGGCTACGAAATGCGTTGGCTAGGTGTTTGTCTGAGTGGAATAAAAAGTTTCTTCTACACCTCGGTGTGGTCCTCTTGGTCAGCACGGACTCACACTCGTCTTCACCCCGAGTCTGTTTCTACTTTCTTCCACGGGTATCTGCAGCGGCCTTTCTATCTTGGATGGTTGGTTGTGACCCGTACAACCATCTCAGGTGAGAGTACTCACAATGCACCCCTTTCATTATTTTTTTACGGCTCTAGGTGCGCTTCCCCTCTATATCTTTGCAAACTACATAAATAAAATATCCAGCTCAAGGAAAGGGGGACCGCGCCCTTTTTGCCTCCATCTACATTGGTGTCAGTTTACGATAAGTGAGGTTTTAATACTATAGTTTAGGACTGTCTGAATTGGGGTACACTTTATTGTAGTGGGATGGCTTTACACTTTTTGGATCAAGAATAGGGTGTCCTAAGTACCCCAAGTGCTTATATGTATAACAATGTATTATAAGTACTTTTACTCCTTCCGTATTTTTATAGCAGTGTCTGTGATCATTTTGTTTCTATTTTAGGATTTTTCTGTTAAATGGCCATAGTGTCAACCAACTTGTACTCAGGCTCATATCTTTTGGTTTTTCCTTGATAAGAGTCTATGTAGAAGGGAGGGATTGGGAGGAAGGAGGAGCTCTACCTCATCTCCTCCCTCCTCTCCCGTATATTTTACATAGCTATATAAATATGAGAGATCAAGTCTACGACTGTGGTCTATGCATGCTGCTCCATGAAGTGCACAGAAGAAATATACAAGAAATTTCCCAGAAGTGACCAGAAGATAAGAGTTACCACTGTTTCTTTACTGTGCTTACCTTTTCTTTGTTTACTTTCACCATGCTCACATTTTCTCTTACAGTTTTTCCTCCACTAATTCTTACTCTCCTTCACTGTCTCCAAATCCCAGAAATCTCCAAACTACTTCACCCTACTTCATCTGCTGACCTGCTCCTAAACCTCAGATCTTTCCTACTAAAGCACAAAACATACTGGCCTTTCTCCTTCTCCCACATACTCTCCCTCTCTCTGCTTCTCCTCACTTCTGGTGATATATCTCCCAATCCTTGATCCAAACAGCTAATACTCCCCATTAGTTCTCTCTTACATCTCCTCCAACTGCTAGACACTACCACAATCTCTCCTATATAAAACCCATTCCCTTGATGCCCACTCTGTCACTTTCTCTCTATGGGGTACTCTAGAATGCCTGTTCCATCTTCAATAAACTCCATGTCCTTCACGGTTTCTTTACGTCTTTCAATCTTTCCTTAGTGGGCCTCACTGAAAAATGACTGACATCCTGCCACCTCCTTCCGAACCACACCACCATTCTTATCTAACCCATCTCCTTAACCTATTTCTAAATTTTAGTACCTTCCCTTTTGTTCTCAAACATGCCACGATTACGCATATCCTATAAAAGCCATCATTCAACCTGACCTCTATGTTCAGCTTTTGCCTTATATTGCTGATCCTGTTCACTTGCAAATTCCTCAAACAGCATGTCTATGCTGATCTTTCCTCCCACCTCTCAACTAACTCTCTTTTGTCAACCTAAAATCTGGCATTTCACTGAAATGGCCTTAGCTAAAATGACTAACAATTTACATACCACGAGAGCTAACAGACAATTCTTTATAATCCTTCTTCTAGCCCTGTCCACTACCTTCAACACAATTAACCAGTCCCTCATACTGTAGATCCTCTCTTCTCTTGACATTACGCTTTACTGGATCTCCTCATACTTTTCTGACAACACATTTCATTTAGCATCTCTCACTTCCACACTACTTTCTCACACTGCTCTCTCTCTGCTGTGTTCCTCAAGGCTCAGTCTTGGGACCCTCACTCATCTCCATCTATACTTTGGCCTGGGACAACTCATAAAATCCCATGACTTCCAGTACCATCTATATGATAATAATCCTCTGACCTACCACTCTTGCATGGATGCCACCTCTTTGCTGACCAGAATCCGGGAGTGTCAGCCATATCTTCCATCTTCTCATCATGCTTTCTAAAGTTCAACGAGGACAAATCTGAATTTATCATCTTTCCTCCATCTCATCTAACACCCCTACCTGATCTATCGATCACAATTAGTGACATCAACTTTTCCTCTGTACTAGAAGTATGAGGCCTTGGAGTAGTGTTTGACTCTGCCATGTCCTTCAAACTGTACATCCAAGCTCTCAGCACCTCCTGCTGCCTCCAACTCAAAAATATTTACAGAAACCGTCCCTTCGTCAACCCTGAATCTACTAACATACTAAAGCATGACCTCATCACCGTCTTGACTACTGCAACATCCTCCTCTGTGGACACCCTGCTAACAATATCACACCTTTCCAGTCCATCCTTAACTCTGCTGCCTGATTTGTCCACCTCTCCTTCCTACTGGTCATGCTTCTCCCCTCTGCAAAAACATTCATTAAATCCCAATTCCAAAACTATTCAGTACAAACTACTAATACTGACCTACAAAGCCATCCACATAATCTGTCTCCTCTGCATAACTCCAAACTAATATCCTGATATCTACCATCTCATAATCTCCAGTACTTCCAAGAATATCTTCCCTACTGCACACTCATTTATTCCTCACACAATTGTCTCCAAGACTGAGCTCAAGTATTCTCCATCCCCTGGAATTCTGTGCCCTAACACATTATCTGCCACATTTGGAACCTCCAGATGGAACTTGAAAATACATTTTATCAAGAAGTTTACAGGCTGTAATAACCCCACTCCCTCCTCTTCACCTCCAGAGTTGCCACTATTTCCCGCCCAATCTACTGTCTTCTCCATTATCCTATACAATATAATACTGCAAGGCCAGGGCCCTCTCCTATCTGTACCAGTCTGTCATTGTTAGTTTGTTAATTGTCATATGTATCTGTTTTTTGTATGTAACTCCTTCCCATGTACAGCAACATGGAGTCAATGGTGCTCAATAAAATAAATTATAATAAATAGTTTCTTATTTTCACATGTACTACTGATTTATAAAATAAAATTAATGGGGACTTTTTATGTGTTGTTTGCCTTTTAATAAATTTTACATAAATCACTCCAACTTCCCTTTTTAAATTGACCAATGTAATTTATGCTTATCTTACTAAATGTCGGTGACATTAACCTCATGTATGCTACTGATTTATAAAATAAATATTTTAACAAATTTTATTCTTTAAGCCGGTTTCACACACCCAAGTTACTGTGTATGGACTGCAATTTCTGGCAAAGCTGTGGATCTCCAGACCAGAAGTCAACAGACCCATAATTCTATATGAAACTGTTGAGTTTAGCTCAGGATCCCCACGAATGGTGTGGAAATTGCAGTCTGACTACAGACCATAAAAGTAGGGTGTGTGAACTCAGTCTTAATTACTCTGTCATATTTGTCCTTTCATGGAAATAAAAATGTATGTATATACTAGGAACAGGCTTAGCTTTATCATAATTTTGTCCAATTTTATCCTTAGTTCTTTATAAAACCTGTCTACAATAAATCTTTGTAAAGACCATGCCCAGTTTTTTAACATTTGACAAGTGACGAAAGGAGCCTAAAAGCTTTGTGTAAATTTTGCATGAAAGTACTACACACAATAATATTGTGGTACTGTGTTTGCCAGAAAAATCGATTAAATACTTTTTGCCCCAAAAAATGAGAAAAGTATTCTAGGAGTGATTCCTTTATCGGCTAACCAGAGAAATCTATATTTGCAAGCTTTCCGGGCTCAAAAGCCCCTTCATCAGGCTATTTACAAATCATTTGTAATAAGCCTGAAAAAAGGGGTTTGAGCTCTAAAACTTTCAAACAGGGATGGAACTACAGAAGGTGCAGGGGTTGCGATCGCACCTGGGTCCTGGAGCCTAGGGGGCCCCAAAAGTCCATTTGGCCTATAGAAAAAGGCTAGTGCTATTAAAGATTTGCAATAATTGTTGTCCCCGTTGGAGCTTTTGCATTGGGGCCCATGAGATTCAAGTTATGCCACTGCTTGTAAATATAATTTCTCTGGTTAAATGCTAAAAGTATCACTCCTAGAATACTTTTTTCAGTTTTTTGGGTATAAGTATTTACAGAGACACTGACAAATGTAAGCCCATGTGTATAAACAGCTTTTCTAATACGGACATGAGAACTCACTAAACGCAATTCTGCTGTTGCAGCTGTAAGAAAGAGGCATGTGGCTGCAAATGGTTAACAGATATAGCTATATGATGTCCTTCCTGTCAATATCTGTTCTAGTCGGAGTGAAAACCCCTTATCGCTGCCCCATGTTGTCCATAACTCATTTCGTTTTTGTGCCTGCACTTCCGAGTTCATGCAAAGTATGCACATTCCTCTCTAAAAAATAAACATCTGTCCCCATCGCTTTCTGTCTCATTAGACTCTGCGGAAAGCAATTTCATGTCATGTTTTAAATCATTCCCCCTCGTTTACTGTTTCCATTTTGTAGATTTAAAGAGCGAAGCTTGTCCTGATATTTTTATTCTTTGGGCAGGTTTATGGTGCTTGTAGCATCCGTCAGTCTGACTTAGCAATCCATGATGAGAAATGTTGGCAGAGAGGCAACAGGAGTGGTACCACTAACATGCCAGGAATGTAGGGAGACAAAATTTCACAATGCAGTGGCATCAATTATGATGGGGATGTGATGTGTTGGCAAGAGAATGTCCTAAATGACTGGAATATTTCATTGTTGGGTGAGACCTGTGTGTAATGTCTCTTTTTACTTCTTATTTATTTAAGCTCTAACCACCATTGTTGGATTGCTGTATCACACTATGCATCACCACTACAGGAAGATTAAGCCCAGTGATACCAGGTATGTGTGCTAATCATAAAACATCTTTTATTTCAAATCTCAAAATACTAGTACAAGTTTGGGGATTATTTTTAAGTATAACATGTATCATATTTTCTCCTTTCTGGCTCCCACTGAAACACAAGAAACCAACTAACACAAAACAGGACAGAACAAATATTGTTATCACTTGGCTGCAAATGCAAACCCTTTTCATTCCATTTTTAGATATTTTCATTTTATTTTTGGTTATTTTAAGAGACAGTAAATTATAATAGATACCATTTATTGCGATCAACTGACAGGGGTGTGATTACAGTAGGTGCAGGGGTTATGATCGCACCCGGGCCCTGCAGTCCCTTTGGCCTATAGAAAAAGACTAATACTATTAAAAATTTGCAATAATTGTGGGTCCCGTTAGAGCTTTAGCATCGGGGCCCCTGGGCCTGAAGTTACACCACTGTCAACTGATCTATTAACAGTGAGTATAAATTAAATATTCTATTCTGAACTATAATTAAAGGCAAAATCTAAAAATATTGACAAAACCTGTGGAGCAATACACCCCACAAAGCTGCATTTGTATGAATGGGTTATTATAGATTTGTTTTTCTTTTCCCTTTATACACTGTATAGCGTGTTACAAATATGTGCTGACATGCAAAAGGGTAACAATGTTTTACCATCCACTGCAGCTTCATTTTATAGACAATCGTCTTGGCTATCTAATACATACATTTGACTTGCTACTAATTAGCATATGATTACAGTAATTTTGAAGATTCTTGCCTTGTCACTGCATTGTTACTGTTTTGCTCCTAAAAATGTACATTTAAATTTGTATTATCTTGTTATTTTGTAAATCTCGTTTGGCTTTTAACACTGCCCTAATCCACTCTAAATCAGATTCAAGCAAGTATTGACTGAAATTTGATCCCAGGTCTTTTCTACACATTCCCAATGTTGGTACATACTGGTTGACTCATTTGGGTATGTAAACAGAATTTTCTCAAAATCTACCCACAAATGTTTGTTTGGGTTGAGATCTAGAGACTGTGGGAGCCAATCCAACACCTTTACTTCATTGTCATAAATCCATTTCTTTGTTAATTTCAATACATGCTTGGGGTCATTGTTCTGCTAGAGCTTTATGTCGCCTTTTCATACCCATAGTTCTCGAGTGTATGAAGTAACTCATCTTGTAGGATGCTCACATATAGCTCAGCATTGAGACCACCATTGATTGTGGTTAACTACCAAACCTTTGCCTGTAAAACAACCCCATATCATCAGACTTCCTCCACACTTGAACTTCCTTCAATTTCTCAATCTGTTAGCCCCTTTTTCCTTTTTCCAAACCAATTTGCACCCATCAGACCCTAGTTTATTGACTTTCGTCTCATCGCTCCATGTTGCCCATTTACAATCTTCTATTGTCCACTTTTAATACATTTTGCAAACTCGAGTTTATGCTTCTTATGATGATATTGGAATCGAGGCTTCTTGCACCTTCTTTCGGGCCACCATTTTAGATTGTGTAACGTGCACATGCATTGCACAGTGCTTCACTGGATCTCTGTGATCTCACTATGATGAAGCATACAAGCCACCTTCACTGCCGTGTTTGTGGAGCCAAAATTGATATTTATCTGAACGTCTGTCCACATCTTGGCTTTTGAGTGGATGGTGGGCTTCATTTCGTATTCTTCCAACTCTTATGGTACTCACATGATGCAGTTTGGCAATGTTCTTGGCTGTGAGACCACTATCGTTGAACTGTATAATGCTTTTTTCTCTCTTCTTGGGAAATTTTCTTCATGGCTGCTCTTGGATTTGAACCAGAAACCTCTTGCTTGGGAATCAACCGAATAAAACTCTGAGCTATTAGGGAATATGAGAGCAGGCTGTAATTTGTAGAATACATGAAGGAATTGTTTTTCAAACCCTAAGATGACAAGAATATGCATATGTAGTTATATGCTAAATAGTCAAATTATGTATGAGATGGTCAAGATGATTGTAAAATGAAAGTAGTAAAACTCAAAGCTGTAGTAGATGGCGAGACATGGAGCCTGAAAGTCAAAAGTTCAAAACAATGTTATCAATTGCTTGTCAATGTATATTATTTGGTATACATTTTTACAAAAAAAATAAATGGAGGCCGCACATTTGGTGTTTTCATTGGGTTAGAACCAAAAACTACGTGAGTTTTATTGCCGAAGAGAGTTTGCCATGATAAAGGTTAGTGAAATTGTCTATTTGGACACATACAGTGTCATTAATGGACTTTTATGTACTTTGTGTCCAATTAGACGACTTAAACAGATGTGCCAAAACAGCATCAGTGTACTTTTTAACCGCTTTCATTTTGAATGTTAAGGTGAACATATTTTTTTCCGTTGACACATTTTGTGACTAATTTTTAAATCTAGAGCTTAGTAGCTGATACATTTTACACAGTAGAGATTAGTTTAGTTTGTTTAACATTTAGTTGGAGTGGGATAATCTGTTTATGCTATCATATGCTTGAGTACAGCTGCACTAAAATATTTGCAACCTTCAAAAGTCAGTTCTAATTAAAGTAAAGCAGTCTATTTATGTAAATAGAACTCATTTTCCTTTACAAAATCTCAAAAAGATTGGCTATATTGGTAGAGATGGGCGAATCCTAAATTACTCGGACTCGCTAGACTGTAACGAGTCTGAGTCCAGGACTCGCTACTCGTTGCGAGTCTAGCGAGTCTAATGTAAATGAATGGGGAGGCGAGTATTGCAGCGATTCCTCTGCTGCCGGACCCTATAAGGGGTCTGGCAGCAGAGGAAAAACCTGCAAATCCCCATGTTATTCTTTTAAAGCCAGCAGCAAAAAGCCGCTGGCTTTTAAAGAATAATAAAAAAAAAAAGATTGAAGGGGGGAGGGGGGAAGGGGGGTCAGGGGGGGGTGAGGGGGAGAGGGGGGGTGCACCGGCCCGGCAGGCTACTTACCCCTGCCTCCGCCGCCGCTGCCCGCGCCTCAGCCGCAGACCTCGCTCCCCGAGTCTCTCTGCTTCTGTTTCCGGAGATTCCCGAATGGTGACAAGAGCAGTGAATAAATTAACTTGCGTCACTGCTCGGGAATCTCCGGAGCAGAGCGAGTCTGGCTGACAGCAGAGTTCAGCTCAGGTCCTAATGCCCTGAGCTGAACTCTGACTGTTTAGTCAGTTCTCAGCTCTGCTACATCCCTGTCTGTCTAAGCACAGACAGGGAAGTAGCAGAGCTGAGATTGCGTTTTGGACTACGTCGGATGGAAGAGGATTTTTAAAATAAAGATGGAGTCCCTAATGGCTGTTTTGTTTTATTTTTAATAAAAAATTTTCTCTGTGTTTTTTTTTTTATATTGATTACTAGAAATTCATGGCGGTCATGTCTAATATTGGCGTGACCGCCATAAATTTCGGGCTTAGGGCCAGCTGATAATACAAAGCTGGCCCTAACCCCTTAATTACCCAGTGAGCCATTGCCACCAGGGCCACTGGAAGAGCGGGGTTCAGCGCCAAAAGATGGCGCTTCAATGAACGCGCCATCTTCTGGGGCGGCTGCGGGCTGCAATTTGCAGCGGGGGGTGCCCAGACAGCTTGGGCCTCCCTGCGCTGCGGATTCCAGCCCCCAGCTGCTTAGCTGTACCTGGCTAGACATAGAAATTGCGCGGAGCCCCACGCATTTTTTTTTTAATTATTTCATGAAATTCATGAAATAATAAAAAAAGGGGGCTCGCCTATATTCTTGTGTCCGGCCAGGTACAAATAGGCACCTGGGGTTGGGGCAGCCCGTCACTGCCTGCTGGATCTGGCTGGTTCCAGAAATACGGCGAAGCCCACGTGAAATTTTTCTGAAAAATCCATAAAACAATCCTAAAAAAGGGACTGCCTCTTTATTAACCCCTCCACCATGGTCGAGGAGTTAGTAAAGATGCAATCCTTTTTTAGGATTGTTTTATAGATTTTTCAAAAAAAAAATTACGTGGGCTTCGCCGTATTTTTGTAACCAGCCGGATCCAGCAGGCAGCGACGGGCTGCCCCCAACCCCCAGGTGCCTATTTGTACCTGGCCGGACACAAGAATATAGGCGAGCCCTTTTTTTTATTATTTCATGAATTTCATGAAATAATAAAAAAAAAAATGCGTGGGGCTCCGCGCAATTTCTATGTCTAGCCAGGTACAGCTAAGCAGCTGGGGGCTGGAATCCGCAGCGCAGGGATGCCCAAGCTTTCTGGGCACCCCCTGCTGCAAATTGCAGCCCGCAGCCGCCCCAGAAGATGGCGCATTCATTGAAGCGCCATCTTCTGGCGCTGAACCCCGCTCTTCCAGCGGCCCTGGTGGCATTGGCACGCTGGGTAATAAAGAGGTTAGGGCCAGCTTTGTATTATTCAGCTGGCCCTAAGCCCGAAATTTATGGCGGTCACGCCAATATTAGACATGACCGCCATGAATTTCCAGTACTCAATATAAAAAAAAAACACAACACAGAGAAAATTTTTTTATTAAAAATAAAACAAAAAAGACATTAGAGACTCCATCTTTACTCCAAAAATCCTCTTCCGTCCGACGTAGTCCAAAAATGACATCTTCACTGCCACAACCCTGTGCATACATATACATATCTATGCACAGGGAGTGAGCAGGCTGAGAACTATCTCAGCTCTGCTACATCTCTGTGTAGGCGGGCTCTAGGACCCTGGAGCTGCCGCAGCCCGCAAGTCCCAGAGCCCAGCACACAGCACATAGCAGAAGCCGGAAGAGAGGTAAGGAGCATTTCTCCCCCCTCTCTTCCTTCGCTCCCTGCGGACTCGTTACTGACTGCGAGTCATCCCTGAGATTACTCGCAGTGTAACGAGTCGGGCGAATCCCTTACTACTCGGCGAGTACCGAGTAGTAACGAGTAGATTCGCCCATCCCTATATATTGGTCATATTCTTGTTTTTTTGCACACCTAGTGTCTGGTGCCTCATCTATGTATTTCAGACATTTGGGTTACGTATACACAGGACCATTTTTGAAATCATGGGGCCCAATAGCAGAATTTCCAATTGGGCCCCCTGCCCCCTAAAAAAACAAACAAAATAATAATAATAAGTTTGCAGCTCTTAGGGTCCTTTCAATTCAGCGGTTTTTGCCGATCGCGGCAGTAGCGGTGAAAAAAACGCAACTGCCGCGATTACTGCATAACCGCTGCACTTGCGGCACACTTGCAGCAAGCCCCATACAATGTATATGCGGGCTTGCGGCAGGTGCGGCAAGTGCGGTTTTGGCACTTGTGGCAGATGCAGCCGCGACTCCCTCTGCCCCCCGCTCCTCCTGTCCCCGCGGCCCCCCACTGCTTCTGTCCCTGCGGCCCCCCGCTGCTTCTGTCCCTGCGGCCACCCCGCTCCTCCTGCCCCCCCCGCGGCTCCCCCGCTCCTCCTGCCCCCCCCCACGGCCCCCCCGCTGCTTGGTGATACTAAAAAGAAAAAAACCCTCATAGAGGATACTCACCTGTCCGCCGGCGCGCTCCATCTACATCTACTAGCTCCTCCATGGCTTGAGGACCTGTGGTCAGCTGATCGGTTTCCCAGGCAACGACAGGTCCTGCGAGGTGGCAGACGGGTGAGTATCCTTGCACCCATCCTGCCCCTCCCCCTGCCACCACCATCCTGCTCCCCCACCAGCTCCATCCTGCCACCCCCCCGCTGGCTCCATCCTGCCCCCTCCCCCCGCCGGCTCCATCTTCCCCCCCCCCTGCCGGCTCCATCCTGTCCCCCCCACACCAGCTCCATCCTGCTCCCCCCGCCGGCTCCATCCTGCCCCCCCGCCGGCTCCATCCTGCCCCCCCCACGGCCAGCTCCATCCTGGCCCTCCGCCGGCTCCATCCTGCCCCGCCATCTTCATCCTGCTCCGCTGGCTCCATCCTGCCCCCCGCCTCCATCCTGTTCCCCTGCCGGCTCCATCCTGCCCCCCTGCCGACTCCATCCTGCCCCGCCATCTCCATCCTGCCCAGCCATCTCCATCCTGCCCCGCCGGCTCCATCCTGCCCCGCCGACTCCATCCTGTCCCGCTGGCTCCATCCTGCCCCCCTGGCTCCATCCTGCCCTCCTGGCTCCCTCTTGCCCCACCAGCTCCATCCTGCCCCACCGGCTCCATCCTGCCCCCCTGGCTCCATCCTGCCCCGCCGACTCCATCCTGCCCCGCCGGCTCCATCCAGCCCCCCTGCCTCCATTCCGGCCTCCTGGCTCCATCCTGCCCCCCTGGCTCCATCCTGCCCCACTGGCTCCATCCTGCCCCCTGGCTCCATCCTGCCCCGCCGGCTCCATCCTGCCTCCCTGGCTCCATCCTTCGCCCCTGGCTGCATCCTCCCCCCCGGCTCCATCCTGCCCCGCTGGCTCCATCCTGCCCTGCTTGCTCTCTCCTGCCCCTCCCCCTGGCTCCATCCTGCCCCGCTCGCTCCATCCTGCCCCGCTCGCTCCATCCCCCCCAGATCCATCCTGCCCCACTCGCTCCATCCTGCCCCCCTGGCTCCATCCTGCCCCGCTTGCTCCATCCTGCCCCGCCGCTCCATCCTGCCCCCTGCTCCATCCTGCCCCCTTGGTCCATCCTGCCCCCGGCTCCATCCTGCCCCCTGGCTCCATCCTGCCCCCGCTCCATCCTGCCCCGCGGCTCCATCCTGCCCCCCTGGCTCCATCCTGCCCCGCTGGCTCCATCCTGCCCCGCCGAGCTCCATCCTGCCCCCCGGCTCCATCCAGCCCCCCTGCTCCATCCGCCCCTGTCCATCCTGCCCCCTGGCTCCATCCTGCCCCCACTGGCTCCATCCTGCCCCCCTGGCTCCATCCTGCCCCGCCGGCTCCATCCTGCCTCCCTGGCTCCATCTGCCCCCTGGCTGCATCCTCCCCCCTGGCTCCATCCTGCCCTGCTGGCTCATCTGCCCTGCTGCCCCCTGCCCCCCTGGCTCCATCCTGCCCCGCTCGCTCCATCCTGCCCCCGCTCGCTCCATCCCCCCCCAGATCCATCCTGCCCCACTCCTCCATCCTGCCTGCTCCATCCTGCCCCGCTGGCTCCATCCTGCCCCTGCTCCATCCTGCCCCGCGGCTCTATCCTGCCCTGCCTGCTTCATCCTGCCCTCCTGGCTCCATCCTGCCCCACGGCTCCATCCTGCCCCCCTGGCTCCATCCTGCCCCCTGGCTCCATCCTTCCCCCCTGGCTCCATCCTGCCCCACTGGCTCCATTTTGCCCCCCTGGCTCCATCCTGCCCTGCTCGCTCCATCCTGCCCCCCAGGCCTCCATCCTGCCCCCCTGCTCCATCCTGCCCGCCGCTCCATCCTGCCCCCTGCTCCATCCTGCCCCCCACTGCTCCATCCTGCCCCGCTGCGCTCCATCCTGCCCCGCTCGCTCCATCCTGCCTCCCCCCCATCCTGCCCCCCTGGCTGCCATCCTCCCCCCCTGCACCATCCTGCCCCGCTCGCTCCATCCTGCCCTCTCGCTCCATCCTGCCCCCCCGGCTCCATCCTGCCCCGCTCGCTCCATCTGCCCCCTCGCCACAACCATCCTGCCCCCTCGCTCCATCCTGCCCCGCTCGCTCCATCCTGCCCCCCACTCCATCCTGCCCTGCTGCTCCATCCTGCCCCCCGGCTCCATCCTGCCCTCCTGCTCCCTCCTGCCCCACTCAGCTCCATCCTGCTCCCACGCTCCATCCTGCCCCCTGGCTCCATCCTGCCCCGCCGCTCATCCTGCCCCCCGGTCCATCCTGCCCGCCGCTCCATCCTCCCGCCTCGCTCCATCCTGCCCCCTGCTCCATCTGCCCCCTAGCTCCATCCTGCCCGCGGCCTACCTTGCCCCTGGCCCATGCTGACCCCTGGTGCTCACTGGTCATCTTCCACTCTATTGCCTACCTGGCATCCCTCCCTGGCTCTCATCCCACTTGCTCCATCCTGCCCCGCTGCTCCATCCCCGGCTCATCCATGCCTGCTCACTCATCCTGCCCCTGGCTACATCTGCCCCCTTGCTCATCTGCCCTGCCGGCTTCATCCTCCTGCAGCTTATCCTGCCCTGGCATCTGCTTACATTCCTGCCACCTGGCTCCATCCTGCCCATACGCTCCATCCTGCCCCACTGCTCCATCCTGCCTCCCCTGGTCTCCACCTCCCCCTGGCTCCATCCTGCCCCGCTGGCTCCATTTTGCCCCCCTGGCTCCATCCTGCCCCTGCTGCTCCATCCTGCCCCCCAGGCCCCATCCTGCCCCCTGCTCCATCCGGCCTCCTGGCTCCATCCTGCCCCCAGGCTCCATCCTGCCCCCACTGGCTCCATCCTGCCCCCCTGGCTCCATCCTGCCCCGCCGGCTCCATCTTGCCTCCCTGGCTCCATCCTGCCCCCCTGGCTGCATCCTCCCCCCTGGCTCCATCCTGCCCCGCTGGCTCCATCCTGCCCTGCTTGCTCTCTCCTGCCCTCCCCCTGGCTCCATCCTGCCCCGCTCGTTCCATCCTGCCCCGCTCGCTCCATCCCCCCAGATCCATCCTGCCCCACTCGCTCCATCCTGCCTCCCTGGCTCCATCCTGCCCCGCTTGCTCCATCCTGCCCTGCCGGCTCCATCCTGCCCCGCCGACTCCATCCTGACCCCCACCTCCGCCACCATCCTGCTCCTCCGGCTCCATTCTGCTCCTCCGGCTCCATCCTGCCCTCCCCCCAGCTCCATCCTGCCCCTCCCGCTCCATCCTGCCCCGCTCGCTTCATCCTACCACCCCTCCACCCCCTGTCACCATCCTGCCCCCCTGGCAGTTAGCGGTCATGTGACCGATCAGCTGATCGGTTTCCCAGGCAACGATGGGTCCTAAAGACCTGTAGGACCTAGAAGACGGAGGTGGAGTGAGCCGGCGGACAGGTGAGTATGCTCACTGAGGATTTTTTAATTTTTATTGTGGAGGAGCGGGGGGGAGCAGAGTATCGCCATATACCATAGTGCTGCTATACATGTACTGTAATGTACCGCCATATACTATAGTGCTGCTATACATGTGCTATAAAATGCCACCATATACTATAGTGCACCTCTACATATACTGTAATATACTGCCATATACTATAGTGCTGTTATACATGTACTGTATTGTATCACCATATAACCATAGTGCTGCTTATACATGTAACTTTTAATGTTCCTCCATATACTATAGTGCTGCTATACATGTACTATTAATGTTCCTCCATGCACTATAGTGCTGCTATACATGTGCTATAAAATACCACCATATTCTATAGTGCACCTGTACATATACTGTAATATATTGCCATATACTATAGTGCTGCTATACATGTGCTATACTGTACCGCCACATACTATAGTTTACTTTACATGTACTGTAATGTACCGCCATATACCATAGTGCTGCTATACATGTGATGTAATGTATAGCCATATACTATAGTGCTGCTATACATGTAATGTAATGTACCGCCATAAACCATAGCGCTGCTATACATGAACTGTAATGTACCGCCATATACTATAGCGCCGCTATACATGTACTGTAATGTACCGCCATATACCATAGTGCCGCTATACATGTACTGTAATGTACCGCCATATACTATAGCGCTGCTAAACATGTACTGTAATGTGCCGCCATATACCATAGCGCCGCTATACATGCACTGTAATGTACCGCCATATACTATAGCGCTGCTATACATGTACATATATGTACCGCCATATGTACATACCATAGCGCTGCTATACATGCACTGTAATGTACCACCATATACTATAGCGCTGATATACATGTACTGTAATGTACCGCCATATACTATAGCGCTGCTATACATGTACTATAATGTACCGCCATATACTATAGCGCCGCTATACATGTACTGTAATGTACCGCCATATACTATAGTGCTGCTATACAAGTGCTGTAATGTACCACCATATACCATAGCACTGCTATTATATATATGTAGTTCACTCACGTTGACTGAACAAGTTCTGTCAGTCACAGTATGTCAACTACATACATATTCTAGAATACCCGATGCGTTAGAATTGGGCCATCATTAGTATAATATAATGAAGCCTCCATATAATCTTATGCAGCCTCTGTAGTCTTCCATATAATATAATGCAGCCTGTACATAATATAATGCAGCCTCCATAGTCCTCTATATAGTATAATGCAGCTCCTATATCATTTAATGCACCCAGATAGACCATTGGCCACCATGTACTCACTGATAGATTAAATAAGCAGAAAAGTACCCACTTTTCCTCGGTTGCCCCAGCGGGTCTGGTCCCTGTGCAAGCGTCCTGCATTCTGCACATCTCAAAACAGCAGCACACAGAAGTGACATAAGCATGCCCAGCTGTGCTGAGACATCAGAATGCTGGCAAAATAGAAGAACGATGAGAGTAGGAGCACTCCGCTCTTTCTGCTATCATTGCTTTCAACTGTATCGGCATCTGCAACGCTGATACAATTGAAAGTGTGGTGATGGGTGGCCCAATGTGGGAGGCCCAAAGGTGGGGGGGTGACCTGGTTCCTGCACTGACACGGGGCCCCCCTGATTCACGGGCCCCATAGTGGCCGCCTGATCCGCTGCTATTGGTGGTACACCACTGCATTTACATTATATCCAAGAAGACTTTTTGAAACTTTTCTCCTAACGTATGCCCCAGTTCGGCCAAACAGTTATGTCCCTATGCTAATGACTACCAGGAATGACGTATACTATGCAATATACTCTTTGTTTGCATATCGTATATTAAAAAGTAAAATTAACAGATGATGGTGAATGTCACTGTCTAATACCATGAAAATATTTGCCAAAAACGAGCATATAAAATTAGCCTTTGGCACTTTGGATTTTTAGCTCAGGAGAATGTTGTAGCCCAACTCGAATGTAGAGACAAGATTAATGGCGGGTTTACACGTTGCGATATCGTAGTACGATTTCAATGAAATTCGTGGTTCGATCTTTGGAGCCGATATCGTTCCTGCGTTGTATGGTGTGAACGTCCAATACGATGCAGGAACGATGTCAATGCAATATCGGATTGAATGAGCGTGCTATTCATGCCTCGATATTGAAGGGAGATTGGAGCCGGATCGTGCTGTGTAAACGCCCAACTACGATGCGATTTGAAACGTCACCATTCACTCCATGTTAAATGTTCGATCCTGGGTTGGGGGGCGTAGACATCGCACGGACGTTGTATTCCGATATCGCAGCATGTAAACCTCCGATGCGATGCGGGAGAAACGTGCACTAAATGCGCGCTCCCGCGCATTGAGTTGCGATATCGCAACGATATATGAAACGTGTAAACCCACCATTAGAATTGAATCTATTCAATCAGCTACATGGACTAATTCTCAGGTGGTTGACATGGACCTAGGCTAGGGTCACATTTGCCAGCCAATTGTGTTCACCGCATCCAGATACTGATGCGGTAAACGCAATTTGCTTCACACACATTTTTAATGAAAAATGTGTGGATGAAGCGCAATCGGAAGAGCAAACTGTAAAATCTGTAAAAAAAGATTAAGAATTACTAATAATTGAGGGCAACATGTCTCTAGGGGTGCCCACCCCACTAGAGACATGCTGCCCACTCAGGACGGCATGTCATGGTTTAATATACCCTGTACAGAAAGCCGGCTATTGTCGGCTCTGTAGAGTTTTTCTCAATGAAGCCGCGGCTCCCCTGTCAGCTGCGCACATACTATACATAATGTGTGTGCCGCTGTCCGGGTCCTGTAGGCATTTATAGTAGATCTATGGTGGTGCGCTGCCCATAGATCTACTGTAAATGCCTACAGGACCTCCGACAGCGGCACATACTATACGTACATAACGTATAGTATGTGCGCTGCTGACAGGACAGCTGCGGCTTTATTAATAAAAATCTGCAGAGCCGACAATAGCCGGCTAACTGTACATGGGTTATTAACCCATGACATGCCGTCCTGAGTGGGCAGCATGTCTCTAGGGGGGTGGGCACCCCCTAGAGACATGTTGCCCACAACTATTATTAATATTTAATAATGGTAACCACATTGCTCAGGATTACACATTCGGTTACCGCATTGCGGGTCAGAGAACCGCTCCGAAAACTGCAGCCTGCATGATTTTTTGCGCAGGCTGCAGATCCGGAGCCGGTAATTGGATTGCTTTTAAAGCAATCCTGTTACCATAATAGGCTCCTATGGGGAGCGGTTCCTGCTCCGGTTTTGAGCTTTTTGAAAACTGGATCAGGATTTTAAAAAACACCGCATGTGTGACCCTAGCCCTAGTTCTTCCCTCTACCACTTTCATAATCATTATATCAAGAGATTCTTTGACTTTTTCATCTTTGTTTGACGTTCCTCTATCAAAGGAGGATAATCCATGAATAAAAGTGCAATATGAAATGTAGAAAAAGAACTTTATTAATATACCTCTATTAATGTGTCTAAAGGTTCCGACACACGCCGCAATCTTGCCTGGAAATCATAAAGGCGATATGTCGCCCCGGAGCAATAACCGTGAAATTGCCTCATGGTTGTGGCGTGTGATTTGGGAATTTCACGGCGATAACTCGCCCCTCGGCCGTCGCGCTGATTCCTGAACAGTGCTCAGAAATCAGCCGCAATCGTTAAGACGATATTTCCATGTTGTGGCGTGTGACAGGGCGATAATGATAGAAAGAGCGTTGTCTCCGATTTCCCATAGGCATGCCTCAGCGTGTTGTAGTCCGTGCCCCGTCTGAGATGATTGGTGTGGGCTACTGTGTTCCCATTGGCTGTCAGTTGACACCTCACCATATTTGAAGAGCTGTCCGTTCAGCACCACACACATCTTCAGCTACACAACCGTCCGCAAACTCAGTGCAAACTCCGATAGAAAATGGCGTCACGTATTAGCCAGCCTCCCAGAGCAGGCTGACCAGTCGTAATGCTGTTGCGTTGTCCAATGAGCATGTATGGGGCGCAATATACACCACTGTGGCACACCTATCTCCTCGCTGAACATGTACGCCCACATTGCTTTTGAGATTGCGGCGTGAGAAGTGGCGATGGAATTAGGCAAGATTGGTTCCGCCATAGGGAAGGTGATTTCCGGAGTGACACATCGCCTTAGCTTCAGGGCGAAATTGCGACATGTGATGCCACCATCGGCGATCTGAGGCGACCATGAAAAACGTGAGCGCGCACGTAGATTGCCACATATCGCCAGCCGAGATTGCGGCGTGTGATGGTACCTTAACACTGAATAGGAACATGATGTTAACTGAACCATGGAGGGAACTTCGCTTCTAATTTATTTACTCAGCATATTGAATATTAAACCTCTCTTTTGAAAATGCCATCTTTTGTTCAAAGCAGCATTGCCCCAAATTTGAGGTATTGGCCTGGCTGCCATTGTTGGGTTTTATGGCCACTTTACACACACCAACTTATCTGTCCAACTTCTGAACAACTTACTGGTTGCAGTGAAATCATGGACACATTGTTACATTTGTACACAGCCACAAAATGGAGCAATGTGTCCATGATTTCACTGCAACCAGTAAGTTGTTCAGAAGTTGGACAGATAAGTTGGTGTGTGTAAAGTGGCCCTTAGTCAGAGGTGGTAAATCTACTAAAGTGAGTCTGTCACCAGTTTTTTCATACTTAATCTGATGTATCATGATGTATAGGCAAAGACCCTGATCCCAACAATGTCTTACACCTGCTACCAGGTAGTCCAGTCGGGCTCCCAATACCTATTCTGCGTATGAGCAGCATACATAGAAAGTTGCCAATCAGTGGTTTGAGTGGGGCTATATACCGTATTTTTTCGCTTTATAAGACGCACCGGATTATAAGACACACCCAGATTTTAGAGGTGGAAAATAGGGAAAAAAATATTTGTAGCAAAAAATGACTTTGATATGACACTCAGGCCCTGTGACCAGTCAGTGTTGGCGTCTGTTTCCTTCGGATGCAGGTGCAGCATGTGAGCAACACCAATGACTTCTGCTCCTGTGTCTGTTGGCGGGGAGACAGACGCCAGCACTGACTGGTCAGAGGGCTGAGTCTCATATCAATATCACATGGGACATGACTATGCAACTTCTGATAACGTTGGAACTGCTGCAGAATCAGGGGTATGGGTGCGTGCACACGATGAGTATACGCAGCCTTTTGGACGCAGCGTCTTGCTGCTGTGTCCAAAATGCTGCGTAGTACAGTACAAGCATAGTGGATGGGATTTGTAGAAATCCCATACTCACTATGCTTCATCCGACCGCAGCATTCTGACAGCTGCGGTGCGGGTTGCCACCATTCCGCTCCTTCTCAGCATGTTCATTTCATGCTGTGGAGTTGGAAGCGGCTCCCATCGGGGGACTGCAGGGAGAAGCCACCCTGCACCCGCCGCACATGGTGAGTACAGGGCAGCTGGGGTCTCCCTGCCTCCACATGTGGCTTCACTTATGTCCGGAGCCGCTTCCAACACACAGCTACTCCCGACTGTGAGCGCACACCCTTAGTATGGTCTTTATTACTTTTACAAGGGCCAACAAGATGAATGAGATGGGATTTGTTCATGCAGTAACAATCCCCTTAAGAACTATCACTCCCAGCATGTACTGTAGATCCTATAGCATGCTTGGAGTTCTAGTTAAGCCCAGTATTGGTAGTGTTAACTTTACTTTATTAGTGGTTATGTTACATATACATGTGGACTCACTTTAATGTGTCCTGCTTTGCCATCACCCTGCTGAAATGAAGGAAGTGGCCAGTCTGTATATAAAGATCTGATGTGATGTACTGTATGAGGGAGGGCCAGGGAGGGGGGCTGTACACTGTGCTGAAATATGATGCTCTAGCCCTGTCTCCTAATTACAAGTCACCACAGAACTTGACCTGTATGCAGGGCCAGGGGAGCTGTACACTGCCGTTATATGTAGTCTCCAGCCCTGCTCTCCATACACTGAAGCTCCTGAACTGCAGACCGAGCTTCCTGCATTTCTGCTTGGTGTCAGGGCTCAGCAGGACACATTACACTGAGCAGAGGGAGTGAGGCAGGACACTGACAAACAAGGTACCTGCTGTGATAAGGTGCCGATCTGCACTGCTCTGCCCCTGTCTTCATGGCAGTGAATCAGCACAAAGCTCAGTGCTCATTTACTTGCCACAGCTGCACCCAGCTCCTCCGTTCTCACTATCTGCAGCACACAATGTCCCCAGCAGCTGCAGGAGAGACCATGTGTGCCGGCTAAGCAGCTTCTCCTGCTCCCCGTGCTCTCACCTCTCCTCGCTGTGTTCAGTGCAGAGAGGTGGGTGGGGACTGGGAGCAGTGAAGTGAATATTTAAGTAGATAATGAGCCGGGGACACGTGGTGCTCCTGCCGCCCCGGATTCTTCAGCAGGGACCATTCCCTGTCACTTCTGTCCCCAATTCACTGCTGTCCCCCCTCCCAAGCAACTGAGGATGCTAGAATGTTATATTCCTTTTATAAGACGCACCCCCACTTTCCTCCAAAACTTGGAGTAAAAAAAAAAGTGTGTCTTATAAAAGGAAAAATACGGTATATAGCTCACCATTCAGGGAACTGGTAGATCTGCAGTAGATATAACTATTTTTAACTAAGTCTAGGGTCACACTTGCATGCGTTTTTTAAGGTGCTTTTTGGCAGCCTGCGATTTTGGGCTGCGTTTTTGCTGTTAGGTGTGGGGCAGCCTTAAAAACGCACGCAAAAACGCATTCGGAAACGCATGGTACCATTTAGTGCCATGCAAAAATGCATGCGTTTCCCATAGGGCCCCATGTTAAAAAAAGCCTGCGTTTTTGGAAAAGCACCAAAAAACTGTTGTAGTATTTTATGGTGTTCAGTCAAAAATGCATCAAAAAACGAATGGCCCTTTAGACATGCGTTTTTGGCATTGGAGCATGCATTTTTTGTATGGGGGTCTATGGATGCGTTTTTCCATGTGTTTTTCACAAAAGACATGTGTGAAAAGTGCATGGAGAATCTGCAAGTGTGACCCTAGCCTACAACTGGGCAAAACTGTCACTGAAAAAGACCTGGGTGTATGGGTAGATGACAAACTCACATTTAGTGGCCAGTGTCAGGCAGCTGCTGCAAAGGCAAATAAAATAATGGGATGCATTAAAAGAGGCATAGATGCTCATGAGGAGAACATAATTTTACCTCTATCAAGTCACTAGTGCGACCACACTTAGAATACTGTGTACAATTCTGGTCTCCGGTGTATAAGAAAGACATAGCTGAACTAGAGCGGGTCCAGAGAAGAGCGACAAAAGTCATTAGAGGACTAAGGGGTCTGCAATACCAAGACAGGTTTATTAAACTTGGGGTTATTTAGCTTGGAAAAACGAAGGCTTAGGGGTGATCTTATAATAATGTATAAATATATGAGGGACAGTACAGAGACCTTTCTAATGATCTCTTTACTCTTAGGCCTGAGACTGGGACAAGGGGCATCCTCTACGTCTGGAGGAAAGAAGGTTTAATCATAATCACAGACGCGGATTCTTTACTGTAAGAGCAGTGAGACTATGGAACTCTCTGCCACATGATGTTGTAATGAGTGAGTCACTACTAACATTTAAGAAGGGCCTGGATGCCTTTCTTGAAAACTATAATATTATCAGTTATACATACTAGATTCTTTGATAGGGCGTTGATCCAGGGGAATTAGTCTGATTGCCGTATCTGGAGTCAGGAAGGAATTTTTTCCCCCAATGTGGAGCTTAGTGTTGCCACATGGGTTTTTTTTTGCCTTCCTCTGGATCAACATGTTAGGCTATGGGTTGAACTAGATGGACTTAAAGTCTTCCTTCAACCTTAAAAACTATGTTACTATGTTACTATGTAACTGCAGCACCCAGTAAAGTAATATCACTGGAATCAGGATCTCTGCACCTTCATCATGCTGCTCTCAGATGGGGTAGGAAAAACCTGGTGACAGTTTCTCTTTAAGGGTATGTGCGCACATTTTGAATTTGCAACAGAAAAATATGCTGCAAATACTCTGCATAAAATGTGCATGTTTTTGTATGTATATTTTTTCCCCATTCTTTGAATGGATGAAAAATGCTCCAAACACGCTGAAAGAATTGACACGCTGCAGATTTTAAAAAGCTTCAATTAAGTAAGGAAAAAAAAACAACATGTGCATGAGACTTCAGGAATCTCACTCATTTTGCTGGTACAGTAAAAGCCATGTTTATTATTTCGTGGCAAAAACGTTCAGAATAAATGTGGTAAAAATGTGGCAGAACCACAATCTGTGAACATAGCCTATAACAAAATATAGGTTTATGGTTTCCCTTGTGTTACTTCATAATTCAACCTACATCCCTTTATTGCTTATGTGACATTTTTACATTTTGAACATCAAAGAGGTGCATTATGTCATAGTGAAGTAAGACAGCAAAATCACTATACTATTCAATCCATTAAAGATGCTAATAATTCTGGAAAATTCAGAGGATTGTTTTCAAGTCTTTTTTTTAAGTTTTTGTTGATAGATGGAGATTACAGTTGTGGCCAAAAGTATTGACACCCCTGCAATTCTGTCAGATACTACTCAGTTTCTTCCTGAAAATGATTGCAATCACAAATTCTTTGGTATTATTATTTTCATTTAATTTGTGTTCAATGAAAAAATACAAAAAGAATTGTCCTAAAGCCAAATTGGATCTAATTCCACACCAAACATAAAAAAGGGGGTGGACAAAAGTATTGACTGTTAGAAAAATAATGGGATGCTTCTCTAATTTGTGCAATTAACAGCACCTGTAACTTACCTGTGGCACCTAACAGGTGTTAGCAATAACTAAATCACACTTGCAGCCAGTTGACATGGATTAAAGTTGACTCAACCTCTGTCCTGTGTCCTTGTGTGTACCACATTGAGCATGGAGAAAAGAAAGAAGACCAAAGAACTGTCTGAGGACTTGAGAAACCAAATTGTGAGGAAGCATGAGCAATCTCAAGGCTACAAGTCCATCTCCAAAGACCTGAATGTTCCTGTGTCTACCGTGCGCAGTGTCATCAAGAAACTTAAAGCCCATGGCACTGTAACTAACCTCCCTAGATGTGGACGGAAAAAAATTGACGAGAGATTCAACGCAAGATTGTGCGATGGTGAATAAAGAACCTCGACTAACATCCAAACAAGTTCAAGCTGCCCTGCAGACTGCGGGTACAACAGCGTCAACCCGTACTATCCGTCAGTGTCTGAATGAAAAGAGACTGTATGGTAGGATACCCAGGAAGACCTCCCTTCTTACCCGGAGGCATAAAAAAAGCCATGCTGGAGTTTGCCAAAACTTACCTGAGAAAGCCTAAAACGTTTTGGAAGAATGTTCTCTGGTCAGATGAGACAAAAGTAGAGCTTTTTGGGCAAAGGCATCAACATGGAGTTTACAGGAGAAAAAAAGAGGCATTCAAAGAAAAGAACACGGTCCCTACACTCAAACATGGCGGAGGTTCCCTGATGTTTTGGGGTTGCTTTGCTGCCTCTGGCACTGAACTACTTGACCGTGTGCATGGCATTATGAAGTCTGAAGACTACCAACAAATTTTGCACCATAACGTAGGTAGGGCCCAGTGTGAGAAAGCTAGGTCTCCCTCAGAGGTCATGGGTCTTCCAGCAGGACAATGACCCAAAACACACTTCAAAAAGCACTAGAAAATGGTTTGAGAGAAAGCACTGGAGACTTCTAAGGTGGCCAGCAATGAGTCTAGACCTGAATCCCATAGAACACCTGTGGAGAGATCTAAAAATGGCAGTTTGGAGAAGGCACCCTTCAAATACCAGGGACCTGGAGCAGTTTGCCAAAGAAGAATGGTCTAAAATTCCAGCAGAGCATTGTAAGAAACTCATTGATGGTTACCGGAAGCGGTTGATTGCAGTTATTTTGGCTAGAGGTTGTGCAACCAAGTTTTAGGCTGAGGGCGCCAATACTTTTGTCTGGCCCATTTTTGAAGTTTTGTGTGAAATGATCAATGTTTTGCTTTTTGCTTCATTCTCTTTTGTGTTTTTTCATTGAAGACAAATTAAATGAAGATAATAATACCAAAGAATTTGTGATTGCAATCATTTTCAGGAAGAAACTGAGTATTATCTGACAGAATTGCAGGGGTGTCAATACTTTTGGTAAAAACTGTATGTAGTCTTATAGTACCTTCACACGCGGCTATCTTGCCTAGGAATCTAAAGGCGATATGTCGCCCCAAAGCAATCGCCGTGAAATTGTCTCACAGTTGCGATGTGTGATTGGGGAATTTCTTGGCGATAAATCGCCTCTCGCCTGTCGCTTGATTCCTGAGCACTGCTGAGAAATCACGAAGGCGATATTTCCGGGTTGTGGCATGTGATAGGGCGATAGTGATGGAATCAGCATCGCCCATGATTTCCCGTAGGAGTGCCTCAACCGTTCTGTATTCTACGCCCCGTCTGCGATTATTGTGTTGGCTACTGTGTTTCCATTGGCTGACAGTTGACAGGGCGCCATATTTGAAGAGCTGTCCGTTCAGCAACACACACATCTTCAACTGCGTCATGTATTAGCCAGCCTTCCAGAGCAGGCTGACAAATCGTATCGCTGTTGCGTTGTCCAATGAGCGCATATGGGGCGCGGTGTAAACCACCTGTGGCACGCCTATTTCCTCGCACCGCTGAACATGTATGCCCACATTGCCTTTGGGATTGCGGCGTGTGAAGCAGCGAGGGAATTCCACCGGATTGGTTCCGATGTGGGTGAGGTGATTTTCAGGGCGACACATCGCCTTTCTTTCAGAGTGAGATTGCGGCGTGTAATACCACCATCGTCGATCTGAGGCGACCATGAAAAACGTGCACGCACAAGTTAGATAGCCTCATATTGCCAGCCGATATTGCGGCGTGTGAAGGTACCATCAGTATAAAAAGGGGGAGACAGAAGCGCACAATAGGGTCTTATCCAATGGTAAAATCGTTTCACAGATATGGATCCACTCACCTGGTTCAGTTGTGTGGAACACAACAACCATAAGCACAAATGGGTAGGATCCGATGAACTGCAGCAATCAGCCGGTCACTAGAATTGCATATATGGAAAGGAGAGAAGTCCGGCTTTCAGGATCGCGCTGTTCCAGTTCACAAGGAGTTAATCCAAGGACTAAGCAGTAATCATAACTTTCTTTATTCTATAAAACTCTACGCGTTTCGTGTACACGCTGTACACTTCCTCAGGAGCAAAGTTACACTGTCATCACATTCCATTCTCCTTATATACTAGCTTCCCCCAGGAAGTGAGGTAGATGCTACATCATTGCACATAAAAAATTTCACACATAGCTATCAATATAATATAAAATCACAAAGTTCATATATAAAACACACTCCTATAAAAACACATATATATATATAAAACTTCACACTAGAAACAATTTAAAACATTATAATTAATTTGTGATTATACTCAAAAAATTTTTTTTAAAATGTCTGCGTACATCAATTTGCAGGACAACCTTCACAGATCTCTTTCATAATGACACTTATATTTTCCTTTCAGTATTAACCCTTCTTCCTTCAACATATACTTTTACTTATCTTATATTTCAGATAGATGATCATATACTAATATACTAATTATTGTATATACTCCTATGTGGATTTGATCCTACACAGCAGACTCATGCTCTGCACTTCAGGAAATTTTCCTGTTCTCTCAGCCAGAGGCTCCACATCTCCAGAGTGAAAATCCTTAAATTATTTAAAGATATCAGATATTTCATTTAAACCATATGGTTGTAGAGTCTGCAAACTATGAATCCAGTAAATTTCCTTTCTCATCAGAATGACACTCCTGTTCACAGTATCTTCTGATACATGATCAATTGGAGCTACTTTAATACATGGTCTCTTCCCATGTTTTATAGTACAATGTTTTGATACTCCATGGGACATAAAACCTTCAATTATATTGTGTCTGTGCGAATTCATGCGGTTATGCAGCTCTTGTGTGGTTTTTCCCACATACTGCAAACCACATTCGCATTCTATCAGATATATCACAAAACTGCTTTTACAATTCAGGGAAAACTTTATATCAAACACCTTATTATTCTGAATTGATCTGAATGTGGTCATATTATGCATAATCATGCCACAACACAGACACCGAGCGGTATTACATTTAAAAACTCCTGGTTTTTTACATTGTCCAGCCCTAATTTTTTCTTTTTTCAGGCGACTGGGGGCCAGTATATTTTTCAGAGTAGAGGATCTTTTAAAGGTTAGTCCTGGTTTATTCGGTAGCGTACTCCCCAACACTGGATCATTTAGAAGAACTGTAAAATATTCCTAATTCTTTGGTTTTGTTTAGTAAAATTAGTCAAAAAATTTAAAGAGAACCTATCATTCCCCTTTTCTTTTTTCTTAGGGTTTACTAGGTCCCTCTGTTCCAAACCTGCGCAATCATTATATGCTTTTTCTAGCAGTTTTTTTGGGTAGTTTTTCTCAATAAACCTATTTCTCAATTCCTTGGCTTGTGATTTAAAATCTGACTCCAAACTACAATTTTTCTTAATCCTTTTATACTGGTTCCCGGGGACATTGATTAACCATTTATAATAATGGCCACTATTAAAATCTAAAAGACTGTTTGCATCACACTTCTTAAAAAAAGTTTTAGTAAAAATTTTCCCTTCTGAATGGAAAATTGTCAGATCCAAATAATCTATACTCTCCATATTATATACCCATGAAAAGGTGAGACCCCAATCATTCCTCTGAATGCTCTCCAGAAATTGTTCTATGTTTTTACATTTATTATCATAGATAATCATTAGGTCATCTATATATCTTTTAAAAAATATAATATGCTCCGAAAAAATGGAATTTTCTATATAAATTAATTCAAAAATGGCCATGAATAGGTTAGCGAAAGTTGGTGCCACTTTCGAACCCATTGCGGTCCCGACTCGTTGGTGATATAGTTTTCCCTGAAAATCAAAAAAATTATTGTGCAGTATAAATTCCATGCTATCCATTAGAAAGGTTTTCTGATTCAATGGTAAACGGGCATCTTCTTTCACATATCTCCCAAAACAATACAATCCTAGATCATGTCTGATATTTGAATAGAGGGATGCTACATCTATAGTCAAAAACATGTATGAATCTTTCCACACTATATCCTTTATCAGATGAATCAGTTGTGCGGAATCCCTAAGGAAACTTTTCACAGACATCACATGGAAATACATTATATTATCTACATACGCTGCCAATCCTGACGTAAGGGAGCCTATGCCTGAAATGATGGGCCTCCCTGGGGGGTTGTTTTGATTTTTATGAATCTTAGGGAGATGATAGAAAAAAGCTCTAGGGGGATTTTTCATTGTCAGAAAATTATATTCATTTTTATTTAAAATTCCCTCCTTTTTTCCAATTGCAATTAATTTATTATATTCAGTCACCGCACTCTTATAAATATCCATTGTGACCACTTTATATGTATTCTCATCATTTAATATTCTATATGCCTCTTTCAGATATTCCTTCCTATCTTGGATTACAACTCCCCCCCCCTTATCAGCTGGTCTAATAACCACCTCTGTATTCTCTTTCAGACTTTTAACAGCCTCCCTTTCTGCTCTAGTCATATTTCTTTCATTTTTATAATCTGCAGGATTTATATTCTCAAAATCTTTCAGTACTAAATCAGAAAATGTTTTTAAATGATGTCCCTGGTTCTGTATCGGGTACAAATTAGATTTATTCCTCAATGTAGTGTGTAATATTCCATTTTCAGTCTGCTGTAATGAGACTTCCTCATCTAAGGACACTTTTTTACTATCCTGTATCAGGAAGTGTCTTTTTACCGTCAATTTTCTGATAAATGTTTGCAAATCAATAAAAACATCCAGTTCCTGTGAATTCGTAACAGGACAAAAGGATAATCCTTTTTGCAACACAGAAATTTCTGCTGCATTTAAATTGGTAGATGATAAATTAAAAATATTATTTATTATTTTATTTTCTGGTATTGGCATCTTTATTCTGTTTTGTTGCGCTTGCCCCCCTCTACAGCCTCTGTAACACTTTTTCTTTTTCTTGACTGATTTGGAAAAAACTGCGTTATTACATTCTGCTGGTTTTTTCCTTTCACTAAAAAAGACGGTATACCGTCTTGAAAAGATTGTTTAGTCTTTTGTTCACTACTGTTAAATTTTGGTAGAAAAGGAACCAAACTACTCTGATTTTTAGAGTTATCAATAATGCACATTTTGTTCGACTCTTGTAAGTTTTCACATACAGTGGACTCCTTCTCTACAACTGCAGTATCTGTTGTTCCCAAAATTAACCTCTTATCTAACCCCCCTTGGGGGAAAATATAAATATTTTGTCTACAATCATCAATTTTATCCAGGAGACTGCTCTTTATATTATCATCTGAAAAATTAATCATATCCGGGGGTTTAATCCTCATTGGAGTCATAGGAGGTGGCAGGCTTTTATTTCCATCTTTGCTATTCTCCTGTTTCTTATCCTGATTTTTCCCACTTCTCTTTATTGCATCTATTTGTTCTATTAATTTCTTAATCTGCATCTGTGAGTCTACAATTTCCCCAGTAACATCAGTATTATTGGTTGTATTTCTGTCCACTATTTTTACTAGTGCACCCAAATCCTTATTATTTGATTTATCCGTCATATCTATTTTGTCATTGTCACTATTATCACTAATGATCCGCGGTTTACTTATCTCAGCAGTTTTTAAATGTAATACCGCTCGGTGTCTGTGTTGTGGCATGATTATGCATAATATGACCACATTCAGATCAATTCAGAATAATAAGGTGTTTGATATAAAGTTTTCCCTGAATTGTAAAAGCAGTTTTGTGATATATCTGATAGAATGCGAATGTGGTTTGCAGTATGTGGGAAAAACCACACAAGAGCTGCATAACCGCATGAATTCGCACAGACACAATATAATTGAAGGTTTTATGTCCCATGGAGTATCAAAACATTGTACTATAAAACATGGGAAGAGACCATGTATTAAAGTAGCTCCAATTGATCATGTATCAGAAGATACTGTGAACATGAGTGTCATTCTGATGAGAAAGGAAATTTACTGGATTCATAGTTTGCAGACTCTACAACCATATGGTTTAAATGAAATATCTGATATCTTTAAATAATTTAAGGATTTTCACTCTGGAGATGTGGAGCCTCTGGCTGAGAGAACAGGAAAATTTCCTGAAGTGCAGAGCATGAGTCTGCTGTGTAGGATCAAATCCACATAGGAGTATATACAATAATTAGTATAGTATATTAGTATATGATCATCTATCTGAAATATAAGATAAGTAAAAGTATATGTTGAAGGAAGAAGGGTTAATACTGAAAGGAAAATATAAGTGCCATTATGAAAGAGATCTGTGAAGGTTGTCCTGCAAATTGATGTACGCAGACATTTAAAATTTTTTTTTTTGAGTATAATCACAAATTAATTATAATGTTTTAAATTGTTTCTAGTGTGAAGTTTTATATATATATATATGTGTTTTTATAGGAGTGTGTTTTATATATGAACTTTGTGATTTTATATTATATTGATAGCTATGTGTGAAATTTTTTATGTGCAATGATGTAGCATCTACCTCACTTCCTGGGGAAGCTAGTATATAAGGAGAATGGAATGTGATGACAGTGTAACTTTGCTCCTGAGGAAGTGTACAGCGTGTACACGAAACGCGTAGAGTTTTATAGAATAAAGAAAGTTATGATTACTGCTTGGTCCTTGGATTAACTCCTTGTGAACTGGAACAGCGCGATCCTGAAAGCCGGACTTCTCTCCTTTCCATATAAGGTACCATCAGGGTGTTTTCACATCTAAGGTTGGTGTGCGTTTTGCATGGAACATGGAAACGCATATAAAAATGCATGCAAAAATGCATGAGGGTTTTCAAAAACACAAAATACATGCATTTTTGCAAACGCAGTACAAAACGTCTTCCCCGTTTTTGAAAACGCTCATGCGTTTTTGCATGTGTTTTTACATGCGTTTCCATTAAAATCAATGAGGCCAAAAACGCTAGTGTTTTTATGCGTTTTTAGCGGTAAAAACGCCTTGAAACGCTAATTAAGCAAAATGCACACCAACCTTAGATGTGAAACAGGCCTAAGTTTTTATCATGAACAGTAAGTTTGGTTTCACTTGGGTATCAAGCAAGGACTGTTTTTTGACTAAAATACTTACCCCAATGGCAAGGTCTCCTGTTCTGCCCTAAATTTCTCATGGGCATATATAATGAATCAAAAAAAATTCACTTTTGTTTTTAATCCCATTTTTCATGAGCTGACCTCAAAGATATAAGACTTTTTCTTTGTACACAAAAGACCTTTTTCTCTCAAATGTAGAGTAGTTCACAAATTTGCCACATCTGTGTTAGGTTGGTTTCACAATACCATGTTTTTGAATGCATGCAGGAGAAGCCTGCATGACCCCAGATTTCCCTGCAACAATGCAACTGAATAGCACCCGTGCATCCGTTTGCAGATTTTACAGGGATCTGGTGGTTGTTAAATGCGTTCTGAAATGCGTTCTGTGCATGCGTAGAACATTGATCACGGACTAGAAATCCAGATCCACCGTATCTAGAGTCCGGATCACTCCTTGACTCATAGTCCCCATTGAGATTTTAGCCACTGTGCCCTGGATCTGGGAGTTAACGTTTTTACATTCAAGGAAGCAAAATCGCAACAAGATGCAGACTTTGTCTCCATGAAAAATCTGTGAACGCCTGCTCCGCCCAGATCCAGGGTGAACCATACACGACTGGATGCACCCGCAAATGTCTCTGGCCCCATTGAAAGTCAATGGGGCTAAAAATGGATGCTAGTGCATCCAATTTCGTATGGACTCACACTGATGCCAAAAAAGCAGCACCCTGGCGCAGCCTTAGTGAGCACTTCTGTTTTTCAGAGATAATCCATCCACCTCACAGGTGCATATCAAATTGCTGATTAGACAGCATGATTATTGCACAGGTGTGCCTTAGATGGGCCACCATGAAAGGCTACTCCAAAATGTGCAGTTTTACAGTGCTAGGGAGTCATGGAGGGCCATAAAACCAGTCAGTATTTGGTGGGACCATCATTTGCCAGATTGTCATCTGCCCTGTACAGTGAAACCAAGGATTAATCCGTGAAGAAAATACCTTTCAACGTGCAATACATCATTGAATGTGAGCATTTGCCAACTAAAGTCAGTTATGATGACGACCTGCAGTAAACTGAGACCCCAATGAGGATGATGAGTTGCAGATGAGCTTTCCTGAGATGATTTCTTACAGTTTTTTCAGAAATTATTTGGTTATGCAAACCGATTTTGAAGCTGCTGTTTGGGTGGCTGCTCTCAAACGAATTGGAGGGAAGATGCAGGATGTGGAGGGCCTGGGCTGGTGTGGTTACATGTGGTCTACGGTTTTGAGGCCAGTTGGATGTACTGCCAAATTCTCTGAAAAGCCTTTGGAGACTTCTTATGGTAGCGAAACATTCAATTCACAGGCAACAGCTCTGGTAGACATTCCTGAAGTCAGCATGCCCCTTCAAATTTGCAACATCTTGCATTTACTGTGTGATAAAACTGCACATTTTAGAGTGGTCTTACATTGTGGTCAGCAAAGGCACACCTGTGCAACAATCATGCTATCTAATGAGCATCTTGAAAGGCCACACCTATGAGGTGGATGGATTATCTTAGCAAGTGCTCACTAACATTAACTGTTCGGTGGATTCATAACTGGCTTAGTAATCGGATCCAAAGAGTGGTCATAATTGGCTGCACATAAAGTTGGAAGAATGTCTCAAGTGGGGACCACAGGGCTCTATCCTGACCCTGTGTTGTTCAACATCTTTAGCAATGATTTAGATTGAAGGAATTGAGGCTAAACTGATTACATTTGCTGATGACACAAAACAAGCAGGGATAGCTAATATAGAGAAGGGAGAGAGAGGATGCAAAAAGATCTAAACAAACAAACAGTGGGCAGCAACTAACAGAATGGTTTATAACAGGGAGTAGAGCAAAGTCAAACATCTTGGCAAGAAAAATGAAACAAATATAAAACAGAATGGGAGAAATAGGGCTAAGCAACAGCACGTTTGAAAAGACTTGGGTAATAGATAGAGACTGAACAAGAGTCAGCAATGTGCTACAGCAGCAAAAAAGGCAAACAATTCTGGGATGTATTAACAGAGCGTATAATCTAGATCGCATTAAGTAATTATCCCCCTATACTCCTCTTTGGTCAGACCTCATCTGGAATACTGTGTCCAGTTCTGGGCTCCACATTTTAAAAAAGACAAAAAAAACTGCAGCAAGTTCAAAAGAGCGACCAGAAAGGTAACCTGTCTGCAAACCATGTCCTATGAGGAACAGTTACATTATTTGGGAATGTTTAGCTTGCAAAAAAAAAAAAAGACTGTGAGGAGAGTAATAGCTGTCTACAAATATCTCTAGAGCTGTCACACTCTAGAGGGATAAGTTTTATTTTCATTAACATAAGGAAAGACTAAAAGAATGGGATGAAACTGAATGGAAGGAGCCACAGATTAGATATTAGGAAAAAACTTTTCGACAGTGAGAATGACCAAGGAGCGGAACAGGCTGCCATGAGAAGTAGTGAGTTCCTCTTCTGTGGTCTTCAAACAAAGGGTGGACAGACATCTGTCTGGATGATTTAGTGAATCCTGCTTTGAGCAGGGAGTTGGACCAGATGACCCAGGAGGTCCCTTCCATCTCTACCATTCTATGATTCTATACCACAGATTTAGACAAATTTCTGAACAATATTTGAGAGAAAAAGGCCTTTTGTGTACATAGAAAGTATCTTAGATCTTTGAAAAATGGGATTAAAAACTAAATTGTTGTGTTTATATTTTTGCTAAGTATGTGAAGCACGCAGCCTAGTAGCTCAGGTCTGGAAGGTCGGAGATTGGAGTAGTTATTCCAATCTAAATCCATGTTTCATGGACGTATGAATGTGGCTTCTTTTTTAATTTTGTGATTTGAGACCTTACAGATAATTGGCAAAAGCTAATTCAATATTTTCATATTTATGATACCATAATTATAAGTGGGTGTGATCTCCATATAAAGAAAAATGATATATGATTAATCCCACACCACTTCCCATAGTTTCACTATTCTCCTATGTGGCACTCATAAGCATTACCTTTATTTCCCCCAATAAAGTACAATTCACATTCACATTCAGCCCTCTAAGATAATCATGTATTGTGCTGCAAAAATGAAATTGGGCACTTCAAAATGGGCAGTGCAGAAAATCTGATTTTACTAAAACTGCAATCTAAACAAATGTAACATTTCGGTCAAATAGACTTTCTTATTTTTTATAGACAGTAGGAACGTTGACAAATCAATACCTGTTGTGACTCTTTTTACTACAAAGGTGAATTTCTTACGGAAGAAATTACTATACAGATGAGAAAGGTTGTATGTTTTTATCGGTTTACTAGTGCCATTCAAATTTATATTATTCATTCACATACGGTATATAATATTTTTTTGAACTTTTACAGTTGATCCCATTAGTGAAGTGACAGAAAACAGCACCATAGAAATTGATTTTTTTTAAGGACATAAAGTACAGAAACCATTATAGCATAGAAAATAAAGTAGAGAAGCAAATGTTCCCAGCTGAACATGTTTATCTTAACTTAGTTTAGTAATTCTTTCTATAAAATGACTGTTGAAATGTGCTCGAACTAGAATGGTTCCTTAGCTACTTGAAACGTTGAAAGCCTTCCTTCTTTAACTCCTGCAGTGAAATAGGCGAATCTTAGTCTTAGGATGTGTGCACACGATCAGGAATTGCAGTGTTTTTGACGCAGAATACTACCTCTGTGTCCAAAACGTCAAATTGTACAGTACAAGCACAGTGGATGGGATTTCAAGAAATCCCATGCCCACTAATAAAAATAATAATAATATTTATTTATATAGTGCCAACATATTACGCAGCGCTTTACAATACAGAGGATCATATTTAACTATCATAAGAAACAGTTATCAGAAAATACAATACAATACAATACAATACAATACAAAAACAATACAAAGCATACTACAATACAATAATTAGAGCAAAATAATGACAGCCATGCTCATATGAGTTAATAATCTAACAATGAGGTGGGGGTGACACAAAGTACAAGTGCTTATTTACAGTGATGGTATAATCAACTTAAGGAGATGGGGAGCAGATAGGAGCAGCATAAGTGGCCACTAACCATTATTTGTGATCCACTTGAGACTGGTGAAGCAGATAGGCTATATCTAGATGATTTTAATTAGGGATCATAATAGGCCACCCTAAAAAGATGTGTTTTTAGGCATCGCCTGAAACTATGTAAGTTGTGGATACAACTAATTTCTTGTGGTAGAGCATTCCAGAGAATTGGTGCAGCTCGAGAGAAGTCTTGGAGCCGGGAGTAGGAGATTCGGATTAATGCAGAAGTGAGTCTAAGGTCACTTCCAGAGCAAAGAGAACGGGTAGGGTGATAGACAGAGATGAGGGAGGAGATGTAGGGAGGTGCTCTGTATGTGAGAACAAGCAGCTTGAATTTGATCCTATAGTGTATAGGCAGCCAGTGCAGTGATTGGCATAGAGTAGAAGCAACTGTTAGCTAGATAGGTGATCCTGTCTGCTGCATTAAGGATGGACTGAAGAGGGGAGAGTCTAGAGCAGGCCAATTAAAAGAAAATTACAATAGTCAAGGCGGGAGTGAATCAGGGCCACGGTGAGGGTTTTTGTGGTGAGAAAGAGGCGAATTCTGGAGATGTTCTTCAGATGCAAGCGGCAAGAGTAGGCAAGAGATTGGGTATATGGGGTGAAGGAAAGATCAGAGTCAAATACAACACCCAGGCAGCGAGCCTGCTGACTAGGCGTAATTGTGGTGCCGCACACTGAGAGAGAGATGTCATATTTAGGGTGGGTAGTGGAGGGCGGGAGCAAGAGAAGTTCAGTTTTGGAGATGTTGAGTTTCAGACAGAGAGCAGACATGATGTTGGAAACTGCACTTAGACAGTCATTGGTGTTCTTTAATAGAGCAGGAAGAAAGTCAGGGGAAGAAGTGTATAGTTGTGTGTCATCAGCATAAAGATGGTACTGAAAGCCAAATCTGCTGATGGTCTGTCCAATTGGGGCCATGTAGAGAGAGAAGAGAAGAGGTCCAAGGACTGAACCCTGAGGGACCCCAATAGTGAGAGGAAGAGGAGAGGAAGTGGAGCCAGCTTTGCGCAAATGCAGCGTGTTTTCAGCTGCGATGCGGGTTTGTGCACTTCCACATCTCTGCAGCATGTTAATTTCATGCTGCAGAGTTGGAAGCAGTTACCATCGGGTGCCCGCAGATGGTAAGTGCAAGGTGGCTGCGGTCTCCATGCACTCTCCTGCGGGTTCCCTCTGGTCTGGAAGCAGTGCATCCAACACACCGGGCCTCTGGATTATGAGCAGACAGCCTTGGAGCACACTCACGCTGGCGTATAACTTGGACTAGTGCAATAAGAATAAGAAGGGATTGTACTCAGACCAATGTTATTCAATAATGCAGTGCAGATCGGCAATTTTTTTCTCAGCTGTATCCTGCCTAACGAAAAAAATCGCAGCATGCTGTGAGTGGCCACGTAAATCAGACAATACTCACCTATTCACATTTATTTGTGCAAGGAAAAAACAGAAACCGTGGCGACCAATGAGAGACCGCGCGCTAAGCCACCCAAGTTCTTTGATTGGTCGCCGTGGCTGCAGCGACCAATCAGCGAAGTGGCGTGGCTTGCCGGTAAATATGAATCCCGTCGCGCTGATTGGTCGCTGCTGAGAGCGGCGACTGATCAGCGGTGCGCGATTTATATTTCCTGCCAAGCTGCGCAGCTGCGCTGATTGGACGACCGCCGGGACCAATCAGAGTCGTAGTGCGGCTCAGAGGGAGATTTGAATCACGCTCGGGTACTACCGCTGCGAGAAGCTGGGAGATGACTCTGCATCCGCGTCGACCAATCAGCAAAGCGGCGAGGTGGGAAATATCAATCCGCGCCGCTGATTGGTCCCTGCTGAGAGCGGCGACCAATCAGTGGCGTGGGATTCATATTTCCCACCAATCCGCACCGCTTCGCCTATTGGTCAACTCGGCTGCGGCGACCAATCAGAGAAGTAGCGCGGCTTGGCGAGGGATTTGAATCCCGCTCCAGTACTACTGCTGCGAGCAGCTGGGAGATGAACGGCTGACTCCGGTCATCTCCCGGCTGGCTCACCGCGGACCTCTATACATGAGCCCCGGCGTGAATTTTGAACGCGCGTGGCTCATCTGCATACGCTGCGCTCATTGGCCGCCGCGTCTGCCGGTGACCAATGAGCACTGGCGTGCAGTTTAGTCGACTGACAGACACGATTAGGCAATTATATAGTAGATGCATATACATATACCGTATATACTCGAGTACAAGCCGAGTTTTTCAGCACACTTTCTGTTTGGCTCATACTAGAGTCAGTGTCATGTCAGTGAGGGGAGGGTGACCGGGAACTGGAGGAGACGGGGGAGGCTGCAGAGTGAGCGGGAGGTCACATGGGCCTGTTCATTAGTCTAATGTAATATGCACTGCATCCCTCTATCCATCACTGGTGGCGGAGCAGCGCATATTACATTAGACAGTCCGCCATCACAGTTTATGGCCCCCATGTTGGCGCTCACAATAAAATAATAAACCACTGAACTCACTCATCTGGCATTTCTCCACAGGCACTGTGCATCTTCCCTCCGGTCTTCCTGCTTGTAATCATGTGGAACGGCGCTACAGTGATGTCATTGCTGTGAGCCCCGGTTACATGATTAGAAGCAGGAAGACTGGAGGGAGGATTCACGGTGCCTGTGCAGAATTGTCGGAGGGATGAGTTCAGTGGAGCTATATCCAGTGATCGGGGCTATGTACCAGTGATGGGGACATATACTGTGATGGGGGCTATATACAGTCATGATTGCTATATACCAGTGATGGGGGGCTATATATCAGTGAAGGGGCTATATACCAGTGATGGGGGCGCTATATACCAGTGGATGGGGCTATATACAATGATGAGGGGCTATATACAGTGATGATTGCTATATACCAGTGATAAGGGGCTATATACCAGTGATGGGGCAATATACCAGGATGGCAGTCTACTGCATTCCTACCCTAGGATTATACTCAAGTCAATAGTTTTCCCCTGTTTTTGGGGTAAAATTAGGGTCTTTGGCTTATACTCAGGTCGGCTTATACTCGAGTATATACGGTATATATTTAATATTATAAGTTAAAGTAGTTATCCATGTAAATCCACAAGTCTGCAGTGACTCTATGTGACTGCAGATTGTTGAATCCTCATATCAGTGCGCTAAATATAGACACTATAAAGACAATTAGAAGCACAATAGGGTTTTATCTGGAAGGTAAATGGGTCCACTATTTGAGATAGGTTTACCTTGCACGGTTATGAGGAGCCACAACCACTATCTAAGCATTAATAGTGCTTCTGCAGCATGCCAAAGATAGTAATCCACGGAGAACAAAGAGAGGGTAAAAGCCACGCCAATGCACAGAATCCAATCTAAAGAATTTTAAGGAAAGTGATTTCATTAACATCATAAAAAATTTCTAACATCATTTAACATTTAACATAATTTCTTAAAATTCTTTTAATTGGATTCCTTGCAGTGGCTGGTTTTAACCCTCTTTTTGCTCCACGCGCATTACACATCTGTGCGCTGTGAGGACTTGCTGGTGCCAGAGTCGGGAACTGCGGTCCTGTGGCTGCAAATGTGCAATATGCATATTCTTGGACATATTTTGACTAGATGGGTGCGGCCTTACTAAATGAAAGTGCATTGACTAGTCCATCTAGTCAGATTATGCAGTCAGGAGAGGTCGGTCATTGTACCGCATGTATATGATTTGCGTACTTGTTGCCAAATTCTATACTAGATGTGTGGACACCCCTGGGGGTCCACTTGCCACAGAGGTACTGCACCTCAGCCAGTGGTATGTTACCCCATTCTCGGGTAAGAAAGATACAGTGATCGAGATCCACACACTCGCATCCAACACACGCACTCTGGTCGGGGATTCGGGTAGACCCTGTTCAGGGAGGGCCCCATCCCAGGATAGAGGGGAGACAGGTAGGTGGTGCGGTGGAGAAAGGAGACAAGTGGAGCACCAAGAAGTGGGAGCAGGAAGTGGAGAGAGGAAAAAGGACGGACGAACATAGGTGACGTGAGGAGAACAAGGGAGTTGGTGTCAGGAGTCTGACACGAGAAGATGTGTGAGATAGACATCCCAGGGACTAGAGTTGGTTGGAGCTTGTACCAGTACTCAAGAAGGGAGGAAAGAGGAGCTGGAGAGGGGCTCTAGGGAAAAGAAGGGATCCCAGGGGCATGGAAAGTGAGGAATCCACCCATGGCGCCAACATAAAGGTTAACAGTGACCAAAGTTGGATGGAGGGACCGAGCCGCAGAGGGAGGAACTAGACCCTGAATAGTGGAGTGTCAGAGAAAGAGACTCGGCTACAAAATTGTGGGTTGTGGCGACTTCAAGTGCAACAACCCGAATCCACACTTATTCGTCGAAAAGGTGGAGGGTCAAGGTGACTAGGAAGACATCTCCCATTAGAACCCAGGGTTGCTGGATGGGAACACTGAGTGTGAAGCATGGGGCAGGATGATGTGAGCCAGCACAGAGAGACAACCCAGGAAGGAACACCAGAAGGGGGTCCCGGTTGACTGTTCCCCAAATTATCCGAGAGTTGACTGGAGCCCTGACCCGGCGGCGCAGCACCCCGTAGGTTGCTGGAAACACCTGGATACTTGCCGAAACAGTGAGTAAAAATGTAATGACTGCACCTGGATGTATCCTTCAAGTTATTTACCACCTCGCCGCCCCAACTAAGACTTTACAGCTGCCCTGTCTCCCCTCCCGCCAGGGATGGGGCCCTCCTTGAAAAGGGTCTGCCCGAATCTCCGATTCAGAGTGTGTGTGTTGGATGGGAGTGTGTGGATCTCAACTGGACCCTCAGGGGCGCCACAGATGTTTTTGGCCTTGATCAGTTCACTTGTATTGAGCAAGGCTGTGCACATCTCTTCGGCATATGGCTGCATGTACACAGATTGCATTCTCATGGTCACATGCGCGCCTGTTTGGCGCCACCACCAGAAAATCCGACAGCAGATGCACTGCACAATGTGTGAACTCAAAAGTCTGCAGTCACATAGAGTTCCTGCAAACTTGTACCTCAAGGCTGTCCATGATTTTTACACTCAATAGACTTGTTTGGGAACTTTGATCTGTTACTTAGCTTAATTGCTGACAAGTCTTTGTGATTTTCATGGACCACTAGATCCACAAACATAAAAGTGGACATATGAATGGCCTCATATAACGAGTATGTGTTCTATCCATTTTAAACATGAATAGAACATGAATGTGACTCCTGAACAAGGCTTTAAGGATAGAATTTTGGATTGAACACTCAGACTAGTTTTCTTCTTTTTTTCTAAATATCCAGTTCCTGCCTGTGCAGGTTTAACAGAATATATGGGAATGTTCTTATGATAAAAACCCCCACTTACAATAAAATTACAGTGTCCATGATATACTGTCAGTATCTTTACAATATAAGTGACAAAGTAACCACAAAAAAAAAAGTGTAACATGAAATTACATTCTAAGAATAGTTGGAAATATAACCATTGTCAATGCGGTCTTCTTTGGAATACTGTAATGTAAGATTGGAAATCCTTTTTCTGCATTTGCTCATCCTCTGCAAATTATCATTTTATGACAGTTTCATAACCACAAGACATGGATATTTTTTTCTGCTATGACAATGAAGTAGTTAAGCACTTTTTTTGTCATAGATTGCAGCCTTATACCGGTTTATAAAGTGACGTTTGGTAATATATTTCACAAGGATGGCTTTCTCTGAAGTCTCTTTTTCAAATATATTCCAGCTTTCTGCACCATGTAAAAGATCTAACCTATTCAAATCATTCTTCAGTGCAGGAACACTAACTTTACAACATGGGGAATCCATAATTTGTTTTTTAGACACTTCAATTACTTGCTTATCATTATTTCATTTTCGGAGGACTGTTCAACATTCTCCTTCATGTCCCCTCGTGGATGTGTGTTTATATGCATGCTTAGTGACAATATATATCACAGAGCAGCGGCTTTGCTTGTTTGCATTTGGTTCCCTGCTGATGAGATTGCAGATCTGAGAGATCATGCTTTCTTTCCTGCCTTTAGTGGGCATATGACAGATCCAGAGACCAAAAATGGAATCATTGTATGATCCGGCTTTCAGCTATGAAGAGCAATTCATCATCCATCTTATCAAAGGAAACACAGAAATATCCCAGTCCCAGCCATAGAAAATGTATCAGCAATGGGATAACACTAGTTTAGGCTGGGGTCACAGTACCATTTTTCACATGCATTTTTGGAGACCTGCATTTTCAAAAACGCATGTAAAAAACGCACCCATAGGCCCCCATGTTAAAAAACGCATGCCCTAATAGCCAAAAAGCATGTGTGACTGTCCCATGCGTTTTTGGAGCATATCCAAAAACGCATGCGTTTCTGTAGAAAAACGCATGCGTTTTTGTAGAAAACGCATGCGTTTTTATAACATGGGTTCCTATGGAAAACGCATGCAAAAACGCATGTACAGTTAGTACCTTTTAGTGCCATTCAAAAACGCATGCGTTTCCCATAGGAGCCCATGTTAACAAAAACGCATGCGTTTTCTACAAAAACGCATGCGTTTTTCAAAACGCTCAAAAAAATACTACAAGCACTATTTTTATGTGCAGATTCAAAAACGCAGCCAAAAACGCAGGGAGCCATCAGAGACCTTAAAAAACTCATGCTGACATGAAAAAAGCATGTAAAAAAGCATGCGTTTTTAAAAGGCACTAAAAAAACTGTGACCACAGCCTAAAACTATTTTATTCATGCGCTGTTACAAATGGAAACAAGGCTCTGTGTTAATACTTCAATTGAAGTACCTGCCGCAAAGCAGCTCGAAGACTATGGGTTCACATAGGGGCAAGTGTGGCGCCAACCACAAAAATAGAGAAGAGTCAGCAGAATAAGTATAGGTCACATTCATGGATTAATTTATCTTGCAATTGAATAGTTGAGCTTTTAACATATTAACTGCCTTATTCTCTAAAGCAGGGGTCTCAAACTCGGCTGGGTTGGTGGGCCGCACATAGAAAAATATTGATATCGGGGGGCCGCATTGCTTGTAGGACTAAGGGTGCTTTCACATCAGCGGTAAATGCTGATCGCTGCAGTTGCGGTGAAATAAACGCAACTACCGCGATTACAGCATAACGGCCGCGATCGTGGCACACTTGCGGCAAGCCCCATACAATGTCTATGGGGCTTGCGGTAAGTGTGCAGCAAGTGCGGTTTCAGCACTTGCGGCTGCAAAAAAAAATGCTGCATACCGCGGTTTTTTCGCGCCCGCACCTGCCGCAAGTGCCGAAACCGCACCTGCCGCACACTTACCGCAAGCCCCATAGACATTGTATGGGGCTTGCCGCAAGTGTGCCACGATCGCGGCCGTTATGCGGTAATCACGGCAGTTGCGTTTTTTTCACCGCAACTGCCGCGAACAGCGCAAAACGTGATGTGAAAGCAGCCTAAGTGACATTTTTAGTAATACCAGATTTTTTTGCTCAATGTAGTAATGTCAAAATCCTGACCCCTCTCTTGTAGTTATGTCCCCATCTTGGTCCCTTTCTTGTTGTAATGTCCCATCCTGGTCCCCATCCTGGTCCCCCTCTTGTACTAATATCCCCAACCTGGTCCCCTTTTGCAGTAATGTTCCCCATGCTGGTCCCCTTTTGTAATAATGTCCTCCATGCTGGTCCCCTTTTGTAGTAATGTCCCCCATCCTGGCCCCCACAGTGTAGTAATGTCCACATTCTGGTGCCTTTTGTAGTGATGTCACCATCCTCACCCCCATAGTGCAGTAATGTCCCCTATGCTGGACCCCTTTTTTACTGATGTCCCCAACCTGGTCTGGATTCTTATCACACACACTCACACTCACTCATGTGGAACAAAAGGGGGGGACACCACAACCGATGAGCGGTACCTGGTGGTCTAGTGGGGGCGACAATAACAGATATGGGGGGTTCGCATCTCACCTTTGGAGGTTCTGCAACCCTGCACACCCTCGGCGTATCACAGTGGATGGCTCCGGACTCCAGCGGTCGGGGTTTCCTCCACGAGCAGCTCCTTCTTCCAGTCAGTTGACTCGAGCAGCCGATCACCTGCCCCTGTGACGTTCTCGGTTACGTCACCGCAGGTCCTTTGGATTCTGTTAGCGGAGACTCTGGTTCACAGCTGCTCCTGCTGCAACCCTAGGATGGGGATATGATATTTGTACAGAAGTGTGAGATTATAACAGAAGCGCAAGAGCACAGGAGGCACACGTTTAATTACCTTTAATAAACCACAATGCGTTTCCATGGCGGTCTGATGTCTTCATCACGTAAATCCACCTGATGAAGACGGCGGACCGCCAAGGAAACGCGTTGTGGTATATTAAAGATGATTAAACGTGTGCCTCCTGTGCTCTTGTGCTTCTGTTATAATCTCACACTTCTGTACAAACTCGCAGGCACGCTCACAGGCAGGCACACAGGCAGGCACACAGGCAGGCTCACAGGCAGGCACACAGGCAGGCACACAGGCAGGCAGGCACACAGGCAGTCTCACAGGCAGGCACACAGGCAGGCAGGCTCACAGGCAGGCTCACAGGCAGGCACACAGGCAGGCACACAGGCAGGCTCACAGGCAGGCACACAGGCAGGCACACAGGCAGGCAGGCTAACATGCAGGCACACAGGCAGTCTCACAGGCAGGCACACAGGCAGTCTCACAGGCAGACACACAGGCAGGCTCACAGGCAGGCACACAGGCAGGCAGGCTCACAGGCAGTCTCACAGGCAGGCTCACAAGCAGTCTCACAGGCAGGCACACAGGCAGGCTCACAGGCAGGCACACAGGCAGGCAGGCTCACAGGCAGGCTCACAGGCAGGCACACAGGCAGGCTCACAGGCAGGCACACAGGCAGGCTCACAGGCAGGCTCACAGGCAAGCACACAGGCAGGCAGGCTAACAGGCAGGCACACAGGCAGTCTCACAGGCAGGCACACAGGCAGGCACACAGGCAGGCTCACAGGCAGGCACACAGGCAGGCTCACAGGCAGGCACAAAGGCAGGCACACAGGCAGGCAGGCTCACAGGCAGGCACACAGGCAGGCTCACAGGCAGGCACACAGGCAGGCTCACAGGCAGGCACACAGGCAGGCTAACAGGCAGGCACACAGGCACTCTCACAGGCAGGCTCACAGGCAGGCACACAGGCAGGCACACAGGCAGGCTCACAGGCAGGCTCACAAGCCCTCACATTAACACTCACATTAACACACACATTAACACTCACATTAACACTTACATTAACACTCACATTAACACTCACATTAACACTTACATTAACACACATTAACACTCACATTAACACTTACATTAACACACATTAACACTCACATTGACACTCACATTAACACTAACATTAACACTCACATTAACACACACATTAACACTCACATTAACACACACATTAACACTCACATTAACACACACACACTTTTGCTATGTTAACCATGCTGACCGCGGTCCCGTGCTGACCGCAGTCTCTGCTATAATCTTACTTCCGCCTGCTTCACTCTGCCGCTCGCTCTGCTGATGTTCCAGTTCAATGCAAGCCGCAGTCAGCCAATGAGAGGCCCGCAGGTGACCTCGGTGTATGACGTCACCTGCGGGCCTCTCATTGGCTGACGGCTTGCATTGAACTTACAGAGGGGCAGAGAGAGCGTCGGAGTGAAGCGGGCAGCGGCCGGAAGTAATATTATAGCAGAGACCGCGGCGGCCCCATGCACTGGACCGCGGTCAGCATGGTCAATTGTCCAAGGTGACGGGGGCCGCACAGGGAAGCCCCAGGGGCCGCATGCGGCCCGCGGGCCGCGAGTTTGAGACCCCTGCTCTAAAGGTACCTTGACACACAGCAATTTTGCTAGACAATTTCACTTGCAATTTGCTGGTTGCTGTGAAATCATGGGCACATTGTTCTATTTTGTTGCTGTGTACAAATGGAACAATGTCTCCATGATTTCACTGCAACCAGCAAATTGCCAATGAAATTGCCTAGCAAAATTGCTGTGTGTGAAAGTACCTTAAAGATGTTTTTATTCAGAACCTTCTTTGCTGATTCGGGAAGTATATGGCATGAATCATTTGAAGCCAAAACCAAGACTTGATGCTGGCTCTGATACTGGCTCCAAATTATGACCAAATCTGCAATGTGTGAATATGACATTTGCCCTTTTTTGAATTACATACAGGTGCATCTAAATGAATCAGAATATCATCGAAAGGTAAACTTTTTCAGTAATTCAATACAAAAAAGTGAAACACATGTATTATATAGAGTCATTACAAACAGAGTGATCTATTTCAAGTGTTTAGTTATGTTAATGTTGATGATTATGGCTTACAGCCAATGAAAACTTAAAGATCATTATCTCAGAAAATTAAAGTATCGAGGATGAAGGGTTAAACACTGCACTGCCGTATTCCATGAGTCATCAAAGGTTGAATATAATATTGATCTATTAGTCAACGCGTTTCAGGGCTCCCTGGCCCCTTCTCCGGGACAAATCAATATCATGTTGCCATGTTTCAGGGAGCCCTGAAATGTGTTGTTTAATAAATCAATATTATATTCATCCTTTAATGTCTTGTGGAATGCTGCAGTGTGGTTTTTAACCCTTCATCCTCCCTATTCTATTTGCATCACGCTGGGGACTGCAGTGAAATGCTTTTATAGTGGTTGTGACTCTCACAACCACACAAGGTGAAGCCTCTGATATGCATTTAGGTAATATTTTATGTCTCAGACCCTTCATCCTCGCTACTTTAATTTTCTGAGATAGTGACCTGAAGGTTTCCATTGGCTGTAAGCCATAATCATCAACACTAACATGAATAAATACTTGAAATAGATCACTCTGTTTGTAATGACTCTATAAGTGTTTCACTTTATGTATTGAATTACTGAAATAAATTAAGTTTTAGATGCTATTCTAATTCACTGAGATGCACCTGTATCCTTATATTTACTGCTCATGCAGATGAGTGTATAATACGGATATCGCTGTCCGAATAGGGATGCTACAGCATACTGACTTATGTAGTCTAATAAGACTGGTCAGATAGCAGGAATTCTACATAGACCAAGTGTATATGTGAAAAACATTATGAGGCCTTGGTTCCACTTGCGTTTTCAATGGACAAGTGCAACCCAATAAAACATCAGATTGCACTTGGACCGTTGTAAATCAGTAAGGCAGTGTCCATCTGCTATTTTTTCCTCAGCCAAAATCATGATGAGGAAACATTTGCAGCATGCCGTGTTTTACATTGACTCTCAGATCATATGCACCAATACAAGTCTATGGGTGCGTGTGAAATATTGCACTGCAGTCAGACGTCACCTTCCTGCAGTGCAATATACACCGAGGTCGGCAATGCTTGACATGGAGGGATTAATTTCTCCCTCCTTTCCTCCGCAGCTGTGATCTCAGGATCAGACTAAGGCGGCCGTCACACGGAACGATTTCTTGCCCGATATCGTTTAAGCGATCTCCTTTTTGATCGCTTAAGCGATATCGGGCAAGAAATCGTTGCATGTAATCAAGCGATTTACGATGTTAAATCGCTTGATCGTGACATCGCTGATCTGAGCTCCGGTTCTCAGATCTAGCGATGAGCGATTTGACGATCTGTCTCATCGTGGTGTATAACACCATGATGAGCGATTTCCCAGCGCAGAGTCTATGCTGGGAGATGGTAACTATGGTACACGTCGGGTAACTAAGCGACGCGCGGCGCCTAGTAACCCTATGTGTACCATAGTAACCAGCGAGATCGCGGCTCCACATCGCTGGTGAGTCTGTCTGTGTGACATCTCACCAGCGATGTGAGCGATATTGTAAGCGATTGCGCGTGCACGTGATCGCTTACAATATCGCTATAGATATCTCAGCGTGTGACGGCCGCCTAAAGAATAATGACACTAGGTCTCGCTCTCAGTAGAGCAAGAGCCGTGGATTAATAGCCTATCATATCAGATGCTCGCACATCTAATGCCATGCACAAGTGAAACTTTGGCCTTACATGAACTATTTTCTTCCTTATCTCAGATGAAACTCCCCTATTAAAGTCTGTGGGTTCTTAAAAAATGGAATTCCATACAGATCATCTGTATTGCTCCTGATGTTTACGAGTATATTCTAGAAAATTGTATTTGATCATGCATATTAATATGTTGACGTATAAAATCGAATGTTACACAGGTGTGAAATACAACCAAATGCATGACACATGGATGACAATATACATGAAAATCTTCCCAGTTTTCTGAATGAAACGCAAATAATTTTTCATATGCACAATTGACCCCAGCCTCATGATCCATATGTGATCCGCAATGCCCAAACTAAGGGCTCGTTTACACTACCGTATTTTCAGCCAATATTATGCAATGGAGCATTTTAGGTGATCAATTTTTTTCACTGACTGAATCTGTGTGTGAATAAAATTGCAGTCTGCTTGATTTTACTCCGGACATTAGATGACAAGTTCAAATCTTATGGCCACTTTACACACACCAACTTATTCTGTCCAACTTCTGAACAACTTACTGGTTGCAGTGAAATCATGGACACATTGTTACATTTGTACACAGCCACAAAATGGAGCAATGTGTCCATGATTTCACTTCAACCAGCAAATTGCAAGTGAAATTGCATGCAATGTTGCGGCATGTAAAGGTACCCTTAGAGGGTGAAAAAAAATTGGGTGCCACACTATTGTATCTGATTTTTATGAACATGCTGCTGTAAATGAAAACAATCTGCTACTATACAAAATGGATTGTATACAGACCGCACATGAATGACAAATGAGATAAATCTTTTTAGAATGAAGATTGGACTGATTTTTTATATGCTTGTGTGAACGTACCTGAACCGCAGGTTCAAACTTACACCCTCAAAGGCATATATAAGGGTGTAAAACCTGGTCACGTGACCCGTAATCAATCTGGGCACTGCAGTCCATGTACAGACTGTGAAGTTCATCCAATTGAACCTGGCCTGGGGTTGAATTTATAATAGGTTTCTGACATACCATTAGAAATCGGCTTATGGAAATATTAATGTGCTTAAAACTTAAATGGAGTCTGTCACCAGGTTTTTGTCATCCCATCTGAGAGCAGGATAATGTAGAGACCAAGACCCTGATCCCAGCGATGTATCACTTACTGAACTTTTTCCCTGTCATTTTGAAAACATTATTGTTTTCTCTGCTGCAGATTTAGCAGTTATTTGAATGTGGAGCTCTTTAACCCTACTCACTCCACTGATTGGCAGTTTTCTTTGTACACTGATGGCAAATGATGGTGGCGGGGTTATACATAGCTCATGAATATGCTGGACTATCTGGCAGCAGCCTAAATAGTCCTCTATTGATAATCTCCCTTTGATTAAATATTGATTTTATCAAAACTACACTGAGTAGCCCAGTAAAGGTACCTTTACACGCCGCTACAGAAGGTTAGAAACAACTGGGTGTCTCACGTGCACGAGCATGCACCAAGGTTGCAAATGGTACCCGATAACGCCTTTACACGCCGCTACAAGGTGCTTTACAGAAGGTTTAATCTATCTCTGGAGGCACCCCTGGGTGCCACAAGTTACCTTCTGTAGAGCACCGTCCCTCAGTTACACGCCGCTACAGAAGGTAATATGGGAGGACCTGGTGCAGCAGGGACAACACATAGGCGTGCCAGAATTGTGGATTACGAGACGCTCGTACGATGATTGGACAATGCAATAGTATCATGATTGGCCAGCCAGCGCAGGGGCTGGCTAATACATGATGCTATTGTAATTGTGTAGTGTGACTGGTCAGCTCCTTAAATATGCCGCCCTATGCAGCGACAACCAATCGTAACGCAGGAGCTTCCACCAATGATCACTGAAGGGGGGCTTTTTCCCGGAGGCTGTGTCACGCCCCAGGGAGTTATCTAGGTGGCGAAAAAACCTTCCTGTATCGTATTTAGATGCCGCTACCATCGGGTTGAAACCAACCTGTTTTAGAGCACTGCTCTGAAACAGGTTCCGAAAGTGACGGGTGGAAACAACCTACTTTACACGCCGCTACCTCGGGTTGATTTGACGGTGCAAGATACATTTGTCTCCGTAACCTGGTTGTTTTCAACCTTCTGTAGCGGCGTGTATAGGTACCTTAAGTGATACATTGCTGGAATAAGGATCTCTGGCCCTGCATTATGCTTCTCTCCTACTAGGTGACAAAAACATGGTCACAGATTCCTTTTAAATTCTTAAATGTGTGCTAAATTGTTTGGAGGCATAAATAGTGAATCCAGAGCCCCAATTCTATTTAAAAAGTGTGGTCAATTACACTTTGTAACTAATGTGTTTTTTCTTCAAAACCTTTCTCTATTTTTATTAAGCTAGACTATAACAAACGTAAGTGTATATTTCTGCAAATGTTTGTCTATACCCTTGGTGAATATAACCTAGAGCAAGCTATGATTTGAGCCTGTTGTCAATGCAGAGCTTGGAACGACACTTGTTGTCATGACGACGAGATTTAACTAATGTATTTAAATGAATTTTTATAAGTCTTCACTTTGCAAGTTTATATGCTTTCATGGAGTAGAAAGAAAACAAATATCTTCTATCTGCTTCAAAGTCAGGACCTGCAAAGAGATGGTTTACTACATTTCTGTACAGTGTGAAGTTTTATATTTGCATTTTACATTTTGTTATTTTCCATTCTTGTTATGAGCTTCTTTTATTATTTGTTAATTGTAGAATGTTTTGTATATTAAATTACATGAATACAAAGTAGGAAAATGAAGGGGAACTCATGCTGCCCAAACCACGAGCAGAAAAAATCCGAGACAGATGCCTTCATCAGAGCTTTATTCTGAAATGCTGCAGGATTTCAGGGAAAACATACTGTTCATAGCCAGTAACAATGAGACCAATAGGACTAGTCACTGTGGTAGTCCATACTGTTTTTTTCTGCCTGTGGTTTGGAACCATCTGATAAGATCACTCTGATTATTTTATCTGTTTCCACCCATTTCTGCAAGTAGATGGTAATTTGTTGCAATACCTTTGGTAAAATATCTTGGCAATATCAGGAGAGCGCTGGGATTTTTAGTTTTCTTTTTTCTATTTTGTGGGCATTAAACCATTCATTGCAGAGATATTCACATTTTTTTCTTCTGAAGCACACTATGTGAAATCTCTGTTTACAGACCGACTGTTCATTTCTTCAGCCTTCATTGGGCTTGTGCGTTTTTACCCCTTTCTCTTAGATGCTGGCAATTACAACATCTTAGGCTGATAACCTTTTAAATAAGCTGTTGATATCTGATTGGCCTCATCTTGGAGAGGGAGGTTAAAGTGCACATGGCCAGTGAAAAAGTTTCTTGCTTTAAAAGCATTAAGAAAAGTTGATACATTATACTTATATATAATTATGTAGAGATGCAATTTTTTTGTCTAAAATTTGAAACCTACCACTTTAGCCACTATTACCTCTTGCAGCAATGGTAGTCTCATCTTGGCTAGGGTCTAACACCTTATTATAGATTTGTTTTGTTCAATGCTATGAAGCCATAGTGGTCAATGAGCCTCCTTCTGTAGTTTTGTATGAAGACACATCTAGCAGATGTGCAGCATGACCCATCAGGATATGTACAAACGTATGTACTCAATTAAAATCAAAATAGCAGAATATGAAGTCTGTGTAGCTTCATGCAGTTACATATGGCTCTGTTCAGAGGACTACACAGTGTGTATTAGCTGTAGGGGTCTCTTTAAAGAATAACAGATTTTTTTTTCTTTAAGAATCTCAGGGGCAAATCAGTTCAAGGACCATATGATTTCAGCAGCCAGTTACCTCATCTCTTTGAAGGTGGAGCCACCTCCATACCTGTGTCCAAACCTATCAGGCTCTCCTCTTATTACAATCCAGCTCTCGCACATCCTGGTAAGTAATGCATTAATCAAGTTAAAAATATATATAATTTAATGGCATATATTTGGTCAGTTTTTATTGGAATGATGGATGTTGCAGTTTCATAACAATTGTAGAGTCACAGTATCAAAAAGAGAAATTAAAATCCATAAGACATCTCTGGTCTAGAGAAGACACTGAACATACGGTGTTAATTATAACTGAGGAAGAGAAAGTGAGTGATGACACTTCCATAATTATTGAAGTAAGACCTCCTAGTGTGGACAGGTAATTTAAAATAGTGTATCTGGGAAACAGGCCCAAGGTCTGAGGTCTGTATATCCAGCATCACATTTGTAAGCTTTGTTGAATTTCAAAAGATTAACCCAGACGTTTTAGGGCTTGTGAAAACGTGCCACTGGTTACTGTGGGTGGCACCATCACTGTGCTGCTTAAGGACTCAGCAGAAGGGACTCTCACCCATCACAAATATGTGTTCCCTGACAAACTTACCTCTGGGAAGACTCTACTTGTCAGTGGTAGTGGGAATATTCGCCGACCTCTACCAGTGGCTTGGGTTTTCCTAAACTGGGGTGCCAAGAGGGGGTAGAAGGAAGAGTGGTGTCGGAGAGCCTCCTCACAAATGTTTTATTTGGGACCGATCTGGGATGGTTGCTCAATACATGCCTGATAACCCTCTTTGATCTGGTAGTTCATATAAACAAAATGATGATGTGGTTATCAGTGTTGTGCATGAAAATAAAGTGTTTGTTTGCTCAAGGGAACTCACACTGTAGGGTACTGTTGTTGAGGATCTTCTTAAAGGAGTAGAAATCAGTGCTAATGACGATGGAGACAGACATGAGGACTAGGAAGAACATATTTGCATGCTGATTGTCAATGTCATTATGGGTATGGTTCATGGTCAGTGGTAGCTGCTTAATGATTAGCAATGATACTGATGTATCACAGAGTGATGTGTTTCATTGTACAGGGGAAGTCAGCCATGTAATTCTGCAGGGTGAGGTTGCTTAGAATCCCCGCAAATGAGTAAAGGCGGTGTCACACGCGTCAATATCGCGAGCGACATCGCCGAAAAGTGACACATCAGCGATGTCGCTTGCGATATCGCAATAGCGTCGTGCTGTGTAACAGTGCGACGCAACTGCGATTTATCGCTGATCGCAGGTTGAGAGGCTCACGAGCATGAACGGAAACCTGTCAATCTGCAATCAGCAATTAGGCTGGATCACGCCGTCTGACACCGCAATAGCGATGTTGGCGATGATCCAGCCTATACCGCAATATTGCTGCGTATCGTCGCTGGGCTTAGCCCAGCCCAGTGAGCGATGGCTCCGCCCACATCACTGTGGAATCACCGGCAACATCCTGCCATGTGACACCAAGGCTGCGATGTCGGAAGCGAGCACGCACCCGCGCATTGCTTCCGACATCGCAGCCTTGGTTGCTGTGTGTGACGCCGCCTTAAGAATCATCTCTAGGAGAGATAGAGACAGACAAGATTACCACAAGGAAGGTGGTCTTGTGCAGCTTGTCAATGTTTCAATGGACTGTGACATGACTGGTGGTAGCTGCTTCATGATTACCACTGATATTGAGGTATTTCAAGAGAAGGGTAAAGCACTTCCCACAGCATATCAGGATGATGGAAGAGTGGTAGCCATAATCTGTTAGGATGATGGAAAAGAGTTACCCATAACCTGTCAGGATGGTGGGAAAGATGTACAAACTGCTTGTCATGATGATGGGAAAGTATTATAACCAGTCTTTCAGAATGGTGGGAAAGTGATACCCACTGCATGGCGCAGAGCTTTAAAAGTGTTACCCATAACAAGTCAAAGTGGTAGGAAAGCATTATCTCTAGCCAGTCTGGATCGCAGGAAAGTATTTATCACAGCCTGTCAGGATGCACAAAAGGTCTTAGCCACAGCTTGTCAGGGTGATGGGGAAGTGGTATCTGCATCCTTTTAGGATCAAGAAAAGTGATATCCCCAGCCAGTCATGCTGATGGGAAAGTGTTGTAATCCCATGGGGAGACAGCCTACATAGCCGCTGTCACCCACAATTAGAGTGCTCAGAATGCATGCAATGCACTGCCTTCTGGTCCCTCATCAGCCAGTGTTATAATAGGACCAAATACTGACCCAAAGCAGGTTCCAGAGGGCTCCTTTGAGGTTGTGGCCTTAAAGGGACTCTGTCAGGTCATTTTTCAGTATGATACTAATAGTAACATGAAAAAGTGAATAAAGAAAGGCGGCACTCACCATGTAGGCTGGTGGAAGAATGTTTTAATCCAGGTAGCTTAGTCCATTAAAACATTGTTGGTGCGGTGGGGAGAGAGAGTGAGAGGCCGTCGGAACGACGGTACCGTTTCGTATGTGTGGTGATACTCTGCGGGTTCCAGAATAGTAACCTTGAATAGTGTTGTGACAGACCCTTCAGAATATGTAAAAATCATTACAGTACCCTTTTTAGTTTGTTTGCTATAAGCACCTTTACACCCAGCAAGCAGATATCTTTTGCAGTAAAAGTAATTGACTGGGCTGGTGAGTAGTCTGGATGTAAATGTTCATTTATTATGTACGCCTTTTTAAGCAGCTCTCCCTTCTCACCCCCTGTGCTCTGTGAAGCACTACTGGTTTCAGTTTCATTTTCCATACAAGGAGATCAGACAGTAGGATACAGAGCCCTTTGGCTTGTGCTTGCAGATCAGAGCAGGCAGTCACTGACTACATAAATATTCATTAAGTAAGTGATCATTCAGTGTGATTGACAGATGGAATGAATCTCTTTTTTTTTTTGCAGTTTACACAGGGTAGAGGGTGAGCATAAATATAAGGCATGGTGGCTCAATGGTTAGCAGTGCAGCCTTGCAAATCGCTGAGGTCCTGAGATCTTGGGTTCAATTCCCACCAAGGAGAACATCTGCAAGGCGTTTTTTTGTGTGGCTTTGGCTGGGTTCACATTTGCAGACCCCTCCGCAGCGTTCTGCGGAGGAGATCCGCAATGTGACCGCAGCGGCCGCCAGCTCCTATCTTTATAATGGGAGCGCACGGTGCTGCGCTTGACAGCGCATGACCGTGCGCACCCATTCACTCCCATATGTGATCTGTTCGCAGGCATCCGCAGATCACACACTCTCGTCCGCACCAGGAATGCAACATGTCGCGTCCCTGGTACGGACGAGACTGTGTGATTTGTGCGCAGGCGTACGCCTGCGCACAGATCACATATGTGAGTGAATGGGTGCGCACGGTCATGCGCAGTCAAGCGCAGCACCGTGCGCTCCCATTCTAAAGATAGGAGCTGGCGGCCGCTGCGCACACATGGCGATTCCCCTCCGCAGAACGCTGCGGAGGGGAACGCCAATGTGAACCCAGCCTTTCCTCTGGGCCCTCTAGTTTCCTCCCTCATTGCAAAGATATACTGATAGGATGTTTAGATTGTGAGCCATAATGGGGACAGCATTACTGATGCATGTAAAGTGCTATGGAATTAATAGCACTATATAAATGAATAAATATATTATTATAAGTAATACATGAATAGAAAGTGCTTCACCAGAGGAATTAGAAAATGATATCAGTTACATATGGATTTTTGACCTGACAGATTCCCTTTAATGCTGCATCTCGTTACCTCCAGACAGGAATTTTGGACTGAACTGCATGTAGTTGCCAGTCTTGAGGCATTGATTAACCCTTTTGGAAAAGGTCATTTCTGAGTCCAAAAAGGGAATTGTTAGATTCAGGAGAAGGCTTGGGAGACGATCTGTAAATCAGTCTCCCATGCCACCTCTAAAGGTACTGTCTTACGCGGCAAATTTGCTAGCAATTTTTCTGGCAATTTGCTGGTTGCTGTGAAATTATGGACACATTGTTCTATTTTGTTGCTGTGTACAAATGGAATAATGTGTCCATGATTTCACTGCAACCAGCAAATTGCCAGTGAAATTGCCTAGCGTGTGACGGTACCTTAAGAGATGGAGGTGTTATATTGAGAAATTAAAATCCATAAGACATCTATCTGGTCTAGAGAGGACATATTCACCCCCACACTGAAAAAAATGGGTTAATAACAGGGAAAGAGAAATTGAGAAATGACACTTCTAACATCAGTGAAATAAGACCTCCAGATATGGACAGGTAAATAAACTACTATGACTGCTGGGAAGTAAAGTTACAGTTAGTTGAAAAAAGGACAAACTGGGTTTACCAATATTGCAAGAGCAAAGGGGCTTTCGCTGTAAGTCATATTTGGCACCTCAGCCCCACGACTCTGAGCTTCAAAGAGGTTAACAAATGGTCTGTAAATGTGCAGAATGGGCAGAGTATTTCCCATTTACTTTATAGAAAAGAGTGGAAGAAGCACACGATAGTTCATATGTAAGGTATTTAGCCCAATTAGCCTATAGTCCAACTACAACACAGCAGTTTTAATATTCCAATCTGGACCATCCTTGAAATATGAGCCCAGGACGAGGCATATAAAAAGCTGGGTTGCACAAATGTAAATTGTTCACATGTGGAGGTCAGCCTCTCCTAATTGTGATCCATAAGTAATTTTCCCCCAAGGAACCAAAACAAATAGTTATTTACACCTCCACCAGAAGACCTTTAGATCTATAAAAGAACACTTCTACCTCATCTGCATAAGTGACAAAAGACCTTAATATAATTTCCTTAGACCAACTTTTAATTAGCATTACCTCTTGTCCTGTTGTAATACCTATTTAAATGTCTCAGAAATTCATTTGTAGTATGTCTGAAGAAGGGGCCATTGAGTCCTGAAAGCTTAAAAATATAATTTTTCTGGTTAGCCAATAAAGGTATCACTCCTACAATACTTTTCTCTAAATTTTTTTTGTGACTTAAGTATTTACATATATTAAAGCTTAAAATTTTAATACGTTTGACCCTTGTGTGCTCTGAAGAATCCATAGCATTACAGAAAGAAGTGTGTGTCCCATTTGCTTGTCAGACAGTAGTATATTTTGGGGACTCATGACCCTATCTGTTTGAGGAGAGTTGGTAGCATGTTGTGTAGCTGGGGTGCGTGGACTGTGTTGTGGTGTTATATATGCTCACTTTATGGCCTAGAACAGAGGTTGAGTGCTGGATAGTGAAGGAGATAAATTAACCCTTGCAAGAGTACCCCGTATCACATGCTGTGAATTGTGTACATTACATACAGGATAGAAAATCACTGTTGTAACCTACAATAAATGACCTTAGTATATATATATTCAGGGGTTAAAAAGCAGGAATTTCTCATTAAGGATTTAATAAGATTTTGGGAAGGGCTGTGAAATAACTTTCTGTTTATGTTGGGAGAGGTTCGGGCTTGAAGTTTCAGTTTCGTATAATCCAACATCTACTCTTCTACCCTCGTTATAGAAATTCCAGATTTTTTTGTTACAGGAACTGTTTATGATTTATGATGATTCTTAATGTAATCCCCATACTCCAGAGAAAGCCAATAATGCATTCATTCACTCCTCACCAACTAAATTTAGAACTCATTACAAGGAGGAATAAGAAATAAACATGAATATTTTTTCCAATTGAATAATCCTTATCCTTAGGTTGCTCAAGTTGTATGTCATGCAGCAAATGCTGTAATAGTAGGATTTTATTGTGTGATTGTATTTTACGAAAACATTCAAGTCAATGCTATCTGTTGAAACAGTATAGATTTGATCTGACTGAACATTATTCGTTTTGAACATCTCAAAACCACAAAGTAAAACAAATATTTTATGAAATAGAGTGCAGGTAACTCCCAATTGTCCCTTGAAGATATAGAGTGTTCAGCACCAGTTTAGTATTTTTTTAAGTGCAATTTAGCAAAGTCCACATCAATCCTCCAGTAAGATCCAAACAAACAAAATACTTGTAATTGTTACTTATTTGATGACATGTGTATCATGACAGACTTGTTGAGGTGTACATGCTAATAGTTGTATAATACAAATAATACCCCTTTCACATCAGCGGTTTTCACTGAATGCCGATTTACCGCATCTGTCGCATCTGCCGCCTAACAGCCACACTTGCGGTGAGTCCCATGCATTGTCTATTGGGGCTTGCGGCTGAGTGCGGCAAGTGCGGTTCTGCCGGATGTGGCAGATCCAGCACTTGCGACGGCAAAAAAAAATGCTGCTAACTGCGGGTATTTTTACGTCCGCAACTGCCAGATTTGCCGGATGGGGACAAAACTGCAATTGCCATACTTTCCACAAGCCCCATAGAGAATGAATTGGGGCTTGCCGCAAGTGTACCGCAAGTCAGCGGTTAGGCGGCAGATGCGGAAATGCGGTAAATCTGCCGGATCGGCCAGATCCGGACAGAACCGCTGACGTGAAAGGGGCCTTAATGATGAAAGGGTATCCAATTCGAAGATGGTATAAAGAATACAGGGGTACACAGGAGACGCTGCCCTTGCTGGGCTGGACTGCTGAACAGAACTGAGAAAACGCTTAAGAACTGCAACCCCGGTGTCCTCCTGTTCTTCTGCACGCCCTTCTGCACTATTGCATAGTCACCATCCCCATAGACTATTACACCATCCCTTAGGCCCCGCTCCACCTGTGGGGAGTCATACCATCCCAGCTTCCACACCATCTGCCCCAGAGGCCCAAATCTGCAGCGTCGGCTATCCCTGGCCAAATACCACAGGTGGCGTCACAAAATAGACTTCGAAATCCCCTGTAAATCTCCCTTCACTGTATGGCCAGGGCCACAGAGCTGGGCCACAGCCACCGTGACCTTCCCAAGACAGTCGACCAGCCCGGCTACCGAGAATCCCCAGACCCTTACGGCCGTTGCATCGGCACATACAATAATCAATGCCAATTATGTGCCATCTAGCATGTCTTCCTTGTTTTTCAAAAAGAATGAAAATACTAGTTTTTAATGGTTTCATACTGTCATTTTTATTAATGATACCAATCAAGGCTAACTTGACATTCTTTCAGAATCTGCTTGTCAATCCCCAAATGTAACTCTGCATGGAAGCGATAATAATGGCATTGTTTGACAGACCTGGATATGTAATTGTGCTAAGTAAAGTGAGCCTGCCTCCGGAAAAGAGCAAAATAAATGATATCATTAATCGAATCTTTATTAAGTCTTTTGAAGGTATTTATGTTAGTTATAGGCTTAGCAAGGCACCTAGTAAACATGTCTCAGCAATGATTTATCACTCTAATTATTACAAGATATACTGTTATTACTATGTTCATTATGTGACGGCTCCGTTACCAGAAGTGTGATCTGTAACAGGCACATCTGTAGCACTTTTGCTATATTGGTTTAATTGTATATTTCATCATCTCTTAACACTTTGCATTTTAAGGAATTTTATACCATGACTATAAGCCTATGTGGCGCCCCTATGGCAAGACACCACAGGGAGGTACTGCACCCCAATTAAAGGTGTGGTGCCTCCATAACCGTGGACGTGGGGGAATCTTCAGAGTATGCACCCCAACACCCATACACAGGCCACTTTAATACACAGGACTGATATTCAGTAGGTCCCAGGGGGTGGAGCCTAGAGAGCGAGAGACGGGGAGTGAAAGCAGAGTCAGACAGTTGGCGTGAGGAGAGCAAGGAAGAAAGATGCAGTGGACCTTGCGGCTACAGTGGAACGCACTTAGGAGAGAGGTGACCCAGACTTGTAAGAGGGTTACCCAGGACTGGTCGGAGCCAGCTGGGGACCCAGGTCGACACCGGTATACCAGAGCCGAGGTAGATAGATGCAAGGTTCAACCCTAACTAGAGATCAGCAAGCTGAGGGCCCGACACACACAGGGAGCCAAAGGACCACTAAAGCAGCCCAACATCAGTCCAGCAGCTGGGTTTACGACACCGACAAGTCAGAGGCTTTAAGTAACAGACCCCTAGGACTAGAGACTTGGCTCAAGAAGGGCAAATAGAGACAGAGAGAGTAACAAGACCACGAGCGCTATATTGAGGGCATCACTGTCAGACTCTGGAGACACCTTCAAGATCTGCGGTTACAATACCCGTTAACCCAGAATGTACTGTGTACCTGTTCACATCTGGTGTAAGTAAAGAACTGTTTGAACTGAAATGGTGTCTGTTCTCCTTTCATTCGGTGCCCGGAGGGCTACAGCATCGTCACTAGAGGTAAGGACTACTACTCCCCTCATCCACCCCGCTGCCCTGAGGTAAAGCCCCACCTGTGGGGAGCTGTACTACCAAAGCTGCCTTCCCATCACCTCAGCGGCCGGCCGCAGCGCTGGTAACCCTATTAACAAGTACCACAGGTGGCGTCACGATACCATTTCCACCCCCATCATCATCACCCCTACCCCGCCATTGAGGGTCCAGGGCACAGGAATGGGAACCGACCAGTCGTGATCCCAGACCGAAGTAACCACCTGTCCCGGTATCTGAGTACCCCCCTACCCTGTCGACTGACTCACCTAAACCTGGAAATATGCCAATAATGTAAAGTAAGACTAGATTAAAAATGAGAACACCTGCATTCTCTTGCTATATAATAGCAGTTCACAAATCTGGGTGGGCTTTAGTGATAAAGATTTCACCAGATATAGTGGAACACATTCAGTAGGGTGAAAACGTTTTGACTGAAAAGGCCAGAAGTCAAATTAGCCTTACTCCTATTGTAGCAATCCCTGGATTATAAACTCAATTTTTACTCTTTTTGTTCTTATGTCTGTTTTAGATTGTTCACCGAATGGACTTAAAAACAGACAAAAAAACTCACCAAAATTTGCCAGGTAAATACCCATTGCACTTAACAGCCGCTGCTAAGTGCAATGGGTATTTACCTGGCAAATTTTGGTGAGTTTTTTTGTTCTTATGTCTGTGTAATATTTTGTACGAAACATGAATCATAGATAATTTAGGATTAGAGATGAGCAATTAAATTTGAGTGGAATTGAACTCTGCATGAATTTTACAAAAATCTGCATTTGCCAAAATATGGATTTATTGTGACTCACTTCAGTGTGGATTCAGCAATATGGTGGCCACTGGTCATTTATTCAAACCGTAAAGGGGCGCCAAAGTTATAAAATATAAAAAGACATTATGCTCATCTTTCTTCTCAACTCTATAGCCCTTCTGCTACTCACTGCCAACTTTCAAGTCCTTTCCTCATCTCGCGCCACTTGCACAGGTATTCTCAGATGTGCACAGAAGATCACAGCGTATGTTGATGTGTCATGACGCCGTGACCTTCTATGGTCTTGTGCACAACCCTACTGGGCCTCATGAAAGCCAGAAGACCCGGCATAGCATGAGAGGACTGGGTATTCCAGTATGAGTGGCACTGGAATCACCAGGCAGTGATGTATAGTGTAGTCAAGAATTCAGTTGAGCAAACCTTTCAAGGCTAGGCTTGGTTGTAGATCTCTACCTGTTCATACCTGTGGAAGTTCAGGTTTGAGTGGTACTCGAACTTGAGCCTAGCCTCATTTGAAGAAATGGGTTGTCAGTTCTGTGACATATATCCAGCATAAGAAAACCACTTCCGGATGTGGGAAGGTGTGGGATTTTTCATTTTTTCCTTTACATCCACACTACAACTGATCACTCTGTTTTTACCCCAGTGAGAGCCGATCAAACACTGCATGCGGCTTGCACTTTGCCAACACCAAGCACACACGATCACAACGATATTCGCTCTAATGATTTTCAGACGTAAATCACCCAAACTCACTTAAACTTTGAACTCAAACAGGTTCTTTCATCTCTCATGACATCACAACTGCAGATCTCATGAGAGAAGCACCAGAAGCAGTGACAGAGGAGCAGGGGTCAGTAAGTTAAGATATTTTTTATTTTAATCAAGAGCAAGTTGGCAGACTTCAAAAATTATAAATAGTAATCCACTTTAAAAGGGTTGTTAGAAACGTTACCATTGATGACCTATCCTTGTGATAGGTCATAAATGTTTGACCTGTGAGGGTGTGGCAGTCGGCAGCCCAATCAGCTGTTCCCCATGCTGCCAGCTGCCATAATCATCTCTATGAGTGTTTGAGTATAACTCATAAGACACAATCAGATTTCATTAATTTATAGTAGAATAAGAAAAATCTTTTCAAACAGAAATACTAAAGAATGCACAGTGAAATAAAAAATGCTTTCCTGTGATTTGGTTGTTAAAAATTGAATTAGCTCATAAACATTACTATGCAACCATTTTAGGGATGTATAATGGAGACAGATGCTTTATAACGCAAGGAATTAGTGGCATAGAATGATATTATAATAAAGTGTATAAGGAATAACACATACTCGTAACTGGCTGGTAGACATATTTCTAAATCTTGTTGATGTTTCCTAGGATTGGGAACTATATAAATGTTGCCATTTCAAAATGCCAGATGTACAATGATCCAAATGGAAATGCCAAAGTGTGACCTGAATAATAATAATAATATGACTACAAGCTGGTAAAATAATACATTAGTCAGTGGAAGCATATGCATGCAAAACTAGTGTAGATTTAAGGGAAAAGCTATTTAATTTGAAGAGTATGTATCCTATTGAACATTATGATACAGGTTTAATAAAGCCTGAAACCCCTTACAGCCATACTTAAAGGTATATTCTGAAATCATTAAATTCCTTTAGTTAAGGAAGTCACAAGATCAACTACTTTAAAGGTACCGTCACACGCGGCAATATTGCTTGCAATTTCAGTGGCAATTTCTGGTTGCAGTGAAATCAATAGGGTAGAGAGGGATAAGGGAATGAAAGTGAAGAGTTAGTGAAATTGGGGAGTGAGAACGAGGGGAGGGGGATAGGTAGACTGTGAATTCCTGAGAATTAATAGCTGAATGTGAATTCAACAATTGTGACTTCCTAAGAATTAATAGCTGAATGTGAATTCAACAATCTTTCTTCCGTGTTATAAAAAAGATGCATTTGTTCTTTCTTTTTCCTTGTTTTATTGTAAAACCTTAAATAAAGAATTTATACAAAAAAATTCCTTTAGTTAAATAGCATGAAAATAAGCAAGTTTACAACTTTTTCTGTCTGCTGTCATTCTCTTGCTGTGAGAGCTTTTATCTTCATAGTAAAGCTGGCTCCACAGACCTTGGCTACTAGTACCTGTCTAGACTCTGGCACAGAGAGGGGTGAACTCCAACTCAAGGAGAGGAATTAACTCCTAACAAGCCCGTCACTTTTGTCCAGCCACTTCTTATGTCCTGACAAGTTGAGGTTTTAAATCTTTACAATATCCCAGTCCCAGCTTCAGCTGTTTTAGCTAAGTCTTCTAATAACTGCTCTTCTATCCAGAGCTTTGTGCTTTTCCAAATCCCTTAGTTTCTCTATGTGTAAATATACAGTCCCTGGCAAAATGTATGTCACTTATCCATGTTATGTAAATAAAAGCTTATAACCTGATGTTAAATTCATTCATTGGTTTATAAATTAATTCAAATGGAGAAGAAAAGCAGGCGGCACTCACCATTTAAGCAGCGATGTCTTTTTTATTTCAAAATGTCAGTGGGCAAAGTTCATCCATGACTGCGGGGAGAGGGAGTGGAGAAGGACAGAAGACAGCAAGCTGTTTCGCTGTGACTACAGCTTCAACAGGTCCAAGTGGCGTCTGACATAATTTCCCTTTTACATAGGGAAATGTTTTAAATGTTGGCCTCCGTGGCCTCCATGGTCAATAAGTGCCCAGAAGCCAACACTAAACAAATGGCAAATAAAAAAAACGGATGGCATTTGCAAAGTCCACAGCTTGCTAAACAGATGGACGCTGGAAAAGTGGCAGAAGGTGGATTTCTCTGATGAATTTCAGTAAAATTACACCACAGTCGCCGCAAATACTGCAGGAGACCTACTGGAGCCCATATGGATCCAAATTTGGTGGTGAAAGATCATGTCTGGTTACATTCAGTATGGGGGCTGTGCGAAACATTTGAAAGGTGAAGGCAATATCAATAGCCTAAAATATCAAGAAGTATTAGCTACCTCTTACATTCCCAATCACAAGATGTGTCAATTTCTGCAGCAGGATGGCGCTCCATCTCGTACATTATCTCTACAACAAAGTTCCTCCAGGCAAAAACTATCAAGGTACTCAAGAACTGGCCAGCCCAGCACATAGACATGAACATCATGACATGTTGGGGTAGATGAAAGAGGAAGCTTGAAGACAAAACCAAAGAATCTAGAATCTAGGGAGACATGTAAGACTGCATTCTTTGCTATTCCTGATGACTTCATTAATAAATTGTATGAATCATTCTTGAACCACATGGGTGCAGTCCTTCAAGCTCTTGGAAGTCACACAAAATATTAAAGGGTTGTCCGGTTCGTCACATAATCTCAGTGCATATCCAGGCTGCCTAATGCTGACAATGTTAATGTACTATGTGTCAGCTTTCTGCAGGTTTCATAGATAACACTGTTTTGCGTCTGAACAGAAACGACCAGGGGGTGTTCTGTCATGATAATGAACACTGGTCGTTTCCACCTACTCTACCCCATCCCCTCCCCATAGCAACATCCCCGCCCTCCCCATCTACATGACTCAGCTCTCCATAGGAAGAAATCCTCGGCTGCAGCCATTGCTGTGATCAGACCCGCCCGGTGTCTCTGCTCTCTCCCCCGCCACACACAGTGATGTATGGGAGAGTCTGCACTGAAGAGACAATGTGCTGCACTCAGGGGGCCGCTCCGGGATACAGTGTGTCCGGGCTGTGATCAGAGCAGTGAAGGAGAATGTACAGTGTCAGACACAGTGATGTATGGAAAGTCTGCAGAGAAGAGACAATCGTGCTGTATTTCAGGGCCCTCCGGATTACAAGGAATAGCTCCCTGTTATCAGTGATTCCTTCCTGCACTGTCTCGGGCTGTCAGTGATTCTTCCCTCATTGTCCTGTGATCAGGAGCAGGGAAGAGAATGTACTGTGTGCAGACACGAGTGATGGGGGGCTGAAGCTTCTAATCTACACAAGGGACAGCAACACTGAGGTAATCTGTGACACACAGTGTAAATCTCTGTCACTGATGTCTTCACACAGCAGATCTGGTGCATTGTATCAGGGTGAAGGATGTCAGCACTGTGTCTCTAATGGGCACAAATACTGATTGAAGCAGCTCTGTCCACTCAGTAACTGCAGCAGTGTGAAGTGTTGGGGGGTGTATGTATGGAGATATAGATGATACTAAGGATTTGATATTGTTGAGGAGTCTTGCTTCCGTCGCCCATCAGTCCACCCGTCCTTCCTACTTTCTTTCCTTCCTTCCATCCATCCTTCCTCCCGTATCCTTCTGTCCTTCTTTCAGTCCGTCTTTCGTCCTTTCTTTCCATCATCTGACCGTCCTTCCTTCTTTCCATCCGTCTTCCCTCCTTCCTTTTTCCGTCCGTCCTTCTTTCTGTCCTTCCTTCTTTCCATCCTTCCATCTGTCCTTCTTTCCGTCGTCCTATCTTTCCATCTGTCCTTCCTTCTTTCCGTCCATCTATCCGTCTGTCCTTTCCGTCCTTCCTTCTTTCCATCCGTCCTTCCTTCTTTACGTCCTTCCTTCGTCCATCTATCTGTCTGTCCTTTCCGTCCCTCCTTCTTTCCGTCCATCCGTCCTTCTTCTTTCCGTCCTTCCTTCCATCCGTCGTCGCCCATCAGTCCGTCTGTCCTTCCTTTCATCCTTCTTTCCATCCTTCTTGCGTCCTTCTTTCTGTCCATCCTTCCTTCTTTCCATCCTTCCTTATTTCCGACCGTCCTTCCTTCTTTCCGACGCCGTGCGTTCTTCCTTCTTTCTGTCTTCCTCTTTCCGTCTGTCCATCAGTCGTCCTACTTTCTGTCCTTCCTTCTTTTTGTCCGTCCTTCCGTCCTTTCTTCTTTCTGTCCGTCTGTCCTTTCTTCTTTCCGTACTTTCTTCTTTCCGTCTTCCTTCTTTCCATCCGTCCATCCTTCCTTCTTCCCGTCCGTCCTTCCTTCTTCCCGTCCGTCCTTCCTTCTTTCCGTCCGTCCTTCCTTCTTTCCGTCCTTCTTTCCATCCGTCCTTCCTTCTTTCAGTCCGTCCGTCCTTTATTCTTTCCGTCCATCCTTCATTCTTTCCGTCCATCCATCCGTCCTTCCTTCTTTCCGTCCATCCTTCAGTCTTTCCATCCGTCCATCCGTTCTTCCCCTCAAGCCTGTATTTTCCCTTCACCCCTGGGTGATTTCCTGTTTTCCTTCCTCTTCTTCCATAACTTTTCTATTTTTCCGTCAATACAGACATATGAAGCTTCTTGTTCTTTTTTGCAGGACGAGTTGTACTTTTGAATGACGACATTTATTTAAAAATTGCAAAAAAATAGTGCAATTATACATTTGTTTTTGGGGTTTTTTATTCACCATGTTCACTATATGGTGACACTGAGGTGTCGGTATGATGTCTGGGGTCTGTACTATATGGTAACACTGACGTGTCGGGTATGATGTCTGGGGTCAGTACTATATGGTAACACTGAGGTGTCAGTATGATGTCTGGGGTCAGTACTATATGGTGACACTGAGGTGTCGGTATGATGTCTGGGGTCTGTACTATATGATAACACTGACGTGTCGGTATGATGCCTCAGGTCAGTACTATATGGTAACACTGAGGTGTCAGTATGATGTCTGGGGTCAGTACTATATGGTAACACTGAGGTGTCGGTATGATGCCTCGGGTCAGTACTATATGGCAACACTGAGGTGTCGGTATGATGTCTGGGGTCAGTACTATATGGTAACACTGAGGTGTCGGTATGATGTCTGGGGTCAGTACTATATGGTAACACTGAGGTGTCAGTATGATGTCTGGGGTCAGTACTATATGGTAACACTGAGGTGTCGGTATGATGTCTGGGGTCAGTACTATATGGTAACACTGAGGTGTCGGTATGATGTCTGGGGTCAGTACTATATGGTAACACTGAGGTGTCGGTATGATGTCTGGGGTCAGTACTATATGGTAACACTGAGGTGTCGGTATGATGTCTGGGGTCAGTACTATATGGTAAACACTGATGTGTCGGTATGATGTCTGGGGTCAGTACTATATGGTGACACTGATGTGTCGGTACGATATCTGGGGTCAGTACTATATGGTAACACTGACGTGTCGGTATGATGTCTGGGGTCAGTACTATATGGTAACACTGAGGTGTCGGTATGATGTCTGGGGTCAGTACTATATGGTGACACTGATGTGTCGGTACGATATCTGGGGTCAGTACTATATGATAACACTGAGGTGTCGGTATGATGTCTGGGGTCAGTACTATATGGTAACACTGAGGTGTCGGTATGATGTCTGGGGTCAGTTTTATATGGTAACACTGAGGTGTCGGTATGATGTCTGGGGTCAGTACTATATGGTAACACTGAGGTGTCGGTATGATGTCTGGGGTCAGTACTATATGGTGACACTGATGTGTCGGTACGATATCTGGGGTCAGTACTATATGGTAACACTGACGTGTCGGTATGATGTCTGGGGTCAGTACTATATGGTAACACTGAGGTGTCGGTATGATGTCTGGGGTCAGTACTATATGGTAACACTGACGTGTCGGTATGATGTTTTTTGAAAAAAAACGCAAGTTTTTACATTTTTTCTCATATATAAAGCTTGTCAGCATATGTACATCATTGGTTGTAGCTGAGTGCTGCAAGGTTTTTTTCTAGTATATTGACCCAGCGTCCCTGCTGGCACCAGTTCACATTGTCTGTGAGTGCTGTGCAGTTTTTTTCTCATATATATATATATATATGTATACATATTCCACAAATAGGCCAGATGCAGTTGCATTGGGAGTGCGGTGAAATGAACAGGTCCCGTAGAAATAGCTGCTGAATAGTACAGTCCTCTCTTCAGAAACTACGCGGTTGTTCCGAAAATTATATGGTGTATTTGGTGGCTCAGTGGTTAGCACTGTATGGTGGCTCAGTGGTTAGCACTGTATATGGTGTCTCAGTGGTTAGCACTGTATATGGTGGCTCAGTGGTTAGCACAGTATATGGTGGCACAGTGGTTAGCACTGTATGGTGGCTCAGTGGTTAGCACAGTATACGCTGGTTCAGTGGTTAGCACTGTATGGTGGCTCAGTGGTTAGCACTGTATACAGTGGCTCAGTGGTTAGCACTGTGTGGTGGCTCAGTGGTTAGCACTGTATATGGTGGCTCAGTGGTTAGCACTGTATATGGTGGCTCAGTGGTTAGCACTGTATATGGTGGCTCAGTGGTTAGCACTGTATGGTGGCTCAGTGGTTAGCACTGTATATGGTGGCTCAGTGGTTAGCACTGTATATGGTGGCTCAGTGGTTAGCACTGTATATGGTGGCTCAGTGGTTAGCACTGTATGGTGGCTCAGTGGTTAGCACTGTATATGGTGTCTCAGTGGTTAGCACTGTATATGGTGGCTCAGTGGTTAGCACAGTATATGGTGGCACAGTGGTTAGCACTGTATGGTGGCTCAGTGGTTAGCACAGTATACGCTGGTTCAGTGGTTAGCACTGTATGGTGGCTCAGTGGTTAGCACTGTATACAGTGGCTCAGTGGTTAGCACTGTGTGGTGGCTCAGTGGTTAGCACTGTATATGGTGGCTCAGTGGTTAGCACTGTATATGGTGGCTCAGTGGTTAGCACTGTATATGGTGGCTCAGTGGTTAGCACTGTATGGTGGCTCAGTGGTTAGCACTGTATATGGTGGCTCAGTGGTTAGCACTGTATATGGTGGCTCAGTGGTTAGCACTGTATATGGTGGCTCAGTGGTTAGCACTGTATATGGTGGCTCAGTGGTTAGCACTGTATGGTGGCTCAGTGGTTAGCACTGTATATGGTGTCTCAGTGGTTAGCACTGTATATGGTGTCTCAGTGGTTAGCACTGTATATGGTGTCTCAGTGGTTAGCACTGTATATGGTGGCTCAGTGGTTAGCACTGTATGGTGGCTCAGTGGTTGGCACTGTATACGGTGGCTCAGTGGTTAGCACTGTATACGGTGGCTCAGTGGTTAGCACTGTATATGGTGGCTCAGTGGTTAGCACTGTATATGGTGTCTCAGTGGTTAGCACTGTATATGGTGGCTCAGTGGTTAGCACTGTATGGTGGCTCAGTGGTTAGCACTGTATATGGTGGCTCAGTGGTTAGCACTGTATATGGTGGCTCAGTGGTTAGCACTGTATGGTGGCTCAGTGGTTAGCACTGTATATGGTGGCTCAGTGGTTAGCACTGTATATGGTGGCTCAGTGGTTAGCACTGTATGGTGGCTCAGTGGTTAGCACTGTATATGGTGTCTCAGTGGTTAGCACTGTATATGGTGGCTCAGTGGGTAGTACTGTATGGTGGCTCAGTGGTTAGCACTGTATATGATGGCTCAGTGGTTAGCACTGTATATGGTGGCTCAGTGGTTAGCTCTGTACACGGTGGCTCAGTGGTTAGTACTGTATACGGTGGCTCAGTGGTTAGCACTGTATATGGTGGCTCAGTGGTTAGCACTGTATATGGTGGTTCAGTGGTTAGCACTGTATATGGTGGCTCAGTGGTTAGCACTGTATGGTGGCTCAGTGGTTAGCACTGTATATGGTGGCTCAGTGGTTAGCACTGTATATGGTGGTTCAGTGGTTAGCACTGTATATGGTGGCTCAGTGGTTAGCACTGTATATGGTGGCTCAGTGGTTAGCACTGTATATGGTGGCTCCGTGGTTATCACAGTATATGGTGGCTCAGTGGTTAGCATTGTATGGTTTCTAAGTGGTTAGCACAGTATGGTGGCTCAGTGGTTAGCACTGTATATGGTGGCTCCGTGGTTATCACAGTATATGGTGGCTCAGTGGTTAGCATTGTATGGTGGCTAAGTGGTTAGCACAGTATGGTGGCAGGGGATTTGAATCCCACGAGCTCCTTGTCCGCCAGCTGAGCCAATGAGCGTCGCTGGATTCAAAGCTTTGAATCTTGCGCCGCTCAACGGTCACCGTCGACTGCGTCGATTGCTAAGCGAGATTGAAATCACGCACCAACATCGCTCATTGGTCGGCGCCGATGAATAAGCGGTGTTGGCCCGTGATTTAAATCCCTCTGCGCTCATTTGTCGACGCCACAGAGACCCCTAAGTTTCCTCATGGTTGGATGACTTTCACGTTCTTCCCGAGGAGGCGTTATCCATATCACCCAGAAGAGGGGACGGGCAGTCAAATGGCAGGATAGGCGGGATGGACGATGACGAAAAGCAGGATGGACGGCGGGAGAGCCTTGATGGACAACAGTGAGGCAGGACTAACCAATCTGCAAGCGTGCCCATCGGACCGGAAACAGGTAATTATTATACAGAGCGGGAGATTTGTGTAAGTTATTTATTGTGTTTACGGGGCAGTCAGGGCATAATAGCCTCCTTGCTAGGCTGGGTTCACATTAGGGTTCCCCTCCGCAGCGTTCTGCGGAGGGGATCCGCAATGTGTCCGCAGCGGCCGCCAGCTCCTATCTTTATAATGGGAGCGCACGGTGCTGCGCTTAACAGCGCATGACCGTGTGCACCCATTCACTCCTATACGTGATCTGTGCGCAGCCGGACGCCTGCGCACAAATCACACAGTCTAGTCCGCACCAGGAATGCAACATGTCGCGTCTCTGGTGCGGAAGAGACTGTGTGATTTGTACGCAGGCATTCGCCTGCGCACAGATCACATATAGGAGTGAATGGGTGCGCACGGTCATGCGCTGTTAAGCGCAGCACCGTGCACTCCCATTATAAAGATAGGAGCTGGCGGCCGCTGCGGACACATTGCGGATCCCCTCTGCAGAACGCTGCGGAGGGGAACTCTAATGTGAACCCACCCTTAGAATGCAGGATAGTCCCTGATACAAAAGGGAGCTTTTATTTTAATACACAAAAATGGGTTGACGGTTCTCTTTAAAATAAAAATGGATATAGATTTTGATTGTCAGAATAAATGTTTGACTGTAACTGCGGATCGTGGAAAATGGTGCAAGAGCGCAATTCTTCTTTTTTTGTTTCTTTAATTCTTCAATTATTCATACCAACACGTCATTGATACCATAGAGTACTGACCCCAGACATTAGACAGACACCTCAGTGTTACCATATAGTACTGACCCCAGACATCATACCAACACGTCATTGATACCATAGAGTACTGACCCCAGACATTAGACAGACACCTCAGTGTTACCATATAGTACTGACCCCAGACATCATACCAACACGTCATTGATACCATAGAGTACTGACCCCAGACATTAGACAGACACCTCAGTGTTACCATATAGTACTGACCCCAGATATCGTACCGACATGTCAGTGTTACTATATAGTACTGACCCCAGACATCATACCAACACGTCATTGATACCATAGAGTACTGACCCCAGACATTAGACAGACACCTCAGTGTTACCATATAGTACTGACCCCAGATATCGTACCGACACATCAGTGTCACCATATAGTACTGACCCCAGATATCGTACCGACACATCAGTGTCACCATATAGTACTGACCCCAGACATCATACCGACACGTCAGTGTTACCATATAGTACTGACCCCAGACATCATACCGACACCTCAGTGTTACCATATAGTACTGACCCGAGACATCATACCGACATGTCAGTGTTACCATATAGTACTGACCCCAGACATCATACTGACACCTCAGTGTCACCATATAGTGAACATGGTGAATAAAAAACCCCAAAAACAAATGTATAATTGCACTATTTTTTTGCAATTTTTAAATAAATGTCGTCATTCAAAAGTACAACTCGTCCTGCAAAAAAGAACAAGAAGCTTCATATGTCTGTATTGACGGAAAAAATAGAAAAGTTATGGAAGAAGAGGAAGGAAAACAGGAAATCACCCAGGGGTGAAGGGAAAATACAGGCTTGAGGGGAAGAACGGATGGACGGATGGAAAGACTGAAGGATGGACGGAAAGAAGGAAGGACGGATGGATGGACGGAAAGAATGAAGGATGGACGGAAAGAATAAAGGACGGACGGACTGAAAGAAGGAAGGACGGATGGAAAGAAGGACGGAAAGAAGGAAGGACGGACGGAAAGAAGGAAGGACGGACGGGAAGAAGGAAGGACGGACGGGAAGAAGGAAGGATGGACGGATGGAAAGAAGGAAGACGGAAAGAAGAAAGTACGGAAAGAAGAAAGGACAGACGGACAGAAAGAAGAAAGGACGGAAGGACGGACAAAAAGAAGGAAGGACAGAAAGTAGGAACGACTGATGGACAGACGGAAAGAAGGAAGGACAGAAAGAAGGAAGAACGGCACGGACGGTCGGAAAGAAGGAAGGACGGTCGGAAATAAGGAAGGATGGAAAGAAGGAAGGATGGACAGAAAGAAGGACGCAAGGAAGGATGGAAAGAAGGATGGAAGGAAGGACAGACGGACTGATGGGGCGACGGACGGATGGAAGGAAGGACGGAAAGAAGGAAGGACGGATGGACGGAAAGAAGGAGGGACGGAAAGGACAGACAGATAGATGGACGGAAGGAAGGACGTAAAGAAGGAAGGACGGATGGAAAGAAGGAAGGACGGAAAAGGACAGACGGATAGATGGACGGAAAGAAGGAAGGACAGATGGAAAGAAAGGACGACGGAAAGAAGGACAGATGGAAGGATGGAAAGAAGGAAGGACAGAAAGAAGGACGGACGGAAAAAAGGAAGGAGGGAAGGACGGATGGAAAGAAGGAAGGACGGTCAGATGGATGGAAAGAAAGGACGAAAGACGGACTGAAAGAAGGACAGAAGGATGAACGGGAGGAAGGATGGATGGAAGGAAGGAAAGAAAGAAGGAAGGACGGGTGGACTGATGGGGCGACGGAAGCAAGGACTCCTCAACAATATCAAAATCCTTAGTATCATCTATATCTCCATACATACACCCCCCAACACTTCACACTGCTGCAGTTACTGAGTGGACAGAGGCTGCTTCAATCAGTATTTGTGTCATTAGAGACACAGTGCTGACCATCCTTCACCCTGATACAATGCACCAGATCTGCTGTGTGAAGACATCAGTGACAGAGATTTACACTGTGTGTCACAGATTACCTCAGTGTCTGCTGTCCCTTGTGTAGATTAGAAGCTTCAGCCCCCCATCACTCGTGTCTGCACACAGTACATTCTCCTTCCCTGCTCCTGATCACAGGACAATGAGGGAAGAATCACTGACAGCCCGAGACAGTGCAGGGAAGGAATCACTGATAACAGGGAGCTATTCATTGTAATCCCGGAGCGGCCCTGAATACAGCACGATTGTCTCTTCTCTGCAGACTTTCCATACATCACTGGTGTCTGCACACTGTACATTCTCCTTCACTGCTCCTGATCACAGCCCGGGACACACTGTAATCCCGGAGCGGCCCCCCCTGAGTGCAGCACATTGTCTCTTCAGTGCAGACTCTCCATACATCACTGTGTGTGGCCGGGGGAGGAGCAGAGACACCGGGCAGGTCTGATCACAGCAATGGCTGCAGCCGAGGATTTCTTCCTATGGAGAGGCTGAGTCATGTAGATGGGGAGGGCGGGGATGTTGCTATGGGGGAGGGGATGGGGTAGAGTAGGTGGAAACGACCAGTGTTCATTATCATGACAGAACACCCCCCCTGGTCGTTCTGTTCAGACGCAAAACAAGTGTTATCTATGAAACCCTGCAGAAAGCTGACACATAGTACATTACACATTGTCAGCATTAGGCAGCCTGGATATGCACTGAGATTATGTGACGAACCCGGACAACCCCTTTAAATATGACTTTAATAGCACCATAACTTCATTCACCAATGTTATGCAACATATATTTGTATTTTAAGTTAAATATTTGTTTGAAAATCACATTACTTTCTGTGGGCGACAAAACCTTTGTCTTGACAAAATCTGACCATTCTGTGTTCATTAAATGATGAATATTTCACCATTGATGCCAATTTATTTTCTTAACCTAAACCACATTTCAGAGGGTTTCAGCTTTCAAAAGAGAAATTTTTAAAACCAATGGATGAATTTAATGTCAGGTTATAAGCTTTGATTTACATAACATAGATAAGCGACATAACTTTTGTCAAGGACTATAATGACAACAGTGAGAAGCACAGGAGATAGGCATTCACTATGCCGTGGACATCATCAACAAGCTGTGGAATCCACAGATCTGGAGGGTGTTTGAGCCCTGAAGGTCCAAGACAGCAAGTGAAGACCAAAAGTGTAGAGATAATGAGTCCAGAGGTATTTATAGATTATGGAGTCATCGCTGTTCACAGGGGTATAAGCGGTTTGCTTTGCCGGCTGCTGAAACGCCTGCTGTCCGTGACATCAGCGCCGGAGCCTGCCCAGCTGTATGCATACAGCATAATCTGAAGCAGGGTGCCGCCTCCAGCGCTGACATCACAGCCAAGAGGCATTTCAGCTGCTGGCAAAGCAAACTGCTTGTAACAATTCCTCGCTCTGCAAGGCAGGCAACGAGGCGGCACAGAGAGCCAGGGGGCGGTGAGGACCTCCGTGAACAAGGATGACGCCATAATCTGTAAGTCCCTCCAGACTCGTTATCTCTACACTTTCTAAAGTGTTTTTACAGTTTACAGGGGGAGTTAGAAACATGGGAGACTCCTTCCCTGAATGCAGCAGACATGCTGCATTCAGTGGTGCTTTCAGTTGGAAAGCACCAGGGGGTGACAGGTTCTCTTTAAATGGACAGAGGCTAAGAGGTTGCCCCTCCAAAAGAGAGCTATCAGGTGAGAATATTGTAGTTATCATCTTCTGTGGCCCTGATCAGACTTTAAGGTTAAAGGAGGGTTGAAGGGTGATTAGAAGATAGGGATTAACTGCTGTAAAACCTGAAGCTTTGGATGAAATAAAGCAAAAGAACATTGATTCTGAGATTCGATCTTGATGCTTTGACAGGTACATGGCGATATCAAGAATATTGGACACACATGGATTTTATATATTTATTTATAAGATATTAATTATTGTTGAAGTCCTTACCACATATTTAACCTTAATTTTCACATAGTTCTTGGTTGTCAGTGCCAGGGCAGCCTTCCTCTGTCATCAACAGGTGGTACAGATAGATAAAAATAAATTATATATTCCACCCAGAATCTCCCAAATAACAACAGTTGTAAATATCCTTCTGACGTTTTTAGCCTCTTTGTTGTGCTCAATACCTAACTTCTCTGAAAAGCATGAGTGGTATTTAAAACCTTTCCTGAGATTAGAAAACAGAAAGCAAAATGACTGACAGTGGATTTGTACAGCTAGAGCTACGAAGCGAGGACTGTAATTTCCTCATGGCACAAATTTCCAATGTTGGCAGGTTATTTAAGAATCTCAGAATTGACCATTACTTCTGCAAAATGCAGTTGAGTGATCAAAATAACCTTCAACAGGGTAAATTTATATTTCTGTCTATGAATATTTATTAGTATTTATAGAGATTTTAATTAAAGTCAGAGGTGTGCACAACTAAAGAACCGTGGGATTGACTTTTTATACATTTTTGCAGCCATCTTCTGTATTGGAAAATGCTTTCAGTGACATACAGAATGGAGGCTGTTATAGGTGCAGAAAGGGACCAAGGGGTCAAATATTCATACAGGTACATCTCAATAAATTAGAATATCATGAAAAGGATCATTTATTTCAGTAATTCAATTAAAAAGTGAAACACATATAATATATAGAGTAGTTACAAACAAAGTGATACAGTATATTTCAATTATTTCTGTTAATTTTGATGATTATGGCTTACAGTCAATGAAAATCAAAAACTCATTATCTCAGAAAATCAGAATAATTAACACAAAACACCTGCAAAGGCTTAAGGCCCAGTCACACATAACGATATCGTTAGAGAGATCGTTGTAACTGTGAGGTTACAACACTCTCTCCAGCGATGTTGTTATGTGTGACACTTAGTAGCGATCAGGCCCCTGCTGTGAGGTCGCTGATCGCTGCAAAGTGCTCTGGGTCATTTTTTGATTGTTGGTTTCACGCTGGTCAGCACGCATCGCTGCGTGTGACAGTGAGAAACCAGCGATCAGTGACCTCACTGACTGGTAACCATGGTAAACACCGGGTATCAAGGCAGCATGCGCTGCCTGGATACCCGTGTTTATCATAGTTACCAGCGTCCTCCCTGCTTACAGGCAGCGCTAAGCAGGGAGGACGCTGTAACATCACCTTCAGAGATGTGGGAGGTGGCTCCCAGGTCCCTGATCACTGGGGAGATCTGCCTGTTTGACAGCTCCCCAGCTACCAGGTAACGACAGTCCAGCGATCCCGGCAGGTCGTTATCGCTGTCGGGATCTCTGGAGCGGTCGTTCTGTGTGACAGGGCCTTTACTAAGTGTTTAAAATGGTTCCTTTGTCTTATTCAGTAGGCTACACAATCATGGGGAAAACTGCTGACTTGACAGATGTCCTAAAGGCAGTCATTGACATTCCACAAGGAGAGTAAGCCACAAAAGGTCATTGCTAAAGAAGGTGCCTGTTCACAGAGTGCTGTATCCAAGCATATTAATGGACCGTTGAGTGGAATAAAAAATGTAGTAGAAAAATAGGACAACCGCACGCAGCCTTGAAAGGATTGTTATGAAAAGGCCATTCAGAATTTGGGGAGATTCACAAGGAATGGACTACTGCTGGAATCAGTGTTTCACACACAGACAAATTCACGACCTGGGCTATAACTGTCTCATTCTTTGTGTCAAGCTACTCATGGCCATTAGACATGCAAGAAGCATCTTACCTGGGCCAAGGAGAAAAATATAATATAATATAATAATAATATTTATTCATTTATATAGCGCTATTAATTACATAGCACTTTACATACATGAGTATGAGTATGAAAAAGAACTGGACTGTTGCTCAGTGGCCCAAGGTGTTATTTTCAGATGAAAATAAATTTTGCATTTCATTTTGAAATCAAGGTCCCAGAGTCTGGAGGAAATCTGGAGATGCCACAATCCAAGCTACTTGAGGTCTAGTGTGAAGTTTCCACAATCAGTGATGGTTTGGGGAGCCATGTCATCTGCTGGTATAGTTCCACTGTACAGGGCCGGCTCCAGGTTTTTTTGGGCCCCTTTAACACATACCATGATTCATGAATATTAAGATGGAGGCCCCAGGCTGTGTATATATAATATAAATGCTCCAGGGTGGGCTGTATATATAATATTGAGGCTGTGCAGGGCTATATATATTATCTAGAGGCTGTTGCTGGGCTGTATATATTATTTGAAGGCTGTGCCAGTCCAGTTGTGGCTTCCAAATAAAATATATATAGCCCAGCACAGCCTCCAAAAAGTATATATAGACAGACACAGCCTCCAAATAATATATATAGCCAGGCACAGCCTCCAAATGATATATATAGCCAGGCACAGCCTCCAAATAATATATATAGCCAGGCACAGTCTCCAAATAATATATATAGCCAGGCACAGCCTCCAAATAAAATATATAGCCAGGCACAACCTCCAAATAAAATATATAGCCAGGCACAACCTCTAGGTAATATATATAGCTCAGCACATCCTCCCAATAATATATACAGCCCAGCACATCCTCCATGTAATATATTTAGCCCTCCATGTGCCCCCACATTTAATACTGCTTTCCCCATATGTGTTCCCCCTTTTCATACTGCTTCACCCCTATTTGCCTCCATGATTCATACTGCTTCTCCCCCTCATATGACCCTCCCGATTTATAATTCTCCCACCCCCGTTAATACTGCTTCTCCCCCCTTTGTAACACTTTTTTTTGGTGATGCTCTCCCCCCATGTGGCCCCCCCATTAATACTGCTTCTCCTCCCTTTGTGGCACTTTTCTGTGATCCTCTCCCCTCATACGGGCCCCCTCATTAATACTGCTTCTCCCCCCCTCTGTAGCACCTTTTTTTGGTGATGCTCTCCCCTCATGTGGGCCCCCTCCGATTCATACTGCTCTCCCACCCCCTCCATATGCCCCCCCAGGCTGTCTGCTCTTTTCAGGCCTCTGGCGCTTACCTGCTCCAGGATCCCTCGCTCTCCTCAGTGGTTCTGTGCACTCTGCAGATGCCGGCAATGTAATGAGAGAAACTCCTCACACTGCACCCGACACCGCTGCAGAGTCAGCACTTCCGGGTCAGGGGGAGCTCAGACGCTCTGTCAGCTGAGCTCTAGGATCAATGGACACTTCCACCTGCGCCGCTGCCCTGCTTGTGCATCCACAATGCCCCGCCATCAGGGCTTTCTGTCACAAATGGGCCCCTTCCCATCAGGACTGCCTGTCCCTGCCACTGTGTGTTATCAAGGCGAAAGTCAGTGCTCCTGTCTACCAGGAAATTTTAGAATACTCCATGCTTCCCTCTGCTGACAAGCTGTTTAGAGATGGGAATTTCATTCTCCAGCAGGACTTGGTACCTGTCCACACTGCCAATATCAATACCTGGCTTACTAACCACAGTATTCCTGTGCTTGATTGGCCAGCAAACACCCCTGACCTAAATCCCATAGAGAATCTATGGGGTATTGTCAAGAGGAAGATGAGAGACACCAGACCCAACCATGCAGATAGCAGAAAGCTGCTATCAAAGCAACCTGGGCTTCCATAACACCTCAGCAGTGCCTCTGGCTGATCGCTTCCATGCCACACTGCATTGATGCAGTAATTTATGCAAAAGTAGCCCCAACCAAGTATTGAGTGCATTTACTGTACACACTTTTCATTAGGCCAACATTTATGAGGTAAAAATCATTATTTCAGTTGGTCTTATATATCTACATGTCTTTGTAGGTAGAGGTGATTTATCTGCCTATACCTGGGCTTGCTCTATATAATGGGGTCTGACTGCATCCTTCTAAGTGCAGTGTTGGTTTTTGTTTTTGGCTGCTGATGGTAAGTTTTTCTGATGCTGCCTTTTTTAAGTAGTTTTTGTATATATTTTGTTAGGACTCGTAAGCATAGGGATCCGTGATGTGGATTGCGAGCTTAAGTGTCTTGGCCAATACATGAACCAATAGTACAGCTAACACCATTGCCTCCATATAAATACATATATATCAAAATCTTATTACACATCCATCATCATCTTACTGCTCAATGGTAGTCTTAATAGGATTTGTAGTATTATAAGCCAAACACCATCCTAATCACTAAATATCATAGGGATCCCCCACAATCTCCTAGAATCATAGTGCATTAGTCCTATACCATTCCCATTAACCTCCTACTTCAATTTCCAGCTTATTAGGATGATATCTCTTCCTACAAGGCACGGTTCATACCTGTTTGTATGCACGATCAGCGTCTGTGGTTCCTCCTCTCCTACAGCTGTTTCGCTTACCCGCTTCTTCCGTTAGTGGTACCAGCTAGGCTATAGGGAGACATGGATAATAATGTATATGTAGATAGCTCCATACATTGGAGCAAGGTGATATTAACAATCTTGGTGCTTTGTTATCTTTATTCCTATGGACTTGCCATTTTTTTGTGTGTCCACTTCTGTGTTTCTACTTATGATCATATGGGATTTGTTTATGCCATTTATGTGTAAAAATAAGTGATTTATAACCATATGTGTATAATAGGTAGCACTGTGCATATATAGATAGTGGTACATTGGTATATGTATTAACCGTATAGCACTTTTTTGTTAGGTGGTCCATCCTGTGACCTTGGCATATAGGGAGCATACCCACAACCTCATGTGGAGGTTTTTACACGTTTTTAATTGTTTTTAAATGTCTGTGTTGGTGCTTTGCACATGTAAGTGTACTGAATAAACTTGATACTTGTTAATTTTTTTTTCACAACCACCCCGTTGTAGTGTCTCAGTCTCTGTAATACTGCTATGTACGCCCCTGGTGCTGTTTAACACATATTTTGTTTATTTTGTTGTACCTGTTCTTGTTGTGTAGCACAGGGCTCGAACAAATATTTTTTACTTTATTAGTGGTGCAGTTGCCTGGCATACCGGTAGTTTTCAAACAATTGAAATAGATCACTCTGTTTGTAATGGCTCTATGTAATATAGGGGAGTCACTTTATATATTGAATTACTTGAATAAATTATCTGTTTGATAATATTCCAATGCATTCAGATGCACTTGTATGTTGTACAGCAAAGTTTCAGCTCAACCTTCAGCCTCCTAGGAAAGCACGAAACACACCGTTGCTCGGAGCCGCCCTAGTCCCATCAGTCAAACATCCAGCATAGACAAATAATCCTCCAGCAAACTTAGGAAGGCAGGTGAATATTAAAAATAATTTTATTTTCTTGATTAAAATTTCATGTTACAGGCAGTTGTACCCCAGCACGTAGGAGAGAATCCCACATGTTTTGACTCTAGCGAGATATTCATTTGCCTTCCTGAATTCACTGGAGGATTATTTGCCTTTGCTTTATGTTGTACAAGTTTTATATGAATGAATAATTGTGATATGTGGAAATAAGTGATTGGGAAACTCTTTAGAGCCACTTTCCATTCTGGGACTTAAAAGTGACTATACAATTCACATGTATAGTTCCCTACCTGCTGCCCTTTTTTTTAAGACCCCCTTACACGCTTCAATGTCCCAGCGATCTCACCAACCATCCCACCTGGCAGGGCTCGCTGGGACATCGTGAACTGATCGCTGGTGAGCTGTCACACAGGCAGGCTCACCAACGATCAGGACCAGCGAGAGCGCTGGTATCCATGGTAAACAGCGAGTAACTAAGCAGAGCGCTGCACTTAGTTACCCACTGTTTACCATGGCTACCAGCTCCCAGTTCTTGCTGTGCGGTGCTGGGAGATCATTGATCATTGGTCTCCTGCTGTCACATGCACCGATGCTGACTCTGCATGTTGATTGGTATACAATTGCCAACTCTATTCAATGACCTGCAGCCCCAAAGTTGCAGGGAACCTTCACCTTACATCACAGTTGCCTGCAGACACTCATTATTGTTCTGCTCTGTCTCCAGGTCTTTGGCAAAAAAATAGTTTTTTGTTAAAGCCAATTACTTAAAATCTTAACTCATAAGTCAAGAGGGAGAGACAAAGCACAAAAGGCGAGTGCACAGGGGAAGACGGCACAAGGCGAAAGAGAGCAAAAGGTGGAGAGACAAAGCACAGGAGGCAAGTGCACAGGGAGAAGAGCGCACAAGGGGGGAGAGAGCGCATAGGGGACAGAGTGCACAGGGAACAGAGAGACAGCACACATGGGAGAGAAACAGCACAGAGAGGAGAGAGAGCAGAGGGGGCGAGTACACAGGGGGGTGATTGCACAGGGGGAGAATGCAGAAAGGGGAGAGTGCTCAGGGAAGAGACAGCACAGGGTGGAGACAAGGTGCATGGGGAGAGACAAAGCACAGAGGAAAAAGTGCACAGGGGGAAAGAGAGACAGCACCTGGGGGGTCAGATAGCACAAGGGGAGAGAGAGCGTGTAGCAGAGAGAGTTCACGAGGTAAAAACAGAGCATGGGGGAGAGCACATGGGGAGAGACAGCACAGGTGGAGGGAGAGCACAGACTGAGAGACAAAGCACAGGGGGGTGGGTGCACAGGGGATAGCACACAGGAAGAGACAAAGCACAGCAAGGAGAGTGCACAGGGGGAGAGACAGCACACAGCAGGATACAGCTCAATGAAGAGAGCACACAAGGGGAGAAGACATCAGAGGGGAAAGAGAGTGAATGGGGAGAGACAGCACAAGGGAGAGACAGATATAGGGGGAAGAATCAGCCCACAGGAGCCAAGTTCACAGGGGGAGAGAGAGAGTGCCCAGGGGGGAGACAGCTCAAAGAAGAGCGCACACGAGGGGAGAAGACAGCACTGGGGGGAGAGAGACAGCACACAGGGGGAGAGCGCACATGGATGAGAAGGCTCAAAGGAAAGAGCACATGAGGGGAGAAGACAGCACACAGGGGGAAAAGACAGCACACAGGGGAAAGACAGGTCAAAGGAGAGAGCACCGAGGAAGAAGGCAGCACAGGTGGGGGGACAGAGAGCACACAGGGAGCACGAAAGAGTGGACAGAGGGGAGAGCACTTGGGGGAGAAACAGCCACCACGCCCAGCGCCACATAGCCCAACCAATCATGTCATCACTGCCCTCCCAATGCATTGGGCCCCCATCTGGTATATATAAAGTATAGATATATATTTACTACAAACCTCTTGCTAACTGGCTTTAACTGTAATAACATGGCTCAAGCTCTTGCTAAGCCTCACACTGAATGTGCTGTTCCTAAATCCAAATAGTACAGACAATCCCAAGACTTGATTCTGAATCCCTGGCTTCCCTATGGACTCATTTATACCTACAAACATAAAGTTTTCGGTAAAGCTTCAAAAGAGGTTAAGTAAGAAAATCACACTGCAAAGTGATAGTTTTTCCATTGAATATCCATACATACATGACATGTTTCTTAAATGAAACTCCACATTCTTTTGTTAACATCAGGGAAGAATAGTTTTAGCACATCATCATCAGTGAATGGGAAGACTGACATAATTTCTTCATGGATTTAGATGAAGGTATAGTGAAATGAGAAGTAATTTTCTCAAAAGTGCTTTTCTCATTTTGATGTAACCAAGTGTGAAAATTGCTTATATTGTATGTTCATAGAATACGCAAAATCATTTTATTAAAATGTTCATAAAGGTCTCAGGCAGTGCAGATGTGGCGTACTGTAATTCAGTCAGACCCTAAATTAGTGGCCTCTGGCTGATGATGAACTTGGGTTTAAGATTATGTGCCTGACTTCTTTATGCTACACATACCAATTACTGTCTTCATAGATATGGACTGAGCCACTGGCATCCTCACACAGATTAAATCTGGAGACACCAGGAACTCAAGTACGCATTGTGCATGAAATAACATTTTAATATGGAACCTTACCTAGGAGGTCATTTTGCACTCCATTCTCAACTTAAAATTATATTTGTAACAGACAATGAATGAAAAATAATAGAGACGACGAGAAATTTGATTTATTTTAGCAGACGACTGGCATGTATGTTTCAGCATGGGAAAATGGAATTCTGTGTCCTGATGTTTTCCTGGGACAATATCATGAGCTGGGCCACAAAAAGGGTGGCGCTTAGCAATACCATTTCCAAGGTGGGGTGGAGGGGGGTGGTTTCCAAAGTCTTGGGTGATTTTGGATTGTTTTTCAATTTTGTGTTCTACTTTTTTGATAATTATACATGCACTTTATTCCTGTGTCATCCTATATAGTGATATTCTGAAGTTACATTTTCTTCCATGTGAACAGTGCTTGTCGATGATCTACATTTAGATGGAAGCAGGATCAGACTACACAGGGTTTCCTGAAATTCACAGGTCCCTGCAAATTCATACCCTTTACATTACCTCTCTCTTTCTGTTCCTCTCCTTCAACCCCACTCCCTCCTCCTCCCTTTCTACCTCCTGCTCTCCTTTTTTACCCTCCACTAATCCCTCTCTCTGACTACCTATACTCTCTCTTGCTCTTGTTTTCTGGCTTATTACACTAATGATTGACAACAAATTAATAGCTGCAAATTTAATTTTTAGAACAAATTCACTTATGTGCATTCCCTTTTTGCTCTACCACTCATTTTTGACCAAATTGGTCTTTTTAATTTATATCTGTTACAAGCATATGTTTTAATAATAGCATTTTTTCCTCATGTAATCACACTTTTCAAATCCTGCATACTACCTATTTAACTTAGTCTTGTCTGACAAGTAGCAGGATTTCTTTTACTATTTTTTTCACTTGTTCCTTTTTTTATTCATTTTTTTTATTACCGTATATACTCGTGTATAAGCCGACCCGTGTATAAGCCGACCCCCCTACTTTTGCCCCCAAAACCTGGGAAAACCTATTGACTCGTGTATAAGCCGAGGATGGACTCCAGCACAGGTATACAGCCCCCAGCAGTGTGGTATACAGGCCCCCCAATGGTAGTATACAGCAGCCTCCCCAGTGGTAGTATACAGCAGCAGCCCCAGTGGTATATACAGCAGCAGCTCCAGTAGTTAGTATACAGCAGCCCCAGAGGTATATACAGCCCCAGTGGTAGTATACAGCATCCCCAGAGGTAGTATATAGCCCCAGTGGTAGTATACAGCATCCCCAGAGGTAGTATACAGCAGCCCCAGAGGTAGTATACAGCAGCCCCAGAGGTAGTATACAGCAGCCCCAAAGGTATATACAGCAGCCCCAGTGGTAGTATACAGCAGCCCCAGAGGTAGTATACAGCCCCAGTGGTAGTATACAGCAGCCCCAGAGGTATATACAGCCCCAGTGGTAGTATACAGCAGCCCCACAGGTATATACAGCCCCAGTGGTAGTATACAGCAGCCCCACAGGTATATACAGCCCCAGTGGTAGTATACAGCAGCCCCAGAGGTATATACAGCCCCAGTGGTAGTATACAGCAGCCCCAGAGGTATATACAGCCCCAGTGGTAGTATACAGCAGCCCCACAGGTATATACAGCCCCAGTAGTTAGTATACAGCAGCCCCAGAGGTATATACAGCCCCAGTGGTAGTATACAGCAGCCCCAGAGGTATATACAGCCCCAGTGTAGTATACAGCAGCCCCACAGGTATATACAGCCCCAGTGGTAGTATACAGCAGCCCCAGAGGTATATACAGCCCCAGTGTAGTATCCAGCAGCCCCAGTGGTAGTACACAGCCCCCTCTCTTTAATATGCGTCCCGCAGTAGTAATAAACAGCCCCCCCCCTCCTTATCAAGGCCCCCCCCCGGCTGTGGCAGCTGTGAAAATAACAAACAGTTTATACATCACCTTCCGACGCAGCTCTCCGCTCCTCCGGTCCTCAGCATCTCCGCTCGCCGGCTTCTTCTTCCTTGATGTGCCGGCTTGTGACCGCGCGCAGGAAATGACGTCATCTCCTGCGCCCGGTCACATGACACCGGCACAACAAGGAAGAAGAAGCCGGCGAGCGGAGATGCAGAGGACCGGAGGAGTGGAGAGCTGCGTCGGAAGGTGATGTATAAACTGTTTGTTATTTTCACAGCTGCCACAGCTGGGGGGGGGCCTTGATAAGGAGGGGGGGGGCTGTTTATTACTACTGCGTGACGCATATTAAGGAGAGGGGGCTGTGTAGTGCAATATGCACGGCATCCCCCCGCCGCTGATGGACGGGGGGATGCCGTGCATATTCATTGCACTAATGAGGCGGCCCCACGTGACCGCCTGCGGTCACCGCGGCCCCCTCCTGCCTCCTCCAGCCCCCGGTCACAGCTCCCCCCCCCCACAGCATACCGTATTGACCCGTGTATAAGCCGAGGGGGGGACTTTTCAGCCCAATTTTTGGGCTGAAAAACTCGGCTTATACACGAGTATATACGGTAAGTTGTATACAGAAATATAGAGAAAATAGAAAAAAACAACAGAGAGCAATACAAGAAAAAGTCAAATCAATTCTTTTGGTAACTTTTGCTTCTCAGTAAAGAATGCAGCTCGATATGCCCTGTGAACACATCTTACAAAAATTGCATAAATCACAGTGTAGAATCGTCTGTAGAAATATGCCGAGGATAGTGCCATGGAAAGAAAGAAAGAAAGAAAGAAAGAAGGAAAGAAAGAAAGAGAAAAAAGAGAGAAAGAAAGAAGAGAAAAAAGAGACGAAAGAAAGAAAGAAAGAAAGAAAGAAAGAAAGAAAGGAAGAGAAAAAAGAGAGAAAGAAAGAAAGCAAGAAAGAAAGAAAAAAGAGAAAGAAAAGAAGATTAGGAAAGAAGGAAAGAGAGAAAGAAAGAAAGAAAGAAAGAAAGAAAGGAAGAGAAAGAAAGAAGGAAGGAAGAGAAAGAAAGAAGGAAGGAAGGGAAAAGAAAGAAAGAAAGAAAGAAAGAAAGAAAGAAAGAAAGAAAGAAAGAAAGAGAAAGAAAGAAGGAAGGAAGAGAAAGAAAGAAGGAAGGAAGAGAAAGAAAGAAAGAAAGAAAGAAAGAAAGGAAGAGAAAGAAAGAAGGAAGGAAGAGAAAGAAAGAAAGAAAGAGAAAAAGAAAGAAAGAAGGAAGGAAGAGAAAGAAAGAAAGAAAGAAGAGAAAGAAAGAAAGAAAGAAAGAAAGAAAGAAAGAAAGAAAGAAAGAAAGAAAGAAAAAGAAAGAAAAAAGAGCACAGCAAGACACTGTAGCGATCTATTCGCCATTTGTAGAATGTGACATCACATGCTTCTTAGTATGCTTCCTTGTGGTAGTAAGCTACCAGCCGGGTTGTCCTGTACAACCTTGCTTATGCCAACAGCAGCATTTCTGGGAATAGACCTCGCAACTCCAGGACACTGCAGAAGAAGTCAAACTCCTAGGAAATTACTCAGATAGGTTGTTCTGAGCTATTCATAAATATAAGTGTGCATATTGACTTCATTAGCTTACTAAAGCAGCATTAATTATCCACTACAGCACCCACGCTTATGTTGTTATTAACAAGGGAAATAACATTCGTTGACTGATTTATTCTATTGGTACTATATTCCCATCATTTCCAGACCGATCAGGTCCAGAGCTGTACTTTAACAGAGTGGGCAGTCAGATCCACTGTGTTCAATGGGAACCAACCACCTCGGATGACCCTCATACACTGTTAATATGTGCCCCTGCAGCCTAGTAAACCATTTGCAGCACTGCTTTTGTGTGAAAAGTGGCTGCAGTAGAAGTGAGATAATGATGTTATACACTTACATGCCTGCGTACTTGAGGGCGTCTCCCTGTGTGTGCTGGGACTTGTGTGCTGTGCTCATCATGCCTGCTCTCCCCCTCCCTTATGCACGCCCCCTCTCAGCCTGCTATACTGTGTGAGGCTGATTGCATCATAAAGGGGGTGGGGCTACCGGGATGCCGCGATTTAGCCCCGCCCCTTTATGACGCAATCAGCCTCACATCACTATAGCAGGCTGAGAGGGGGCGTGCATAAGGGAGGGGAGAGCAGACATGATGAGCACAGCCCACAAGTGCCAGCACACACAGGGAGACGCCCTCAAGTACGCAGGCATGTAAGTGTATAAAATCATTATCTCACTTCTACTGCAGCCACTTTTCACACAAAAACAGTGCTGCAAATGGTTTACTAGGCTGCAGGGGCACATATTAACAGTGTATGAGGGTCATCCGAGGTGGTTGGTTCCCTAAAGGAAAGACACTCCTGTACAGTATACCACTAGCACCTCATCTCCATTCTTATCTATCCTGTTAGGACAATGTCCCCATCATTAGCAATCTGTTAAACCTGGTGATTTTCTAGAAATGACATCCATTTATTCCAGGTTCTCAATAGGAAGTGCAGTAGCTCCAATAAATTTCCTTTACTTATTATCCAGCTGGCTATCGCTCAGGGCCATCTTGCTTCCTGCAGCTCCAGTACCTTTTTATGCAGTGCCAGTGATTACAATTGCTTTTACTACACACTGTATCACTTTTCCCTGACCAAGGGACATCAGATCTAGGATAACTGGTGTATATACACCATTGTATTTCTTATGATTTAAATACCATACATTAAAGTATACTCTGCAAAAATAGTATTGTATAAAATCTCCAGAAATTGGTAACAAATGACTTAAGAATTGAGAAAGGGAATACAAAAATTCTCTGACTGCCCGTAAAACGGTGCGACCGGGATTATAAGGGAAGCCTTTCTGAGTGGGACACGTAATAAGTTAAAGCTTTAAGTGCTTTAGCTCGAATAGCAACCATGCAAATGCCAATATTAGCATAAATGGACTGATTCCTGTTTGAGAAAATGAGAATACCAGAGACTTCTAATTTTGAGCAGGAGTTTAGTTATTCCTCTATTATTATGGCCTGCTATTTTTGTATGAGTTTTGAATTATTTTGCCATTTAAGAAATCAACAAGAAATCTAATATTCTGTTTAGACAATGTATCCAAACAGAATTTTGATGAATTTTGTTTTAGCTTCATGTTATAGTAATTTTTTTTATTTCTTCTTTTCCATGTGTCGTGCAGCATTGTAATACACTGTAAATTGAAGAAAGTGGTCATATGAAGCGCCATACATCCGTTTCTGAATGCAGTTGGTAGTGCAGAATCACAGCAACAATGTGCTGAATAGGAAATATTGTATTTTTATTACGCCAGAAGCATTTTTCTTAGATATTCGTGAATATAAGACAAGTAAACAAACATTTCATGAAAAATTTCAAAAATAGTTGTACCAAAGTGACACATACTTTTTCTCTGAAGATCTCAATTATGCTTAATTTCCTGGATACATTAACGCCACATAGCACCATCTGAAAATATTACTGGTAGAAATGAGCGGATCAGGCAAATTACAAGTTTTTCTCTTTACGCAAATCTTCATGGGACATTTGATTTGCAGATAAGGTATTGTACTAATATTGTATGTCCCTTATGCTCCTGGGTCTTATAATATCATAAGATGTGAAAATATATTTATACTAACCTTACCGCTCACCTCTCCTGCCCCTCTTCTTCCTCACTGTCATTTCCACATCTTCTTATCACCACTGCAAGTACTGAAATCCCAACCTCTCATGCTAGGCCAGGACTTGCAGCTCTGATGAGGCCTGAAAATGTTCTGTGCAAGACCATGAAAGGTCATGATGTCACTATGTCAGGCGTAATGTTGCACGCATGTCCAGAACCATCCTGGGTCTAATCAGAGTTGGAAATCTCTATCTAGCATGAGAGTCCCATGGTGTTCAGCACTTGTGTTCAGAAAATGTGGCATTGTCCAATCAGGGGATGGTGAAGAGCAGAGGGGGCAAGTAGGTGAGAGATAAGGTGAATAGTAGTATTTTTTAACCTTTTGATGGTCCTTAAATGTTCAGAATCCTTGAGAATGCAAATTGCAAAACAATTTTCATTTTGTTAAATGCAAATTTTTGACAGATTTGAGTAGAATTTGGTTTCAATATAATCACTCATCTTTAATTACTGGCAGATATATGGCTAACAGAAAATATTAGTACACATTTGTGTTACATAGCGCCCCCTTATGAACTTTTATGTCACATAGGGAACAAATTACCGTACTACCACATAATGGCCCTCAAAAAGAATAATGCCACATGTTTCTCAGAATAATATTGTCTAATATATTAACCTCTGAATACATTTAAGTGGTTGTCCAGCCTAAAACTAATAATTCTGTAGTCACTCGATGTTACTGCAGAATTATCAGCTTTCCCAGCGCATTCACTGAACACTGCAAGGGTTCGCTGATTTCTAAGCTGGAAACGGACCGCAATTATGCCGTGTGCATGTTTCCAGCAATAACATAACTAGCGGGCGAGGCCTTGCTCAACACAAGTGTATGAAATATGTGCGTTTGACTAGTGGGAGTGATGGCCTAATGGGTCCAACCTTCTTCCATACACTTGTATTGATCGAGGCCGCACACACTAGACAGGCGTTCTGGTCAGGAACATGCATATCGCATTTCCAGAATTATCAGTTTTAGATCAGACAAACCCTTTAATGAGGGTATAGTGCCCCTTACAAAAATGCCACACATACTGACATCTCATACATCATGAAATGGCTAGGAATCCTAGGAATGAAATTTTAACAATTGCTTCAACAAAACCAGAAAATAGTAACTGAACTCTCTTACCTATGTGCCTCAATAAATAAAATTGACCACCACATTCTGGCAAAATGAATGACTACCGTTGTGCCTACAGAACATACCAAGAAACAAATTGAGCGCTACGGTGTATGTGAACACTAAATATAGGAATTTTCAACGTCCTTATGGTTTTATGGATGATACTAATTATTATAGCCATTAGGCACATATAAATTGGTTAATCAGTGCCTCAATTTTATAAACATAGTCTATATAGTAGTGCTGCAATTCAAAATTCTAATCTTTACTGTTCACCTGAACCTTTGCGCTCTCAGTATTTCGATGGTTCTCCATAATTACAGATTAGAAACCAGCCCTCCATAGTCTGATCCTGCAGTTATACTTACTTCTACATGTCTCCTACAATATCTATAATATAAAAGCCGAAGGCCACTTCCGGAAAACCCGAAGGTTACTTCCATGATGGCCTCCGGACCATGGTGGTGACGTCACTAGTGCGGGGTAGCCGGGCGACACCTGGCTACAGGGACCGGTGGAGGAACGTTCCAGCCAGGAACGTTCCGCTTTCGGAAGTTCCGGCCAGGAACGTTCCCATCTGTCCCGGTGCCTCCTCTCTCCTTCACTCCAGCCTCTCCCGCTCCAGCAGCCTCTGCCCGCTCCAGCAGCCTCTGCCCTCTCCAGCCTCCCCTGTCCTCCCCAGCCTCCCCTGTCCTCTCCAGCCTCCCCTGTCCTCTGCCCTCCAGCCTCCCCTCTCCTTTGCCCTCCAGCCTCCCCTGTCCTCTGCCCTCCAGCCTCCCCTGTCCTCTGCCCTCCAGCCTCCCCTGTCCTCTGCCCTCCAACCTCCCCTGTCCTTTGCCTTCCAGCCTCCCCTGTCCTCTGCCCTCCAGCCTCCCCTGTCCTCTGCCCTCCTCTCCCCTCACCCCTCCCCACACCTCCAGCCTCCGCTCTCCTCACCCCTTCTCACCCCTCCAGCCTCCGCTCTCCTCACCCCTCCAGCCTCTGCTCTCCTCACTCCTCCTCACCCCTCCAGCCTCCACTCTCCTCACCCCTCCATATGCAATGTACAGTATGTGTATATATGTGTGTATGTAGGCACTTCCGTCACTTTGTCTGCACTTCCCTCAACTTTGTACACACACATACACACACACACACACTCCGCTATACTTACCACCGGCCCTGCGTCCGCTGCCTGGATCCTCAGTCGACATGTTGCCGCCCCCGAACTACTGGATCCAATATAGCATCCAAGATATCTCGCCAAACTATCCGGACGACATATTGGATCCAGTCGTCCGGGAGCGGCGACATGTCAACTCAGGATCCAGGCGGCGGGAAGACGCAGGGTCAGTGGTAAGTTATAGCGGAGTGGTGTGTGTATGTGAGTGCTGACCACTCTGCCCACGGCGCTGCACTGACCACTCTGCCCACGGCGCTGCGCTGACCACTCTGCCCACGGCGCTGCGCTGGCCACTCTGCCCACGGTGCTGCGCTGACCACTCTGCCCACGGCGCTGCGCTGACCACTTCTGCCCACGGCGCTGCACTGACCACTCTGCCCACGGCGCTGCGCTGACCAATCTCACCGCACTCACTACTAATCACTGAGCCACCGCGCAGTGCTAACCACTGAGCCACCGCGCAGTGCTAACCACTGAGCCACCGCGCAGTGCTAACCACTGAGCCACCGCGCAGTGCTAACCACTGAGCCACCGCGCAGTGCTAACCACTGAGCCACCGCGCAGTGCTAACCACTGAGCCACCCTGTACTCTGCTACCCACTGAGCCACCTGTATACACACAATTAATTTCACCGCAGTCCCCTAACTATTAGTAAATAAACTATATATGGATTCTAGACTACCCGATTCTTTAGAATCGGGCCGCCATCTAGTATTATATGAAATAATACCAAAAACGCCTTTGTTAACTACATGTGACTGTTTCTAATTACCTTCCTATACACCTTTGTCTTTATCATGAAAAGTTTGATTAATCATATAAATTACAGCATCAACAGATCATAAACGTCAGCCTATTTTGAGGATGTAAATTCTTACGAGGAGCCTCTTTTCGTTTATCTTGGATGTTGTACTGGCGTTGCTGATATTGAAAGTGCTCCAGATTCTGGTACATTGAGCTTATTAAATAAAGAAAAAGACTGATTTAAAATCTAGTGGAGGTTTAATTATGACCTATGTGGTTTTATTTCTTAAGCAAATCAATCTCTAGGCTGTGACGGTAAAAAATATGTAGGAGTCACTACATCTACACGTCGCTGCTGTGGACAAAAATAGGACATACCACAAATATAATTACTTTTCTATGGGCAGCACAGTTTTACTGTACATGTATAATTTACACTAGAAAGATCATAGAGGACTTGCTTTATTTGCAGCTTTGATATAAGTAGTAATCTTGGAGCTGCATTTTGATGAACATTGCTATTTTTGGGCAGTCACTTCTGTTCGTGCTCAGCTTTGTGTGATCATTCTCATCACTCTGGAGCACTGAACTGCCTTGTTAGTGCATGCTGTGATAGTTTTCTACACAGACTATTGGTCTATGTTGAAAATTGCTCATTTGTAATAGCATAGTAACCAGGGGCTGGCCGGTGCCTCTGGCCCCAGGCGGCAGTTTTGGTATGCCAGCCCTGAGTTGAATGCTATCAGAATTTTCGGATGCCGGGGGGAGTTAGTGTGCTAACAGAATTTTCGGATGCCCGGGGGGGGTTGGTGGTGCTAACAGAATTTTCGGATGCCCGGGGGGGAAGGGGTCGGTTTGCTGTCAGAATTTTCGGATGGATGCCCGGGGGAGGGGGGGGGGGTGCTATCAGGCCACCGCAGCTCGCTTACCATGTCCGCCGCCGTCTGCTGTTGTATCGCCACGCCGGCCGCAAAGCTCCGCCGGCCTATTTCTGTGGGGGGACGGCCCTAGATGTGGGCTATACCACCAGCCCAGGGGGCACTTGCCCCCCTGCCACCTTGGCCAGTCTGCCCCTGATAGTAACTTACTTTGGTCAGTGATCTTGTGTATAGAGACAGCACACTGACAAAGAATAAATACATGTGAAAAGACCCAAAGGGACATTTTTGACATTGCATAACCAGCACAGTGGGTGGTAGAAATCCCATGCCTACTATGCTTTTTTTTTATCAGCAGCGTAAAGTGGTGTGGCTTCCTCAGCTGCAGCATGTCAATATATGCTTGTGGAGATGCGAGTGTTCTCAGTGGGAGAACACACCAAAAATAGTCTGCACCCAAAACCCTGATTGTGGGTACTGATAGTGATTTCTCCCCCAGAGAACACTAGTGAAAACAAGAGACAAAACTAGTGAAAACAAGAGAAAACATGCTGCTTTCAGAATGCAGTATGTCGTGATCATGAGCACTTACCCTTAAAGGAAATTCAATCAGTATAATTTGCTTTCTCATATGAGAGCAGCAAGATGTAGGCAATGGGATCCTGGCTCCAACAATGTGTTACTTAGTTTACTGGGTTCAGCAGTTTTGACACAATCAGAGTTTTTAAATTTAGCATGTTGCAGAGTTCATAATGCTGCCCCCAACATCATCACACTCTCTATGTACAATGTCTATAGACAGTGAGCTGCTAATCTGATGACCTTTAGCTGACCTAGTTCAGCAATGATAATTTACTGAAGCTAAAACAAATGAGATGGATCATTGAAATCTGTGTGGTAACTCCAACAGCATGCTGTCCTAAGATTATATAGCGAAAACTGCAGACAGATTCCCCAAGGCTGTGTGCACACGATCTAGAGAAGTGTTTCTCAACTCCAGTCCTCAGGACCCACCAACACGTCCTGTTTTCAGAATTTCCTTAGTATTGCACAGGGGTTTGAATTATCCCCAGTGCAGGTGATTAAAGTATCATCTGTGCAATACTATGGAAATCCTGAAAACAAGATCTGTTGGTAGGTCCTGAGGACTGGAGTTGAGAAACACTGATCTAGAGGGACTACATCCAGGACACAGTGCCTTCAGACCTGTGGGAACCTGCAGGTGAACGCAGGGACACTGCAGCCACCCTGTGCCCACGATCTGCATTGGGTGCAGGGCGGCCTTTCCCTACATTCACTCAATGGTGATCGCTTCCAACTCCGGAGCACGCAATTAACATGCTGCGAAGATGCAGAAGTCTGGCAACCTACATTGCAGGAGAAGCATAGGGATCATGGGATTTCTTGAAATCCCATCCACTATGCTGGTACTGTACAATGCAGCGTTTTGGACACAGCGGCAAAATGCTGCGTCCAAAAGGCTGCAATTCTTGATCATAAACACACAGCCTAAAGGGAATATGTCAGTTGGATCAACCCTTCTAATCTGTCTATATGAACATGTAGGTTGTGGAAAGGTGAATAAAATACCTTGATGTCTGCAATCTGATCTCTTATTGAAGGGAAATCCTTGTTTGCCTAATAAGTAAATGAGCTTTTCAAGTTCATGAGTAGGACATATATCTGCATGAGAATATGTCTCCAAAGGTTATTTTAAATGAAAGGGAGCATTACCAGTGTGAGACATGTAATGACTAACAGTCTGTTTTTATAATCTCTTACATCTTTGCAGTGAAATAAAATCTAATCCAATACAGCAGAGCTAACACTATACAACAGAAGTGAACTTTGTCTCATTACAAAAACATTTGCAGCTTCAGTCCTCTCACAGTGTTTCCGATTCCATCGTATATGTGAATAAAAAGGAGAAAATAGGGGCGCAATGTGAAATACCAAGCGACGGGTAAGTATTAAAAAGAGGGCCAATGGCCACTCAACTAGTGAGGTTGTGCACCTCTGCACAACCCCAGTTGAATGCTTCTGTTAGTAGGACCAGGTCTGCCACCGGAAGCCCTGCTTGTCTCCCCTGCCACTGCTCCCGCGCTGATTCCAGCCACGGTCACGTGACCAGCCAAAATCAGAAGTACGTCACCACAGGTCCTTCAATGTAGATGCTTGTTGCCATGTGACACCAGGTCCTTTTGCCAGGAGATATATAACCTGGAACTGCTCCTGATGATTGTCCCTCAGCGAGGGATGGAAACACATAAACTTTGTTGTAGTGGTCTTTTGGAGTGCTGAGTAAAGGGGTGAATAATAGATATAACTCGTGCAAGCAATAACAAACCTTTATTGCCCTTTACAGCTCCACAATGTGTTTCAACAGGAGGTGCCTGTCTTCATCACGTGACTTTTATTCACCCCTCATCCCAGTGCTCCAAAAGACCGCTACAAGATAGTTTATGCGATTCCATCTTATAGGCAGCCAGTGTTATGGAAGGGCTTCTTATATAGTTTGAAATAAACACTGTGAATTTATTGTTGTACACATAGATTTTCAATAAATACCCCTGGAGAAGGGTAAAGAGTATAATAATGAGTCTGTAATTAATGCCACATTATATAAAAAAACGGGGTGAGTTAGCGCTGGGCACCAAGTAACTATATATCCAGTATTTCATTACATATCTCACACTGGTAATGCCCCCATTTATCTAAAATTAGCCCTGGAGCCAGATTCTCATGCAGATCAGTGCCCAGCCCAAAGATCTTAAAAGAGTTCATTTACATATAAGAAAAATGTGGATTTCTCTGGAAGGTCGGTACCTGCGGTTGTGTCGGCTCCCAGAACACCCAGCGGAGGGCAAGTGTTCAATTTTTATTATTTTTAACACATTTGGATTAGTTTAATTCGGGTTTCGCAGTGTATAGTAATACACTACGAAACTGAAAAGGGGCTGTCACACATGTCACACAGGGGAGGATTCTTAGCCCCTTGTGTGACATAACATCCCGCAGCCCCGGCATATTCCCGCTGGAATTGAGCATTGTCTAAACGGCGATGCGTAATTCCAGTGGGAATAATGGGCTCCTACGGAAGAAAGCGCGGGCACAGGTGCGTAAACAATTTACATGGTCATTCTTTTTACCTGCGCTTTCTCTCATAAAAGCGCATATTTTTATGCATTGTCTGAACAGCAAAAGTGAACTTACATTCACTTTGCCGACAGACACAGATGCACTTGCACTTTTTTGAAAAGAGCGATCAAAAAAGGGCAGTGTGTTAGGGATGGGCGAAGCTACTCGCTAGGACTCGTTACTCGGCGAGTAGTAAGGGACTCGCAGGACTCGGTAATCTGCGAGTTTCCCAGCGTTTACTCGCACGAGTCCAATGCAAATCAATGGCAAACGCTGACAAAACTAGGATTGCCATTGTCTTGCATTAGACTCGGCTACTGTGCCAGTGATAGCAGGGAAACTCGCAAAGTAACTGCTGTTACTTTGCGAGCGAGTCCAGCTGTCTTCTCTGTGCAGGCTGCCGCAGCTCCAGGGTCCTAGAGCCCGCCTGCTCACAGAGATGATGTAGCAGTGCTGAGATTGTTCTCAGTCTGCTCATTCCCTGTGCATAGACATCTATATCTATGCACAGGGATGTAGCAGAGAGGACATCGCGTTTTGGACTACGTCGGACGGAAGAGGTTTTTTTTAATTAAAGATGGAGTCCCTAATGGCTTTTTTTTTTATTTCTAATAAAAATTTTTCTCTATATTGTGTTTTTTAACCCTTTATTGGAGATTCTTACTGGCCGGGTCAAACGTGGCCTGACATTAAGAATCTCGGCCTTAATACCAGCTTGTATAACAAAGCTGGTATTAACCCCTTTATTACACCAGGGCCGCTGGAAGAGCGGGGTTCAGCGCGAGAGGATGGCGCTTCAATGAACGCGCCATCTTCTGGGGCGGCTGCGGGCTGCAATTTGCAGCGCGGGGTGCCCAGAAAGCTTGGGCATCCCTGCGCTGCGGATTCCAGCCCCCAGCTGCTTAGCTGTACCTTGCTAGACATAGAAATTGCGCGGAGCCCCACGCATTTTTTTTTAATTATTTCATGAAATTCATGAAATAATTAAAAAAAAGGGCTCCCCTATATTCTTGTGTCCGCCCAGGTACAAATAGGCACCTGGGGGTTGGGGGCAGCCCGTCGCTGCCTGCTGGATCCGGCTGGTTCCAGAAATACGGCGAAGCCCACGTGAAATTTTTTTCTGACAAATCCATAACACAATGTAAATAAAAGGGACTGCATCTTTATTAACCCCTGGACCATGGGCGAGGGGTTAATAAAGATGCAGTCCCTTTTTTAGGATTGTTTTATTGATTTTTCAGAAAAAAAATTACATGGGCTTCGCCGTATTTCTGGAACCAGCCAGATCCAGCAGGCAGCGACGGGCTGCCCCCAACCCCCAGGTGCCTATTTGTACCTGGCCAGACACAAGAATATAGGGGAGCCCTTTTTTTTAATTATTTCATGAATTTCATAAAATAATTTAAAAAAAATGCGTGGGGCTCCGCGCAATTTCTATGTGTAGCCAGGTACAGCTAAGCAGCTGGGGGCTGGAATCCGCAGCGCAGGGATGCCCAAGCTTTCTGGGCACCCCCCGCTGCAAATTGCAGCCCACAGCCGCCCCAGAAGATGGCGCGTTCATTGAAGCGCCATCCTCTGGTGCTGAACCCCGCTCTTCCAGCGGCCTGGTGGCGGTGGCACGCTGGGTAATAAAGAGGTTAGGGCCAGCTTTGTATTATCAGCTGGCCCTAAGCCCGAAATTTATGGCAGTCACGCCAATATTAGACATGACCGCCATGAATTTCTATTAAATTGTTTTAAAAAAAACACAACACAGAGAAAATTTTTTATTAGAAATAAAAAAAAAAGCCATTAGGGACTCCATCTTTAATTAAAAAAATCCTCTTCCGTCCGACGCTGTCCAAAACGCGATGTCCTCTCTGCTCATCCCTGTGCATAGATATAGATGTCTATGCACAGGGAATGAGCAGACTGAGAACAATCTCAGCTCTGCTACATCAGGCAGCAGGCGGGCTCTAGGACCCTGGAGCTGCGGCAGCCAGCACACAGAGCAGACAGCAGGACTCTTATCTGTGCGAGTTTCCCAGCGATTACTTGCACAGTAAATGAGTCCAATGCAAATCAATGGCAAAACTAGGATTGCTTCAGGCTGAAGCTTCCGAGACACATCTGTGATTTGTAAATCGCACACTACTCGCTATTACTCGCTTCCCCATTCATTAACATTGGACTCGCTAGACTCGCAACGAGTAGCGAGTCCCGGGCTCGGACTCGCTAGAGTCAAGCGATTCCGAGTAATTTAGGATTTGCCCATCACTACAGTGTGTGAACGTAGCCTCAAATAGCTATTTATTATTCCTTTTAATAATATTGTAATAGTATTATATGTGTTTTTTTTCTGGCCTCGTGAATCCAACACTAGGCTAAAGGGGTGTTCCTAACTCAATAAGACATGTCGTTGGTTTATGTTTGGTGGGCAGAAAACTCTTGGACTCCCGTCAAATTCGAGAATGAAGGGGTGCATAGGTGTTTTTGGATCCAACCACCACATAGCTACAATAAAGTTTCCTGCCAGTCCGGGTGTTAGAAACACTGCTGAGCAGGAAGAAGTACTGTAAAAGGATATTTTCAGAGCCTTTGGAATTTTACTGTAAACACAATAGAGTTTTCATTGTGAGCTAATTCAAAATGAGAAATGATATATTATATTATTGCTTTAAGGAATTAAATAATGTATGGTAAATTAGATACATTAAAAGCTCCAACACATCTGCCACAACAATGACAGCCAAGAGAGACCATCATTCTTTACTGAATAGGAAGGTGTGTTAACAAAAATGAGTCAATGGTAACAGCCCAGACTTTCTGCACTTAATTAATGACAAACGTGGTGTTCGGACTCGAGGTGCGATTATTTAGATGAGATTGACTGAACTGAATAGCACTTTTTCACACTAATCTCTGCAGCTTCTTTTCTGCTAAGAATATTCCTGTGATGTGAATTATTTCCAAACTTACATCACTAAAGTAATGAAACAAGTAAAATCCATATGAGTGGGAAATCCTACTAGTCACATTAAGAAATGTTCAGGGTACCGTCACACCTATCCACATCGCCGGAGATATCGGTTGCGTTGCACGGGAACGCGCACATTTTTGGCATCCTGCAACTCACCGGCGATGTTACAGGCGCCATCGCCGCTGGGGTGTCCACAAACCCCAGCGGCGATCATGTAACATAGGAACCTATGGCTCCCATCGCCTGTAACATAGCCGATCGCCATGTTACATGGGGCGATGTGTACACATCGCCACAGAGTGCTCGCCTGGTTTCAGAGTGCTGCGAAACCAGGCGACCACTCTAAGGCGATTTTTCGGGTCATTATCGCCCCTTTACACTAGGCGACGCACCGGCGCTGTCGCCGGCGATAGGCCATGCCCCTGCATCACCTGTGAAATCGCCGCCGATGTGTCTAGGTGTGACGGTACCCTCAGAGTTGGGTACAAAGCCTTCACATTGTGCACTGACAGCAGAGGCTTGATCTTTTCATGGACAATTCAAATATGGCCGTTTACAGAAGAAGGAGCTTGTAAAAGTCACCAGAATGTTCTCAGCATAAATTACCATGGGGTTTCTTTGGGCCCATTCTCTGTTAAGACATAAATCTATTGTTTCTTTCAGTAAAACCACTGGAGGTATTTACCATCAACAATGAACTATGTGGACATGAGGTATAGGGGGTTTTCCATGTCCTAAAAAATTTCTATCATAAAACTAATTTTAATTCTTAATTAAAGACCATTGCAACTATTTTTCATTGTAAACGATTCTATCATGCATTCGAGACTTCCTGGTTTAGGATCTGTGAGAATGGCAGCTTAAGGGTAAAGCCACACTGGGGTCAAACTCGCGCGAGTAAAAAGCGAGAAAATCTTTCTTTGCACTTGGACCAATGTTAAACAATCAGGACATATTGGTTACTTTTTCCTTCATTGAACTCGTACTGCGAGCAAAATCGCAGCATGCTGTGATTGCATGCATATATGGTAGGAGACTTGCCGTTGTAATATCTCTGGGTGTGATAATCGCATTGTACTCACATGACTGTCATGCATCAAAATTGCTCTGATTATGCATATGCTAGTGTGCCTCTATCCTTAAAGGGATCCTGTCACCCCCAAAACACCTTTAAAGCTATTAAAACCTGTCCCTACAGCATATTAACACTTTCCCTACACTCTTTTTAGCTCCTAAATGCAGTAAATGATATTGCATAAAAACGTTTTATAAGTACCTGCTTAGTGATGATAATGAGTGACTATGCTATTCATAGTCACTCATCAAGACTGCCCCTCTGCTTCATAGCACGCCTGAATAGGCGTGATCTACATCCAGGATTCAAAATCGCGCGTCCCTTCTGTGCCCTGTGTCGTAGGAGGCTGCAGTGTGGCTTGTGACGCGATCCGCGTCATTCCCGGCGCCCTGTGACGTATTTACAGCGGCGCCGCGCTGTGAGCTTCAAAATGCGCACTGCGCATGCGCATTGGGCATGCGCAGTGCGCATTTTGAAGCTCACAGCGCGGCGCCGCTGTAAATACGTCACAGGGCGCCGGGAATGACGCGGATCGCGTCACAAGCCACACTGCAGCCTCCTACGACACAGGGCACAGAAGGGACGCGCGATTTTGAATCCTGGATGTAGATCACGCCTATTCAGGCGTGCTATGAAGCAGAGGGGCAGTCTTGATGAGTGACTATGAATAGCATAGTCACTCATTATCATCACTAAGCAGGTACTTATAAAACGTTTTTATGCAATATCATTTACTGCATTTAGGAGCTAAAAAGAGTGTAGGGAAAGTGTTAATATGCTGTAGGGACAGGTTTTAATAGCTTTAAAGGTGTTTTGGGGGTGACAGGATCCCTTTAAAGAGGACCTCTCTCCAGGTCAAAAATGATGTGTTTTTGCTCTAATATTATTCCTACTGTGTCCCTGAGTAATCAGGTTTTTTTTTGTTTCTTTTTCAAATCCACCATCCTGATCCAAACATAGGGGCCTTTTTATTTTGTGCAAACTTTTTTGGCCTTTACAAAAGGGCTCAGAGGGAGTTAATGCAGGTCAGCTGAAAGACATCTCTAGAGAATCCTGGTGAACAGTCACCTCTTATGGTGAGTTTACACACACCAATCATTGTATCCAATCTCTGAACCAATCTCTGGTTGCAGTGAAATCATGGACAGATTGCTCCATGTTGTACACAGCCACAAAATGGAACTATGTGTCCATGATTTCACTGCAACCAGAGATTGGTTCAGAGATTGGATACAATGATTGGTGTGTGTAAACCCACCATTAGTAAAAACCATAAAAATTAGCAAGGAAAAATAGGCCAATACCTCTGACATCATATTGCAAACCTAAAAAAAATCAAAATAAAACTGCAGTAAAAAATGACCTTTTGAAATCCTTTTAATTAATTTCCAATCTAAGTTAAAGAAAACAAAGCTCACCGCACTGTAGATGATTTCAAAGCTCCATCTCCAATGTCATAATAGGTTCACGTCCTTCAAGTCTTGCCTGCAGACCATCCAAAATAATTAATAGGAAAAGACGGCACTTTATACCAATCGATATAAAATTCTGAGGTGCTTGTTTATTAATCCATGATCAAAAACGTAATATTGCCATTTCGGTTTGTTGTTCTACCATTGCTCCTCAGCAGCACGCCCACTGTCTTGGGGTTATATTTGACTCGGATCTCTTCTCTCCCCACATCTGGTCATTCTCTCGCTCATGTCACCTACACTTCAAGAACATCTTTAGAATTCGACCTTTTCTTACTGTTGACTCTGCAAAAACTCTATTTGTCAGCCTTATTCATTCTCATCTGGAATACTGTAATTCTCTACTAATTGGTCTCCCTCTTACTAAACTCTCCCCTCCCCAATCCATACTGAATGTGACTCACTGTAGCCGGGGTGTGCACGTCTCGGGCTGTCGCTGCTCCCTGTCACGGTACCGCGCCGGGGCTGTGTGGGCCCGGTGGTCCAGATCAATAAAGTTGGCTGAACAGATAAGGGGTTAATTCTTGTCGTGACGCCACCTGAGGGAGTTCCGGTGAGTTCACCGGCGCTGCTTGGGCCTCAGGGGGATGGAATGCACAAGATGGGACGCTCCCCACAGGACGAGCGGGAGTCCCGGAGCCAGAAGCTGCACAAGATGTTGTGAGGCAGCTTAGTTACTCTTAGTACGCGGGATTAAACAGTTCTGAAGAAACACAGGACACTGATAGTCTCTGTAACGGGTATTTTACTGTAACCAGCATGTGATACATGGTATACAGGTAACGGGTAACAGACTGGGTGGACTTGGCAATGACCCGTGTTGTCTCAGAGCTCCGCGGTGTTCCTCCAATCTAAGCTTGTTCTAGGTCAGTTGCCGATGTCGCCTTAGTGTGCAAGTTGAGTACAAATTGCTACTTAAATTTCCCTGCCGGTGTGTACGTTCGGTGTGAGGGTAGCCTGGGTCCTTTTGGTGGGTACTCGCTGGCAAGACGGCTCTGTTTGCGGCGGCGGTGGGGTACTCCTGTAGAGCGGTGCCTCCACTCCTAGTTTGCTAAGCAGTGGTGAATAACTTGCTTGCTTCGGAACCAGTGATCTGGTTGTAGATGGGCGCGGGTGTATTTTGACCGTAGATGTTTGCCAGAGTCCGGTTGTTGAGGCACCGGGTAATGGCGCCAACGGTAAGTGGTTTAAGGGCTGCACGGGACTGTGCAGAGCCCCCATCTCCTAGCTCCTCCCGACCACTTCCTTCTCCTTCCTCCTTCTCCTACATTCTCCTCTCACACACTACTCCTACACTCCGCCCACCAGGACCATATTGGCCCTCTATTCTGATGTGCATGTGGGTATGGAGCTCTGAGTTTAACCATGTCATCGCTTCGTCAGAGAATATTGCATCTGCAGTCTGGGATGCAATACACTCCTGTGACGCACTCGTTGCAGGGCGCAACAAATGCAGCAGCCAGGATCATATTCTGAATCTTCTATCCTGTGCCAGTCATTGCACTGATTGCCAATCCGCTATAGAGTACAATATAAAATTATCTCTCTCATCCACAAAGCCCTCCACAGTTCTGCACTGCCCTACATCTCCTCCCTCATCTCTGTCTATCGACCTACACGTGCCCTCCGTTCCACAAGTGACCTAAGACTGACACCAGCTACAATCGAACCTCCCACTCCCATCTCCAAGACTTCTCACGAGCTGCACCAATTTTCTGGAACGGATTAGCAAAAACAATTCAATTAATTCTTAATGCCAATAGTTTTAAGCAAGCCTTAAAAACCATCTCTTTAAACTGGCCTATCACCTTACCTCACTTGTTTAACTATCTTCCCTTTTCCAAATCTGGCATCTTGTGTCATCTGTCTGCACCCCCATGCATATTATAGCACTTTATCTTTACTGTACAGATCCTGAACGGTGACTGGTTCATGCATCGTTACGTGAATCCCCTATTTATTAAATTGATGGCTGGATCATATGAGATGACACTTTTTACCATTTACCTTTTGTGCCTCCCTATTTCTTCATAGATTGTAAGTTTGCGAGCAGGGACCTCACTCCTCATGGTCTTTGAAGTTTTTGTTACTCTGTATTGTCTCATATTATCTGTACATGTCCCCTCTGAAAGGGGAAAGTGCTGTAGAATATGTTGGCGCCATATAAATAAAATTATTGTTAATTATTATTATTAATATGTAGACACATCATGTGAAGACAACTGACAGGTTTCTGGTGATACTTCACCTTTAATCATCATTTTTTCATGTGAAATAATTTCCAATCTAATTCACAGTTGATTGCTCAAACTTGCCTAACAAATTGCAAAAAAAAAAATCACACAATTTTTGGATTTTGCTGTAGAATTTTCACTGCAGAAGTTCTTCAGTTCAAATGTCCTGTTGAATGTATCTGCAGTGGGCCCCATGGCCGTGGGGTACTGAGAACCGGGCCAGTCAGTTCTTTGGGGGATCACAGTGGCAGTGAACCGACTCTGTTACCCTGGGCATGGAGTAAAGGGGATATTTACAGGGGATATTCATGATGCCACCTGTGGTACTCAGCCATGGGTGGCCAACGCTGCAGAGTATGACCACTGGGTAGATAGTGGTGCAGCTGGGATGGTATAGCTCCCCACAGGTGGAGCAGGGCCTCAGGGATGGTGTGAACACTCTACAGTGGCGGTGATGGTCGTTGGGGTGCAGGACAGAGGGCATAGTAAATAACTGGAGGACACAGAAGGGTGCAGTTTCTGTTACTTTTACTTGGTAGTTGGTATTGCAGTTACAGGTGGTAGATGGGATCCGGCAAGCCTAGAAGCAGTCGGAGATTTCCCTCGGCAGGTAGGATTGGGGGTCTTCCTGCTGCGCTCTTCCTTCAGGTCCCTGCGGCTTGTAGCTATGCTATGGCCCTCATCCTGCATGTTGGTTGTTCCTACCCTGGGAGGCAGCTTAAGCCTCTCATGGGCACCGCCAGGCAGTAACGACCCTGAGATCTGGTACACTGCTGTGCCGCCAGGTGTTTGATGCGGCCCGGAGACTTGCAGTCTCCTGCCCTCCAGATTCGGCTGTCGGGGCATTCAGTACACGCACAGCCAAAGACTCTGGTGTCCTCTCTCAAGAGCTCTGCACCGGGGTGAGCTCTCACAGCTCCATTCCCCAGAGCACTTTTCCTCACATCCTCTCTCTTCCCTTCTTACACCTTACACTAAGGGTATGGACATACTGGTGTGAAAGTCAGATGACTGCAATGCGTGATTTTATCGCATTGCAGTCGGACCAATGTTATTCTATGTCAGAGAGCACATTGGTGAGTGTCGGAAGCTTTTTTTCTTATCCGGATAACAGATGAGAAGCAAATCGCAAAATGCTGCGACAGTATGTGATTCACGCGCAAGACTCGCCAATGCAAGTCTATGGGTCTGAAAAAATCACAGACAGCACATTGACAGCATACGGACCTCCGAGTGGCATCCGTTTTTTTCACTGATACATTATCATTCTGCAGCTGAGAACACTGTAAAATGTTTATACAGTAAATAGCTGCTGAAAGAAAAAACGGATTGCACACAGACAGCACTCAGATGTGATCTGAGAAAAATGTTGGACACTCGCATAGCAGTTGGATTTACAACGGAGCAAAATACGAATGTCACTCGTCCAACTCGTCTGGATGAGAAATGAACCGTTTTTATTCATGTCAGTGTGTTTCCACCTAACTAACTAACTAACTAACAACTAACTAACTAACTAACCCCTTTTCCTGGCCAGAACCAGGGCCCTAGTTGGGTTCTAGAGCTCCCCCTTCTGGCCTGGAGTCAGAAAAGTGATGCATGCAGTGTTAACTAGCGTGGGGATCTCCTCCTGCTTCCAGGTTTCCAGGCATGACACCACCCCTGTGAGGGAGGAAATGCCACTTATCTTATCAAGTGCTCCCCAAAGCTGTACTGGGCAGAGATGCAGAGGGTCCAAACTGTTGTACACAGGATGAAATAAGCAGCTAAATAGTATTGGCACCATTGAAATTATTGCAATTACACATTTTGTTATACACATGTTTATTTCATTTGTGTGTATTGAAACAATCACTGGTGGACACAGACAGAAAAGGGCCCCAATGCAAGAATAGTTTACTGGGCCCCTCTGCAGTCCTATAAGACATCAAAGTCCACAATTTCCCCTGCTTTGGATGTGGAAAACAACCCCCTAACCCTTGGGCCCCTGTGCAGCTGCACAGGTTGCACAAATTATATGTCCTTCCCTGGAAACAACACAAAAAACAGATAAAAGCAAATTGTATATCATTTCACAGAAAACTCCAAAAATGTCAGATAAAACTGTTGACACCCCAGAAAAATATTTGGTTGCACACCCTTTGGAATAAATAACTGCAGTCAATTGCTTCCTATAACCATCAACAAACGTCTTACACCTCTCAACTGGAATTTTGGCCCACTCTTCATTTGAAAACTGCTTAAAGTCTCTCATATTTGAATTGTGCATACTCCCAACAGCAATTTTAAGACCTCTCCACAGGTGTTCAATGGGATTTAGATCCAGACACATAGCTGGCACTTCAGAACTCTCCAATACTTGTGTCACGCGCTCAGTTGGCGCTGACATTGCTGAATGCTGCTGTGTATGTTTGTCTTTAAGAGCTGCATGGTTGATAGTTGTGAAAGTACCAGCCTCCTGTTTTGTGCTCCAGAACTGCATTCACTATTAGTTTCAACTGTAGTTGAGGGGTTAATGTGTGACTCACCTGGACTCCCCTTCCCCTAGCCTTTAAGTGGCATCTCCTTCCACCAGTGGTGCTGCTGATAGAGTTTCACTCTATGCCTGTAAGCCGTGCTTTCCTGACCTGTGTGTTTGTGCTGCTGAAGTCCTTTCCTTTGGAGTTGCTGTATCCAGTTCTGTGGAGGAAGGTGAGGGGGAAATAGCACAGGGCTGGTGGAGGAGTTTTAGGGAGAGGCTGGAGGCCTGAACCTTCTCACCTTTAGAGATACCTTCAGGATCAGGGCCTTTCAGGGTTCCTAGACTAGAGTTAGACTAGTCTTCCCTGGTCACCCTGCCCATAACTGCCATTCCTTCATCAGCATTCTCACTACACCATGACATTATCAGCAGCCCATACCTTTTCCCTTGAGTCACTATGTCTCAGACTGCCTCAGCTGATGCATTTTCTCACCTGATGCAGACCATCACTGAAGAGGTAACTGGTCTGCAGACTCAGGTAACGCACGACTTGCTGCAGCTGTTGCACTAACTGGCGTTGGCTCATTCTTAGGCCATGCCAGAACCTAAAGTTGCTCTTCCAGATAGGTTTTCTGGGGGAAAGACAGATTTTTTGTGTTCCGTGAAGCCTGTAAGCTTTATTTCAGGCTCCGGCCCTGTTCATCGGGAAGTGAGGAACAGCGGGTTGGGGATTATAGTCTCCCTTCTTAAAGGGGACCCCCAGACCTGGACCTTTTCCCTCCCGGCCGACTCTCCATTGCTACGGTCAGTGGACGGGTTTTTTGCTGCTCTGGCTCAGGTGTACGGTGAACCAGATAGGGTGATCTTTGCTGAGTCTAATCTCCGTAAACTCAAGCAGGGCACACTGCTCGGAGTTTCTGAGATGGGCGACTGACACTCAGTGGAACGACCCACCCTCCAGAATCAGTTCTGCTTGGGTTTGTCAGCTAGACTGCAAGACACCCTGGTTCAGTACGGCGCACCTGAGTCATTGGAGGCGTGATGTCCCTAGCCATATGGGTTGACAGAGACCTGAGAGAGAGGCCGAAACCTACTATGTCTCCTGTACCTATCCTTGCTGAGGAGACTATACCCGATGAACCCATGCAGTTGGGGGCAGTAGGTTCTCGTGTTAAACCTCCTGTGGATACTATTCACCAAGTGGGTGGAGCATGTTTTTTTTCTGTGGAAAATCTGGGTATTTTATTAAGGTTTGTCCACTTCGCTCCAAGACCACGCAGTCTCAGAAGCAGCCTACCCCAGGCCATTCAGAAGGAGATGACCAGAGAGTTTATCTTTCCTTCCTCGCTAAGTCTCCGTTCACACTGTCTGCCAAGGTGGTGGTGGATGGTAAAGCCAAGACTGTGCCAGTTCTGGTCGATAGCGGAGCGGGGGTCGATTTGATGGATTCTCATTTTGCTCAGGCTCATGGTCTCACCAGCAGTGCTTTAGTGAGACCCATTTCCATCACCTCGATCGACTCAGTTCCACTCAGCCAGAAGGTCCCTCCCAAGTGGTGTGTAATGTGAACTTGAGAATAGAAACTCTTCACCAGGAGGTTCTGTCCTGTCACCTCTTTGAGAACCTGCCCACCCCCATTGTATTGGGCCTTCCCTGGCTGGAGATACACAAGCCAGTAATTGCCTCGCTACAAGTATTTCTACTGTATTGGTTGCACCGACTCCTACCCTACGTCCAGAAGTGAATGGGAGTGAGCCTGGAAGAGGGGATGGAGTCCAGACTACGCCTCAGATGGTGGGTCTTAGCGTCGTTCCAGGAGGAGGGGCAGGGGAGGGGCGGTGGTTCCTGCTGTGCACTCCAGTGTGCTGCTGGGGCTCCTGGTTCTAGGGTCAAAGGACTGTTTCTGATATCAGCCATTTGTAATCCTGTGCTGTACCGCCTTGACCTACCCCCAGGTTTTGCAATCCTTAATGTCTTTCATATCTTGTCACTCAGAGGATGTGGACTTCTTTCAGATGTGCCGTAGTCGAGTCCGGAGGCCTCTTAAAAGAGGGATTACTGTCACACGCTTAGTTGGTGCTGACATTGCTGGATGCTGCTGTGTATGTTTGTCTGTAAGAGCAGCATGGTTGATAATTGTGAAGGTCCTGGCCTCCTGTTTTGTGCTCCAGAGCTGCATTCACTGTTAGGTTCAACTGCTGGTTGAGGAGTTAATGTATGACTCACCAGAACTCCCCTCCCCCTAGCCTTTAAGTAGCCTCTCCTTCCACCAGGTGGTGCTACTGATAGAGTTTCACTCTATGCCTGGAAGCCGTACTGTGCTGACCTGTGTGTTTGTGTTGCTGAAGTCCTTTCCTGTGGGGTTGCTGTATCCCAGTTCTGTGGAGGGAGATGAGGGGAGAATAGCGCTTGGCTGGTTGGAGGAGTTTTAGGGAGAGGCTGGAGGCCCGAACTTTCTCACCTTTAGATATACCTTCGGGATCAGGGCCATTCAGGGTTCCTAGACTAGAGTTAGACAAGTCTTCCCTGGTCACCCTGCCCATAACTGCCATTCTCATCAGCATTCTCACTACACCGTGACAACTTGTTTCCATTAATTTCTAGGTGCTTCTTGAAGTGTGTTTGGGATCATTGTCCTGTAGGAAGACCCGTGATCTAGGACAAAATTCAGCTTTCTGACACTGGGCACTAAATTGCGACCCAAAATTATTTCAGATTGCCTTGCAAACAGTCAAGGCACCCCATGCCAGAAGCAGCAAAACACCAAGAAAACATCTTTGAACCTCCACCATATTTGACTGTAGGTACTGTGTTCTTTTCTTTCTAGACCTCATTCCATTTTTGGTAAACAGTAGAATGGTATGCTTTACTAAAAACTCTATCCTGGTCTCATTTATCCGCTAGATGCCCTCCCAGAAAGTTTTTATCTTAAGTACATTTTAGCAAACTGCAGTCTAATTTTTTTATGTCTCTTTGGCGGCCGTCACACGCTACAATATCGAGAGCGATATTGTAAGCGATCACGTGCACGCGCGATCGCTAACAATATCGCTCACATCGCTGGTGAGCTGTCACACAGACAGACTCACCAGCGATGTGGACCAGCGAAATCGCTGGTAACTATGGTACACATCGGGTTACTAGGCGCCGCGCGGCGCTTAGTAACCCGACGTTTACCATAGATACCATCTCCCAGCATAGGCTCTGCCGCTGGGAGATCGTTCATCGTGGTGTCACACACCACGATGAAGCAGATTGAACAAGCGATGATCGCTTGATATGAGCTCCGGCTCACCAATCTGCGATTTAACGATCAAGCGATTTTACATTGTAAAATCGCTTGATCGCACGCAGCGATGCACAAACGATATCGCTTAAGCGATCAAAAAGCAGATCACTTAAACGATATCGTTCGCAATATTGAACCGTGTGACGGCCGCCTAAGTCAACTCAAGGAATTTGTATGTTCTCCCTATCTTTGCGTGGGTTTCCTTCGGGTACTCCAATTTCCCCCCACACTCCAAAAGCTTACTGATAGGATGATTAGATTGTCAGCTCCAATGCAGACAGAATTGCTGATGTATGTAAAGCACTTTGGAATTAATAGTGTGAAATAAGTGTGTAAATATTATTATTATTATTATTAACAGTGGGGTCCTTCTGAGTTTCCAGTCATAGCATTTCATTTCATTCAAATGTCGACAGAGAGTTCACAGTGACACTAATGCACCCTGAGCTTCAAGGACAGCTTGAATTTCTTATCCACTATCTGGATGGAGTATTCTGTGTTGCAACCTTTCATCAATTTATTTTGCCATCCACGTCCGGGGAGATTACCTACAGTGCTTTGGGTTCCAAACATTTGTTTATGTTGCACACAGTGGACAAAGGAACAAAAAGATCTCTTGAGATGGACTTGTAACCTTGAGATGGTTGATATTTTTCAACAGTTTTGGTTTTCAAGTCCTCAGACAGTTGTCTTTTTCTTTTTCAGTTCTCCATGCTAAGTGTGGCACATATAGACACCCTAGCAATGATTGAGTCAACTTCTCCCCTTTTTATCTGGTTTCAGGTGCGATCTTTATATTGCCCACACCTGTTGTTTGCCACAGGTGAATTTGAATGATCATCACATGCTTGAAACAAAGTTGCCCACAGTTTTGGAAAGGTGCAAACAATTTTGACATGGCTATTTTTGGAGTTTTGTGGTAAATTATATCCAATTTGGGTTTTTTTTCTCATCTTTTTGTGTTGTTCCAATATGCACAAAGGAAATAAACATGTGCATGACAAAACTTATGTAATTGCAATACTTTTCTGGGAGAAATACTTCATTTTCAACAATTTTAATTATGTCAACACTTTTGGCCATGAATGTATTTATATGAATAGGATGAGTCTGGTGCTTCATGCTGTATTTTTAAGGGAGTTTATTTGTTATTGTGGTGTTTTTTTCTATCTGTTAAGTACATTATTATTATATTTATTATAAATTATAAATTATTGTACAAATATAAATTAAAAAATAAAATTTAGTTTATATTGTGGGCAATGTGAATGGGATTGTTTTTTCTATCGGATTTGTTAGCCCTATCTTTGGATGGTGTTCATAGCAAAGGTACATAACAATTACTTTCAGACTGTAGATATGAGTGAACGTTTTTTAGTTTAGATAGTGACTTTTACTTCTTTCTGCAACTATTGTCTTCTGATAATTACTTATGTAGATAATCTAGCAGGAACATAATTTATGATGTTGGTTATGTGTTTATTATGGTTAATGAAAAGTGTGGTTTTGTAGAATTATACTTTAAGACTTTGGGAATAATACTTGCTTTGCTTGAAAATACTCCAATTTTTTGTAAAGTAGAAGTAGAAACCTCCCAGAAGTTATCCAACGTTCATCCAAAGTATAGTAAGATTTATAAAATCATTTATAAAATAATATAACATTTACTCTATGTTAATACAGCTTTATCCCAGCGTCATTAGAAGCCAGGGAAATAAATAATGCATTTCCGTTAAGAGACAATTACGTTGTGAGCTGACTGAGCCATTTAGGTTGAATAAATAATTGATTCCAGTTTTTGAAGATTATTTGTTTTCACTTGACCGATGATGTTGTGCAGAAAACTAGATCAAAGCAAAGTACACAGAAATGTTTGCAAATGGCTGTTGTGCTGAGAGCAATGGTTTATTATAACATGCAGAACTGTCACTGAACAGGCGTCTTTATTTCTTTTTATTCGAGGACATATTCAGCCATTTTGATGAACATCTTTATTTTACTTTTTTGAAAATGTTATATTCTCAGGTCATCATGATAAGAATAAAAGTTGATCTGTGAACAGACTTTTACACATTTTCTGGTATATCAATAAAATCTGTTAGGAGATGTTATCTACTTTCCACAAGCTAGACCCTGAGTTTTTAAAGTGGGGTCATGACTGTTTGACATGCATATAGAAGGTGGTTGGTTGTCTAGAAGGCGCAATCTCTTTACCCGGCCACACAATGTAAGTCACTTGACAGTAAAGCTTTTTCCATAAACAGCTTATATCATCTATCCTTTCACATCTGCGCTTTGCTGATGTTTCCGGCAGATCCGGCAGATGGCGCATATTCCAGATAACTGCTGACTTGCTGCCCAGATAGGTGGCCGATCCTATGCAATCTGCCGAATAGGCCACAAACATCAGCAAAACACTGATATGAAAGGAGCCTTATTGTTAATCTAACAACTTGTACTACAACCAATCACAAGAATTGGGGTGCCAATACTCCTGTGTCATTGAGTCCTTGTTCAGTATATACAAGCACTTTTCCATTCGCTGTTCATTAAAGGGAATCTGTCAGATGGATTTTTCTACCTCATATGATCATGCTCCCTCCATAGACTGTCCTGAAGCTCCTATCTTACACAACTGCCCCGGGGATCCCACTCCACCTACAGGGAGCGTAACCATCTGGTTGCCTTACCATCACCCCGGAGATATGACCCGCAGCTCCGGTAACCATACCGGAACCGTAGGTAGCGTCAGAAAGTACTTTTATTTTTATTATTTTTACTAACTCTTTTCAGCGACCACCAGGGCTACGGGACTGGGCACAGGCCCCCGTGACATCCTCCATGAATCAAAGCCCGGAACCGATGTACCCAATGGCCCTGGTACGGGACACTAACATAGCAAGTAAACAAAAGCACTCTTTGTGATAAGAGACACATGACTAAATGTTTTAACTTTTACAGCATGCTGTCTTCAGATTACATAGCAAAAACTGCTGACAGAGTCACTTTAACTGTCCATTAGTGTGGTCAGATATACTCATTTTTGCCTTTTTCACATATATGGCAGTTTTGGGCCTTTCATTCTTTACATAATCATTATTATTAGTTATTATTATAGCGCCATTAATTCCATGGTGCTTTACATATAAGTGTATACAAAGAAAAGTACAAGGTATACGGACAACATGTGGCACACTGGTACAGAAGGAGCGAGGACACTGTCCTCGAGGGCTTACAATCTATGAGAGGACGGGTGATGATACATTAGGAGAGGATAGAGTTGGTCGTGCGGTGGTTTGGTGACCGAAGCTTATAGTAGGTTGTAGGCTTGTCGGAAGAGGTGAGTCTTCAGGTTTCTTGTAAAGGTTTCCAGAGTAGGTGAGAGTCTGATATGTTGGGGAAGGGAGTTCCAGAGTATAGCTGATGCACGAGAGAAGTTTTGAATGCGGTTGTGGGAAAAGGAGATAAGGAGGGTGCAGAGGAGGAGATTGTGAGGGTAGGTATCAAGAGACCATGTCACAGATGTACGGAGGAGACAGATTGTGAATGGCTTTGTAGGTCATAGATGGGGTTTTAAACTGGGGCCTCTGAGAAATGAGCCAGTGAAGGGCTTGACAGAGAGGAGAGGCTGGGGAATAGTGGGGATACAAGTGGATTAGTAATCATACTTTTATCAGTGGATAGGATAAACATATTATTTATGAGATAACCCTTTTAAGGCTGGAGTTACACCACCATATGACTCATGCGAGGATCGTATCAAAATGAGCAGACTAGTAGCGGCTCTCCAGAGCTGAGCATGACAGCTTCATGTATTTCTATGCAGCTGTCATGCTCAAGTTAGGAGAACGACAGCCGGTCAGGGCAGAAACATGTGATCCTCACACGAGTCATATGGTAGTTTGACTCCAGCCTAATGCTATCTGCCGGTCTTTTCACTGACGATCTATTTGTTCAGCATCTCTTCTTGACAGTCCACCAGGAATGAGGATAGATATTTAAAAGTACTAAAAACATCCATTAATTTAAATCTCAGAAAAGAGCTCCAAAAAGCCCATGGATCTTTCATCATTCTCGTGATTATGATCTGTTCAGTCATTGCATATAAGTATATGATACAATTTCCCCATAGATTGTATCCAGATGAGTAGAAATTGTTGTGAATGAAGTTTGCTTATTGCTGGCCTTCCTCTTCAAACATTTTCACATAGAATTATGTAGTTCCACCTGATTTTCTCTGTCCAAGCTTTGGCTTTGGCACTGTAAAGCAGATGATAAAAAGTCGCTTACCCTTAACCACGATTTAGTGGTGTGCCTACCCACGAGTAATAAAATTCAGGTATCTGTATTGCAGGAAATTCTTGGGCAATTAATCTTTTTAATTATGGAGATAAGGATGACAAACTGATTGTATTATGAGTGGTAGATGGCATTTTCTGGTGATTACTCCTTGAACATTTATGTATGGGGTCACTATAAAACTAGTGTTTATTAGCTCTGATGTGAGGGACATTTTCCACGGCATCTTATAAATATAATGTCACTATGACAAAATTACTTTATAAATCAAAGCAATATGAACTTTTATAACCTACGCAATGCTTTCCTACTTAAAAATGTTTTACAAAGAATTAAGTGTAAGTGTTCTAGCAGGAAGCAAATGAAGCACTGGTGAATGTTAGAGCTAAAAGTAGAATGTTTTCCTACAACACATTTGGAGAATTTTAGCATTAAGCTTTTAGAGGTGAAAAACAGAGAAATTCTTTCAGCTGTTAATGCACAAATTTTATATAAGGAGAAGTTAGGTAAAATGAATACATCTCATCATTCATGAAAAAGTATTATTCAGAAATATTGGGGGAGATTTATTAAGGGCTGTCAAAATGGTGATGAAAGCACAAGAATCACTCTTGCTGAGGACCGCATGCTTATAACACTACTTCTATGTCCACTCATGAAGCCTCATGTTTATTCACTGCTTCCCCTGCTCACTCTCTGTGACAGCATCTGTGATTGGCTGTTGCAGACAGACTGCACCCTACCCATTGTGCCGGTGTCTGTGATTGGTTGCTATGCACATTACTGTATGGCAGCAAACCTGCTGTCTTTATATGTAAAAATAAAAAATAACTGGAAAAAATTGTGCAAGGCACCACTCATATTATTTCTCAGCACAGATAAACCACATGGCTGCGAGCTGCTGTCCCCAACCATGTGCATTATGTTGTTGTGCATTACCAATCCTGTAAGTAAATAGTTGAAAAACACAAACACAGAGAAAAATCATTTATTTAATATCAAATACATAGATGCCCTGTTTTATCCATTTATTAACACCAAACATACCCACACATTCAATCGATCACGCTCCACAGCTCTGCTACATCACGGTGAAAGGTGACATTAAAGTTACCGCTCACCATGTGCAATGCTCTTACACTGATGGTTCTGACAGTCAGTAAGGTACCCCAGCTGTGACTTCAGGTGAACTCAGGTCACTGCTTTCACAGCTGGAGTACCTCACTGATATCACTGCTCTCACAGCTGCAGCTCTCAGTGCTGTCAGTGTGCATGGTCAGCAGGTGCTTTAATGTCACCACTCACCACAATGTAGCAGAACGAGGGAATGTTATCTAGGGCAGAGGTTCCCAACTCCAGTCCTCAAGGCACACCAACAGTGCAGGTTTTCAGGATTTCCTTAGTATTGCACAGGTGATAATTGAATCACCTGCACTGGGGAGGATTCCAATTTCTAAGGAAATCCTGAAATCCTGCACTGTTGGTGTGCCTTGAGGACTGGAGTTGGGAACCTCTGATCTAGGGGACCGCATGTTGTAGACTACCATCAGAGCTGGGTATGTTTGGGGAAAATAGATGGGTAAAAGAAGGTGTATGTGTATTTTATTACAAATAAAGGATTTTTCTCTGTGTTGGTTTTTCTTAATTATCTACTTACAAAATTGATAATGTGGGGTCTCTTAGTAGAGACCTTTACATCACTAATCCAGAGCTTAATGTCAGCTGTGAATTCGCAGCTGCCATTAATCCCTTCTACTACCCTAATTGCCACCGCATCAGGGAAATACATACACTAATGTGTATGGCAACCAATCACAGACACTGGCACAATAAGTGGGGGTGCAGTCTGACTGCAACAGCCAATTTCAGATACGGTCACAGAGAGTGGATAGGGGAAGCAGTGAATAAACATAAGGATCAATGAGAAGATCTGGAAGTAGTGTTAAAAGTGCGAGGACCTTGGTAAGTATGATTCTACTGCTTTAATCATCATTTTGCTTTCTTTTACAGCCCATATGCCCTTACTGCCACCATTTTATACCGTAGCACTAAAATTTGGGTACCCATGGACTAATATGGGGTGCAGGATTCAGCTTAAGTTCAGATCAAGTCTGATCTCAAACCTGGACTTTTTTTTACAGTCGGATCTGCCAAGGACCAAAAATCTATAGGTTTGCCCATTTCTAGTGGAGACATCCAAAATAACTTGCAGAGAAAAGCACTTCTCTACTCCATTGAAGGAATAACATAATGAAACATGAGTCAAAAGTGAAGGAAAGGGAAAAGGGGAGACCGCTCCACCACCTGATTTCACCTGGATTCCTGCACTCGGTGTGGAGGTTTGGCCACCGCCCAGTAAATAATTTGAAAGGAAGAAACACCGGTGCTTGTCTTCTTTCTTTAGCAATCCTTAATTTTAAGTATTAAAATAGCGGGCGCTAGTACGCTGAAAATGTTTTAAAATTTTAATACTTAAAATAAAGGATTGCTAAAGAAAGAAGACTAGCACTGGTGTTTCTTCCTTTCAAATAATGAAACATGGACTCTGATAAGCCTGAGAAAGTTATAATATATATATATATTTATATATACTATCATACTGTATTTTTTCCGACTATAAGATGCACTTTTGAGAAGCCGTAAAATCGCAGAAAAGTGATGTGTGTTATTTTCACGGACCTAATCACTTGAATGAGTTTGGTTTGCAAAACAGTTTAAAAGCAAACATGTCTCCGTTTTTGTTTTTTTTGTGGACAACTGATATACAATAAAAATTAAACATGTCAACTTACCCCAGGACTATTTTATGTGTTGTTCACAAGAGTAATGTAATAAAACATGGACTTGTAAGTAGATGTCTGAATTAGACCTATGATAGATATCTTCACTGTGAAGCTACATAGTGTCTTATCTTCAATATTGTCTCATGAAAAGATATAATAAAAAATGTAAAGGTATGTGAGTGGTATATTCACTTTATTGATACTTTTTTGATAAACTGTATGTAAATGCATAAACTCGCTACTTGGAGATTCTTTTAGAATCATCAGTTTAGAGCAGAATTTCTAAGGCTCCTTTCACATCAGCGGCATTTTTTTTTCGTGGCTGCAAGTGCCGGATCTGCCGAATCCGGCAGAACCGCACTTGCCACATCGGACCGCAAGCCCCATAGACAATGCATGGGGCTTTCCGGATCCGGGCCGCAAGTCGGCCGTTAGGCATCAGATCCGGCATCACCTGCTGGATCTGCCACACATCAGCGTAAACCGCTGATGTGAAAGGACCCTTAGAAGATTCAATTTTTTTGTAGCATGCAGAAACCATCCTGTGCACTTGAAACACAAGCAGTTATGGTGTTAGATTAGAACAGTTATGATTCACTAAGCTCACATCTTGGAAATGTCAACTTCAAGGGAGGACAAATGAATAATGAATAGATGAGTCAAACGCTTTAAGTGTAAGGGTTCCTTTGCCACGTCTGTCCATTTATCCATTGTGCATGATAAACTCTCTCTTTGTGGCTGTGAAGTTTCTAGACTGTTGGAACATTTCAAGAGAAACAAGGGTTTTGGAAACTTTAAGTGAAAAATAATTATGATTTTCTAAGAAGGTTTGGCTTCACATTTACCTAATGCTTTGGGAGTTTAATAAGATTAATTTCTTGTATTTGTTTTTGTCTGTTGAACTTAGTTTCAGGGCCAAAGTCTGAAAGCTGGTGTCAAGACAATACGAGAAAAGTACCGTATATACTCGTGTATAAGCCGACACGTGTATAAGCCGACCCCCCTACTTTTGCCCCCAAAATCTGGAAAAACCTATTGACTCGTGTATAAGCCGAGGGTGGACCCCAGCACAGGTATACAGCCCCCAGCAGTGTGGTATACAGGCCCCCCCAAGTGGTATACAGGCCTCCCCAGTGGTAGTATACAACAGCCCCAGTGGTAGTATACAGCAGCCCCAGTGGTAGTATATAGCATCCCCAGCAGCCCCAGTGGTACTATATAGCATCCCCAGCAGCCCCAGTGGTAGTATATAGCATCCCCAGCAGCCCCAGTGGTAGTGTATAGCAGCCCCAGTGGTAGTATACAGCAGCCCCAGTGGTAGTATATAGCATCCCCAGCAGCCCCAGTGGTAGTATACAGAAGCCCCAGTGTTAGTATATAGCATCCCCAGCAGCCCCAGTGGTAGTATATAGCAGCCCCAGCGGTAGTATCCAGCAGCCCCAGTGGTAGTATATAGCATCCCCAGCAGCCCCAGTGGTAGTATATTGCAGCCCCAGCAGCCCCAGTGGTAGTATACAGCAGCCCCAGTGGTAGTATATAGCATCCCCAGCAGCCCCAGTGGTAGTATATAGCAGCCCCAGCGGTAGTATACAGCAGCCCCAGCAGCCCCAGTGGTAGTATATAGCATCCCCAGCAGCCCCAGGGGTAGTATATAGCATCCCCAGCAGCCCCAGTGGTAGTATACAGCAGCCCCAGTGGTAGTATATAGGAGCCCCAGTGGTAGTATACAGAAGCCCCAGTGGTAGTATATATCATCCCCAGCAGCCCCAGTGGTAGTATATAGCAGCCCCAGCGGTAGTATCCAGCAGCCCCAGTGGTAGTATATAGCATCCCCAGCAGCCCCAGTGGTAGTATATTGCAGCCCCAGCAGCCCCAGTGGTAGTATACAGCAGCCCCAGTGGTAGTATATAGCATCCCCAGCAGCCCCAGTGGTAGTATATAGCAGCCCCAGCGGTAGTATACAGCAGCCCCAGCAGCCCCAGTGGTAGTATATAGCATCCCCAGCAGCCCCAGGGGTAGTATATAGCATCCCCAGCAGCCCCAGTGGTAGTATATAGGAGCCCCAGTGGTAGTATACAGCAGCCCCAGTGGTAGTATATAGGAGCCCCAGCAGCCCCAGTGGTAGTATACAGGAGCCCAAGCAGCCCAGTGGTAGTATATAGCAGCCCCAGCATCCCCAGTGGTAGTATACAGCAGCCCCAGTGGTAGTATATAGCATCCCCAGTAGCCCCAGTGGTAGTATACAGCAGCCCCAGTGGTAGTATATAGGAGCCCCAGCAGCCCCAGTGGTAGTATACAGCAGCCCCATTGGTAGTATATAGCAGCCCCAGTGGTAGTATATAGGAGCCCCAGCAGCCCCAGTGGTAGTATACAGCAGCCCCAGAGGTATATACAGCCCCAGTGGTAGTATACATCAGCCCCAGAGGTATATACAGCCCCAGTGGTAGTATACACCCCCAGTGGTAGTATACATCAGCCCCAGAGGTATATGCAGCCCCAGTGGTAGTATACAGCAGCCCCAGAGGTATATGCAGCCCCAGTGGTAGTATACAGCCCCAGTGGTAGTATCCAGCAGCCCCAGAGGTATATACAGCCCCAGTGGTAGTAAACAGCCCCCCCTCCTTATCATGTACCCCCAGGCTGCGGCAGCTGTCAAAATAACAAACACTTTATACATCACCTTCCGGCGCAGCTACTCCGCTCTTCCGCTCCTCCGCTCGCCGGCTTCTTCTTCTTCTTGTGCCGACTTCTGTGACCGCGCACAGGAAATGACGTCATCTCCTGCGCTCGGTCACATGACACCGGCACAAGAAGAAGAAGCCGGCGAGCGGAGGAGCGGAAGAGCGGAGTAGCTGCGCCGGAAGGTGATGTATAAAGTGTTTGTTATTTTGACAGCTGCCGCAGCCTGGGGGGACATGATAAGGAGGGGGGGGCTGTTTATTAATACTGGGGGACCCATATTAAGGAGGGGGGCTGTGTATTGCAATATGCACGGCATCCCCCCGCCGTTGATGGACGGGGGGATGCCGTGCATATTCATTGCACTAATGAGGCGGCCCCACGTGACCGCCTGCGGTCACCGCGGCCCCCTCCTGCCTCCTCCAGCTCCCGGTCACAGCCCCCCCCCACAGCATACCGTATGACCGTGTATAAGCCGAGGGGGGACTTTTCAGCCCAATTTTTGGGCTGAAAAACTCGGCTTATACACGAGTATATACGGTAATTATGCCACAGAAGTTAGTTTAAATATAGAAAACAACCCTTGGAAAATATTGTTATATACTGTCATGTAGTAAGGTTACTTACCTGAAAACAGTACTGTAATATACATGTTTGGAGGTTTACTTTACATAGGCATCCTCCTGGGCCCCTTGAGATTTTTTTTCTTTGTTTCTTTGCTTTTTTGGAGAGGAAATATATGGTATACAGGGAACATACATTGAGTTATGGAATTAAGGACTTTTTATTTTACCTAAATTGCTCATTTTCATTGTATAGTATTAGTTTTATGGTGCATTTCAAGATTTAGGACCCCGAAATGTAGACAAACAATTACATCAGGAGAATTTTATGTTTATTTCCCGAGGCTTCATTTATCATCTGGTATTTGTAAAGTTACATTTTCTTCTAAATGTCACCAGCTCTCATCCAAAAGGTTTAGAAAAACCTGACAACCGATTCCCTTTAAAAGGAACCTGTAATGTAAAAAAAATACTAATAACCTGGAGATATGGGGTTAATCTGCAGGTTAATAACACTTTGAAACTTCCAGGCACTCAAACTGAGAGTCCTGGTGCCGAGAGGAATGACCTTTATTCCTTCTGGCAGCATTGGGCTTTCAGTCATAGTCTCTGTGCAAAGTGAGCTGCAGCTGTTTCTATACCCCTGAGGCTGTGGTCACACATAGAAATCCGTTTTTGGAAGTGATTTTCATCACCAATCCGTTTTTTTCTGGGTGCTTTTTGAGCCTCCTGCACTCCTGAACGTTTTTGGACTTTTCATTAAAAAAACGCATGCGCGAACGCATGCGCAAACGCAAGTGCGCATTTGCATGCGTTCGCGCATGCGTTTCCCATAGGGCCCCATGTTAAAAAAACGCATGAAAACGCATGCGTTTTTTAAATGATGCCAAAAACGTTGCATGCAACGTTTTTGACTCAAAAACGGACAGGGCAATGTTTGAAGCTCCAGAGAAAAACGGACAGGGTGTTTATTACATCCAATCCATTTTTCTGTCAGTTTTTGGACTTAGAAAAAAAAAATGAGAAAACTGAAGCCAAAAACGGACTGAGGGCTTATGTGGAACCCCAGCCTGACACTGATTTACAGCTGATTCTGCTTTCAGAACCCTGCTAGCCCTATTATTATAAAAGTATGTGCTCACAATCCGGAGGCACTGTGTCTTGGAAAAAAACTTTTGACAGATTCCCTTTAAAAGAAACCATTCATGTAAAAAAATGCTATTAACCTGTAGATATGGTGATAACCTGCAGGTTAGAACGCTCTGAAGCTTCCAGGCGCTCACAATGAGAGCCCTGCTGCCAGGAGGAGTGATCTTTCTCCTTCTGGCAGCCTCGGGCTTTCAGTCATAGTCTCTGTGGTAAGTGAGGGGTGGCTGTTACTGTACCCCTGCAGTGATTGACAGCTGGTTCTGCTTTTAGAACCCTATTAACCCTATTATTCTAAAGGGTATCTGCTCACGATCCGAAGGTACTGCGTCTTGGACACAACGCCTCTGGACCTCAGGTAACCTGCAGGGGAGTGCAGGGAGACTACAGCCGCCATGTACCCACGATCTGTATTTGGTGCCGGGTGTTTTTTCACTGCATTCACCCACAGGAGATCGCTCCCAACTCCGCAGAATTAAATTAACATGCTGCGGAGATGCGGAAATCCAGAAGTTCACCACAGGTGAAAACATGCTTTGGTAGGGAGAAACACAGTGAGGATAGGATTTCTTGCTGTCTCATCCACTATGCTGGTACTGTACAATGCAGTGTTTTGGATGCGGCAGCAACATGCTGTGTCCAAAATGCTACGTTCCCTGATCGTGAGTATGCACCCTTATTGTTACCCTAAAGTGGAAAAGAAACAAAACTAAGAAAAAAGAAACCGACACAAAATTACTTTTTTTTATTATGATCCACCTATTTTTTTCCACTTTCCAGAACATTTTATTGTTAGAAACAACCACAAAACCATCTCCACTACCAAAATACATCCAAGTATATCTTATATCAGTATAATCCCTTGGTAGGGGAAGAAGACGGACACATTGTGCCTGGACCATCGCATAAGAACACGCACACCAAACCATTTAGGTCCAATATTTATATATAAGAAATACAAATTTTTTTCAAAATCTTTATTTAAAGTAGAATAGCCATACATAGAAAAACACTCATTGTAGGTAGCTAAACTAAAAGAAGCTACCAGCTGTAATCAGACTTAATACAAAAGAATATATCAATATATAATTTTTACATATAATAAAAAAAAAAAATGGAATAAGAAAGCATTAAATTGTTGGCGTCAAAATATAGTGAGTATATGAGTCCATATGACCAAATGCAATATACCGTATATACTCGTGTATAAGCCGACCCGTGTATAAGCCGACCCCCTACTTTTGCCCCCAAAATCTGGGAAAACCTATTGACTCATGTATAAGCCGAGGGTTGACCCCAGCACAGGTATACAGCCCCCAGCAGTGTGGTATACAGGCCCCCCCAAGTGGTATACAGGCCTCCCCAGTGGTAGTATACAGCCCCCAGAAGTGTGGTATACAGCAGCCTCCCCAGTGGTACATACAGGCCCCAGCAGTGTTACAGCAGCCTCCCCAGTGGTATATACAGCAGCAGCCCCAGTGGTAGTATACAGCAGCCCCAGAGATATATACAGCAGCCCCAGTGGTAGTATACAGCAGCCCCAGTGGTAGTATACAGCAGCCCCAGAGATATATACAGCAGCCCCAGTGGTAGTATACAGAAGCCCCAGAGGTATATACAGCAGCCCCAGTGGTAGTATACAGCAGCCCCAGTGGTAGTATACAGCAGCCCCAGAGATATATACAGCAGCCCCAGTGGTAGTATACAGAAGCCCCAGAGGTATATACAGCAGCCTCCCCAGTGGTAGTATACAGCAGCCCCAGAGATATATACAGCAGCCCCAGTGGTAGTATACAGAAGCCCCAGAGGTATATACAGCAGCCTCCCCAGTGGTATATACAGCAGCAGCCCCAGTGGTAGTATACAGCAGCCCCAGAGATATATACAGCAGCCCCAGTGGTAGTATACAGAAGCCCCAGAGGTAGTATACAGCAGCCCCAGTAGTAGTATACAGCAGCCTCAGTGGTATATACAGCAGCAGCCCCAGTAGTAGTATACAGCAGCCCCAGTAGTAGTATACAGCAGCAGCCCCAGTAGTAGTATACAGCAGCCCCAGTGGTAGTATACAGCAGCAGCCCCAGGGGGGGGGTATATACAGCAGCAGCCCCAGTAGTAGTATACAGAAGCCCCAGTAGTAGTATACAGCAGCCCCAGTAGTAGTATACAGCAGCAGCCCCAGTGGTAGTATACAGCAGCAGCCCCAGGGGGTATATACAGCAGCAGCCCCAGGGGGTATATACAGCAGCAGCCCCAGGGGGTATATACAGCAGCAGCCCCAGGAGGTATATACAGCAGCAGCCCCAGGGGGTATATACCGCAGCAGCCCCAGGGGTATACAGACCCCCCCCCATTAGTATACAGGGGCCCCAGCTGTATACAGCAGCCCCAGCTGTATACAGCCCCCCCGTGGTATCCAGGGCCCCCCTTGCTGCACCTGTAAAGGAAGATGTCAGTATACTTATCGCTGCTGCCGCCGCCGCCGCCGCTCCGCTTCTCGGTCACCGCGCTGCTCCGGCCGGGTCTTCATGCTTCCTGTTTCTTCTCCGACGCTCGAACAATGACGTCATTTCCTGAGCGCCGGAGAAGGAACAGGAAGCATGAAGACCCGGCCGGAGCAGCGCGGTGACCGAGAAGCGGAGCGGAGGCGGCGGCAGCAGCGATAAGTATACCGACATCTTCCTTTACAGGTGCAGCAAGGGGGGCCCTGGATACCACGGGGGGGCTGTATACAGCTGGGGCTGCTGTATACAGCTGGGGCCCCTGTATACTAATGGGGGGGGGGTCTGTATACCCCTGGGTCTGTATGCTCCTTTACAGGTGCAGCAAGGGGGGCCCTGGATACCACGGGGGGCTGTATATACGGCGGGGGGGGAGACCACGGGGGGGGGCTGTTATACATACATAAAGCGATGTGATCGCGTGCTCTTTTGGCCTGCACATTACCCTCGGTTCATGGTCCGCACGCATTATGTGCACATTTTTCTTGTCCCCTTGACATAGCCGCTAAGTGGATTTGTGCCTTGTGCGCGGCCGGATTATCACATTACCTCCATGTCCTACATAAACATATTACCGTATATACCCGTGTATAAGCCGAGGGGGGACTTTTCAGCACATTTTATGTGCTGAAAAACTCGGCTTATACACGAGTATATACGGTAGTCTTCTTGTCATAAGGTCACGGGTGATCATTTTCCTTGGGAAATGTTCTTTAGCCAAACGTATATTAACTCAATGAGAATAAGATAGAAAAATAAAAATAAATAAATACATAAATAAATAAGTAAAAAGGAAAAGAAAACAAAAGATAAAATCAAAAATAGGGGAGAAAATAGAAAGAAGAAAGGTATAGAGGAAGAGAAGAGAGAAAGGTGGAGGGGGGGGGAAGAGAGGAGAGGGAAGAGGAAAGGAGATACTTCACGCTAAATTCTCGTGATAAAGAAAATAAGGTCAGGGTCCATCAATATTTATGTCCACCCTTAATCTCAGACCAAAATAAGGTTACTTAACAGGTCATGAGAACGTCAGAAAAATCAGGGGACTCTCTAAATAATAACCACTCCTGCCAAGTGACAAAGTATTTATCAACCTGGGTGTGAGAGTGAGCAGAGAGCCTCTCCATCCTGCACAAAAGGTCCATTTCTTTGACCCAATCTGAGATATCAGGGATCACAGCGGTCTTCCACCGCCTTGGGATCGTCAGTATAGCCACCGTGAGGCAGTGTCGGAGAAGTCCAAGCTTGATCCCCTGGAAAGTTCCAGGTATCATTGCCAAAAGTCCAATCTGAGGGTGACATGGAACGGATGAACCAGAGAGATGTCTGTATACCAGGAAGACTTTTTGCCAGAACGCCAAGATAGGCGGGCATTTCCACCATATGTGGACAAAAGATCCATCGACTGCCGAACATCTCCAACAGATGTCCGGAACAGAGGGGAAAATTTTATGAAGGTCTCTGTGGCATCTGTACCATTTTGTCACTAGTTTGTAGTTTAATTCCTGAATCCTGCATGGCACCGGCAATTTGTGAGCGCAAAAGAAAACCTTTTTCCAGTCCAGGACTGAAAATTCAAGGCCCAATTCCATCTCCCAAGACCGATCAAACCAAAGCGATTTGAGGTCATCAGGAGCGGATAGCAATGTGTAAATCTGGGATATGAGATGGGTTGGCATTGATTCCTGCACTAGGAGGGCCTCAAAGATAGTATGAGCCCTTGTCAGACCAGCGAGGGGACGGTCGGTGTTTAGAAATGATCGTAACTGCAGGTAGGCGTACCAGTGAACTGCGCTCTCCGGATATCTGGATCGAAAATCCGAGAGAGTTGGGAAGGAGAGGCCCCCCAATAACACTTCATGTACCTTAATCAGTTGTTGCCGCGACCATACCATGAACGTCTCCGTGAGAACTGCCGGGGGAAAGTCAGGATTGTCGAACAGTGGGGTCAGCGGACCCCATCCGTCAGAGGGATGAAATTTAGAGCTTGCGTCGTCCCACATCCGGAATGTATCTTGCAGGAGGGCAGAGGGCGCTATGCAATCTGGGCGTTTTGGTCTGGGTATCCATGGTAGAGAAACTAAATTCCAGCCCGCTAAGTGACCTTCCAGATCAACCCATTGTTTGGACTTGGCTCCGTGAAACCAACACACTAGTCTAGATAATACGGCTGCCATGTGGTAGAGGTGAAAATCCGGAAGTCCAACTCCACCTTGAGATTTGGGTCTCCCAAGGATTCTTCTTGCTAGTCTAGATCTGTTGTTAGACCAGACAAATACCGTAGAGGCTGTTCTCAGCTGGGTAAAGAAGAATCTGGGCAAAGCAATAGGGACCGTCTGAAATAGATAAAGCAATTTCGGGAGAATGTCCATTTTGAGTACATTAATCCTGCCGAACCAGGATAGACGCTTCCCAACATGTTTTTTAAGGTCGCTCTTAATCCGCTGTAGGAGAGGTTTATAATTCAGATCAAATAAATGAGAGTAATCAGCAGACAAATGGATGCCAAGGTATTTCAAGGAGGCCGTGCACCATTTGAAAGGGAATGCCGATTTCAATCGGCTCTGTCGCTCAGAAGTTAGACTCACATTCATCACCTCCGATTTAGTTAAGTTGACCCGAAAATTACTAACCGCACCATACGCCTCGAACTCGCTCAGGATAGATGGGAAGGAGATCTCGGGTCTGGTGACAAACATCAGTAAGTCATCCGCGTATAGAGCCAATTTGTACATCCTCTTGCCAACCACTGCCCCCTGTATGTCGGAATTCTGCCTCAAGGCTATGGCCAGATGCTCCATCACCAGCGCGTACAGCATGGGCGAGAGAGGACAGCCCTGTCTCGTCCCATTGCGCACCGGAAAGGGCTTAGACGTTACACCATTGCACCTAATCCTCGCCGAAGGAGTTGTATACAAAGCCGATACCTTGTCCTGAAACCATGGGCCCAGTCCTATCTGCGCGAGCGTCCCCTTCAGAAAGGGCCAACTGACCCTATCGAAGGCCTTCTCTGCGTCGACCGACAACACACAAGCTGGAACATTCTGCTTCTTCAGGTGGGAAAGAAGGAGGATTGTCTTAATAGTATTATCTCTCGCCTCTCTCTGTGGAATGAAGCCAACCTGATCAGTGTGTATCAATCGAGGCAGAGAAGGTCCGAGTCTGACTGCCAACAGCTTAGCAAAAAGTTTTACATCGACATTGATCAGTGAGATCGGACGGTAGCTCGCACATAAATGGGGGTCCTTACCAGGTTTGGGCAATACAGCAATTGTAGCCTCAAGGGTCTGCCCCGGGAAAGGAGAATTTGAGGAGACGGCATTGAAAACCTTGGCGAGGAAAGGAGCAAGGGACTCCTCGAAGGTTTGGTAAAATTTAGCTGTGAATCCATCCGGACCAGGACTCTTATTTGACGGAGTAGACTTAATAGTTTGAGCTATTTCATCCACTGAGAGCAGAGCATCCAATTCCGTCGCCATTGTTTCCGGTATAGTCGGCAAGGCTGTATTGGCAATATACTCATCAACCCCGGGATGTGTATCTGGTCAATTTCGGTTCAAATCAAGATTGTACAGTTCCTGGTAATAGGAGGCGAATGCGGCTGCTATACTAGTAGGGCTGTGTACTACCCCTCCTCCAGATAAGGCAATAGAAGGAACAAATGTATTGGATGTTCTTGGGTGGATGTAACGGGCTAATGGACCATCACATTTGTCTGCGAATTCGTAAAAGAACTGTTGCGATCGTTCTCTGAATTTTGTGTGCGCCTGATCTAGCAAATTCTTGAGGTCATGTCTTAATTTGTTTAATTCTAATAGAGTGGAAGGATTCAGATTGCGTTTGTGCAAAAGTTCCAGGTGATGGATTCGGGATAGCAGATCATCCATCCGCTTAGTTTTCTCCTTTTTGATTCTTGCCCCTTCTTTCATCAGAATACCTCTAATTACGCATTTCATTGCTTCCCACTGAGTGGGAAGGGGTGTGGGATCGGTTGCATGATCTGCTATGAAATCTGAAATTGTAGCACGGGTTTTCGTACAATCTCCTCATCCAGCAAAAGATTAGGGTTCAATTGCCAATGCCAGGCACGCGAGGAGGTGGTGGGAGGATGGATTGTCAAATATATAGGCGCATGGTCTGACCATGTCATTAGACCTATGGATGCTTTGGGATTCCAGTCCAACATTTGATGGCCGAGAAAGAAATAGTCGATGCGACTATAAGATGAATGGACTGAAGAGAAATGTGAATAATCCCTCTCCGACGGATGAAGGACCCTCCAGACATCCACTAGGTTAAGTGAGTGGATTGCTTGTTTGAAAGACCCCAATTGTGCATGTGATATCGCTGACTTTCCCGCCGACGTGTCCACCCGCCTATCCATGGTCATGTTGAAATCCCCTCCCACAATTAATTTACCTTGGGCGAAGGCACTCAATCTTTTCAGATAGCACAGCCCAGCGGGCACAAATACAAATTTTATTACTTTTAGACAAGTGTGAAACAAGGGTAGGGAAGGGTGATATTCCCATAGCACAAGATTTATACAGGTTCATCAGGAATGCATTTCATATATAATATAATATTTCTAGTTGGTATAAAAATAAAAATTAATTAGCAGTGTTGTCGAGCTCAAGATCCAACCACCCTCCTATACAACAGATCTAACAGTCCATATACATATATATATACTATATAGTGGTGATAGGATTATACACAAGATTAGATTCATATGTGTCCGTTCATGTCTCAATATTTTGCATTATAGCTGAACAACTAACATAGAACCAATCACATGAAAGAAGTCCAGTCAATCATAGGACCCCAAAAAAATTCTATCTATTGCCTCTGATCCACACAGCAGTTGTGCTAATTAAATATATTGGCCTTTGATTAAATCAGCACAGCACACCCCTGCCATATTAAATCATCCATGACGAGCTTGAACACAGTAGTCCATAAAATTTGGTTGGGTAACATGTCATATAAGTTCAGTAGAGTACACGTTCTGTGGATCAAAACCTGCTTTGGTCTCTCATGTAGCTCACAGTTTAGAAATATAAGTAATAATTTTAAGTGCGATCAAAATGATATGCTACATTGCCAACATCTTATTATGTCGTTCTTCGCGCTGTAACATCTTGAAGGAATGCATTTTTCTCAGTGTGGGCTAAGAAATGATAACTTTCAAATGTCAATCTTGTTCAGTTCTGAGAGTCTGAGCCAAGAGGGCAGCCATAAATAGAGAAGAAAGATGCCCAAAATAAAATTGTATGAAAATGCTTAAAAGGTCTTTGGTTTAGCCATCTTCTTGGAATTCATTTGCACAGTTGGCATATTTTACATGCATGAAATCAAAACTTTAGGATAAGAGAAGATTTAAAAGGAATGAGTCTCTATAACATATTCAGTTTTTATAATTGTGTCTTGTTTGACCCTTTCAGCCTAGTGATCTAGCCATGGAAGGTACTGTAAGTTTTGCCCTCGGATCTGAATGGTGTTTCAATATAGACATAGTGCACAACCCAGATGAGAAAGAAATCAGTGAGATCAGATTACAGTCTTTCATATACATAGCCTTCCTACCACCCCCACTCAAACAAGCAATAAAAATCTATATCTCACCAATATTTTTAGTCGAACTACATGAGGTAAAAATAAGATAAACAAGTTGTGCTTGCTATTTAGTCAGCTATAATCACATCATTTAGTGTCGATATGTCCTATGCTTAAATCCCTCCATATATTTTACATCTCCCATATATTTTAGATATCAGTTGCCCATACATTGGTTTAACTGATCGTTAGTCCGGCAGCTATGTCTGTCATCCTATTCCCAGTTGCGCTGCTCTGCCAAGCGCTCTTATGTTCTGTCTGAGAGAGGCCAGACATCTCAGGTTGAAGTTAATCTCAGCAAGAACAAAAGGATTAGCATTCCAAAATTGGATGTACTAGATCCTTAACTGCCTTGGAAATCATCTCTCAGGGGCCACCGTACACTTTAGACTGTTGGTCAACCTGTCAATATTGGCAGATTTGGCTAACATTATTTTAAAGCATATGTAGTATGAAACCTCATTTTTCTGTAGTAGTAAACCTCTAAAGTAATGCTCTTGTGAGATCTGCATTTGTGGATGCCGTTCGCGGGTGATGTGCAATGGCAGTTGTAGTTTTGTGTCCTCTGGGACATGTAGTTCCATCCATAGAGGTGTTAACTGCTGTTTGGTTTCAATGAGGTTGCAGGCTATATAAGATCTTGTTATCCTGCTGAACACTGCCAGTTATAATATGACTTCCTCCTTAAGAAGTGCTCAGCTGCTTGCTTCTGGCTCTCTATAGAGATTCATGATTTTGAACATGGATTGTTTTTGACAAATCTTCTCCTAGTGAATTTGTTTCTGTACTGACTGTGGAGACTCTGGGGTCAGAGGGTGCTCTTGTCCGCAGGCCCAGCCGCCTTTACAAAGACAACGTGGACCAGGGCTCATCCCCAAACTGAACGCTCGAGCTCCTTAACCGTGGGCAGAACACTACTCAGACAACACAGGGAGAGGTAATCACAGTATTAAGGCTTTATTGGATCCCCAAACAGTTAACAGCATATAACACATAACCAGCAAAACACAACAATGTAACATGCAACAGCGTCTCACCCTTCCACTGGCTCACCAGGATTTAGAATATAGCAAAGCAAAGTCTGTAGCCAGGTGACGGGATTGTCCCAACCTGCGTGGCTTCCTTATGCAGTCTTTATCATCACAGCCGAATCCGATAAATCAATGCGGAAGTCCTTGTGGTGTTATAATCCAGGTTCTGATCCCCTTGGTTAGCACTGAAATGCCTAGGCCTGGGGTTATGGCTTGCCAATCGGACCCGAAGATCCTAGATGAGCTTTATCAAGTCCAGTGCCACTCTAGCCAGGACCGAAATCCCTAGAATGAGGGCACTAGACAGAATCTAACTCTCTCTGGTTAATGAACAGGTCTCCTTATATACCTTCAGCCCTCATTGCAGGATACTGTGAACTTCATGATAGGTAGAATAAAACTGCCTTTTCATTGGCTGGATCTCAAGCCTCTTATAAACATTTTTAGTCATATTGCAGTCCGGGCAAGAGAGAGCCACATACTCATTGACATAACCATACAATGGAATGTTAGTAGGATTAAGTCCTGTCAAGGGAGAGCCACATACAGATGGTTCACATACCATTAATACAATGGCATTCGACCAGGATTACGTCCCTCTGACCTTCTAGAGGAGAGGTAATTGCATTACATACGTCAACATCATCAAACATCTGCAAGACTTGTATTTACACTGAGTTGCATATCAAAAAGTAGGGAATAAAATACAATACCTAGAGCCTAGAGGCAAGATAATAACATTACATACTTCAACAAGGGGTATACAAAATACAGTCTGGCTAGATTTTAAGAACTTAACCCATAAGTAGCATATTACATGTTTGCAACAAAATACTATACTGTCTGGGTTACATAAGAAATCATCATATGTTCTACTTTGAAGGAGTCCATTTCGTCACACTGACATCCTGGTTCTGACCCAGCTACTGGACCATTCTTCTTGCCAGCTCACACCACCAAACATGAGTCTTTATCTGTGCCCCTGCCTATAAGTCCCTGTTAAGTCCAAACTCCTGTGTAGGGGTTTAGGATGAAGGCCAGGGTAACCCCTGAGATCTGGAAAACAAGATACCTTGTGGCAAGCCTGTTCATGGTAGTCTTATTTAGTGACCACAGACAATGCTCCCATTACATCTCTTTAAACATGGAAAGTGGAATGTTGATTTACTTCTATTAGCACTGTAGAAATGTCTGGTCACAAGTGGTCATCACCTGGCATATATTACTAATGCAAGGTAATTTCAAAATGGCAAAATATACCATTGAGCAAGGGCTGGACAGCTAGATCGACATAATATAGTGTGTCTGGACATATTCTAGCAAATATTGTGGAAAGCTGGTTACTTCTATTCTATTCTAGAGGACATGCAGTGGATATAAATAGTCTACACACTCATGTTAAAATGCCAGTTTTTTGTCATGTGCAAAAATCATACCAAGAAGAATCATTTCAAAACATTTCCCATCTTTAATGTGACCTATAATTTATTCAATTCAATTGAAAAATAAACTGAAATCTTTTCGGGTGGAAAAAGAAATATAAAGAACTAAAATTATATGGTTGAATAAATAAGCACACCTTTATATTGATATATTTTGTGTGAAGTGCCCTTTGAATTTATGACGGTATTCAGTGTTTTTGAGCAGGAGACTATCATCATGGCACATCTAGAATTAGCAATCTTTGCCCACTCTTCCTTCCAGTAGCACTTCATACTCTGTCAGGTTGATAGGGCATCTCATGTGTATAGCTCTTTTGAGGTCTCCCACAGGTTTTCAAGTGGATTGATGTCTGGGATTGCGCTGGACCATTCCTAAACTTAGATCTTCATCTAGAAAAGCTATTCTTCTGTTGATTTTGAGATATGCTTATTATTGTTGTAACTAAAGGTGAAATTTCTCTTCAACTTCAGCTTTTTCGAAAAGGCCTAAAGGTTTTATAGTAAAATTAACTGATATTAGCAATTTAGCATAACGCTTTCCACTTTGGCAAAAGTCCTAACTCCACTGAATTCAGCTGGAAATCATAATGTTGATTTCACCATGCTTCACTGTGAGTATGATGTTCTTTTAGTGCACAGTGTTGGCTTTGCACCAACCATACCTTTTGGAGTTATAGCCAAAAAGCTCAAACTTGGTCTTATCCGACCATAACATGGTTTCCCTCATGATTTTGTCAGACTTGATGTAGATTTTGCTAAACATGGCCAGGTTTGGATGTTTTTCCTTGTCAGGAAAGGTTTCCATTTTGTCACCCTAAACCATAGATAAAACATAAGAAAAATAGAGGAGATTGTCACATGCAATAAACAACCAATACTTACCAGAAATTCCTGCAGTCTTTTTATGTTGCTGTAGGTTTCTTGGCAGCTTCTTAGACCAATTTTCTTCTTGCTTTTTCATCACATTTTAAGGGCCATCCCATTCTAGGTGAGAACACTGTTGTGCAAAATTTAATCTTGATGATTGTCTTCAAAGTGTTCCATGGGGAGTCTAATACCTTGAATGATATCTTTAAACTGATAATTTTAAACATTTTGCTTTGTTGAAAGCTATTTACGTAGCATGGCTTTTTCAGTAGAATGCAACTAAGAACTTGTCTGGAATATCCTACTAAGGCTGCTTTCACATAACGATTTTCGGTCATCCGATTGTATCCATTCCAAAACGGATACAATCGGATCCGAAATCGGACCCCATGTTCCCCTATGGGAATCAGATGGGATCGATGTGCCACTATTGGCATCTGATTTTGGCACCATCCGATCCCATCCGATGTAATCATGGGCACAAAATCGTAGCCTGCTACGATTTTGTGTCCGTGACTCACATCGGACAGCCTCGGATCACTGCTGATCCGAGGCTGATCCTAGTGCCCACAACATGGGAGCCTATGGACATCGGATCCGAGCTCACCTCGGATCCGATGTCGGCTCCGTATCCCCTGTCTTTCCCTGCTGCTGCCTCCTCCATCTTCTTCCCTCTCCTACTCTATATGCTGTGCCCCCGCTATTCTATTCTGTGCCCCCGCTATTCTATCCTCATCTATCCCTATCCTGTCCCCTGTCCTCTCCCTGTGTGTAAAAAAATAAAAAAACCTCCTCCCGGAGTATACATCACCTGTCACCGGCTCCCACGCTGCACACGATCAGGACTGAAGAGCCTGTGATGATGTAAGAGACCCGGTCAGCTGACGGGGTCATGTGACTCTGACATCATCACAGGTCCTTCAGTCCTGATCGTGTGCAGCGTTGGAGCCGGTGACAGGTGATGTATCCTCCGGGAGTAGTTTTTTTTTATTTTTTTACACACAGGGAGAGGACAGGGAAGAGGACAGGGGACAGGATAGGGATAGAGGAGGATAGAATAGCGGGGGCACAGCAAAGAATAGCAGGGGGACAGAGTAGCATAGGAGAGGGAAGGAGATGGAGGAGGCCGGAGTAGGTAGAGACAGGGGACCGCAGGATCCACACGGATCCTGCAGATCGGATGGCTATTTGCCATCCGATTGCAGGGATCCGCATGGATCCGTGCCTGTCCGTGGGGTCCCCCTTCAAAGTCGGATCCCATGGACAGGCACAAAATCGTTATGTGAAACCAGCCTAAGAACAGCTAAACGTTATATTTGGTTACTCACAATCACTTTTAAGGATGGCAGCTGTGTACTGACAGCTACTTAACATGAGTTTAAGTTTGATTGGCTGATTTTGAACAAAACCACAACCCAAAACTAGAATTGTTCACACCTATGCAACCACTTAGTTTGGTTTTGTTATTCCTATTTCTCCCCTCAAAATGACTTTAGCTTGTTTCTCAATGGATTTGTACATGTTATGGGTGACATTAACCCATTACTTGCCAAATTAGCAATTTTCCTTTTCGAAAATTGGTGTATGAAAGCTCTCTGGGTGGAAGAATATTCAATTAAAAATGACAATGACATGATTTCCTGTTTTGAAAACATTCATTTTACAAACACAACACAAAACATTGGACCTAATTATAAAATCTTAGTTGCTAGAAGCAAAAGAGTAGGCGTCCCAAAAAAAGGACATTGGTAGATAATGGGTTAAAGGTAGGAAAGGTTCTGAAATGATTTTTCCTGGTATGATTTGTCTTTCTATTTACATATCATGATTTTAGTTCAGTTCTATTTCTGCAGAGATTAGTGTGAAGTACTGGACATTGCTGCTCAATAACTATCTGATGTGCAGCTGTGAAACCACAAAATAATGGATCTCTAATGGATTCATGGGCTTTGGAAATTAGGTTATTGCCCTTTAATGAACACAAGGGATAATAAAATCATCTCTGTAAATGGAGGTGTTATCTGGTTAATCACCATTAACATATTATAGGTGCTATTTTATGATCTATGAGATATTCTTATCTAGAGAATAGCTGGGTAGGAATGACTACCAAAATTATCAGTTGATTAATTCTACAGGAAGCTATATACATCAGGATAATGGGCATGTATTCAACTGGTAACAGTTTATTGAATTGGACAAAGACAAAGCACAGACCATCATTTATACCAGTGATGGCGAACCTATGACACGCGTGTCAGCACTGACACGCGTAGCCATTTTCAGTGACACGCGGCCGCCGGAGAAACTACACGTAGGATTCGGTACTCTGCGATCCTAGTTTTGTCAGAGTTTACTTTTTCTCACTCGCTAGACTCGCTATTTGGATAAAAACCACAGACACGGCAGCAAAAAACTGTTGCGAGTGGGGCTTCCGACACGGCAATGCGAGCGCTTGTAAATCACACATTACCTTGCTATTACTCGCTTCCCCATTCATTAACATTGGACTCGCTAGACAACGAGTAGCGAGTCCCGGGCTCGGACTCGCTAGACTAGAGTCAAGCGATTCCGACTAATTTAGGACTCGCCCATCACTAACTACAGGGCCAGGTGCAGTAGCTGAGGAAAAAAAAATGTGCTGGAGGTCTGTAGGCCAGAAGAGCGAGCTCCGGCACAGAGCGTCTAGTCCTGGGACTTCCGGTAGGGCAGGCGGAACTTGCTGGTTAGCTGGTGCAGCAGGGAGCAGAGGAACGCTGTGGGGGACGCATATCTGAGGCCCTGTGATCGCTGTCTGGAGGTCTGTCTGGAGGTCCAGTGATTACTACAGCAACCATCCTCCAGTGAAAGGTTCTGTGCAGAATCTGGGTGTCATGAATGTGTGATTGGCCATTACTGAGATAAGTGAGGGGGAGGCTGGAAGATGCCTGTGCTATGGGTGCCGTTTCCCGCCATTAATTTACATAAGGAACGCCATCTTGCAGCATAGTACAGACTCCATTTCACCACTATATTATTGTTGCGCACCCTATTAATCCCTATTTCTGACCTTTCCTAAAAGACAGTTAACCCCTAATTGCCTGCAGGGCTATCTATAAATCTTCTGTCACTGTCCCTCTGATGGAGAAGCCAAAAAAAACAAGGTTAAGTAAAGGAAGTGGTAGTAGTAGCAGTAGCCGACCCTTTCAAGAGACATGGACTGAGATGTATGGCATTATAGAAAAAAATGGCAGATCATTTTGCGTTCTATGTAGTGAAACGGTAGTAAGCAGAGCGTGGAATATAAATAGGCATTTTGAAACTACTCATTCCCAGCTCTTGAAAAAAAGTGAGGATGAAAGGAAGGAATACATTTCCAGGCAGCTACAACTTCATAAGAGCCAATCTAATTCCATCCTTAAATTTGTAAAAAGCTCTACAAATTTAACATCTGCAAGTCTGAGCATTGCTCACTCCATAGCTCAGCATGGAAAAGCCCTCAGTGAGGGAGAATTTATTAAAGAAACTCTCTTAAGATGTGCACCAGTTCTATTTCATGATATGCAGAATAAAGATGCAATTAGTAAGAGAATATCTGAGTTACCACTCAGTAGAAATATCATAAAAGACCGAATAATGAGACTGAACACAAACGTACAACATCAATTAAAGGAAGACATAAGTAATTGTAAATATTTTTCGATCTCTCTTGATGAAACTACTGATGTCACATCACATGCACAGTTGGCCATTATTGGTCGATATTCTGATGGTCTCACAATGAGAGAAGAGTTGATAAAGTTAGTATCAGTGCCAACAAGTACATCAGGAAGCGAAATATGTAAGGTTGTTAAACAAACATTCTGTGACCTAAGCATTGATATCTCTAAAGTTGTGTCAGTGACGACAGATGGGGCACCAAACATGGTGGGGAAAAAAGTTGGATTTGTTACATTGTTTACAGAAGCTATTGGACACCCGATTGTGCCTTTTCATTGTATTATCCATCAGGAGGCTTTATGTGCCAAGGCAGGATTCACTGACTTAAACGACTTAATGTCAGTTGTTACAAAAATAGTTAATTTAATAGCTGCTCGCCCCCTTCACAAGAGAGAATTTTCTGCACTTTTACTGGAGGTTGATTCCACCTACAGTGGACTGCTGATGTACAATAATGTAAGATGGCTGAGCCGAGGCAAAGTTCTTGAGCGCTTTGTCGAGTGCTTTGAAGAAATTAAGGTATTTCTTGAGGATAAGGATCTGGGAAACTTTCCTCAGCTCTATGATTATAAGTGGGTCAACACCCTGATGTTTTTTACAGATCTCTCTGTTCATATTAATGAACTGAACTTAAAGCTACAAGGTTTTGGCAAAAGTATTGACGTTATGTTTGGATACATAAAAGCTTTTGAAAGTAAACTTAAAATTTTCAAGCGAGATGTAGAAACTAAAACTTATAAGTATTTTCCTCGAGTAACAAAGTATTTTGAGAAGGCCAGTGCAGCTGTACAAAATGAAATGGAGCCCTTGCATATAAAGTACCAGCATGTTTTAGACTCCTTACTTGACCAGTTCAGTGATAGATTTAATCAATTTAGAAGCCTAGAACAGACCATGAAAATAATTAAGTATCCTGATGTAGTAGTCTACAGTAGTTTGGAATTAAATGGTTTCCAATGGATACAAATTGATGATTTGGAGATGCAACTTGCCGAATTTCAGGACAGCATCTGGGGTCAGGTGTTTGTTGATTTGAGGTCAAAGCTTGAGAATCTAGAAAGGTGCCGCTTGGAGAATCAAGAGGAGTGCCACTATGAACAGGAAATTTGGAGTGCCTGGAATCGGTTACCAGACACTTTTAGCACCCTGAAAAATATAGCAATGGCTTTACTTACTATTTTTCCCTCTACGTACTTTTGTGAGACCTTATTCTCAGCATTAAATAATATCAAAACCAACAAAAGAAACAGATTGACAGATAACCTTAGTAGCGCTTGCTTGGCCTTGAAGTGTACAAAATACCAACCTTCAATTGAAGATTTAGCCAATGAAATTCAGCAACAAAAAAGTCACTAAATCAGTGATGGCGAACCTGTGGCAGTCCAGCTGTTGCTGGACTGCCACAGGTTCGCCATCACTGGAAGAATTCCCCCTCCCCCTCACTTATCTTAGTTCATGACACCTCACATAAGTTAAATAACAGCAAGACCAACAAAAGAAACCAACTGACAGATTAACAAAGAAGTCACTAAGCAGGTAAGTTAAATATTAAACATATTTGTTATTTAAACTATAAATATCGTAAAATTAGGTTTTTTTTTCTCAAGGTGACACACCTCCAGATTTATGCTCGGTTTTTTGGCGAATTTTGACACACCAAGCTCAAAAGGTTGCCCATCACTGATTTATACAGACAAATGATAATTTAAACAACCATTAGAAGAAGGGGTGAAAACCTTGTTTCCAATTGATATGGCTGTAACCATTGAATCAGGATACAGGTTCCAATGTTGAATTTTATTTACCTACGTAGTGGTAAAATCCATCTGTGGACTCAAAGAGATGACAAGCAAAGCTGAGGAAGCAAAGTCCTATTGAAGAAAATTTTCAGTCTTCTTCTTTTGCTATTTGGCATCTTTAGCTTGTTGTGGGTCCAAGAAGCAGCATATTTCTCATAAATTGCATGCTTTTTTCACTTTTAAATTACTTGTCTGGACTCATAAATATGAAATAACACCATAATTTAGCTTAAAATGTAAAGGATGATAAACCTGCCTGAGATTTTAGCTTCGGAATTCTCTTTTGTACAAGGCTTGTCCTAGTCTGTGGGATATTGAATAACTATTTAAAGGGAATCTGTCACCAGGTTTTTGCTACCTCATCTGAAGTTAGTATAATGTAAGAAAAGAGACCCTGATTCCAATGATGTGCCAGTTTACTGGGTATGAAAGTTGTGACACAATCAGATTTTTTGGTGCAGCGTTTAGCCGAGCCCAGAGCGGTAATGCTGCCCACAGCACAGCTTTATGTGTATTATTATATCTATTCTTAGATTAGCTTGGAAAAACCTGGTGACAGGTTCCCTTTAAGATGCTAGTCAGTGCTGGGGTTGTGGTTGGATAAAGTTTCAAGTGGGACCTAGTTCAGGCAGTGATGAACTACTACTAATAAAACACTCATTGTATTGAATAAACAGCGCACAGCCTAATTATTTAATCCCTCATTGCCTCAGCCCCTACCTCATGCAGTCCTCAGATTACATAGCAAAAACCTGCTGACAGATCTTCTTTAAGCCTAAATTCATATAATCATTGTAGACTCCATTAAGAGCATCAATTCCAAATTCTATTAAGTAAAGCTAAGAACATAACGGTACATGTGGCATAATTTTGTTTGTAGAGTCTATAATGAAAACTTATGGACTTCATTATAGTCAATAGGATACATTGGTTGTTGTCCATCATGTGACTGGTTCATCACTGTTGTTATTTTCTCTTTTCTAAAACAGAGAAAATGATATGTGACAAATATGAACCTAATGTTAGTATAAAGGGAAACCTATTAGTCTTGCTGAGTGACTTTGGAGCATCCAACGGGGACGCAACACTTGGATTAGTTACCTTGTTTCTGGCGTGGCTTTCATCTATAGTTTTCTATGAAATGCCACCGTGTTATAGAGGTAGCCCAAGTTCACATCGCATGTTACCGTCACATCAGTGGTTCCATTGTAGCTTACATCTGAAACCCTAGGAAACAGGATTCAGGTATATGTGCTAATGGGGCTATTAACTAATAATGTACATGTAGTCACTGTGTTCTCTGTGAGATATCAATTTTGCCCATAGCCGTCTATTTGGGTTGGGCACCAAGTCAGATTCGACCAAAAATGACGGCCGGCAGAGCATACAGTGACTCAGTCTGCATCATTATGGTCAATTACCTTGTCAGTACCTGAACCTAAATCCAAGTTTCCAAGTCTACAGACATATGCCCCAACTGAATCCTATCAGGGTAAAATGTAATGTAAGTAAAGCCTCAAGGCCTCAAAGGCCACCAACTGATCTTGTTTTCAGGATTTCCTAAGGCGGCTGTCACACGCATCAATTTAATGCACGATGTCGCTTAAGCGATCTGCTTTTTGATCGCTTAAAGGGATCCTGTCACCCCCAAAACACCTCTAAACCTATTAAAAGCTGTCCCTAGAGCATATTAACACTTTCCCTACACTCCTTTTACCTCCTAAATGCACATAGTCAAAGTGAATAAAAACGTTTTATAAGTACCTCATTACTGATGATAATGAGTGACTATGGTATTCATAGTCACTCATCCAGGCTGCCCCTCTTCATCATATCACGCCTGAATAGGCGTGATCTACATCACAGATTCAAATTCGCGCCTCCCTGCGCGCCTCCCTGCTCTCCTATTCCGTCCGGGCTTCAGTGTGGGGGCTGTATGACGCTATCCGCGTCATTCCCGGCGCCGGGTGACGTATTTACACCCGCGCCGCGCTGTCAGCTTCAAAATGCGCACTGCGCATGAATACCATAGTCACTCATTATCATCAGTAATGAGGTACTATAATAACGTTTTTATTCACTTTGACTATGTGCATTTAGGAGGTAAAAGGAGTGTAGGGAAAGTGTTAATATGCTCTAGGGATAGCTTTTAATACCTTAGGAGGTGTTTTGGGGGTGACAGGATCCCTTTAAGCGATATTGTTTGTGCATCGCTGCGTGCAATCAAGCGATTTTACAATGTAGAATCGCTTGATCGTTAGATCGCAGATTGGTGAGCCGGAGCTCATATCAAGCGATAAACGCTTGATCAATCTGTCTCATCGTGGTGTGTGACACCACGATGATCCATCTCCCAGCGGCAGAGCCTATGCTGGGAGATGGTATCTATGGTAAACGTCGGGTTACTAAGCGCCGCGCGGCGCCTAGTAACCCGATGTGTACCATAGTTACCAGCGATCTCGCTGCTCCACATCGCTGGTGAGTCTGTCTGTGTGACAGCTCACCAGCGATGTGAGCGATATTGTTAGCGATCGCGCGTGCACGTGATCGCTAACGATATCGCTCTCGATATTGAAGCGTGTGACGGCCGCCTAAGTATTGCACAGGTGACAATATAATCACTTGCACTGGTGTAGCGATGCTAAGGAAATCCTGAAAACATGGCCTGTTGGCTGCCCATGAGGTTTGGAGTTTCCTACCTCGGGCCTAAAGCATATAATGTCTGCAATGCAGGATCCAGCCTCTAATTAAGGCTGCCTGTGGTTCAAGATATGTGAATCATCTGACAAGTTGACTTTATAGGTAGAAATATATAATATTTCTCAGCAAAACTCTGGAGTAAATAATTGAATGTCATAAAATCTAAATTAGATGTGCTATAAAAACTAAACAGATTCTGTGTGTAATGAAGGGTTAAAGGGCATTTCAATTTTCAGTTTTCTTTTTTTTTCCAAAATACTCAATATTTTTTCTGTTCTAACTAGAATTTTTGAAGCTCAGACATAATCTAATGACTTATAAAGTAAATGCCAGAGCTGCAAAAGACAAGACAATGAATAATAATTGCAGAAATGATTTTCAGTGATACTAAACAATATAAAACTATCAAGATACTGACTCTTGGGAGTAACTAATTCAGTGGCTGAAAAGCTCCTAATGCTGTAAAGCAAGAGGTAGAGTATTACTAAACTCAATGCTGAAGGTGCCAAAAAAGTAGCAAGCTGTGTTTGAAAAAGTGCAGAGAAAGAAAAGTACATACAATAAGCAATCAAAATGTAAAACAAAATGTCAAATCATTATGAAGATATAATGCTTGCATTAGTCGTAAAATATTTAGCCCTCTTTCTGGAATAGATATTTGGATTGGTGCAATTTAGATTCAGAATTTATTAACTGTGTTTAAATTTTAGCTCCATTGAAAAATACACTGAGCAAAAATATAAAAGCAACACTTGTTTTTTCTCCCATATTATATGAGCTTAACTCAAAGATCTAAAATGTTGCAAGGAACTGCACACAATTCCTAGAAGTTGAAAATATTCCAGTTCTTGCATGGCCATCATTCTCACCGGACATGTCACCCATTGATCATCTTTGGGATTCTCTGGATTCCAATTCTTGCCAATATGCAGAAACTTCACACCACCATTGAAGAAGAGTGGACCAATGTTCCACAGGTCACAGTCAACAACCTAATCATGTCTATGTGAAAATGTGCTGCAATACATGAGGCACATGCTAGTCACATCAGATACTGACTGGTTTTCGACTACCCTCGGATCCCCCCCAATACTGTAAAACTGAACATTTTAGAGTGGCCTTATATTATGACCTGCCTAAGGCACACCTGTGCAATAATCATGCTATTTTCTCACAACACAGATTTAGACAAATCAGTGAACAATATTTGAGGGAAAAATACCTTATGTGTACACAAAAAAAGTCTTAAATCTTTGAGTTCATCTCATGAAAAATGGGAGAAAAAACAAGAGTGTTGTGTTCATATTTGTGCTCACTGTAATAGTTACGACTTGCATACTTTGGACACAGAAAATCACTAGAGTAGGACATCATGGTAGGAAGACTAGAAAGAGCAAAGCAAAGAGGAAAACCAGCAACACAATGGCTTGATACTTTCAAGATAAAAGTGAAGAAGATCCTGGTGGACCTATCTAGGCTCGTGCAAGATCGATCTTCCTACAGAGCATTTATTCATCATGTCACCATGGCACGAGACCAAGCTGAAGGTTGTTAAATAATAATTAAATAACAAGTAATGGTTACAATTCTGAATTGTCATGTATAGTATGTACGTATGTGATAGCATTTCTCTTTAAGGGATCAATCAGACCTCATTTTTTCTCATATAAGTGCTATCATTATTTTTCATGGATGCATTTGTAACTTTGGTAATTTATGGAGTAATTCACATGTTCAGTTTTTTCGCCTGGACCAAGTGGTCTCTATCAAACTTTCCAATCTTTCCAATTCAAGTCTATAATCTGTAAAAACTTAGAGAGCACTCAGATGCCATCCATGTGCTTTCCGTTATTTCACAGACTATTTGATTAGCGATGGTTGTGAAACCTTCATTAGTTTTTTTTTTTCATCAAAAAAAAACTGATGAAAATCTGACCAATATGGTAAAAACTGACTCATTATACAACATCTGATAACAGTTCTGATCAAAAACAAGCCCAGACAAATCCCAGATTTTCTCATATGAGAACTTCATTGAAATATCCTTAAAGTGAACCTGTCAGCATTTTTTTGCATATAACTGCGGCCACCACAAGTTAGGCCTTATATACATCTTTCACACATAGTCTCCTCCGTTATGCTCTTGTGCATGCGTACATTTCTCTGCCTTGCTGAGGGAAGAGTAAAGTACTGTAATGCACTGGTTGTAAAGTGCTGTAATGGGCACAGGTGCAAAGAACACCCACATAGTCCACACTACACGGGTGTTCTTTGACCTTTCCCGCACCTGCGCATTACACCACTTTACTCTGCCCTCAGGGCAAAGAGAAGTGCTGCTTGCAAAGGAGCACAAGACAGTCCTTGAGTGGATGATGTATGATGCGTCACCCACAAGAACCAGAGAAAGAGGACGGCAATCACAAGATTAGAGGAGGCATTGAGCCACGACCAGCGATGCCCATCTGATCAGACTGCCCCGCATGTTAGTATATTGAAAGATATTTTCTTATATTTTTCAGGTCGGCCTCAGGACTTACATACAACATTCTAGAATGCTTTATATATTGCCTTACTAATAGTGGCTATAGCTTATATGTAAAAAACCTGGTAACAGGATTTCCACAGGATTATTGCATGGCTTATAAACCTCTTTATACTGGCATGTCAGGCATGGCATTCTTCACAAGGAGAAACATTACTTCTTAGACCCTAGTAGATACAGTGGAAGTGGATCAATCCGCTGTGGATTAACTTCGACTTGATTGACCTAAAATTTGAAGTTCTTTGAGAACTTGAACAATTTGAGATTTCGTTTGTGAATAAATCAGTATTTGTTATATGGAAAAATTACAGGTGTCATTCAAAACTACAGCTCATGTCACTAAAAAAGCTCTAAAATGGCTATATCAGGGGAACAATTAAAAAGCTATGGTTCTTGGAAGAGGTGGAGTGGAAAAAATGGAAAATTGCCCTCACACGAAGTAGTTAAAATACAAATTGGAAGAAGGAATAGGTACATATGACTCCTGGAAAGAAATCCTTAAAAATACTCAAAAAATATGAGTTTGTATGGTGTAAAGGCGTTTTTCTCATTCATTGAGTCTACAGGACATGAAATATTTTTGCCCCTATGACTATGAGTAGTGTGGAGAATTGGCCACCAAACCTGGCAGCTCTGTAGCACCTCTTGTTAAACACAGGCCAGTCAGCGTATTGCCTGAGGATAAAAGAAGGACTGCAGCTGCCCTGCCAGTGCTGGTTTATCAAGACACCCCTCAGTGAGTGAGGCATATGCTTTCTCTAGGAACCTTCCACAACAGCATAGGAGGTTGCGTCTCCACGCCCTAATTGGGACAGGAAGCACATGAGAGGTTAAAAGGCCCACTTCCCACTAGCCAGTGTCTTTTCTGTCCCTAATGGGGCATGGAGAGGGGTTTTTTTCTCTGCCATGCTGTGGCGGTGGCAAGCTGCAGCATACCTTGGTTTTTGTGCAGCGTTGGTCGGGCCCCTGCTCCTTCTCCAGCCGTCTCTCAGTCCTCCTCGGTGGTTCCTCTGCTGGGGGATCCGGGACCAGCTGCCTGTGCATGCTGCTGTGGACCAGAAATGATGCGAGCGGAACTTCCGGTCACATGTTTCTCCGGCAGGGAGCGCAGTGCTTCTGGGTCCCATTAGGCGGGACTTGGTGCAGCGGCGTGCGGGCTCACCGCCATGATTGGGGCCTGTCTGGACCTTGGGCAGGGGGCAAGGGCTGTTTTTTTTGCTGCACTGGGGGCAGGCCTTTGAAGATATAAGGCTGCATTCCATCCTGGGTCATGTCTTCTTCTGCGTCTGCAGAGCCCAGTGCTCCCCCGGCCACAGTGAGTTAGGGTGCAGGGGGGGTCCTTTGTGCTGCCCGAAGGGGGGGCTGTGCTAATGGCAGCTACTCTGTGCTTTCTTGTAGGGTGACTAGGAGGCCCCCAAGAAGCTTGCTGGGAAGTCTGCTAAGTACCCTGTCTGTTCTAAGAAGTTCCCCTCTGGGTGGGATAAGAAGCTTTGCCAGGGCTGTACCGACAAGATAGTGTGTGCTGAACACCCTAGTCTTGTTGATGATTTACATGCCGTGGTGCAGCAGGAGATTCGGGCTTCCCTCGCCTCCCTGGCTCTGTCCGGCCCCGTCCCTGGTCCTTCCCCTCCAAAAAAGCGGAAACTCCAGGCTAGCCCTTCAGACACTGAAGATGTCAGAGAGTCGGATTCTGAGGTCCCCGATGAGGTCTCTGCCTCTAGGCAGTCGGACCTTTGCCATCTCCTGTTCCCTTCTGAGGATATGGGGGAACTTATTGGGGCCGTTAGGAGCACCATGGGTTTGGAAGAGGAACAGGTCCATCTTTCGGTGCAGGATGAAATGTTTGCTGGCCTTCTGTCGGCCAAGCGTGTCGGGTTCCCAGTGCATTCCACCCTCCGGGATTTAATTACTCAGGAATGGGAGTTCCCCGACCACAGATTTAGGGGTGATCCAGGTCGGCGTTTTCCCTTAAGGATAATGAGATTCACTGGGTGGTCCCGAAGGTGGATGTGCAGGTTGCCCGTGTGGCAAAAAAGACTGCCCTCCCCTTTGAAGACACTTCCCAGCTGAGGGATCAGATGAATCGGAAGATTGAGAGCTTTATGAAGCGTTCATGGGAAGCTTCCTCTGCCACCATTCAGGCTAACATCGCCTCCACTTGTGTCTCCAGGTCCCTGCTGAAGTGGTTGGACCAGTTGGAGTCCCATGTTTCACAGGCCACCCCTAGAGAAGAAATTCTCGACTCCCTTCCTCTGCTCCAGAAGGCTTCTTGTTTCCTTGCTGATGCCTCAGCAGAATTGGTCCGCCTGGCGGCCAGGACCTCGGCGTTTTCAACTCCGCCAGGCAGACTTTATGGCTGAAGATGTGGAGTGGTGACGCCACTTCTAAGATGCGGCTGTGCTCTCTGCCTTTCAAGGGAGACTTGGTGTTCGGCCATGCGCTCGACGATATTCTGGACAAGGCCACAGACCGCAAGGCTCTTCCCGAACAGGCACCTGCGGAAGCGGTCCTTTCATTCCCCGGTGCCTCAGGCCTCCCAACCCAAGGGCAGGTGTAGTTATCAGAAGGGGTGAGGCAAGAATATCCTCGTCCCTGCTCAGCAGCAGCACCCTTGCAAGAAGTGACTCGGTCCCGGTGGGGGAGCAACTCTCAGCCTTTCTTCCCAAGTGGCTACAGATCACCGATTGCCAATGGGTTCCAGGGGTCTTCTCATCGAGTTCGAGTCTCTTCCTCCGCCAGGTCTCCGGGTCACCATCCTGCCCTCTCAGGGTGCCTAGAATCTTCTGTACTCGAAAGTACAGGAGTTCCTTCTTACAAACATGGAGATTGGTCACTATTCCCATCTGTTGCAGGTCAAGAAACCGTCCGGGGACTCCCGGGTCATCATCAACCTGAAACGCCTCAACGGTTACGTCCGATACCGCCGTTTCAAGATGGAGTCCATACCGCGATTCCACTGATCGGGCTGCATCACCAGATGGCTTCGATAGACCTGACAGACGCGTACTTTCATGTGCCCATCCATCCTTGGCACAGGAAGTTCCTCAAGTTTATTATCCTATACAAGGGGGGCGTCCTCCATTTTCAATTCAACGTTCTCCCCGTTGGAGTCTCCTCGGCTCCCCGAATATTCTCCAAAATCATGGAGGAGGTCGTGGCCTTCATTCAGGGTCACGGCATCTCTATTGTGCCTTATCTGGATGACTTCCTTCTCATTGCTCCATCTCCTCAATCCCTCTGGAGCAGTGTGGAGGAATCCCTGCATATTCTTCGGACCCTGGGTTGGATCCCCAACCTCTGGAAATCCCATCTGCATCACTCCTCCAAGAGACAATTTCTGGGGGTATTACTGGATTCTGCCCAGCAGGATTCCTTTCTTCCGGACACCCACAGGTTGACCCTTCTAGCCAAGATTGCCTCCCTGCGGTGTCAGGCGTCTTCCACCCTTTGGGACACAATGTCGATGCTGGGTTCCATGACGTCCTGCATCCTGTCTGTCATGTGGGCTCAGGCTCACTCTCGGGTTCTGCAGACACATGTCCTGTCTTGTTGGGACGGGCTCCTTTCATCCCTGAATCGTCGGGCTCACCTCCCGGGGCCCTTCTCCTCATCCCTCCTCTGGTGGTTGGACTTCCGAAACCTGCAACAAGGGGTTTCATGGGATCAGACTCCTCTAGTAACGCTTACTACAGATGCCAGCCAGAGGGGGTGGGAAGCCATGGTGGGTCCCACTCCGCTCCAGGGAGCCTGGAGTCGCTCCATCAGTTCCCGGTCCTCCAATTAACGTGAGCTGAGTGCAGTCGAGGAGGCCCTTCGGGTGGCTCAGACCCAATTCACGGGCTCTCACATCCTTGTCTACTTGGACAATGTCACTACAGTGGCTCACCTCTTGCACCAGGGCGGTACGAAGTCCAGGTCCCTGTCGTCAGTGTCCTCCCGGATCTTCATCTGGGCTGCACACTTCCTGCTGTCCCTCTCAGCTGTCCACCTGAAGGGGTCCCTGAACCTTCAGGCGGATTTTCTCAGCTGTCAGGATGTGTACCCGGGGGAGTGGAGTCTGGTCCAAGCTGTCTTTTGCTCCCTGGTCGTGAGATGGGGCACCCCGGCGATCGACCTCTTCGCCTCCAGCGCAAATTGGAAAGTCGTAACATATTTCTCCCTCAATCCCCGGGACGAGGCCGTGGGGGTGGACGCCTTCTCCCCGTCATGGAATTTTCCTCTGGCTTACGCCTTTCCTCCTATTCCCCTCCTCGCACGAACTGTGCGGAAGGTCAGGGTGGACGGAGTCCCCACTATCCTGGTGGCCCCTCTTTGGCCCAGGAGAAGTTGGTACAATCTGATTGTGGCGCTCAAAGTCGAAGGTCCTGTATCCTGAGTCCAGATCCCAGCCTATTGTCTCACGGTCCCCTGTTCCATCCGGATCCACATAAGCTCCGCTTAGCTGCCTGGATTCTGAAGCCCGGGTGCTGAGGGCTCAGGGCCTGTCTGAGAAGGTGGTGGCCACCCTACAGAAAAACCGCAAACCTGTTACTAATGCAATTTATAATAAGATTTGGAAGAAGTTTACATCCTGGTGTGGCTTCTGTCCGCCTGATCCACTCTGCCCAATGTCTCCCAGATTCTGGATATTCTTCAGAATTGGTTTGACCTCGGTCAAGTTTCGACTCTGAGTTCCGTGTTTGATGCTGATTTGGCAAATCATCGGTGGATTCGTCGCTTCATGGTGTCAGCTAATCGTCTTGTCCTCGTACTAGGGTCAGTACTCCCTCCTGGGGCCTCAATGTTGTCCTCACTGGACTTTCTCGGCCTCCCTATGAACCTCTTTCATCCTGTGACCTTCAAAGGTTGTCTCACAAGACGGCGTTCTTGATGGCGATTACTTCAGCCTGACTGTTGGGGAGCTACAGTCATAGACAAATGTTTTGAGAATGATACAAATATTAATTTAACAAAGTCTACTGCTTCAGTTTTTCTAATGGCAATTTGCATATACTCCAAAATGTCATAAAGAGTGATCAGCTTAACAGCAATTACTTGCAAAGTCAATATTTGCCTAGAAAATGAACTTTAACCCCCAAAACACATTTCAACATAATTGCAGTCCTGCCTTAAAAGGAGCAGCTAACATCGTTTTAGTGATTGTTCCATTAACACAGGTGTGGGTGTTGATGACAGGGCTGGCGCTCAATCAGTCATGATTAAGCAAGAATGACACCACTGGACACTTTAAAAGGAGGCTGGTGGTTGGTATCATTGTTTCTCTTCAGTTAACCATGATTATGACTCACCGTGGCCGGGACTCCGAGGGACAGGCGTTTCTTCTTCCTCCTTGTCACGGAGTGCCGCGCCTGCCGGTAGTGGGGCCCGGTGGTCCAGATTCAATAAAGACGTCGTTGGTTGAACAGATTAAGGGGTTAATTGTTTCGTGACCCACCTATGAGTGTTCCGGTGAAGTCCACCGGCGCTGCTTGGGCCTCCGGGGGATGGAATGCAGCAAGATGAAACGCTCCCCACAGGCTGAGCGATGATCCCCGAAGCCAGGAGCTGCACAAGATGTTGTGACGCAGCTGCAGTTACCTTAGTGTGCGGAGAGACAGTTCATTAGAAGACACTGTTAGTCTCTGTAACGGGTACTTTACTGTAACCAGCAGGCAGTACATGGCATACAGTGACGGGTAACGGACCTGGTGGACTTAGCAATGACCAGTGTTTCTCAGAGCTCCGCGGTGTTCCTCCATTCTAACTAGTTGTGTTGCTGTGGTTGCTTTGCAATGCCAGATCGGGTACAAGGAGGCTGCTTCAATTGCCCTACGGGAATTCTGGCCAGATTTGTGGGGAGCCTTGGGTCCTTTTGGTGGGTACACCGCTGGCTAGACGACTTTGTGTGTGCGGCGGTGGTGGGGTGCTCCTGTAAAGCGGTCCCTCCACTCCTGGTTCGCATAGCAGTGCTGAACAACTACCAGCTTCGGTACCAGTAGACTGGTTGTAAGTGGGCACGGGATGTTTTTGACCCGTATGCAGTCGCCATGGGTCCGATTGAGGCACCGGAGTAATGGCGCCCAACCGGGGGTGATGGCCAGGGGGCTGCACGGGACTGTGCAGGCCCCCTCTCCTAGGTTGCAGAGCTTGTTGTTTTTGCTCCCTTCTCCTACGTTGCCAATTCAGTTCTCCTCTACACTCTACCACTACACTCCGCCCACCAGGACCTTATTGGCCCTCTATGCTGATGATGCATGTAGGGTATGGGTCTCTGAGTTAACTGTGTCATTGCTTAGTCAGAGAATATTGCGGCAGCTGTTTTGGCTGCAATACCCTCCTATGACGCACTCGTTGCGGGGCGCCACAGTTATCTCTAAAGAAACACGTGCAGCCATCATTGCACTGCACAAAAATGGTCTAACAGGGAAGAGTATCGCAGCTAGAAAGATTGCACCTCAGTCAACAATCTATCGCATCATCAAGAACTTCAAGGAGAGAGCTTCCATTGTTGTCAAAAAGGCTCCAGGGCGCCCAAGAAAGACCAGGAAGCGCCAGGACCGCATCTTAAAACTGTTTCAGCTGTGGGATCGGACTACCAGCAGTGCTGAGCTTGCTCAGGAATGGCAGCAGGCTGGTGTGAGTGCTTCTGCACGCACTGTGAGGCGGAGACTCTTTGAGCAAGGCCTGGTTTCAAGGAGGGCAGCAAAGAAGCCACTTCTCTCCAGAAAAACATCAGGGACTGACTGATATTCTGCAAAAGGTACAGGGAGTGGACTGCTGAGGACTGGGGTAAAGTCATTTTCTCTGATGAATCCCCTTTTCGATTGTTTGGGACATCTGGAAAACAGCTTATTCGGAGAAGAAGAGGTGTGCGCTACCACCAGTCTTGTCTCATGCCAACTGTAAAGCATCCTGAAACCATTCATGTGTGGGGTTGCTTCTCAGCCAAGGGAATCGGCTCACTCACAGTCTTGGCTAAAAACACAGCCATGAATAAAGAATGGTACCAGAATGTCCTTCAAGAGCAACTTCTCCCAACCGTCCAAGAGCAGTTTGGCGCCCAACAATGCTTTTCCAGCATGATGGAGCACCTTGCCTTAAAGCAAAGGTGATAACTAAATGGCTCAGGAACAAAACATAGAGATTTTGGGTCCATGGCCTGGAAACTCCCCAGATCTTAATCGCATTGAGAACAATCATCAAGAGACGGGTGGACAAACAAAAACCAACAAATTCTGGCAAAATGCAAGCATTGATTATGCAAGAATGAACTGCTATCAGTCAGGATTTGCTCCTGAAGTTGATTGAGAGCATGCCAGGGAGAATTGCAGAGGTCCTGAAGAAGAAGGGTCAACACTGCAAATATTGACTTGCTGCATTAACTCATTCTAACTGCCAATATAACTTTTGCTACTCATAATATGATTGCAATTATATTTCTGTATGTGATATAAACATCAGACAAACACAAATAAAAAACCAGAGGGTAGCAGATCATGTGAAAATATAATTTTGGTGTCATTCTCAAAACTTTTGGCCATGACTGTAGAGGCTTTGTCCATCCGGGACCCATACCTCACCATCCGGATGACTGCATTGTTCTTCAACTGGATCCTTCATTCCTCCCAAGGTGGTCTGGGACTTCCATCAATCTCAATCGATTGTTCTTCCATCCTTCTGTCAGCATCTCAGGACCCCTAAGGAAGAAGAGTTCCATGCTTTGGATGTCCGGCGTACTGTACTCCATTGTCTTGACGTATCGGCGCCCTGGTGCATCGATCACAATCTCTTTGTCCAGCCCTTTGGTCTCCATAAGGGCAAGAAGGTATCCTAGAGCACTATTGCCAATTGTATTAAGAAGGCCATTGCAGAATTCCTACCTTTCCCAGCAGCTGCAAGCACCTTCTGGGTTTATTGCCCATTCCACCCGGTCTACCGCTGTCTCCTGGGCTGAACGTGCAGGGGCTTTTCCTGAGCAGATCTGCATGGCTGCTACCTGGTCATCCTTGCATACTTTCACGAAACACTACCGTCTGGACCTGGGTTCCAGTAGGGATTTGACTTTTGGCAGTAAGGTCTTACAGGCCTTAGCCTGCCCTAGGTATTTATTTGTTAGTATACCTCCTATGCTGTTGTGGAAGGTTCCTAGAGAAAATAGAATTATTCTTACAGTTAATTCGGTTTCTAGGATACCTTCCACGATAGCACTTAATTCCCTCCCTGTTATTCCTCGTGTTATTCCTGGAATGTTTTACTATGTACTGTTGTTTAATCTCATGCTATGGTTCTTTGTAAGACACTGGCTACTGGGAGGTGGGAGGGACCTGTTTAACCTCTCATGTGCTTCCTGTCCCAATTAGGGCATGAAAGGCAACCCCCTATGCTGTCATGGAAGGTATCCTAGAAACCGAATTAACGGTAAGAATAATTCTATTTTCCAGTGCCAGGCCAAGGCATATATAATAACCACCACCCCGTCACTGAGCTGAGGCCTTGGATAATCCTAAGAACTAATTGCTGCCCTGCCACCAGTTCCTTGTTTAATATAAATCCGGTCCGTGAACAGGCTTATATTGGGTCAGAAACCAACCCAGGTAGCATTAAATGAGCACACGGAAGTGGCAGTTTGTGATCAAGACAAAAGAACAAATCAAGATTAAATTTATATATTTAATCACCCTATTGGTACACTAGAATGATCTTAGAATTTGATTAATATGTACAGGTATTGGTAAAATATTACAAATGTTACAGTCAGTTATGCAAATAAAAGATAAATGGAATACACACAGAATTACAGACACACGTGATCAGTTACCTTAGTGCTGGTGGTGCCACAAGGAATTGCATGGAGCCACCCTGTTAGGCTTGGTTCACATTTGCGTTTGTTTCTGCATGTGAAGGGCATGCAGATGTAAATGCAGGGCAAACACTGCTATACTGATTTGAATGCAGCTAAGATTATCTGCATGCGTTCACATCGGTATGGTGCCCGACCAGCCAATCAGCGATCTTGGCGGCAGAGGTATCCTCTTACCAGCCACCCCTGATCTCCTGATGTTGTCGGTATGGGAGATTTGAAGAAACAGCTGATCTGACAGCTGTTTTAATCCCCACGCCGACACTGTCAGATCAGCTGTTTCTTCAAAACTCCCGCGCCGACACCACTGGGAGATTATCGGCGGCTGTGCCCGTTACTCCAGCTGATCTCCCGGTGGCCGCCGCTGATCTCCGGAGAGATCAGCGGCGGCCACCGGGAGTGATTTCAATGACATCCACAGCGTTCTACTGTGCTGTCATGCGGAGGACTCTGCGGATTCTTTGAGATCCATGCATTTTTTGTGCGCTTGCTGATAAAACAAGCGCCCATCAACACACAAAAAATGCAACAGGCTGTGTTCGGAGGGCGGAGGAGGGCGCCTAAATTATGCACATCCAAACGCAACTGCAGCCAAATGCAGCTACTATGCGTTCCCATGTTAATCATAGGATCATAGGAATGCAGTGCGCATGCGTTTGGCTGCGTCCGTTACGCTACGTTCCAAACGTAAATGTGAAACCAGCCTTACAGATTATAGCTAGCTGTAATGAAATGATGTCCTTCAGATGAATACAAAGATGTAGAGGAGATGGGACATTTTAATACTGTAAAGGCTTTCCCATCTCACACCCATCACCTGCCTCTGGGCTGTCTCGTACCTCTCACCCCCATGAGTGGGGACATGAGATATTCAAAATGTTGTAGGTGAAAGACTATGCTCTCATATTTTTGGTTATGATTTTAGCTTCGCAATGATATGACACATGACTACTCTGCTGGCATCCTACTGGCTAATATCAAGTTTAGGTTACTTACGATCATCGCAGATTTATGTAAATATAAGTGTGATGACTGTCTGAATCTGTAGATTCCATATTTATGCTTGACATTTTTATAGGAGCGACGGCTCACGAGATATTAAAAGTTATTCTTTGTTTCTGGCCTGTCTAGGTTATGTGAAAGAATTTCCTTTCAATTTGTGGTAGAAGGATATTAGGTTTGTCACTTCTCTGCAGCGTCACAGAGGCGAGTCTTCCTTTGTATAATGACTCTGGGTACAAAGGTGTCATCTCCCTGCATTAATCAGGAAGCCTCCATGGTGTGGACAGTTGGCCAGAGAATTAGCATACTTATGCTAATTAACATACTGCCTTAGGCGAAAAGGTGGGGGCCTCTCAAAGGAGGGAGTTATGGTGGCCTTGAGCAAAATGGCTGCTGGAATATTACTTATTCCTTCCAAGTAGTGGATTGATTTGTGGAAGTTGGGATCATTGGCCATTTCAATAGTCTCTGACCACTGTACAAGATGCTCATGAATCTCTTATCTCTCAGGATCAATGGCACAATTTTTTTATTCGACTGGTTTTCAATGTCATCAGTAAAGAGTGAAGAACAGATAACATTGTGCCAACCTGAGTAACCAAAAGAACCTTGGATAGTAAGAGATTTGTGAGCTTCTAAACCAGTGGCTAGAGACGACTGACCTGGCCGGTGGATTAAAGTCCCATGAATCAATCCATCTATTGCTAATTAAGAGAGCTGAGATAATTATGGGATTAAATAATTGAGAAGGCACATTTACAATGAGGGATGTAATTTAACACAATCTGAAATACTCTTATTTTTATGAGTCGTGCTATTGAAAAATGTAAAGTATCACTTATCCTCACTATAGTGGTGCTTCTAATCTAAGGTCCCTGCGCCCGATCTTATACTCATCCTCTGGTGTCTTCACCTTTTATCTGTGCTGCTCCAGTCCTGTACATTATGTGGTAAAATAGTTCAAAAGTACAACTTGTCATGCAAAATACTAACCCTCATAAGTTCATGAGGACAGAAAAAAACGTTATGGTTCTTGAAAGCAGGGAAGGGAAAAACAAAAAATGCAAAAACATAAATTGACTGCATGAGGTTGATGAATTCGGCACATCTTGTAACTTGCACTTACTTTGCTAGAAATGTACTCAGGTCAGTGACACCAGTACATTACTGGCGAAATTCACGCCATTAGCGTGATTTAAATTTCCATGAATTACACTGCTGGGATTGGCCATGTCCGATATTGCTTATCTCCATGCATTTTGGCAAAGCTGATCAGGACAGACATGAAAAATCAGCTTTGATGTTGAGCAAGATGTTGTGATATTTGAAGGTGTTTAAGGCCCCATTCACACACTGCTTTTTTTGCTGCGTATTTTTACGCACAAGCTCAAAAAAGTCAGGAGTGAAACAATCAAAACCAGGAGTGGCACACTCAGAGGAAAGGTCTAATAGAAACAAGTGCTCCACTTTAATCACCCACTCCTGGTTTGTGATGAGCTTGTGCTTAAAAATACGCAGTAAAAAAAGCAGTGTGTGAATGGGGCCTTACAGTAGAAAACTTTGATGAATCGGGGCCAATGTTTTTAGGTGCAATTCAGGATAATGGAATGTCTATTATCAGAGAGAAATTAAGTAATTTGGTTTATAACAGTGCATAGAGGACTGGCTTTTTAAGCAACTCCTAATTTATACTAGCAGGTTCACCAAGGGAGAACCTACGCTTAAAGGTTTTTTATTATTACTTTGTTTGTCGGTTAAAACCGCCAGAAACAAGGAGCTTATTACTGCATGTTCATTATTTTATTGAGAAGCTGTAGGGCTTAGCAATATAATGATTGCTCAGTTTAACAATTGAGAAACATGTTTGTCCTCTGCCTCTACACAGGAAATGTTTTTTGTAACTTAAGTTATTAATGAAGAGTTGAAATTAGTCCCTCAACTCAGACCCATCTGTACTGGAACTGTCATTGGGAAGTTCACTTTAGAAAGAGCAGGGAGAGATCTTTACAGAATAAGCTGCAGTTTCTTCAGCCAGTCTCCAGCTTATGGCCGAGCAATGTGCAATCTGTTTAGTGCATTAAGGCAACTGTTCCCAGGGCACCTTATTCATTTGTTTGTAATAAAGAACACATCTGTAGCACTATACTGGCCTCTGGACAGCATTACTTCATCAGGACTCGAGTGGATGGATGCCAAATGGGCGCTCTTGTTCTGTGGGACGCTCTGGTTTTAAAGATGCCCCTTTAGAAGAGTGATGACTAGTACTGATCCAATATTACACTGAGCAGACACAATGTAGCTGTGGGCATACCAGAGCATTGGAGTCATATATCTAAACACGTTCCTACAAAAGTTCCTATTAGACTAATACGAGTTGAGACTGCTACTAAACTGTAATGCTTATCTGTTCTAATCTGTATATCTGTGCAGTTATTGTACTTCTTTTGCAGTAATATTAAAGTCAAATGGTTTTTAGTAAATAATAGTGATGTGCAAGCACTAAAACGCTCTAGTACTCGGTACTCGAATCAAGCAGGTGGGACCCTTGGGCAAGTGTTGCGCCCCAGGGTTTCGGGTACTCGGGTATCAGGCGGCAGTGAGGGGGTTAACTTTGTCACGAGGAATGGCGGCCACGCCTGATCCCGTATCCTAGGGGCGATGCTCTTGAAAAGGGGAATTACAGGGATTATGTACAAGTTAGTCGTGACGCCACCTGCAGTACCTGGTGAGATGTCACCAGCGCCGCCACAGTCCTCCGGTGGCTGGTGGTATTGCGGCAGTGATGGTATAGTCCTCCGCAGGCAGGACTGGGACCTCCGGGGCAGCGTAGTGAGGGTGAGCAGGTTGTAGCAGAGCTGAGATTGTGGAGGGAGAGTAAGGATAGTCTGTAGAGGGGCACGGTGAATGAGAGGGAAGGATGCATGCACACAGAAGAAGTCTCTTTTACCTTTTTACTGATGTTTAAGCAGGCCACTGACGGGTGACCGGACTGCACAGTGGGCTCCCACAGCAAGTGGGTATAAGGCCTCTTTTCCTTGTGAAGTTGCTGAAAGCACAGTCTGCTATAGCCTGACTTGCCTCCACTCTCTTCCTTTTGCCTGTCATTTCTCCTCCTGTGCGTCTCGGGGATTGACCTTCTCTGGACACTGCAGCGACCTGCTGTTCCTGGCTCCCTCTCTTGACCCTCCTGGGAGACCGGGAGCTGAAGTTTCCACGGTGCAACAGGGTTTTCTGTGGCTATGTTCCCCACAGGTGCGGATCCCCAATTCCCGGCTTCTCCTGGAACGAACTCTCGCCTTGAGCTACTTGTTCCTTGCTTCTATTCCAGCTCTGAACTCCCTGCCTTCAGTCCTACTTAGGCTTGTGGGACGCTGAAGGGCCACTCCAGGTCACTGGCTCGGGCCTAAAGGCAGCACTGAACACAGGACTTCCCTGCAGCTCTTCTAGCGTCTGCACACACTCTGACTAACTCCTCTCTAGCAGCAGTATATATAGGGAACTTGCCTAAGGGCAGCAAGTTGAGCTCCCGCTACTGTGCCGGGGTGGAAGGTGTTGTTCGTAGTAGGTACCTGCTGTGGAAACCCAGCTGCGCAGCAGAGAGATCTGTGGTTACCTGCGTGAGCAGGGCGCTACAGAAGCTTGACTCGAGTTTAGAGTATAATAGCAGTTAATGGGAAATTGCTAACTGCATTTTTGGGTGCTTTAGCAAAAACGCATAGCATCAAACGCATTGCACAATTGCATTGCACAATTGCAATGCGTTTCATGCATTGGAGCCTATGGATGCGTTAACGCATGCGTTTTTCAAAATTTGCACTTTGAAAAAACGCTAGCTTTTAACGCTTCCATGGCTTAAGTGTGACCCTAACCTTACACACTTTTATACCTTACAAAAACATCAATATAACCCATCCAGGGCTACACCGATATTTTTCAAGTGAATTAGCACACCAAATTCTCACTTTGGCAAAAATGAATTACTTCATTATTTAAAAAATCAATTTTTCCATTAAAAATCTTCAATAATACAATTACATGAACATGTTAGAGTACACACAGTCCCTTTATGCACATTAAACAGGGTTGGCGTTTAATTACACAGAGAACCAACATTATTTGCGTTTGATTATGTACAGCACCATCACTTTTGTGTCTGTCCAAAATCCTTTCCCAAACATTTTCTTGAATTAATAAAGTGCTCAGTATTTTAAGCAGTCCAGCTGCTGTTTACTGCAAGAAAATTGGATTCAAAGTATCTTAAACAGTACCTGGTTACCTGGTGCAGAGCGTGTCTTTGTACTGGATCACAGTGGTCCCCTGTCGCCGCTGTATCCCTGTCAGATTTCGCCTACGTACGTTTCAAAGTTATAAATATAACCTCTTCCTCAGGGCATGAACATGAATTGTATTTTTTTTATATTTTAATGTTATGGATATTTCTGCTATTTAATAAGGGAACACATAAACCTCATGTTTTGCTCACTTTTTTTAATTTTTGAAAAAAAAGGAACTGGATCTTTTTTTGAAGGTCAAACCTGCTGATTTGCACCAGGAGACGAGAAAAAAATGCAAAAAAATAACCTGCCTCCTATGATTTGCAGCTTTGGCAGTGAAGAAACTAATGTTTTACAGGTAGCAAATAATTTTGAAGCATAACTTGTGGGATTCTGTATTCTTGTGACCTTACACACGTTGCTTTTTTGTGACTTGCAGATTTGGTGTTGAAAATAATCTGCAGCACATTAATTTTTTTGGTATGTGCATACATTGAATATTTAGTTGCAAAAATTTCTGTACCATTTCTGCATCTCTTGTCAAGGAAAACACAACAGTATAATACACGCTTTACCCCATTTTTGACACATTTTCAATGCATTATTGCATGCATTTTTCACCTGCATCTTTCTAACGCTTTTGGACACCAATGAAAGATATACCATTTATTGGTGTACAAATAAGCTAGAAAAACCCAGGTGAAAAATGCATATATAAATGGCTTACACCAGCACATGTCCCATAACATCATCTATGCCCTGACCAATACAGTTACTGGGAAGGTACACTTAATAACTGGCATAAAGACATGTGCTAGGGTCAGAAACATTATATTTCACTGACAGCACATTGAGTGAACCTTGTAGAGACTGGAACCATGTCCGACCCTAGGACAGCATACCGCTAGCGCCACAATAGTGTTGTGGCTTAGACCATGCCAGTTCCGGGAAAGATCAGCATTCCTGCAGCATTAGCAGAGCGTTACCGTAGTGTAACGTTGCCTTAATGCACTCATAGGCTAATATGGATGACTGGACCCGAAGCGCATGCAAACGCCGGCATGTAAGTGCCAGAGTTTGAAATCTCAGGCTATTTTGTAGCAGACAGCTTAATACTGGCAGTGTTAAGCTGTCAGCTACAAAATAGCATGAGTTTTCAAACTCTGGCACTTACATGCTGGCGTTTTCATGCGCTTCGGGTCCTGTCACCCATATTAGCCTATGGCAGCATTAAAGCAGCGTTGCACTACGGTAATGCTGCACTATTGCTGCAGGAATGCAGATCTTTTCAGGATCCGTTATAGCAGAGGCTACAACGCTAATGCGGCCCTAGCTTAAGTGCTGCTGATGCTTAAAATTGTGGGCCCTTGTTCTATTAGGGTTTCCTCCATCTCGTACACTAGTTTCTACACCCTCTCCTTCTCTTTCTTCATCTCTGAATTGTCATTCATATCAGTCTCAAGCTGGAAGCACGGCCGTACTGCCTTGGTATAGACACAGCAGGGTCTGCTAAAATAATTTGTTTATGTGACAAACAGTACACTGCCACTGAATAGTAGAATACTATAACAGAGCAGACAGATCAACCTTCCATCACTCTTTCCTGCAGTGATGAGCGCTAGTAAAATGGAACAATACCACAATGCACTAGTCGAACAGTAAGTTCAAAAAAATCTAATTGACAATGTAGTGGCAGAGGTCATAGTTCCTTGGGCAACAAGGGAGAAGACACAAGGTCCAACAGAGCCAGGGGAACATTATAAAAGGTCTTGGACAGTTCCTAGTGCCTAGATCCTGATGCACACAAGTAGGGAAAAGTTTTAAAGGATGGTAAAGGAGTACCTGGCCGATCATTTCAGCATCCTCTATGACTCCTCTGTGCCATACAACTATTGTGTATCCAAGTTGGAACATAATATCAACTGTCCCTCTTTGGAGGTACTGGCTTGCTCTGCCACTTGCTCTGCCACTATCGTTTTGTAAGAGCGAGTTTTTAGTGCTGCTAGGGGTATAATAACTGGTAAATGCATCCACCCATCAACTAAAAATGCTGACAGGCTGCCTCATCAAAATTGACAATGCCTGGATTAAGCCAGATTTCTCAATCTCACTGGTTACAGCTACAGTGCTTTTATTCACACACCGCACACTGCACACAGTTTGCCTACGTGTTTCGTAGCCTACAGGCTACTTCATCAGGGCATAATCTAGGCAGACTACGAAACGCATAGGAAAACTGTGTGCGGTGTGCCATGTGTGAATAAAAGGACTCTTCATTATCCGGTCTCCTGTAGTCAGTGCGGAAAAACTCCCGATCATCCATATTTTTTCCTTCGCTTCAGTATCTGTAAGGCAACGTTCAGAAGATGAGTATTTGGTGAGTTTTACTTCAGTATCCGTAAGGCCATGTTCAGATGATGATTATTTGGTGCATTTCACTTCAGTATCTGTAAGGACACGTTCAGAAGATGAGTATTTGGTGAGTTTTACTTTAGTATCTGTAAGGCCATGTGCAGATGATGATTATTTGGTGTGTTTTACTTCAGCATCTGTAAGGCCATGTGCAGATGATGATTATTTGGTGCGTTTTACTTCAGTAACTGTAAGGCCACGTCCAGAAGATCAGTATTTGGTGTGTTTTACTTCAGTATCTGTAAGGCCATGTTCAGATGAAGTTTTTTAGTGTGTTTCACTTCAGTATCTGTAAGGCCATGTTCAGATGATGATTATTTGGTGCGTTTTACTTCAGTAACTGTAAGGCCACGTCCAGAAGATGAGTATTTGGTGAGTTTTACTTCAGTATCTGTAAGACCTTGTGCAGGCAATGAGTATTTGGTGCGGTTTTTACCGCAGTATCTGGAAGGCCTCGTGCAGGCGATGAGTATTTGGTGTTTTTTACCTCAGCATCTGTAAGGCCTCGTGCACACGCTGAGCATTGTGTCCCATTTAGGGGACTACAACAAGAGTCTCCTTTGTGGATTGAAACGTCGCCTGTGAACATTGACCAATAAAGGTCTTACCTAACTGAAACAAGTGGGAGTGCTACCTATATTTTTTGTAATATTGACCAGGTAGGAGGAAGGACTATTGTGGTGGGCCCTGCACCCGAAGGTAACGTCAGCTGTGCTGCTCTTTATTTTTTATAATCAGTATCTATCTATCTATCTATCTATCTATCTATCTATCTATCTATCTATCTATCTATTTATTGCTCCAAAAAATACATGTCCCAAGATAATGAAATGGCACCCATCCTTGTAGGATGGGAGCCATCTTGGGGCAACGAGCTGCAAAAGAGAAACCTTGTCATTGGCCCAGCAGAATAGTTGCTGGGTCAAATGACGTCATATAAAGAAAATCGGCGGGAATTAACCCGCCAAATTCAATTTATTTGATTGGGCAATTAACCCAGAGCCCATGTATAAAAAGGGGCAACTTGGCAGCATAGGTTCAATGATAACCAGCAGTTGCTGGAACCATGGACTCCTTACTAGAGCGCCTGCTATTGAAAGCTGGAAGCCGGGGAGGCGAAGATTGGCTCCGCAAATGCCTTAATGATGACAGCTCTCCACCACAGAGACCAGAGGGTGAAGAAGCGGATCGCGAGCGGCAGGACCTGTCTTTACGCCGCCGCAGCCAGCGGCAGAAAAGACCCCGGAGGGAAACATACTCACCCCCGTCACAGAAGAGGATCGGGAAGAAACAAGGGAGAAGCGGCGGTGTCGGCACTCGTCAGTCCCGGAGAGATGGTGAGCCGAGGTCTGGATCCCGGGCGGCCGAGGCGGGAGGAGAGTTAAGAGTCGCACAGGAAGTGACGTCACCCGGCCAGGCGGAAATGACGTCCCGCGACTCAGGAGAACACATCGCCGGGGACGCAAGCGGTCCCCCGGTGCACACCGCAGTCACGGGGGCACGCGCAAGCCGCGCAAGTAGGGGCGCACAGCCCTCTTTAGAGGGCGAGTTAAATCTGACAGCCGGGACCATTGGCCTAGGTACGGCCCCGATCCCAGCGCAAGATAGCGCGAGCTGGGTCAGGAGGGGCGCACAGCCCTCCTCGTATACGGAGCTGAACCTGGGCGCAGACAGGAGGGGCGCACAGCCCTCATTATACACCGAGCTAAATCTGAGCGGAGAAGAGAGGGGCGCACAGCCCTCCTTACGCAATGAGCTACACCTGACCAGAGACAGGAGGGGCGCACAGCCCTCCTTGCATACAGAGCTTACCTTGCATACCGGGATCAGCAGCCCATGTACGGTTCCAAACACTGTCATGGGAAGGGACAGGCAAACTTCCCAATGGGGAGCTGAACCGGTATGGAGACAGAGAGCTATAGAACCAGGCCTAGAAATCATGCCCCCTAGAGACGGAGGGGCTGATGTGCAAAGGCTAAACCTGCCCAGTGGCACCCCACTGGCGAATGGACCCAGCGTCCCCACCACTCCTGACACCATCCATGGAGGGGCGAGCCCGGCACTTCAAGTCTGGGGCTTACAGCATCGATACAGGAACGGCGGAGCGGAACCAGGACCGCAACAGACCGGCAGCCGCGATGACGAAATCAGCTTCCCGGGTCTCTCGAGGATGGACGTTTCTAGGGGACAAGGAGCAACAACTACACCAGGAGTCGGTGAGAATCATTATATAAGTGATAATATTACCCCTTCTTTAGCATCTTCTATTTCTGTACTAGTTAGAGAAACGGTAGCAGCAGCTCTACTAGCTGCTTCTCCTACCGGGGCACTCTCACAAGCAAAGGCTAGCTCGGAATCCCCGAAGCACACTTGAAAGAAGCCATTCCTTGTGAGATATCCCCGTTGGGATTTCATTTGACATTGAATGTAAAAGAAAAAATTTGGGGGGGCGAATTTTTAGATATATTTTCCCTTCTTCCCACCCGCGACTCGTCTAAGTACGAGGGGCGCGATGACAAGGAAGGCGATAATAAGAAAAGAGCTTACCGCTCATTTAACACGTGGCTTCAAGCCTTTTTAATATACGCCGCGGTTTTGGGTGAAAAGTGCCCCAATCTGTGCTCAGGATTATTCCAGCACGTGGATATAATCCTGGAAGCATACAGACACTTTGGGGAACGGGTTGGCTGAATTACGACGAAGCTTTTCGTCAAAAAATGGCCGTCCATCCCTCATTGAAATGGGGATCCAAGGACGTGGGCCTTTGGCTCCAGTTGATGGTCCCCCCGCGCCAGCCATTAGCAAAACAGACTACAGTACCTACAGCTAAGAAGGGATTCTGTTTTGCATTCAATGAATCTTCCTGCAGGTGGTTGCAAAACTGCCGCTACCGGCACGAATGTTCATCATGCGGAGGAGGGCATCCTGCGATTAAATGTTTTAAAAAACAAAACCCAAACGTAGTTAAGGAGCCCTTTCTTAAAAGCCCCGAGCCCAGTGAGGCTCACAAAACTAATACCCTGGCTAAACCAGTACCCGGATCAGGATAGTGCGGAAATGTTGCACTCCGGATTTGAAAACGGATTTTACGTTCCGCCTTTCCTTGGTTCAGGTTGCATACCCCATAATAACTTACCGTCGGCTACTAAGTTCCCAAATGAAATTCGGAATAAAATTAATAAGGAGTTGTTGGACGGTAGATGTGCAGGCCCATTTTCGCACCCCCCTTTTAAAAATTTCCGCATCTCCCCTCTTGGGATAGTCCCCAAAAAAGATAAAGGGTCGTTTAGAATGATTCATCATCTATCCTATCCTGTGGGCGCATCGTTGAACGATCAAGTAGACCCAAGGGTTGCATCGGTTTCATATGCATCCTTTGACTCTGCGATCGAATTGTTGCAAAAATTCGGTAGAGGAGCGTTATTAGCAAAATCTGATATACAATCAGCATTTCGCTTACTCCCGGTTCACCCCTCCGGTTTCAATTCTCTGGGTTTCACCTTTGAAGGCAAATACTATTTTGATAGATGCCTCCCGATGGGCTTCTCCATGTCTTGTAATTACTTCGAAACATTTTCATCTTTCCTTCAGTGGTGCACCCAGAGAGTTTCCCCGGAAGGGGGAATATCACACTACTTAGATGACTTCTTATTCATCGGCCCCCCAGGTTCTAAAGGCTGTGAATCATTACTGAATGCATTTTTATCGCTTATGGACCATTTCGGCGTACCGGTAGCCATTGAAAAAACCACGCTCCCGCACACGTCTATAGAGTTTTTAGGAATTCAAATTGACTCCCAAAGAATGGAATTTAGGCTCCCTAATGATAAGATCGTTAAATTAAGGGAAATGATTAATACTTTTAGTAAGAAAACAGCTGCCACTCTGAAAGAATTTCAGATATTGGCGGGATCCCTTAACTTTGCCCTGCGGGTCATACCATTTGGTCGGCCGTTCCTACGGCGATATAACGAAGGCATGACTGCCGCTAATTCTGGTTCACAGATAGTAATTACACAACCCCTTAAATTGGACTTAGAGGTATGGTCAGAATTTTTATCGCGTTTTAATGGGGTCACATGTTGTCAGTCTCAGTTCATTCATGCTACAGATCTACCACTTCATGTCCACGCTGACGACATGGGGTTAGGCATTCTTTTCAGAAAAGAATGGGTATCGGCTAAATGGCCGAATGAACTGGTCAAACAATTTGCTAATTCCCCCTCACTCCGCGATACATTTTCTTTGACACTTATCCTTACTCTCTGGGGTAAGAGCCTAACAAATATGAGGATTATTTTTCACACTAATGACAAGGGGTCAGCGTTCACCATTAACTCTTTATCATCCAAATCACATTTAATCTTGACGCTACTTAAAAGGCTATCAGTCATCTGTTTAGAATGTAATATTTGGATAAAATATAAATTTCTCACTACAATTAGTCACCCTCTGTGTGTTCTTCTCTCCCGCAATGACACGGCGCAGTTCCTGGCCAGATGTCCTTGGGCGGAACCGAGCAGCAGTCAGGTACCAATAAATTTATGGAATCTTCTGTTGGGTTAATTCCACACTTTGTGCGCCAATCCCTTGCACCCCGGACATGGGCGTCATATTGCACGTCCTGGCAGTCGTGGGTGCAATTTTGTGTACAAGCCGGAGCTTGCCCAACAGCTGAAGCAGGTCGAGTGTCTCTCCCCTTCCTCCAGTCCCTTGCAGCTAGGCGTTTAGCCTACTCATCAGTAACAAAAATAATTGCTGGGATTTCGTTTTTTCTTAAATTATCCGGTTTCCCAGCAATTACTGAATCTTTTCTGGTTAAGAAATTCTTGTTGGGTTATAAAAAATCCTTTTGTGTACCCGACAAGAGATCGCCCATGCCCCTGTCCGTCCTGGCAAGTATATGTAGCATACTGGGTGAGGTTTGCTCCAGCAGCTACGAAACTAATCTGTTTAGAACATCTTTCCTAACTCTATTTTTTACGGCAATGAGGATTAGTGAATTAGTATCTATAAGTAAAAATAATACATCTGGGCTTCGACTACAAGATATCTCATTGTCTCAATCGGCATTGTATATTTACTTACGCAAATCCAAGACAGACCAACTCGGCAGAGGTCAGATGATTGTCCTTCATCCCTCGGATAACGAAAGGATTTGCCCGGTTGTAGCAATGAGAACGTGGTTGAGCACTCGTCCCTCGTCACCTGGAATTTTATTCGTACATATTGATGGTACCCCGTTGACCATTTTTCAATTTAGAACAATCTTACATAAATGTTTAGATCGTCTAGATTCAAAAAACCTCAATCTGACCTCACACTCGTTTCGCATTGGTGCAGCAAGTTTGGCTGCTCAACAGGGGGTCAACGAAGCTTGCATTAAGAGAGTAGGTAGGTGGAAATCTAATGCATTTAAAAAATACATACGCCCAATAAATATGAATATTTGACTGATGGAGTCACCCCCCCCCCCCCCCCCCCCACACACACTCACACATGTGTAGTACATTTTCTTTGCAAGAGGAACTAATAGTTAATTTGTTTACCAGGCCCAAAAATAGTGTGGATCATCGGCCACTCTTTCATCTACTGGGCTCACAGGAGGGCCATGAACAGAAGCTACACGGAGAATCTCTCATTCAAGGAATCTGAAGTGATCATCCACTGGCATGGGGTAAGGGGTTTGAGGTGGCATAATATGAATGAAGTAATACTTCAATTGCTGGATCGTTTCCCCCGGCCGGACTTAGTCATTTGTCACGCCGGTGGAAACGACTTAGGAAAAAGTTCTTCACTAGAACTTTTGTGGCGAATTAAGTCCGACTTTTGTTGGCTCGCCCAGAGGGTACAAGGTACAAAATTCGTATTCTCGGAAGTAATTCCTCGACTAATTTGGAAACTAAAGAATAACATGTTCCTAGAAAAAATGCGTAAAAAATTGAACAGGGAGATGGAAAAATTCCTACCCACAATAGGCATGTTTTCTTACAGGCACAGGGAATTGGAGGGTTTTGTCCATGGCATGTATCGCCAGGACATGGTTCATTTGTCGGAGGTTGGCCTCGACATTTTTAATGTCGGGGCACAGAGCATTGTGGAGGCGTGGTTGGGGGGGTCCGGCACCTCAAGGGCGCCGTCCTAATGGGTCACCCAGCTCCGCTGGGGGGATCAGTGGATTAAATAAAGTTAAATTTTTCAATGTTTACAAATAAAGAGTCATTTGTTTACATGACGATGGATACAACGTGTGTTTATAAAAGTTTTGATGATTAAAAAATAGCAAATGGATTTATGATTAAATCTTAATAAAGTACCAGCCTGTTACAACCACAATGCTCTGCTTTCTCAATTTATTTAAGGTAAAGAAAGTTAGGACAGGTCAGGAGGAATGTAAGCTCTGTTGCACCCATGAAATGGCACCCATCCTTGTAGGATGGGAGCCATCTTGGGGCAACGAGCTGCAAAAGAGAAACCTTGTCATTGGCCCAGCAGAATAGTTGCTGGGTCAAATGACGTCATATAAAGAAAATCGGCGGGAATTAACCCGCCAAATTCAATTTATTTGATTGGGCAATTAACCCAGAGCCCATGTATAAAAAGGGGCAACTTGGCAGCATAGGTTCAATGATAACCAGCAGTTGCTGGAACCCCCGCCCACCCGCCCCTATGAATATTGTTAATGTTATTTGCTGGCACTTTGTTAGAGATAGGGTCACCCAGCTCCGCTGGGGGGATCAGTGGATTAAATAAAGTTAAATTTTTCAATGTTTACAAATAAAGAGTCATTTGTTTACATGACGATGGATACAACGTGTGTTTATAAAAGTTTTGATGATTAAAAAATAGCAAATGGATTTATGATTAAATCTTAATAAAGTACCAGCCTGTTACAACCACAATGCTCTGCTTTCTCAATTTATTTAAGGTAAAGAAAGTTAGGACAGGTCAGGAGGAATGTAAGCTCTGTTGCACCCATGTGCTTGCTCTAGCAGATCTAGTCATTGCTGGCCTCCTCCCTATTAAACTCAAATCTGTTAATAGCAGTAAATTATTTGTTTGTTTGCTTGTTAGAGCAGCAGATGTTCACTCTTCACTAGTCAGTTTGTTTTTTTTCAAGCCAATTGTTGAAGGTAACAGCTGTGTCCATGACCCTGGTCAGTTTAACTCTTTGCTCAACAGGGGAAATATAATCACAGCTATCTTCCTTAGAAAAACTGCATTGGCAATATTACTATTTTTCAAAACCACATTACCTCCTTCAATATACCTATTTGAAAAATGTTAAGCTTTTCAGATCTGTTATTTTATTTCATGTGCAATTTTTACAGTGATCACAAATATGATTCCCACTCTTTTTTGTGCTTTGATGAACTGTGGACTAAAATTTCAAGTGCATATGAATTACTTTGTAAAATACATTTCATTGCTGGTTGAAGGTCCGTGTGAGGTTGAAGGGTTAAACCTGGCAGTTTCCTTACTTCAGCATAATCCATTATAACGCTGTAGAGAAACATTACATCTCATGAACATTGCACTTTATTCCATTTCTTTTTCTTTTATTACAAAAAAATTGCAGTGTCAGTATATCTGTAGAAAGAAAAGTCACATCCAAAGTTTAATTGTGACCCTCTAGAAAGGAAATGCAAAACGACACAATAATATTCTTGGGATGAACAAGGCATGTAAAGATTTGGGACTCATATTTTTGCTTCCAAATTTTAATATATTACCATATTTTAGTATTTACTGTTTATCTCTAAATCTGTAAATGATGTGTGATGTATATATACAGTGGCGGACACAGGCGGAAGAGGGACTGTGCAAGAACAGTATATGGGTCCACCTTAAGAGGTCTTTGACAGGTCCTGCTTGCTTATTTTAATGTGAAAGTGGGCCCTCGTACCCTTGGGCCCCTGTGATATGTTCACCACTGTGTTTAAAGGCCCCGTCACACACTACGATATCGTTAACAATATCACTGAAACGTCACAGGTTTTCAGTCATTCTAACGACGTCATAACAACGATGTTCAGTGTGACATGTACTGTACATCCGATCAACGATTATCGTGCAGATTGTTGATGGGAGGTTTGTGAACTGGACCTTAAACCAAACGATGAGCGTTCGTTCAACCTACAGCATGGGTATGTGTGAAACCTCAATAACGATGTTGTTAAAGACCTCGCCTATTGAGAAGTGAAGCATGTAGGCAAGCTAACGACCGCAAGTATCGCTTGCTTGTCACGGAATTGTTGCTGTGTCGTTAACGATATCTATACGTGTGACTTTTCACTAGCGATCATTGAACGTCATTCAAGCGATCTAGGTCAAGTCGGATCGTTGATCGCCTCTTTCGACCATTGAAGCATGAGATGGGGCCTTAAGACTGTGGCAATAATGTAATTAGATTGGGAAAAATAGTTTCACGTGACAAGGTTATGCTGTGATGGTTATTAAAAATAAATCCCACATGGTAAATATTTTTTTGATATTAAATTGAATATAGAGATTTACAATGCTGCTCCATACAGGAAAAAATATGCATAATAATTAGTGATGGGCGAATCCTAAATTACTCGGAATCGCTTGACTCTAGCGAGTCCGAGCACAGGACTCGCTACTCGTTGCGAGTCTAGCGAGTCCAATGTTAATGAATGGGGAAGCGAGTAATAGCGAGTAGTGTGAGATTTACAACTCGCAGATGTGTCTCGGAAGCTTCAGCCTGAAGCAATCCTAGTTTTGTCATTTATTTGCATTGGACTCGTTTACTTTGCAACTGTAATCGCTGGGGAAACTCGCACAGATAAGAGTCCTGTCCTCTCTGTGTGCTGGCTGCCACAGCTCCAGGGTCCTAGAGCCTGCCTGCTGCCTGATGTAGCAGTGCTGAGATTGTTCTCAGTCTGCTCATTCCCTGTGTACAGACATGAATGTCTGTGCACAGAGATGATGTAGCAGAGCTGAGATTGTTCTCAGTCTGCTCATTCCCTGTGCATATACATCTATATCTATGCACAGGGATGAGCAGAGAGGACATTGCGTTTTGGACTGCGTCGGACGGAAGAGGATTTTTTTTAATTAAAGATGGAGTCTCTAATGGCTTTTTTTTTTATTTCTAATAAAAAAATTTCTCTGTGTTGTGTTTTTTTTAAAACAATTTAATAGAAATTCATGGCGGTCATGTCTAATATTGGCGTGACCGCCATAAATTTCGGGCTTAGGGCCAGCTGATAATACAAAGCTGGCCCTAACCTCTATTACCCAGCATGCCACCGCCACCAGGGCCGCTGGAAGAGCGGGGTTCAGCGCCACAGGATGGCGCTTCAATGAACGCGCCATCTTCTGGGGTGGCTGCGGGCTGCAATTTGCAGCGGGGGGTGCCCAGAAAGCTTGGGCATCCCTGCGCTGCGGATTCCAGCCCCCAGCTGCTTAGCTGTACCTGGCTAGACATAGAAATTGCGCGGAGCCCCACGCATTTTTTTGACTCCGACTCCGAGACGACTCCGACTCCGAGACGACTCCGACTCCGACTCCGACTCGACTCCGAGACGACTCCGACTCCGAGACGACTCCGACTCGACTCCGACTCCGACTCCGAGACGACTCCAACTCCGAGACGACTCCAACTCCGACTCAACTCCGAGACGACTCCGAGACGACTCCGACTCCAGTTCGAGACGACTCCGACTCCGAGACGACTCCGACTCCGAGACGACTCCGACTCCGAGACGACTCCGACTCCGAGGCGACTACGACTCTGAGGCGACTCCGACTCTGAGGCGACTCCGACTCTGAGACTCCGACTCTGAGGAGACACTGACTCCGAGACGACTCCGACTCCGAGGCGACTCCGACTCTGAGGCGACTCCGACTCTGAGGCGACTCCGACTCTGAGGCGACTCCGACTCTGAGACTCCGACTCTGAGACTCTGACTCTGACTCTGAGACTCTGACTCTGAGACTCTGACTCTGAAATTCATTAAATAATAAAAAAAATGCGTGGGGCTCCGCGCAATTTCTATGTCTAGCCAGGTACAGCTAAGCAGCTGGGGCTGGAATCCGCAGCGCAGGGATGCCCAAGCTTTCTGGGCACCCCCTGCTGCAAATTGCAGCCCGCAGCTGCCCCAGAAGATGGCGCGTTCATTGAAGCGCCATCCTCTGGCGCTGAACCCCGCTCTTCCAGAGGCCCTGGTGGCAGTGGCACGCTGGGTAATAAAGGGGTTAATACCAGCTTTGTTATACAAGCTGGTATTAAGCCCGAGATTCTTAATGTCAGGCCACGTTTGACCCAGCCACTAAGAATCTCCAATAAAGGGTTAAAAAAACACAACACAGAGAAATTTTTTATTTGAAATAAAAAAAAAAGCCATTAGGGACTCCATCTTTAATTAAAAAAATCCTCTTCTTTTCTCCCACAGGCACAGGTCGTATACCAGAATCGACTACTTCCTGGTTGACGATCAGACGCTCTCGGCCTGTGCCTGTGCGGAGATAGGACTGATTACCTGGTCGGACCATGCACCAGTGTCTCTGGAGCTCAAATTGGGCGGGGGAGGGCCCTCTCCCCGATCTTGGCGACTAAATACAAGTCTCCTGTCGGACAGGGGAGTCCAGGACGGTTTCTCTAAAAATATATCGGAGTTCTTCTCCCTAAATGACAATAATGAAGTCTCCGATGAGACCCTTTGGGAGTCTCATAAAGCATATCTTCGAGGTCTATTTATCCAGAAAGCTTCACAGCGGAAGCGTTACCGGGACTCTCTCCGCTCTGGCCTGATCCAAAAGATAGAAAACGCCGAGAGACTAAACAAACTGAACCCTTCCCCTCGTTCAACCTCGGAGATCTTCCAACTACGCCATCAACTAAGAGCTCTAATGTTGGAACAATATGAGAAAGGGCTGAGAACATTAAAGAAGGTGCACTACACCGAGGGTGATAGAGCGGGGGCAGTACTGGCGAGGCGCATCAAAAAGAGAGCCACAAAATCTATGATTACGGTAATGAAAGATGATAAGGGGTCGGAGGTCCGAAACCCTGCGGAAATTGCAGAAATTTTTGCTAGTTATTACGAGAAACTGTACAATTTAAATAGGGATCAGGAAACTCCGCAGCCAGTTCCTTTGGAAATTAACGCCTTTTTATCAAAATTGGACCTTCCCCTCCTCTCCTCGGAGCAACTAGCAGACCTAAATTCCCCGTTCTCGGACACCGAGATTAACAAGGCCATCTCTGCTTTAAAGATTTTGTCGGCTCCGGGCCCCGACGGATTCCCGAACGCGTATTACAAAACTTTCTCTGCCCACCTCATTCCCTATCTAAGACGTGTGTTCACGCTTTGGATAACCAGAGGATCCATCCCGGCTACTCTTCTTGAGGCAACGATTTCCACGATCCCCAAACCTGGGAAGGCCCCAGACCAGCCTGGGAACTACAGACCGATTTCACTTCTCAATTGTGATTTGAAAATCTATTCCAAGCTGCTTGCTTGTAGACTTACACCCGTCCTTCCCTTGCTGGTGGGGCCTGACCAGGTGGGTTTCGTGGAAGGGAGACAAGCGAAGGACGGAACCAGACGAGTATTGGACCTTATCGGGGTGGCAGAGTCCCGTGGGATCCCCAGTGCACTCCTTTCATTAGATGCAGAGAAAGCGTTTGATCGGGTGCACTGGGGATACCTACGGGCGGTGCTGGAGAAATTCGGATTTGCTGGTCCAATCCTATCAGCAGTTCTCGCCTTATATTCCAACCCCAATGCAAGGGTCCTCTCCTCAGGTTTCCTTTCGCGAAGGTTTAAGATTTCTAATGGGACCAGACAGGGGTGCCCTCTCTCCCCAATAGTCTTTGCCCTGGTGGTGGAGCCACTGGCAGCATGTATACGGGCTGATACTCACATTTCGGGAATCCGAGTCGGAGACTCAATTCACAAGATAGGCCTATACGCTGACGACATAATCATAATTTGTACCGACCTCTCGTCCTCCTTTCCGGCTATTATGTCAATCTTGTTGACCTTCTCTAGTTTGTCATTTTACAAACTCAATGGTTCAAAATCAGTGATTCTACCAATATGTGTCCCCCCTATTCTTGCATCTCGTCTTCAGGCCTCCTATCCCTTCCAGTGGTGTCCGAAGGGAATACCTTATCTAGGAGTCACCCTTTGCCCCTCCTCCTTGGTCGTGCCTGTGAACATGGATGGTCTCAAGCGGACGTTGCAGAAGGCCTTAACTGATCATGTGGCCTTGGAGCTGTCATGGATGGCCAGAATCCAGGCCTTCCGCATGATTCTGCTTCCAAAAATTCTCTATCTACTCAGATGTATTCCTTTCAGGATTGCTAATAAATACCTGACAAAGGTTCAGAACCTGGTGAATACATATGTGTGGGCCGCAAAGAAACCCAGGGTATCCAAAAAAATCATGTTCCTCCCTATGCACAGGGGAGGAATGGGGGTCCCAGACATCAAGTCGTACCACAGAGCTGTGATCTTGGAGGAGGCAAAAACGTGGTGGAACTCTAAAGAAAGGCTAAACCAACTGAGATGGTTACAGATAGAGAACCACTTGGTTAGAGGGGGTGATTTGCGGGGAATACTGGCTGCGGAGTCTCTCTCCCCTGTGAAGGAGTCGCATCCATCGACCCTTTCTTCTATTAGGACCTTGGTAGAGTATTGGAGAGAAGCACCAAGAAACTGGACTAAACTACCCACGGCGGTTTATTCCGCTTTCGACTCTGAAACTACATGTCCCCCCCCTTGACGTGGCCCGTTGGTCCCAAGCAGGGATAAAAAATTTAGGTGATCTCTTCTCCAATAATACTCTCAAATCCTTTGATGACCTGATGAGGGATGCGCCCTCGCTAAGTACGGCCTTCCTACAGTACATGCAACTCCGACACTTCCTCCAGTCTCACCAATGCCGTAAAGAACTTGGGGTACTCCTCTCTTGTCCTACCCCATTTCAAATGTATCTTCTTTCAGATCCAAAAAAAACCAAAGGCCTTTCCATTATATACGCCGCCCTCCTGCATCTGGACACTCCTGACAAACTTCCTTACATGCATAAATGGGAGGCAGACTTAAACTTTGAATCAGACTGGGAAGAATGGGAAGGGGCGTCTAAGATAATATCCAGTTCAACCAGATGTATTACACACCTCGAAAACTTAAAAAAGATTCACTTACGGTGGTATCTCCCCCCGACCCGCTTGCAAAAGTTCAACCCGAACCTCTCTCCTAGTTGTTGGAGAGAATGCGGAGGGAAGGGTGATTTAACCCACATGTGGTGGTCCTGCCCCAAAATCGCCTTGTTCTGGCACCAGATTACACATTTAATCTCTGAGGTGTTGGACACTCAGATCCCTCTGACCCCTCAGTTGGCGTTACTCCACATAGGAGTTCGTGATTTCCACCCAGTAGTAAGTAAGACGCTGACCTACATTTTAATTGCCTCCAGACTAAGCATCGCAGCAAAGTGGAAGTCTATTTCTCCACCAACCCTCTCTGAAGTGACGAACAGACTAAACTTGATATTTTCATATGAATATCATCTAGCCCTCACTCGAAGTGATAAAGAGCCCACGTTGGAAGCTTGGAAACTTTGGGCTTCACATCACCTGGCATCGCCTCTTCCTACTTAAGCTAAGGCCTCTTTATTGAACTAGGTTTTGGTCGTCTTGGTCGCTCACAAGTCAGTTGATGTTTTGCTCCCTCTGTCATCCCCCCCCCCCAACTCAATACTTTCCCTTCCCCCAACTCTCCCCCCCCCCTCCCCACTCCTTCCTAAATATCTGAGATTTGAAACTATACAACTCTTGTATCTGCAATTTTTGATTACCTGTTCTTTTCTGAACTGTAAAAAAATGCTACTTGCACCCTCTTTCTTTTAATAAAAATTATTGTGTTAAAAAAAAAAAAAAAAAAAATCCTCTTCTGTCCGACGTAGTCCAAAACGCGATGTCCTCTCTGCTACATCCCCTGTGCATAAATATAGATGTCTATGCACAGGGAATGAGCAGACTGAGAACAATCTCAGCACTGCTACATCATCTCTGTGAGCAGGCGGGCTCTAGGACCCTGGAGCTGCACAGAGAAGACAGCTGGACTCGGCTCGCAATGTAACAGCGGTTACTTTGCCAGTTTCCCTGCTATCACTGGCACAGTAGCCGAGTCTAATGCAAACAATGGCAATCCTAGTTCTGTCAGCGTTTCTGACAAAACTAGGATTGATATTGATTTGCATTGGACTCGTGCGAGTAATCACTGGGAAACTCGCAGAGTACCAAGTCCTGCGAGTCCCTTACTACTCGCCGAGTAACGAGTCCTAGCGAGTAGATTCGCCCATCCCTAATAATAATGTTTACCAGCAAAAATGATGCCAAAAATGAGACTCTTTTGGCATCTCTCTTTGACACTGTACTGATGTGTCCTTCCTAGAGATGACTGAATCTTTTAAAATTGAAATTCCCTAGATGTGACGAATTCTTCCAAAAAATTAGATTCAAAGCAAATCAATTTACTGTAAGTTTCAATACTACAAAGACGTATTGCCCTGCAAAGACATGTGTAAATTTCTGATGTCTCCTATGACTACATCCAACCACTTTTAAACTCTTTAACGCAAACAGTCTCAATAATGTTAAATAGACCTCAACATAGAAATAGGTTGTTGCCCCACAGTAACCAACAACCCATTTAATGACACAATGCACCGATAGACTTTTCATGTTTTTAAATTAAAAAACTTTTCAAAAATTGTCTTAGAAATTTCTGATCAGGCAGACCATTTTGTGCAGATCACTGGCTCAAGCTGATGGTGTCACTGTCAGAGGTAATATCAGGCTGCTATAACTTTTTGTTTTCTAAATTCTTTTTATTGGTTTTTAGTAGAACAATAAGAAGTTAAAACAAACAAATAAAAAAAATATGAAGACATGTTACAACCAATTGAGGACGTTAAGAGAATATCTAAAGCCTAGGAGTTAGCGTTGTCGGTCATTATTTTCATGCATACATGTGACTACTCTATCTAATAAATGGTAATAATTAAGAGAGAGAAGGTCTTTGTAGGTTTTGCTTAACTTAATACCCAGGTAAGGTATATATCGATTAGCCCCAGAGAATGCGTATCATTTTTTAAGATCAGATAGAATTCGTGAAGGTACATTCAGGTCTAATGCTTCAGATTTGGACTCGTTTATTGTAAAGTTTGTAAGGGTGCATTAATCCTCGAGAATCTGTAACAAAGTGGGAAGGCTTCTATGTAGGTTGGTCATTAAGACCAATAAGTCATCAGCAAAGGCAGCCATTTTATAATGTTCCTTACCCATCTGAATGCCTTCTATCTCCCAACACTGCTGTATAGCACTTAATAATGGTTCCATCGTTAATACGAATAATATCTGGGATCGGCAACCTTGCCTTGTACCATTATGGATGCTAAATGCTCCTGTTAGTGACCTGTTGATTCTAATGTGCGCAGTAGGACTTCTATACATTTTCATAATGGCTACAACTAGTTGGTGTGGGAAACCCCAAAGCTTAGCAAGGTCTCCTCTAGATATGTCCAATCTATCCTGTCGAAGGCTTTTTCCGCATCAGTCCCAAGCAATAAAAGGGGGAGTTTTCTTTGGTTTGTATAGTGCATAAGGTGGAGTATGTTATGTGCATTGTCCTTCCCCTCTCTACCTCTCACGAAGCCTGCTGTGTTTATAGAATCAATGTTTGGTAAGAACTCAGAGACTCATTTTGCAAGCATGCTACCAAACAACTTTAAGTCTGTGTTTAATAGAGAGATCGGTCTGTAGCTACTACATAATTCTTGATCTTTGCCTTCTTTTGTAAATGAAAGATATTTTGGCTTCCAAATTTTGGCAAGGAAAGTGATTGTCACCGAGTACTGAATTGCACACATTTAACAGGCGTTAGAAGGAGGATCAAGGGGAAGGACTTGTAGTATATAAAAGAGAAGCCATCTGGGCTGGGTGCTTTCACAGGGGGACACTTCAACAAGGCAGACCGGATCTTGTGTATTCGAAAGGGTTTAATCAGCTGATGTTGTTGCAAATCTGAAAGGGTCGGTAGGTTCAGACGGGACAGCAAAGATCTAATTCTCTGCCTCCTCTCTGATTTTTCTTGTTCATTTTCAGTCGGGGGCAAGTTGTATAATTGTTTGTAATATTTTAAAAATTCTGATTCAATTTGGTCACATTTAGAAGTGGAGATTCCCTTTGAATCTTTAATTTAATGGACATACGTGTGGGCTTGGTGCTGCCTAATCCTTGAAAGCATGAGTTTTGAAGCCTTATCGCCATGTACGAACATTCTGGTAGACCAGGATGAATACAATTTTGTGGATTTTGCATTTAAAATATCTTTTAGTTCTTTTTGTTTTTGAGTTAGTTGAGATAATATTTGTGGTTCCGCCTGTTTTTATGTTTGGATTCTAGATCAAATATTTCTGTATATAGTGATGGGCGAATCCTAAATTACTCGGAATCGCTTGACTCTAGCGAGTCCGAGCCCAGGACTCGCTACTTGTTGCGAGTCTAGCGAGTCCAATGTTAATGAATGGGGAAGCGAGTAATAGCGAGTAGTGTGAGATTTACAAATCGCAGATGTGTCTCGGAAGCTTCAGCCTGAAGCAATCCTAGTTGTGTCATTTATTTGCATTGCTAGTTTACTTTGTAAGTAATCGCTGACTCGCACAGATAAGATCCTGTCTTCTCTGTGTTCTGGCTGCCCCAGCTCCAGGGTCCTAGAGCCTGACTGCTGCCTGATGTAGCAGAGCTGAGATTGTTCTCAGTCTGCTCATTCCCTGTGTACAGACATGAATGTCTGTGCACAGAGATGATGTAGCAGAGCTGAGATTGTTCTCAGTCTGCTTATTCCCTGTGCATAGAGATCTATATATATGCACAGGGGATGTAGCAGAGAGGACATCGCGTTTTGGACTGCGTCGGACGGAAGAGGATTTTTTTAATTAAAGATGGAGTCCCTAATGGCTTTTTTTTTTATTTCTAATAAAAAATTTTCCTTGTGTTGTGTTTTTTTTAAAACAATTTAATAGAAATTCATGGCGGTCATGTCTAATATCGGCGTGACCGCCATAAATTTCGGGCTTAGGGCCAGCTGATAATACAAAGCTGGCCCTAACCTCTTTATTACCCAGCGTGCCACCGCTACCAGGGCCGCTGGAAGAGCGGGGTTCAGCGCCACAGGATGGCGCTTCAATGAACGCGCCATCTTCTGGGGCGGCTGCGGGCTGCAATTTGCAGCGGGGGTGCCCAGAAAGCTTGGGCATCCCTGCGCTGCGGATTCCAGCCCCCAGCTGCTTAGCTGTACCTGGCTAGACATAGAAATTGCGCGGAGCCCCACGCATTTTTTTTAAATTATTTCATGAAATTCTGAGATTCTGACTCTGAGACTCTGACTCTGAAATGAATTTCTATTAAATTGTTTTAAAAAAAACACAACACAAGGAAAATTTTTTATTAGAAATAAAAAAAAAAGCCATTAGGGACTCCATCTTTAATTAAAAAAATCCTCTTCCGTCCGACGCAGTCCAAAACGCGATGTCCTCTCTGCTACATCCCCTGTGCATAAATATAGATGTCTATGCACAGGGAATAAGCAGACTGAGAACAATCTCAGCTCTGCTACATCATCTCTGTGCACAGACATTCATGTCTGTACACAGGGAATGAGCAGACTGAGAACAATCTCAGCACTGCTACATCATCTCTGTGCACAGACATTCATGTCTGTACACAGGGAATGAGCAGACTGAGAACAATGTCAGCACTGCTACATCAGGCAGCAGGCGGGCTCTAGGACCCTGGAGCTGCACAGAGAAGACAGCTGGACTCAGCTCGCAAAGAAACAGCAGTTATCTGCGAGTTTCCCTGCTATCACTGGCACAGTAGCCAGTGATTACTCCCACGAGTCTAATGCAAACAATGGCAATCCTAGTTTTGTCAGCGTTTCTGACAAAACTAGGATTGATATTGATTTGCATTGGACTCGCGAGTAATCACTGGGAGACTCGCAGAGTACCGAGTCCTGCGAGTCCCTTACTACTCGCCGAGTAACGAGTCCTAGCGAGTAGATTCGCCCATCCCTATCTGTATAGAGATTATCTGTTGTTTCTTTTGAATGTAAAAAGTGATTGAAATTAATTCTCCCCTGATTACCGATTTATGCGCTTCCCATAAAGATGGTGCCGTCATCTACCCAGTATCGCTTTGTTCAAAATACTGGTTTAGCACCTTGGTAATTCAGGTTCGTGTTGTGGGGTCATTCAGCACCAACTCACTGAGTCGCCACGATCTGCAGACAGGAAAGGTTTTGGTTAAAGTCATTTTAAGAGCGATGATAGAATGGTCTGAATATATATTGGGTAAAATAGTTGAACTTTGTGCCGCCTGAAGTGAATTTTTAGGTATGAAGAGATATTCAAGCCTGTGATATGATTTATGGGGACAAGAATAGAAAGTGTAATCGCGTTCTGTCGGGTGTAGATATCGCCATATGTCTAATAACTGAAGAGACTGGAACTGTGTTTTAATTCTACCTAGGTCCCTAGAGAACATCATACTTTTTTAATTTGAAGTATTAATTAGGGGTTCTAACTCCACTTTAAGGTCTCCTCCTATAATGAGGACACCTTCTCAGAAATCTCTAATTTTTCTCCGGGTTGCCAGCAACCATTTAAAAAGTTTTTTATGGGGAGCATACAAACTGCAAATTGTAACCAAGTTGCCGGCCAAAAGACCTTTAATGAAAATATAATGTCTGTTCGAGTCTATATGTGTCTCTCACATCTGGAAGGGTACCCCCCCCGCTATTGCCACTAAGACACCTCTCGAGCTTGAGTGTGTGGATGTGGCATGGAATCAGGTGTCATAGTGAGATTGTTCAAAATTAGGGAACTTGTGGGGCTTAAAGTGTTTTTTTTTGAGTAGAGCTAGGCTTTGTCTTCTGGTTATAGGGGAATTCAGTCCATTGGCATTAAAAGTGGTTAGAGTAAATACCTTATTTTCAGGATCCATCTGTGCAGTAGGTGGGTCAGAGGTGTAGGCATTGAGTGCTCATCCGATGATAGATCAGTCACATCATGGAGCCAGGTGTGGGGTATAGAGGTAGTAAAGAACAGAAAATAGGGAGGGGGGAGAGAAGGAAGGACGAGAAATGAGTAAAGTTAACAAAAAAATTAAAATCAACATAACATTAAACACTTTATTACAAGCAACTTTAAGTGAACAGATCCCTAGATATGTAGGTTAAAGGCCCCATTACACGGGGCAACATTGACGGCAACTCAGGGGCGTGGCTAAGTTGCCGCAACATCGCTGGTGAGTTGCCCCGTGTAACATGGTGATTTCAACAGCGATAGTTGCTTCAGCAACATCGCCAGGTTTCAGGACAATGTCCTGAAACCTGGCGATGTTGCTCAGGCGATCTGCCTGAATCGCCCTGTGTGACACCGCAACAGCGATGTTGCAAGCAACTTTCCGATTGACTGCCATGTTAAGGATCGCTGCCAGGGTTGAATTTAACCCTGGTAGCGATAGTTGCTTTTAACATCGCCGCTGCGCTGCTGGTGATGTCTCTCCGTCTGACAGGAGCACAGGGATCTTGGCCAGCGGCCAAAAACGTGCACGCTGCCGTCAGTTGCTAGCGATGTTGCCGGAGATGTTTCCACATGTGACGGTACCTTAACAGGGAAGGGATTGATGCTGAGTCCTATAGCTGGTAAAATATTTTCAGTGCAAAAGTGGGTGGGGTAAGGATAAGGGGGAGTATAGGGGTGCTGAGGAAGGGGTGATATGGGTTAAGGATAGGAGAAAGGTTCGAAGGGTAGGGATGGCAAAGCCGGGTGGGAGGGTTAGTGGAATAGGGGGACCTTGTGAGAACACTCGTATTAACCATCTTGACATCTAGCTGGTCACAGGCTCTTTGGTTGGTTATGCCTGGTATTAGCTAGATAAAAAGCCATGACATATAAATTATTTAATCCCAAATTCAAGTGGTGTCTGCATTGCCCTTGGATGGTGGTGTCTTGACAGATTTTCTCCTAAGTCGCTGGGATCTAGTGGTCCCCACCAGATGCCAAGAGGGGGTGGGTATTGCAGAGTTTGGTGAAGAGGTGCGGAGTGGAAAACTTCCAGATCTGGATAGTCCGTTAAGGTGATGTCTAGCATCTCGCACACCTTTTTAACATCGGACGAGGTTCTGGCGAGCAGATTGTTATCACCTGCAGTAATAAAGGTCCCAAAGGGAAATAGCCATCTAAAGCAGTGGACTTTTAGTACGAGGACATCCGTAAAGGGTTTGAGGAGCCATCTTTTTATTAAGGTTATGGCGGATATGTCCTGAAATAGTTTTAATTGGGTGCCTTCATAGACGATTTCCCCTGCTTCCCGGGCTCTACGTAGGAATATGTTTTTTGACTTATAATCCAAAAAACGACATAGAACATCCAGGGGAGGGTCCCCATGCTTTGGGGTCATCCTCACGTAAAAGCTTAATTAAAACCTCTTCGGTTGCCATAACCAGAGCTTCGTAACCAATAGATTCCAAGAGGCCTATAATGCGAATGTTGTTCCTTCGCTCCCGATTCTCGTGATCCTCTAGTGTGGAATGGATGGCATGACTTTGATTTTCATGCGTTATTAAACAGTTAAGTTGGTTATTGGCATGTTGTGACATGACCGTTTGGTTTTGTTCCACTGTCTCCAATCTTTGGCCTTGTTGAGATAAATCGTGTTTGATCTTGGCTAATTCTTTACTGAAATGTTAAAGTACTTTTAACAAGATCCTCTTAATGAAGGAGCAGGTCACTAAGTTGTCTTTAGATGCGCCCCTATATCAGAATCACTTTCGAGGTCAGAATCCGTATTGTCCTCTATGTAATACTATTGTATAGGTTTGAGGATTCTAATCGCTTAAGGGCAATGAAGAGCAGAGACGGGTTCTTGGGTGCCAATTATTTATACACACACAGCAAACAATGTGAACTTAATACACAGCAAATAAGCAGACCAAAATAACACAACCCCAATATATACTGTCGAGCACAGTCCTTACGAAAACAGTCCGATAAACAAATAGTCCAAATCATGAAGATCCGGATGAGTGTAGTCCATAGCACAAGTCCTTGTACCGGAACGACCGGATGAATATAGTCCGTGGCAAAAGGTCCCCACACCCGGAGGACCCGGTGAGGAGTTCAAACCAGTAGGAAATGTAGACACAAGTTCCAGAGAGCAAACAGTACATAGAGTAATAACCAGGAAGTTGCTTCACACACTGAAGACGTCCGCGCCTGATCATAGAAGCAGCACTACCGGGGGCACACTGCAGGAAGCTTTTAGGAAGACATAAGATCCCACAGAGCTCCAGGGAAGTAATGTGGACAAAGCAGAGCAGCTGAGCAGTAGCAGACCAGGAACCAGTATACTCAAGCAATTAATGATCACCTGAGCACCTTATGCAAACGAGACAGGAAGAAGGGCAAACAAAACAACGATCTCCATGTTGACTGAGGGCAATATTATCAAACGGCAGGCTAGAACATCTGGAATACTGACACTCTAGTTGTAAATTAGTGAGTCTTGGAGGTTTGATGAGGTCTAGGTGGTTTGCCTATATTCTTAGGAATTTATCCATGTCTGCTTGGGGGATGGTTTTTGTGGATTTAGTAGAGGACCGTGGAGTCTTCACACTAGATTTCCCCATAGTAGATAATATTGTGCTATAGGACTGTATCAGGTTGTTCTGAATATAATACTCCTCCTGCCTACATGTAGGAGTGTTTCAGATAGCCATTATCATCGTTCATTAGAGATTCCAACAAAAAGTAAGCTAGTTAAGAATAGGTGCACTAGGAAAGAATAGGTGCATGTCTCTTATTTGAATATGCCATAAGGTGCCCGGTCTGGAGATATTAAAGAGCAGGTCAGCCCGAATGTAACTAATAAAAGGAAGCCGGAGGGTGAGAATGTATGCCTTGTGGGTATGCACATTATGAAGAAGGAGGCTATATAACTGAGAAAAGTTTATTTAGTAGTACTGCTTATTCTGCAGCACTGTAAGCTCTGTGAGTAGAAAGAGTTAATTTGGCTCTCTGCATACAGCGCCTGTGGAAACAGTCAGCCTCTTGTCTTTCAAAGGCCTGAAGTAAACAAAGTGTGCAGTGCTGTGGAGAGAGCCGGTCACGTGATCGTTAACAGTGAGAGAGGCCGGCTGAGGCTTCACTGCATCCAAGGCCGTAATTTATGCAGAAATGCAGGCCTGTATATATGCGCCTCCTTTCCCAGGCTCTCCCGTGGTCCTTAGCATCCAGCACCGAAAGCTGTGGGGAGTAAATCCCTCACCTGCGTGAAGAGCAGCTATGTGGTAGCGGGGCCTGATAGGGCTTCTGGCGGCTCCCGCAGCCACAAGGGGGATGGCGGGTGGTGGAGTTATTCTGTTGGGGACCGGAGCTGAGACTGCTTCACTAGGGATGCTGTGGGATAACGGGTGCTGCGATGTCAGGAGGATTAGGGGCACTCCTCAGGTCGGGATACCACGGAGCACTTCTGCTCTGTGGCCATCTTGGAATATCTCTTGGAACAGGCTGCTATGACTGAGATGAGTGATGTGCAATATATAACATAACTCCCTTCTCTTCTGCTATGACTGAGATGAGTGATGTACTATATATTTCAGAACTCTCTCCACTTTCTCCCAACACTTTCCAGAAGCAAAGTTGACTGTAATTAGTACTACTGCTTGGACAACTGGTGTCAATGGTACTGTTGGTGTTTCAGTGGCTGCTAGCAGTTCCCACATTTTTAGCTATGGTATTTTTTTTTCTTTACATTATCCATTGCTGCTTTTCATTTACCATACAGTTTCCAGAGCAGTAATCAACTTTTGACAATCTTTTTACAATTACACTGTTCTACAGTCAAAGTGTTTCAGAGACAAAAACAGTTGACTTAAACTAATTTTGTGGTGCTGAAAACAAAAAAATGTGTTTTATTATTTCATGAAACATTCTTGCATTGTTAGTAAGTAGTCTATTACATCATCTATATAGTCTGTTGAGCCTTTACTATTATATTATATGCCAACTCATCTCCAATTACATAATCCTAATTACAGTTGCATCACCTACTTTTCTAAATGCTCTCTGTGTATGGTATACAGTTTCAGTATTTATTAGCTTAGTTTCCTAGCATCTTGGCAAGTTTCTATAAGTTTTTCAGATATGCCTAGTTCTTGCATTAACAAAGCAGATCGTTTTTGCTACTAAGAAGTCACTTACGTGTCACAAAGGATAAACATGACTACAATGATAAGGAAAGCCAAAAACCTGTATTTTGGCTGCAGAATCCGAAATTAGCACAAGAGTTGGGCTCAACACATATGCTGCAATAGATACAGGTGCATCTCAATGAATTAGAATATCAACAAAAATATAATTTATTTCAGTAATTAAATACATAAAATGAAACACATATATAGAGTCATTACAAATAGAGTGATCTATTTCAAGTGTATATCTCTGTTAATGTTGATTATTATTGTTTACAACCAGTGAAAACCCAAAGGTCATTGCTCAGAAAATTAAAGTAGGGAGGATGAAGGGTCTGACAGATAAAATATTACCTAAATTGGTATCAGAGACATCACTTTGTGTGGTTGTGAGAGTCACAACCACTATAAAAGCATATCGGCTGCTGCAATCCCCCTGAGTGGTACATATAGAGTAGGGAGGATGAAGGATTATAAACTGTGCTGCCGTATTCCACAAGTCATCAAAGGGTGAACATAATATTGTTTTATTAGTCAATGCATTTCAGGGTTCCCTAGCCCCTTCCTCAGGACAAATAAATATCCTATTGCCATGTTTCAAGGCATTTCAGGGAGCTCTGAATAATGTAGATTTAAAAAATTAATTTTAGATTCAGCCTTTGATGTATCATGGAATATGGCAGTGTGGATTTTAACCCTTCATCCTCCCTACTTTAATTTTGTGAGATAATGACCCTTGGACTTTCATTGGCTGTCAGCCATAATCATCAACAGCATAGAAATAAACACTTGAAATAGATCACTCTGTTTATAATATATAATATATTATATTACATATACAATATAATATATAATATAATATATGCGTTTTATTTTATGTATTGAATCACTAAAACATTTTTTACTTTTTAATGATATTCTAATTCAGTGAGATGCACTTGTACATACTACATCTTACCCAGTGGTTGCTTGGATAAAGCCAACTGATCTAGATAGAGCAAAATGTTCACACTTTCAATTGTTATTTCAGCATGGTGCCTCTCATTAAGAGAGGAGTTTCAAAAAAGAAATTGACTTTACAGTATCCAGTCCATCTTCAAAACGGCCAATACCACATACAGAAGAACTGCTGGTTCCAATACCACCAGAAACATTTTCAGTCAAGTCAGTAAGAATAGGATGCTTGGTGTCATGCAGCATCTTCCACTCATGACCCAGACTTTGTGTCTCCAATCTCAACTGAACAACACCTTATAACACAAAGTAAACTGAATAGTCTTGTTAAAGATTTGGATCTGCCCAAGACTAATGCTGAGTTCATAGGATCCAGGCTACAGCAGAAGAACATCCTAGGAAACAATGCTTGGGTTTCTTTATTCTGTCAGTGTGAGAAATATATTGTCCAATGCTTCTTTGTAGAGAATGATCTTCTGGCATGCAACAACATCAACAGTTTAATGGAAGCTCTGAAGATATATCATAATCCAGAAAAATGGAGGGTCTTCATCAATTCGTCCAAAACAAGCCTAAGAGCTGTCTTGCTGCATAATGGCAATGTACTACCTACAATTCTAGTTGGTTATTCAGTCCACATAAAATAAACCTATGACAAAATGAATCAGTTGTTGTTCCTGAACTATAGCCAACATGTATGGTGCCTCTGTGGTACCTTAAAGGGGGTTCTCCCTTTCTTAAGGGGCTGTCACAGACTATGATTTTGTGAGCGGTCTCACCTACGATCTCAGGGGTTGCGCGCTCCTGAACAACACCGTTAGTGAGGTGTTACACATGTAGATATCATTCACGACGCAGCAATGATGTTGTGTGCAGATATTGTTCACACAAACCAGCGACCGATGCTTGTCAATGTTGTGAATAGGCAAAATCGTTAAGGAGATCGTTATCGCTGTGTCACACTGAACGATGCAAGCAGATTGCATAACCTACATCGTCTGATTTGGGGTCCGGATCTCATATCTGTAATGAACGATCAGACCACTTATCGCTTGTAAGATCGACATGTCACACGCAACAACGTTGTTTTAACGACGGAAAACCTGTGATGTTTCAACGACATCGTTAAATATATCGTAGTGACAGCCGCTTTAGTATCTATCCAGGGTGCATACACAATGTACTGCTGCTTTCCCTACAACTTGTTGACTCACAAATGATTTTGTCACCACCATTGCATATCAAGTTTGGCCTAACAAAGAAATTTGTAAAGGTAATGGATGCAAAAGCAGTGCAAAAGCATACAAGTATGTCATTGATGAATTTCCAAGGTTGGGTAAAGCAAATATAAAGAAAGGAGACCTGGTAAGACCGCAGATTTGTAAGCTTCGTCAAGATGAGAAGTTTCTTTATTTGTTGCAGGGCAAGAAAAAGCCTGCATTTGCATTAGTAGTAACTAATTTTTTGGGAAACAAGAGCAAATAAATATGAAGAGTTGGTGGAAAATCTCTTCAAAAGGTTGAAGGATCTTTGCTATAATAATTATAATAATTTCTTAGAATTGATCAGTTTTCCACCAAGTTGCAGAGAAATGAGCGACAAGTACAGTGAGAGATTTCACCAATATTTTGTGTCTATGGGGAAAAGATATCAATGAAAATAGAATCCGTCAATGCTTGCAGATTACTGTTGGGCAATTGTAAATGATCATCCGATGCAGGAGTGCTAGAGACAAGCAAAAAAGAGTTGCCACTGAATGAGGACCAAATTTTGGAGAGCAATTTCTAGAACTGTTTATAATTCGCCATAGTGTTTAGACAGGTTTTAGTTATTTGAACTGTTGCTAAGTTTCTTTTAAATAAATATCTCAAAATTGGCATAACAAAATATTCTGCATCTTTATTTTTGCAAAAGTAATAATGAAAAGTACTAACACTTTTATGAATTAATTCTATGTAGCAAAACTCTATAAAATCATAGAAACAAGAATCAACTAAATAATTGTATTGTGAGATTTGAATTCAGGAGGTCAAAACAATTAAGAAATGGCTCATTTTATAACTGAACCTAACAGCATTTGAAAATATATGGAACAGTGTTATTCAACTGTTACCGAAAAGAACCTAAGAAAAAATGCTGTAGGTACATGGACGGAAAATAAAAAAAATGTGTTAAAAGCCGCAGTATACAGTGCCTTCAAGTAGTATTCAACCCCCTGTAGATTTAGCTGGTTTGATAAGATACCAATAAGTTAGAGCCTTCAAACTGCAAACGAGAGTAGGATTTATTAACAGAAGCATAAATCTTACAAGCCAAAAAGTTATGTTGCTCAGTTAAATTTTTATAAATTTTAAACACAAAAGTGTGGGTCAATTATTATTCAACCCCTATGTTTAATATTTTGTGGAATAACCCTTGTTTGCAATTACTGCTAATAATCATCTTTGATAAGACCTGATCAGGCAGGCACATGTCTCTGGAGTTATCTTGGCCCACTCCTCCATGCAGATCTTCTCCAAGTTATCTAGGTTCGTTGGGTGTCTCATGTGGACTTTAATCTTGAGCTCCTTCCACAAGTTTTCAATTGGGTTAAGGTCAGGAGACTGACTCCAACACCTTGATTTTTTTCCTCTTGAACCAGGCCTTGGTTTTCTTGGCTGTGTGCTTTGGGTCGTTGTCTTGTTGGAAGATGAAATTACGACCCATCTTAAGATCCTTGATGGAGGAGCGGAGGTTCTTGGCCAAAATCTCCAGGTAGGCCGTGCTATCCATCTTCCCATGGATGCGGACCAGATGGCCAGGCCCCTTGGCTGAGAAACAGCCCCACAGCATGATGCTGCCACCACCATGCTTGACTGTAGGGATGGTATTCTTGGGGTCATATGCAGTGCCATCCAGTCTCCAAACGTCACGTGTGTGGTTGGCACCAAAGATCTCGATCTTGGTCTCATCAGACCATAGAACCTTGAACCAGTCTGTCTCCGAGTCCTCCAAGTGATCATGAGCAAACTGTAGACGAGCCTTGACATGACGCTTTGAAAGTAAAGGAACCTTACGGGCTCGTCTGGAACGGAGACCATTGCGGTGGAGTACGTTACTTATGGTATTGACTGAAACCAATGTCTCCACTGCCATGAGATCTTCCTGGAGCTCCTTCCTTGTTGTCCTTGGGTTAGCCTTGACTTTTCAGACAAGCCTGGCCTCGGCACGGGAGGAAACTTTCAAAGGCTGTCCAGGCCGTGGAAGGCTAACAGTAGTTTCATAAGCCTTCCACTTCCGGATGATGCTCCCAACAGTGGAGACAGGTAGGCCCAACTCCTTGGAAAGGGTTTTGTACCCCTTGCCAGCCTTGTGACCCTCCATGATCTTGTCTCTGATGGCCTTGGAATGCTCCTTTGTCTTTCCCATGTTGACCATGTATGAGTGCTGTTCACAAGTTTGGGGAGGGTCTTAAATAGTCAGAAAAGGCTGGCAAAAGAGATAATTAATCCACACATGTGAAGCTCATTGTTATTTGTGCCTGAACTACTTCTTAATACTTTAGGGGGACCAAACAGAATTCTGGTGGTTTGAGGGGTTGAATAATAAATGACCCTCTGAATTAACTTTTAACGCTTTAAAAAAAAAATTAAAAAATCTTTTTGGCTGCAGTGCATTTCCCACTTCCAGGCTGATCTTCAGTCCAAATGTCACAATGCCAAGTTAATTCCGCATGTGTCAACCAGCTAAATCTGCAGGGGGTTGAATACTACTTGTAGGCACTGTATGTATGACAGTTGTCAAATCGGAGTAGCAAAACAGATGGACAAAATCCCAAATGCTTAATGTCTACATTTTTTTCTGTTTTTTATTTAACCATATTCAACTGCTTTACAAAAAGTGATGTGATATTGTGCACACACAATAAAGCCAGTAACTGCAACAGGGCAAATGTGATAACTAAGTGGCTGTAAGCACTGATTAGGCAGAATGGAAGGCTGTGAGTCACCTGGCAACTTGGCCTGGATTTGTCCTAGTTTCCAACTTGTTAAAGTGAATTTCAGAAGTGTTGAAAAATGGGAGTCAACAATGTAAATTTTGAGTCTTTCCATAAGCTTGGTGTTATTTTGCAAAAACCTAGGAAATCATTATGATTGTACTTCAGTAACCATAGAAACATCTGAGTGAAAAATGTAAAAACCCTTAAAGCAAACCTGTCACCCCCTCCAGACATCTAAAAATACCATAGCCGCCTTCTGCAGCACTAAGGCTGCAGTCTGACAAGGTGTCTATAGCATTTATGCTCCCTTGATTCACTGAAATAAAGACTTATATAAAATCTGTTTCAAACCAGATCCAAGACCAGGAGGCGGGTTTTCAAGCATCTATCTCCCTCCTCTGTGGTGTCAGTCATCCCTCTCTGCTCTCTGTGCACCTCCTCCAGGGCCATCTCCCTGCATTACAGAGCTTTGTCAGCTCTGCTACAACATAGAGCTGCTGTTATAGGAGACCCCACAGTAGTAAATCTAGCAGAAGGACCCTGAGCAGAGAAAGCACTGCCTGCTACATTGCAGCCTTGAGCTGAGCTGTCAGCAGTGCAGCAGAGTTGAGTTTGTGCTTTAGATCAGGGGCTGAGGACGGAGCAATACTGCTGGGTACAAGAAACTGAAAGTGAAAACTGCTCAGCTCAAGGGCTGCTATGTAGCAGGCAGTATCCTCCTGCTAGATTTACTACTGTGGGGTCTCCTATAACAGCAGCTCTATGTTGTAGCAGAGCTGACACAGCTCTGTAATGGAGGGAGATGGCCCTGGAGGCGGCACACAGAGAGCAGAGAGGGATGACTGACACCACAGAGGAGGGAGACAGACACTTCAAAACCCGCCTCCCGGTCTTGGATCTGGTTTGAAACAGATCTTATATAAGTCTTTATTTCAGTGAATCAAGGGAGCATAAATGCTATAGACACCTTGTCAGAATGCAGCCTTAGTGCTGCAGAAGGTGGCTATGGTATTTTTAGATGTCTGGAGGGGGTGACAGGTTCGCTTTAAGAATCACACTCTGTGAATACCAAAATGTAAAGTGTAAATGTTATTTTATTGAAAAAAACAAAACAAAAAACCCAGTACTTCACTGGTTGTTAATGATAGATTACATAGCAGCTAACATAATGATTATTTATGCCATATGACTGATTTTCACACATTTTTCTGTGGTGTTTTAAAAGCTGTATTTTCTGTCTGTTTTGGAATGGCCAGCAGTGTGTGTAAGAGCAGGCTGCTAATGAGCTGTATGGGGGGAGAGCAGACAAGTGGTTAACATAGATTGCTGTGTGAAGACAGAACAGAGTAGCTTTTATAGAGGAGTTACCATACTGACATTGCTCAGCTCTGTGCTGTAATGTGATAGATTTACTCCTCGTGAGCTGCTGTCAGCAGTGTAGGCCACACCCCTTTCCATTATCTGATTACATGCCCATATTCACTGTGAAGATGGCCCTGGAACAGAATCTGCTTCACTCACATTGCACTGAGGACACCAATTTTCTAATGAACCATATTATAAAGTTTATTAAAATCACTTGCTCTACTTTATTGTTAAATAAAAATGTAAACAGCGGTTAAGCTTTAAGTTAATCTCAAAATGTTTGCCCACAACTGTATTATTTTTGGCCTACTAGACTCACCTTCTTCACTGCTGCAGTTTTAAAATATATTACAGTCTGGAATATTTGTCCAATGCTATAAAGCTTTCTTTTTCTATGTCTCTTGATGATTTATGAGCTAGGATACTACTTACTTTATTGAAATACTCTAAAAGGCTGCTACATTCCCTGCCTAAGCTTGTATACAGGCTGTCATAGTCCTTCCTGATTGGCTGTTCAACACCATGTAATGCGACAGCTGCAAGACAATATGAGGCAGCCTGCACAGTCATGTTTAAGGACATGTGAACTTTTTTTGGCTGATGCAAAGTATAATTTGAGCAAAGATAGGGGAAACAAAGAGTTAAGATACTACTTGACATTCAGTACATGTCTTTTTATCAGCTCTTTTGTTTGATCTTATTTTCATATTTATTAACTATCAAAATATCTGAAGAAATAAAGCACAGGTTTTTGGGGTACATAGTTTTTTTAATTAGTAAAGTTAAGTAGCAGTCCAAGGTAAGGAGACGACTGTGGATAAAAAGAATAAAGCATGTTAGGCTGGCTTCACATTTGCGTATGGGAAGGCAGCGTATTGCTGCGTTCCCATACGCAGTCAAACGCATGCGCACTGCGTTCCTATGTTTAACATAGGAACGCATGGTGCCTGCGTTTGCTGCGTTCGGGTGCGGATGCGGACGATATCTGCTGCTTCCGGTGTCCAGCATCCGCACCCGGGACGCAGCCAGTTGGATTTTTTTGTGCGTTTGGGGACCTTGGACAATCAGCAAGCGTCCCCAAGCGTACAAAAAATGCATTGTCTTCAATGGGTCCGCAGTGTCCTCTGCATGACACCGCAGGAGAACGCTGCGGACCCATTGAAAAATCTCCCGGTGGCCGCCGGTGATGTCACAGGAGCTCACCGACGGCCACTGGGAGATCAGCTGAGGCTCTGCTGTCCTCCTTCTCCCCGCCGCCTGTAATCTCCTAGCGATGTCGGCGGGAGAACAGCTGATCTGAGAGCTGTTTGAATCTTCCCGCGCCGACATCTCCTCTCGTGTCGGCGCGGGAAGATTCAAACAGCTCTCACATCAGCTGTTCTCCCCGCCGACATGTCCCGGAGCTTACCGGCGGCCGGGGGGGGCGGAGATCTCCGGCGCTGATCTCCGCCCCCGGCCCGCCCCCGGACAGCGCCGATTGGCTGCCGGGCTCCCTAGTGATGTGTCCGCAGGCGGACATTATCCGCTGCGGACACATCAAAGTGTCCCTGCTTTTGACAGCGTTTGTGTCTGCATGCCATCAGCATGCAGACACAAACGCTAATGTGAAGCCAGCCTTAGAGATGGGCCCTTTTAATGGCTCTGCTCTGTTTGCTTGAGCTCTTAGCAACCATGCTAATAAGGGCAGCAGGACTCAGGATTTTTGTATAGGTTCCAGTGCACCCTAGGGACTGAACAAATAATGGTTTCCATACAATGGCATCTACTAAAGCTCACAATCAGGAACATAATTAAAGGGCAACCAGTAATGACATTTTCTCCATATACTAAAACATATCATTGACTCCTAACTTGAATATGGTATTTGAGTGACCCTTCCTTTAAGTATGAGTCATGTGACTATTTGAAATACCAGAGTTGCCTCCAAGTTGTTTTTCCAAGTTGTTCAGTTTGACATTTGAATTTCAGTGAAACATTGTAAAAAATGTACAAATTAGACATAAACTGACTAAATGATAATGCACAAATGATGCCTTTTCACTGGTTATATAAGCTCTTTCTATTGTATTAAGTTATACATTTCCATTCTACTTTAACATTTGTTTCTAAGCTTTTAGAGCCTCATAATAAATTCAGATCTTTGACACATAGAAGTGTAGAAAGTCTATGGAAAGAGCGGACACTTTGACCTTTCTATTTAATAGCAAATTGTAAAGATCTGTTATTCACTTGTTTGAACAAATGTTATAGGGCAGGAACAAAACATAGAGTACTGATTGTGAAGAATTCTTATCTCCTATCACAGATAATATCATATTAGTTTTCAAAGCTCTTTTTCGTACAGAATCATTTGGAAACATTTCTGATGCATTTGATGTTTGGCTGATGCTTGAGTTTGTGTGGCCACTAGGGGCGCTGTTTCACTGGATCTGATGGAATATTATTATTATTATTTATTTATAGAATATGTGTTATTGTACTTTGTGCTACATTAGTTTTGAAAGATTTCTGCTAATAAATTTAATTCTGTGTAAAGAAAATCTGGGAAAACATTATTAAGTTTTTGCAGTAAAAATATTAGGTGACAATATTTTGCTAAACAATATCGCACAAAAACAAAGGGATCAGACAATACTAAGATTTAATGGATCAAGGAATGTGACTTACAATGAGAAACTCAAAAGAAATGTATCTCGTGAATTTACAGGGTGAATTCCTTCTTAAGAGAGAGTCTGCAAAGAAGTCATACGCATGGTGAATGGCGTAAAAAATAAATAAAAGCAATTCTTGACCAGTTGTTGATTTATTCATTCTTTATCCCAACGATTGCAGTAATTCCCGGGCCATATTTATCCTGCGCTTTACGTTGAGCTTTCACATTAAGGTTTCCATGTAAATCTCTGACAATTTGTGATTTAGACATAACCCTTAATGGAAGATTTCCCATACTGAAGCAGAAGGAGTCACCTTGCACTCAATCTATCTTATGATCTGGCGATGTCCATCTTTTCAGTACTGCATATAAGAGTTGTCGTCCACAGTTTTTTGCAAAGTCCAGAGTAACGCTGGGTATCATCTGAATCACAACATTCGGAGATTTAGATGGAAACCCGAATGTAAGTGCTCAGCATAGGGAGTGGGATGAATATGATTCAAAATCTTATGTAAAATGTGTCCAATAAAAGCTTCAACTCAATCCGGAAAATAACCACGTCCCCACCCAGGTCCGGTATCTGCAAGTGAAAATATAGGAGACTTTCATGTTACTGGTAGCACAATGGCACTGAAAAGCACTATGGTTCCCTCCCCAATAGAAATCCAACAAAATGTGCTCTACCAAATCCAAATACTACCTCTCCTGTCTCAGTCCCACAGTGAGCTTATACCACATTAAGTGTCAACATGTTTGGCATTTCTGTAGTGAGGAAGTTCGCTTAATTTACAGAGAGTGTTTCTCTAGAAGCACGGGCTGGCCACGACATATAAATTGTTAAAGGGATAACATTGCCGAAATGGGGTCACTTGAGGGATGATTTTTGCTCTAAGGTTCTGTTATGGATTCCGCAAACTATGAAATGATAACCAGTACTCCAAGAGTCTCATTCACCTGTCATGAAAGTACCGTATATACTCGCGTATAAGCCGAGTTTTTCAGCCCAAAAATTGGGCTGAAAAGTCTCCCCTCGGCTTATACGCGAGTATATACGGGACCCCCTCACTGTTTGGCGCCCCCACCTCAGGATGGCCCCCCCCCGCACGCAGCGCTGCGCTCATACATTACCAGCCTGTCAGCTGTCATCCTCCGGTGGCGGATCGCGGCTCCCGGCTCCGGCTTCCATCTTCATCTGTGTCTTCCTGCATGTCACATGACCGGCCGGCGTCGCGATGACGTCATCGCGATGAGCCCCGGTCACAATGCAGGAAGACACAGATGAAGATGGAAGCCGGAGACGGGAGCCGCGATCTGCCACCGGAGGATGACAGCTGACAGGCTGGTAATGTATGAGCGCAGCGCTGCTTGCGGGGGGGGGCCATCCTGAGGTGCGGGCGCCAAACCGTGAGGGGGGCCTGGGGCTGCTGTGAACTACCCCTGGGCTGCTGTGTCTGTGTACTACCCCTGGGGCTGCTGTATATACCCCTGGGGCTGCTGTGTACTACCCCTGGGGCTGCTGTGTACACCCCTGGGGCTGCTGTATATACCCCTGGGGCTGCTGTGTACTACCCCTGGGGCTGCTGTGTACTACCCCTGGGGCTGCTGTGTACTACCCCTGGGGCTGCTGTATATACCCCTGGGGCTGCTGTGTACTACCCCTGGGGCTGCTGTGTACTACCCTTGGGGCTGCTGTGTATTACCCCTGGGGCTGCTGTGTACACCCCTGGGGCTGCTGTGTACACCCCTGGGGCTGCTGTATATACCCCTGGGGCTGCTGTGTACTACCCCTGGGGTTGCTGTGTACACCCCTGGGGCTGCTGTATATACCCCTGGGGCTGCTGTGTACTACCCCTGGGGCTGCTGTGTACTACCCCTGGGGCTGCTGTGTACTACCCCTGGGGCTGCTGTATATACCCCTGGGGCTGCTGTGTACTACCCCTGGGGCTGCTGTGTGCTACCCCTGGGGCTGCTGTGTATTACCCTGGGGCTGCTGTGTACTACCCCTGGGGCTGCTGTGTACTACCCCTGGGGCTGCTGTGTACTACCCCTGGGGCTGCTGTATATACCCCTGGGGCTGCTGTGTACTACCCCTGGGGCTGCTGTGTACTACCCCTGGGCTGCTGTGTATTACCCCTGGGGCTGCTGTGTACACCCCTGGGGCTGCTGTGTACACCCCTGGGGCTGCTGTGTATACCCCTGGGGCTGCTGTATATACCCCTGGGGCTGCTGTGTACACCCCTGGGGCTGCTGTGTATACCCCTGGGGCTGCTGTATATACCCCTGGGGCTGCTGTGTACACCCCTGGGGCTGCTGTGTATACCGCTGGGGCTGCTGTGTACACCCCTGGGGCTGCTGTGTACACCCCTGGGGCTGCTGTGTACACCCCTGGGGCTGCTGTGTATACCCCTGGGGCTGCTGTATATACCCCTGGGGCTGCTGTGTACACCCCTGGGGCTGCTGTGTACACCCCTGGGGGCTGCTGTATATACCCCTGGGGCTGCTGTGTACACCCCTGGGGCTGCTGTGTATACCCCTGGGGCTGCTGTGTACACCCCTAGGGCTGCTGTGTACACCCCTGGGGCTGCTGTGTATACCACTGGGGCTGCTGTGTATACCCCTGGGGCTGCTGTATATACCTCTGGGGCTGCTGTGTACTACCTAAGGGCTGCTGTATACCACTGGGGCTGCTGTATATACTGCTGGGGCCTGCATACCACTGGGGAGGCTGCTGTATACTACCACTGGGGGGCCTATATACCACACTGCTGGGGGCTGTATACCTGTGCTGGGGTCCACCCTCGGCTTATACACAAGTCAATAGGTTTTCCCAGGTTTTGGGGGAAAAAGTAGGGGGTCGGTTTATACACGGTCGGCTTATACACGCGTATATACGGTAATCTGCTGTTATTACTCTCTTGCAATGTTGTGCAATCACACAGTTACATGGTATGATTTTCTCCTAAGCCCTTGTGAGTAGGTATCCTATACTTTTTTGGTGGATTCACTTTTTAATCACAGCAGTAAGCCTCTCAGCTTCTCTCTCTAATGGCAATCCTCAAGCTCTCTTTACAATACCAGCAGTCTCTTTTGCACATTGGTTGGCCTAAAAAAAAATGAATTTCCACAAACCTGTTAACTTTCAGCTCATGTTTTTTACACAGCTTCTAGTGCTGACACACAAAAAAAAATCAGCCATGGAAATAAGTAGCTTGTGTCTTATTTCTTAGGACCCCCTTACACACTGAGACTTTCCAGCGATCCCACCAGCGATCTGACCTAGCCGGGAACGCTGGAAAGTCTCTATGCAGTTGCTGGTGAGCTGTCAAACAGGCAGACTCACCAGCGACCAGTCAGCGGCGACATCACTGGTAACCAGCGTGCGCTGCATAGATACCCTTTGTTTTATCATGGTTATCAGCATCCTCCTGCTTAGCACAGCCTGTGAGCTGGAGGATGCTGGTAACCATGATAAACAGTGGGAACTAAGCAGCGCACGGTACCTAGATACCCGGTGTTTATCATGGTTACCAGCGTCCTCCCGTTTAGTGCAGCCTGTAAGCGGGAGGACGCTGGTAACCATGATAAACACCAGGTAACTAAGTAGTGCACGCTGCTTACTTACCTGGTGTTTATCATGGTTACCAGCCTGTGAGGTCGCTGATTGCTGGTCTCTCGCTGATCAGTGGGAGACCAAGGACCAAAAAATGGTCCTGAACGATGTGTAGCGATTAGCGACCTCACAGCAGGGGCCAGGTCGCTGATGCGTGTCACACACTACAACATCGCTGGAGAGGTCGCTGTTACGTCACAAAACCTGTGACGTTTCAGCGACATCGCTAGCGATGTTGTAGTGTATAAAGTACCTCTTACAGTTTCCACATTGAATCAATGAGAAAAGCCCTTTAAACGACAATGAGGCTATTCTTTAAACAGGCACATGGCGGTGAATGAACACTGCAGATGTGTGACCTTGGGTCAAGAAAAGTCTCAGATTTTTAGTGCAGAAAATACACATTGGATTTTAATTCCACATGTGAACATTTGTACCACTTTTTTGGTAAGTATTCTTTTTTTTTTCACACTCTCCACTGTGGGCAGAGTTAGGATTTCCAGATGTTTTCGCCTGTTTCATCATATACGACTTTTAAAAAAGTCGCAGAAGTTGTAAATATACTTCAGTCTTACTCTGGAATGCTCTTATGCATATTTGAGTTCCTCTTTCCACACCACAATTTTTGTAATGTTTTGAAAAATGTGCACTTTCTGCACTAAAAAGTTGCAAAAATAGTTATATACAGAGAAAAGACAATTTTCTATATTATGCAAAATTTATGAACAATGTACATAATGTTGATGAGTTTTCTGCAATAAGCATCAAGAGACAAAGAAATGAGATTAGATTTAAAAAAAAAAAGTTGAAGATACAGCGCAACAGAGAGGCACATGACCAGACAGCAGGTAGTGAGCGACGGGGACGACAGGAAAGGTAAGCTGTGATGTGAGTATATGTTTTTATAATGTCCAAAAAATAGTAAAGTTCAGGCACTACCTTTAGCTCGCTTCTTAACCTCTGGGTCAAAGGGATCAATGGATGTTGCCTGGTTCAGCCCTCAGAATTCGCTCTTAAGTCTCCAGGTGCACATTTCTGAATGTACAGTGGGGAAAAAAAGTATTTAGTCAGTCACAAATTGTGCAAGTTCTCCCACTTAAAAAGATGAGAGAGGCCTGTAATTGACATCATAGGTAGACCTCAACTATGAGAGACAAACTTAACAAACAAATCCTGAAAATCACATTGTCTGATTTTAAAAGAAAGTTTTTTTCAAATTTTGGTGGAAAATAAGTACTTGGTCACCTGCAAACAAGCAAGATTTCTGGCTCTCATAGTCCTGTAACATCTTATTTAAGAGGCTCCTCTGTCCTCCACTCATTACCTGTAGTACTGGCACCACCTGTTTGAACTTGTTATCAGTATAAAAGACACCTGTTTCAACCTCAAACAGTCACACTCCAAACTCAAATAATGGTGAAGACCAAAGAGCTGTCAAAGGACACCAGAAACACAACTGTAGCCCTGCACCAGGTTTGAAAGACTGAATCTGCAATAGGCAAGCAGCTTGGTGTGAAGGTATCAACTCTGGGAACAATAATTAGAAAATGGCAAATATAGAAGACCACTGATAATCTCCCTCTATCTGGGGCTCCACACAAGATCTCACCCCATGAGGGTCAAAATAATCTCAAGAACGGTGAGCAAAAATCCCAGAACAACACGTGGGGACCTGGTGAATGACCTGTAGAGAGCTGGGACCAATGTTACACAGGCTACCATCAATAACAGCACATGAATGAATGCAAACAGGTAGCTCAACCATCAATAACACACTACGCCGCCAGGGACTAAGATCCTGCAATGACAGATGTGTCCCCCTGCTTTAGTCATTACATGTCCTGGCCTGCCTGAAGTTTACTAGAGAGTATTTCGATGTTCCAGAAGAGTATTGGGAGAATATACCTGTCACATCGCCATTGGACTCTGTGGCTGGTGTTCCTGCCTCGGCCGCTGGGAGGCGCCGGATTCCGTTGGCTGATGATGCCGGTGATAGGAGGGCCTTATCCTCATATAGACCTGCTCCTTCGACGTCGGCCTCTGTCGCGGAACGCCGCCGTGTTTCTCCTTTGAGTGATGTTGGCTGCAGAGTAGCGGGCCCTACAGAGGTGTGTGGTAGGCGCAGCCTTCGTTCTTCTGTCAGAAGTGGGGTGGTTGGTGCCAGTCGTGCATCACCATCTGGCCTGGTTCTAGGGATGGTCCGGATGAGCTCATCAAGCTGTGAGCTCCAGCCTATGGGAGGTAACTGCGCCCTTCAAATACATTGGAGCCTGTCTTGCAGGCCGCCAGATATAGTTTTGGTTCCCCAGTGATATAGTGTGTGTGTGTTTAGTTTTGTCTCTGACCTTTGCCTGGATTTTCGACTCTCTTACTGCCTGACGATTTTGTACCTTCGCTGCCCTCTCAGTTTTGACTCGGACTCCTGACTACGTTCTTCGGATCCTGATTTTTCCCTTCCTTTCGACCTCCCTGCTCTGCTGCTCATATAGGTAGCTACCCCCTGGGCTCCGCTGTAATTCCAGATCCCTGTATAGGGGTTAAGGGTCTCGGGGTTTCTCGGGGTGCTGCCTTACCAGCAGCTCAGCCTCACAGCGGATGGTCATCACATTATCTTCATTTCTTGCTTTATTTATTGTATTTTCTTTGTTACATTGATTATATGCCTATTGTTTTGTATCCAATTATTGTACTGTATTTGTTCTCTACTGTTATTACTTACTGTATTATAATTTCTGTACTCTAACCCTACATTGTAAAGCGCTGCAGAATATGTTGGCGCTATATAAATAAAGCTTTTTTATTATTATTATTATTATTATTATTATTAATAATGTCAAATGGTCAGATGAAAGCAAAGTAGAACTGTTTGGTGGAAATACAACTGGTCGTATTTGGAGGAGAAAGGATGCTGGGTTTCATCCAAAGAACACCATACCTACTGTGAGTCATGGGGGTGGTAACCATGCTTTGAGGCTGTTTCTCTGCCAAGGGACCAGGACGATTGATCTGTGTACATGAAAGAATAAATGGGGCTATGTATCATGAGATTTTGAGCGCAAACCTCCTACTATCGGCAAGGGCATTCCACATGAAACGTAGCTGGGTCTTTCAGCATTACAATGATCCCAAGCACACCACTTAAGCTCCCGTCACACACGACGACGCACCAGCGATCCCGACAATGATAGCGATCCTGTAGGAATCGGTGCGTCGTTACCTGGTTGCTGGGGAGCTGTCAAACAGGCGGATCTCCCCAGCAACCAGGGACCAGGGAGCCACCTCCACATCGCTGGTAACTGTGATAAACACCGGTATCCAGGCAGCGTGCGCTGCCTAGATACCTTGCCTAGATACCCGATGTTTATCATAGTTACCAGCATCCTCCCTGCTTCGCGCTGGCTGCCTGCAAGCAGGGAGGACGCTGATAACTATGATAAACACTGGGTATCTAGGCTGCGCGCGCTGCCTGGATACCCGGTGTTTATCATAGTTACCAGCATCCACCCTGCTTAGCGCTGGTAATCATGATAAACTCCGGGTATCTAGGCAGCGTGCGCTGACTAAATACCTGGTGTTTACCATGGTTACCAGCCTGTGAGATCGCTGATCGCTGGTCTCTCGCTGTCACATGCAGCGATGCGTACTGACCAGTGGGAGACCAACGATCAAAAAATGACCCAGAGGACTTTGTAATGATCAGCGATCTCACAGCAGGGGCCTGATCGCTGCTAAGTGTCACACTTAGCGAGATTGTTAGCGAGATTGCTGTTACGTCACAAAATCAGGGACTTAACAACTATCTCGCTAACGATCTCGCTATGTGTGACGGGGGCTTAAGGCAATGAAGAAGTGACTTCAAAAGAAGCATTTCAAGGTCCTGGAGTGGCCTAGCCAGTCTCCAGATCTTAACCCTATAAGAAACCTTTGGAGGGAACTTAAAGTCCATGTTGCCCAGCGAAAACCACAAAATATCACTGCTCTAAGAGGAGATCTGCATGGAGGAATCGACCAACATTCCAGCAACAGCATGTGCCAACCTTATGAAGGATTACAGAAAGCGGTTGACCTCTGTCATTGACAACAAAGGATATATAACAGAGTATTGAGATGAACTTTTGATATTGATCAAATACTTATTTTCCTCCACAATTTGAATACAATTTCTTTCTAAATCAGACAATGTGATTTTCAGGATTTGTTTTCTCATAGTTGAGGTCTAACTATGATGTCAATTACAGGCCTCTCTCATCTTTTTAAGGGGGAGAACATGCACAATTGGTGGCTGACTTAATACTATTTTTCCCACTAGTGTTTAATCCAATTCAGGTACTTTAGGAGCAGGATGGCACTCACCGGATGACTTGCAAAACTTCATTTATTGGACACGGCTACAATCATATGGACACAGAAACAGGAGGGAGGATGACCGCAAAATAGCTGTTTCACACTACACTGCACTTAAACTGGAACCACATATAGTTGTAGCTGTGACTAATAAATGAAGTTTTGCAAGTCATCCAGTGAGTGCTGTTCTGCTCCTAAAGTACCTGAAAATGTTTTTATAACCTTATGCTGGCCACTTCCCCTGCTGCCTCCTGCACTCCTGTGCTTGGTCAAGGGCCTACGTGAGGCAGGAATTCCCACCCTAGTGTGAACCCAGAGCTAAAGTTGCCACATGACAGATGCGCGGAGATCCATACAGTGGGTTTGGAGCAGTAGTAAGGAGTTGGAAAGGTTAGCGGTAAGGTAAATATAAGGATTCTATATCTTATATTTTTCATGCTGTGGGTGTTAAGAGAAAACAAAACATAATAGGGGACATTAAAATATTATAACTTCTCTGTGAGTTAAAGTTCCCGGTAATATCAGTTTGGCCTGATATGCTCACCTCTAGTCCTCACCTCTAGTCCTCTGTTCTTTGTCTAATTATACAGCACCATGTGCTAACAAGAAGCCCGCCGTCATGGCTACGACTTTTTTGTTTTTCTTAAATATACTGTTTTATGAAATAAAAAAACTAATTTATAGTAACAGGTGCACTTTATTAGCGGTTAGTGACAGAATTATGCTAGCTTTTTATGACTCTTTCTACGGATCATATATATTTAATAAGAGGAAAAACACATCAAATATGGAATGTTATCTATACTCTGGTATTTATCTGGAGAATTCATCTGCTGTTATAGCAGGAGAGAAACATAAATTTTTGTCACTACAGAAAATTATGCTTTTAGTTACTGTAGAGAACTTCATAGCAGAAGTAAAATGGAATGTGAAATAGCGGTCACATTTATGCTGTATATTGCTTTATATCTGAGTCTAGAGGCAATACATGGGAATTATGTCACAACCATAAAGATCTATGACATAATATGTAGATAGTACAGTAGATTGGCCATATGTTCTAACCTAAAGCTAAGTGATTATGGAAAAATCCAAGTTTTCATGGCATTTATTCATTAAAGGGAACTTGTTACCATGAGATATGCTATTTACCTGCAGATGTAGAGGTAATATGTAGGTAAACAGCATTAAACTCCTTTACCCCAAGTGATTTTTCATTTTCCAGTTTTCATTTTTCCCTCCTCTTCTTCTAAGAGCCATAACATTATTATTTTTCTGTCAGTATAGACATAGGAGGGCTTGTCTTTTGCGGGACAAGTTGTACTTTTGAATGATGTCATTAATTTTACCATAAAGTGTACTGGAAAATGGGAAAAAAATTCCTAATGCAGTGAAATTGAAAAAAAAAAAAAGTGCAATTAAACAATTTTTCTATTCATGATGTTCACGTTATGGTAAAACCAACATGTCAGTTTGATGCCAGAGGTCAGTACGAGATCATAGATACCAAACATATTATTTTACTATTATCTAAGTGGAGAAAAAAATTCAGAAGATTGTAAAAAATAAAATTGTGCTTTATGCGCTATCTCCAAGATCCACAGCGTTCTCATTTGTCTGGATCTGGGGCTGTGTGATGGATTATGTTTTGTGTCTTGAGTAGACGTTTCTAATGATTCTATTTTTGGGTATGTAAGATCAGCCGCTATTTGTGGAGGGGGAACACCAGCTCAGTATGTGAGCTTGAATCAAAGGGACAGAGGCGACATATGACGTACCCGGTACATCAAATGTCGAAAGAGGTTAAAACACCATGTAGATGATTTACTGTAAGTATGGCTGCAGTGAGAAATGAGTACAATTCTACTTAGAATAAATATCCAAAAAGGTCCCAAATATAACAACCGCTATGATAAAAAAAACCTTTACAATTTACCTATATTATTATCATATATTAAAAGCCGAAGTCATTAAAGATGGGTGCTAAAATAATTGAATTAATTATTGTTACTGATCATGTGAGAGAAATTTAATATTTTATATCCCTAATGCCAGTGCTTATGATACCCTTAAAAAAGGGGGGTACAGTACAAGAACAATATAATATGGTAAGTGGTATATTCAGAAGGGATAAAATGATGCCAGAGATGTTGATAACCCAAATATAACAAGCAGGGAATGTCTTTCTGACCCTAATCAATTCCTATTTTCAAAGAGGAAAATGTCTCTACTTGACCACATTGGTCAGCACCTTAAACAAGGTCCTCTGTGGCCTGATGCCACCCCTATTCCACGTCATCTGTCCCTAAGTTTTCCCTCATATTAAAGTACATGCTGAAAGATATTCAATAATGATAAAGTTAACAGGATAGTGTGCAGTCTATGACTGATTATCATGAATAGGATATTCAATAGTATTGTATTGTCCCAAAAAAGAGTAAAGACTGGTAGAGTAAAGAGTAATGTCCTATCACCCTATCAGTAGGAACAGGTATATAGACATTAACATTAGAAGATGCTCCTTGTGTCTCCCTGAATATTCATATGATAGTCTGATTAATAGGGGTCTGGAATTACATTTTTATTCCACCACATTTCTCCTCCACACATTCAGAGGTTCTTCAGATTTGTCAGCTGGTTTTGTTAACCCATGTGAGAGCAGCATGATGCAGGCAAAGAGACCCTAAATCCAGCAAAGTGTCACTTAGTTTACTGGGTGCAGTGGTTCTGACACAAAGTTTTTAGATTTAGCACTGAAGTGGAGCACATAAAAGTGCTCTTGCCCACATTAGGTTCTCTATGTACAATAACAACATGAAAGAAGTTGTCCTTACAATGTATATTGGTGATTTGGCCACTGGCCAGAGTGAGCCCCTCCTAAATATGCAATAATCAGAACCAAAGAAAGAAGGAGGTTTCAGGCCCTTTTGTACACAATATGTATCAAAGTCACCCATGCTACGTTTAATTAATGAATTTATTGGAGTAATTGTAAATACATATAAAAATTCATTTCATAGCCCATATATAAGAAAGATACATATAAATTACACATTTATTTCATAAGTGATCAGCATTTAAAGTGACATTGTGACTCTAAAAATCCCAAGTAGGAAGGTATAACCCCTTCTATATACCGTATATACTCGTGTATAAGCCGACCCGTGTATAAGCCGACCCCCCTACTTTTGCCCCCAAAATCTGGGAAAACCTATTGACTCGTGTATAAGCCAAGGGTGGACCCCAGCACAGGTATACAGCCCCCAGCAGTGTGGTATACAGGCCCCCGCAGTGGTATACAGGCCTCCCAGTGGTAGTATACAGCCCCCAGAAGTGTGGTATACAGCAGCCTCCCCAGTGGTACATACAGGCCCCAGCAGTGTTACAGCAGCCTCCCCAGTGGTATATACAGCAGCAGCCCCAGTGGTAGTATACAGCAGCCCCAGAGATATATACAGCAGCCCCAGTGGTAGTATACAGCAGCCCCAGAGGTATATCAGCAGCACTCCCCAGTGGTATATACAGCAGCAGCCCCAGGGGTAGTATACAGCAGCCCCAGTGGTAGTATACAGCAGCCCCAGAGGTATATACAGCAGCCTCCCCAGTGGTATATACAGCAGCACCCCAGTGGTAGTATACAGCAGCCCCAGAGATATATACAGCAGCCCCAGTGGTAGTATACAGCAGCCCCAGAGGTATATACAGCAGCCCCAGTGGTAGTATACAGAAGCCCCAGAGGTAGTATACAGAAGCCCCAGTAGTAGTATACAGCAGCCTCAGTGGTATATACAGCAGCAGCCCCAGTAGTAGTATACAGAAGCCCCAGTAGTAGTATACAGCAGCCCCAGTAGTAGTATACAGCAGCAGCCCCAGGGGGTATATACAGCAGCAGCCCCAGGGGGTATATACAGCAGCAGCCCCAGGGGGTATATACAGCAGCAGCAGCCCCAGGGGGTATATACAGCAGCAGCCCCAGGGGTATATACAGCAGCAGCCCCAGTGGTAGTATACAGCAGCAGCCCCAGGGGGTATATACAGCAGCAGCCCCAGGGGGTATATACAGCAGCAGCCCCAAGGGGTATATACAGCAGCAGCCCCAGGGGTATACAGACCCCCCCCCATTAGTATACAGGGGCCCCAGCTGTATACAGCAGCCCCAGCTGTATACAGCCCCCCCGTGGTATCCAAGGCCCCCCTTGCTGCACCTGTAAAGTAAGATGTCAGTATACTTATCGTTGCCGCCGCCGCTCCGCTTCTCGGTCACCGCGCTGCTCCGGGTCTTCATGTTTCCTGTTCCTTCTCCGACGCTCGAACAATGACGTCATTTCCTGAGCGCCGGAGAAGGAACAGGAAGCATGAAGACCCGGAGCATCGCGGTGACCGAGAAGCGGAGCGGCGGCGGCGGCAGCGATAAGTATACTGATATCTTCCTTTACAGATGCAGCAAGGGGGGCCCTGGATACCACGGGGGGGCTGTATATACGGTGGGGGGGAATACCACGGGGGGTGGGGGGGGCGCTGTATCATATTACCGTATATACCCGTGTATAAGCCGAGGGGGGACTTTTCAGCACATTTTATGTGCTGATAAAACTTGGCTTATACACGAGTATATACGGTAGATATAAGGTAATTACTCAGAGGTAATTGTTTGGTAGAGTAGATGCATAATTACTCCATATATAGTATATGTGTATAGTACATAATAAAGCATCCCAAAGCGGATGGGGAATGACTGACTAAGTAGTATCCTTCATCCCAATGCAGGAAGCCCTGTGGAGCAGCGCTGGAAATGTCCAATGTCACTGTTATCACAGTTCATCCACACAGAAGGGAAATTACATTCAATCCCCCCCTATAGTAATTGTACATACAACACACTGGGTAGAAATATACAGAGCTCCCTCCTCCCACAACCTCGGCACTTACCCATATCAATAAGGTATCCATTGATATGGGTAAGTGCAGAGGAAGGATCATGAAGGCTGCAAACCAGCACGCCCAGGGGGACTATTGCATATAGCCCCTGCTTCATTATCATCTTAATGAGTAAGTATAAAAAACATTTTTTAGAGCATTGAAAGCAAGCATTTAGCAGAGAAAGGGATAGTTATAATGGTAATAGGAATGTGCAGGGACATGTATTGATAGGTTAGGTTGCTTTAGGAGGTGACAAGTTCACTTTAACTCAAGGGGGCCGAATAATATTGCACACCTCACTTTTCAGTTTTTTATTTGTTAAAAAAGTATAAATAATCCAATAAATTTCGTTCCACTTCACGATTGTGTCCCACTTATTGTTGATTCTTCACAAAAGAATTAGAATTTATATCTTTATGTTTGAAGCCTGAAGTGTGGCAAAAGGTTGAAAGGTTCAAGGGGGCCGAATACTTTCACAAGGCACTGCACCTCTCTGGCTCCTACCGTCTCCCTCCACACCCCCTCTAGACTGTGAGCCCTCGCGAACAGGCTCCTCTCTCTATTGTACCCGTATGATTGATTTGTCGTCATTTCTACCACTTGTCTCTGTCTACCCTCTCACTTGTAAAGCGCCATGTAACCTAATGGCGCTATATAAATACTTAATAATAATAATAATAATTTTCTCCTATTAGCTGCACTTCCAGTTAGTTGGCTATATAGGTTTTGAATACTAGTTACCTGCAGATTATCCTTATATTTGCAGGTAAATAGCGCTTCTAGTCGTGACAGGTTCTCTTTAAAAGTTATACAAAGATATAGTAATTTCACAAACAATAGGTAGTCATTTTGGAAACTGGTATTTTCCGAGTCATGTCTAAACTAATTAGTAGCAGGACTGCAAGTAATTCTCAAAATATCATCTTAAGGCCATGTGCACACGTTGAGAGTTTGGTTGGTATTTTACCTCAGTATTTATAAGCCAAAATCAGGCCTGGGACAATCAGAGGAAAAGTATAATAGAAACATATCACCACTTCTGTATTTTTTACCCATTCCAGTTTTTGGCTACAAATACTGAGGTAAAATACTGACCAAATACTGAGGTAAAATACTGACCAAATACTGAACATGTGAATGTGGCCTTAAAGGGATCCTGTCAGGTCGTCCATGCCCCCATAACCACCACCAGTTTTGGGCACATATCAAAATTCACCTCTTAACAGTCCTTTCATTTATTTGCATATGTATACAGATCTTTAGAAAAAGCATTTCTAAAGTTTGTGTATGATATGCAAAATAGGGCTTAGACTACTTGAGGGGGCATCAATTGCCCTATTAGTTTGCCCACTTATCATGTAGCTGAGAGTCTTTGCCAGTGCTAAATAAAGCCATGCATGTGTGAGGCTTTGTTTCCCTCAGTATTGAGCTTCTCTGATGCCGGGTTTATGCAAACTGGCTTCAGAGAGGCATAGTACGCATGACCAGAATTGCAGACCACTTCCGATCATATGCAGTGAGCCTTTCTGAAGCTGGGACACATACACCTGGCATCAGAGAAGCTCAATGCTGAGGGGAAAAAAACCATGCCTTTGTATAACACTGACAGAGACGCCAGCTTTTGTAATGCATGTTATCATGCCCACAGGTGCATGATAACATGCTAAGCTGGCTGACTAGATGAGGAACCAACGCCCTCTTCACTAGTCAAAGCCCTATTTTGCATATCATAAATGGACTTTAGAAATACATTTACTAAAGATGTGTTTATGGGTGCAACTACATGAAGGGACTGTCAGGTAGGTGTTTTTGAAATGTGCTCACAACTGTTGGTGCTTCTGGGGCCACGAAGGACCTGACAGGTTCCCTTTCAATAGAGAATGTGGCTGAGCTGCAATACTAAACACAACCCCTAGGCAGAAGTAGCGCTGCTTCTGGAAAGAAATCTGGTATTTGTCATCTCAGACTATCTTTTAAAAACCCTCACGTCTCCAGTTACTGTATGTGCGCGGTGCAGTATGTACCTTGCACAGTACTTTCTTGAATTCATAGTGAATTAAACAGATAAACCTAAATCAAAGTAAAATGTTTACATTTCAGTTGAATTTTAATGAGTTTATGCTGTATTTATAGAACGCTACAAATGTGTCCACAGTAAACTGGTTAAAATTTGCACTTATCATTATCCGCTGTAAGACATTTAATAAGCAATGTTGCTATAAACGTAAAGCTCCTGACTGCCGGTATATGAAATGACTCATGGGGGATATTAATGAGAATGTGGAACTTTTACTTCAGGTCTATATTTAGCAGGGATGTAACATCATATGTAGAAATAGAAATTCCCTGTGTGTTACATTTATTCATTAACAAAACCTCTCTGGCATATTCTTCTAAAGTGACAGTGACGGGATGGGTTTTGGTTTCCAAAAGCAGCCTTATATCTCTGAAAATGTACTATAAAGTCTTCAAGGATTGGTGTTCAAACAGCATTCAGAGAACAGAAGAATATGTAACAATGAAATGTTCAAAAGAATTTTCTATCCAACTTTTATATGCATTTTTATATGTAGAGAGAACAGAGCTGATGTTCCATGTGACACAGCTCATTATGGTATCATAAATTGTTATTTGTGATTATTTTTAGTATGACCTGTGTATTTTTAAATTTTTGTTCACAATCTCTTGAAAAAAAAGTTCAGATCAGATGTACAATATATCTACCATGTAACATTTAAGTGTGCTAGGAAACTCATCTTATAATGTAGGAAGGTAAAAAAAAATTGATTTCAACTGAAGTGGTGCTGGTGTTCACTGGCACAGTGGTTGCCTTAGGCTAATGCTGTGATGGGTCCACCTCAGCACATTGCATTAAAGTAAGAGTCTCTGGAGTGTGTGGTGCTGATGATTTTACTTTTAGTACCTTCTGTCCAGTCCTGTTGCACTCCTTCACCTGATGTATAGGACTCACATGTAAGGAAGACAGACACATTCTTAACAACAAAGCAGTCTTTACTGTAAACAGCTTGAACAAACATTAGACTACAGGCAAGTACCCTTTGGTACTTCTGGGTAACAAAAAGGCACAATTTTTATGGTTACTGGCGACAGCATAATAATAATGGGTGTTTTCTTTGCTAGGGAGTTGAATTGGACTCACTTTTTTTAACTACACAACCACGAACAGTGATCACTGGCTGGAGGATGCTCTCAACAACCCTTTCCTTCCTTTTTGCATCAGCCGGTCAGCACCCTGTCTTCTGGACCACCTCACTGAACTCACTTCCCCTTCTCTCTGTCTGTCTCTTAGGCCTTCTCCAGCTTCCCAGCATCTGAGTTTTTGTCTGCCACACATTAATTACTCTCACCCTTCCCATACACCACCAGTCCCAGACTCCTTGTTCAACCCTAGGTTTAGCTCTCACTCCTGCATAGCTCTCTCTTAGCTGACAGAGGCCTGACTCAAACTAAAATGGCCTCAATCTCTCTCCCCAGGGACTGGCCCCTCCCTCTATGAGCTCATCCCAGCCTTAAAGTGATCCTAAACCCAGAATCTGACCCCCCCTTATCTTTAGACCTGTCCCTGCACCCCCTCTTATCATTTCTAGCCATCCCTTTTGCATAAAAAATCGCTTTTGTAAAGTTAGAGAAAAGGATATAATAGTTTGACCTGTGTGAGTTCTCCGTTTCTGTTGGAAGCCGCAAATAGGCGTGCCTGTCTGCTGATGCCTGATAATTATTCACGCCCTTCTCTGCTTGCTGCCTTTGTGAGTGTGTGGCCGCGTCATGAAAGGGGGCGGGGCAAAATCGCGTCACGCCGGAGCCCCGCCGCCTTTCATGACGCGGCCACACACTCACAAAGGCAGCAAGCAGAGAAGGGCGTGAATAATTACCAGGCACCAGCAGACAGGCACGCCTATTTGCGGCTTCCAACAGAAACGGAGAACTCACACAGGCCAAACTATTATATCCTTTTCTCTAACTTTACAAAAGCGATTTTTTATGCAAAAGGGATGGCTAGAAATGATAAGAGGGGGTGCAGGGACAGGTCTAAAGATAAGGGGGGGTCAGTTTCTGGGTTTAGGATCACTTTCAAGGGACACTGTCAGGTCATTTTTTAGTACGATACTAATATTACCCTTGAATAGTGCCTGGGCAGACCTTTTAAAAACATGTAAAATCATTATTGTACACTTTGTAGTTTCCATGTTATCAGCATCTTTACACCCTGCAGGGAGCTCTTGCATTAGTCCTCTCCATTATAAGTAAACAGGAATAGTCCAGCTGCTGTCTAAACTGTCATGTAATTAGGCACTCCCTCTCCTCTGCAGCTCTCTCCTCCCTTCTTCCTCTGCTCTCAGTGCTGTGTGGCTTCACTTTCTGGAGCTGCTGTTCTGATCAGAAGGGAGAAAGCTATAGGTCTGCCTTTTATGATCTAGACTCCATTTGTTTCTGTAAAAAGGAATCCCTGCTGTGCTGTGAGAGATTCTATGTTTATGTTTCTGATCTCTTAGTTTTGCTGCAAAGAGAGCAGAGGGAAGAAAACTGCCCTCCACTGATCTCCTGTGCTGTGATGTGGTGTATGTGACATGCATAATCATCCTATGGGGAGGAGACAACAGAGAACTAAGTGCATCATTGACTGTGACTGACAGATGGAATGAATCTTTTTATTTGAACTTTCCAGAAGATGGGGAATATAAATAATAAAACTACATGAATAGAGCAAGCTTAAAGAAAGGAATTAGAAAATGATAGCAGTCACATATGGATTTTTGACCTAATATTATATATATATATATATATATATATATATACACATATATATATATGGAAAAAGCAACACCAAATAGATGTCAAGTGAACCTTTATTGCCAATGGCGTGGCACCGTTTCGAACTGGAGGTCCTTTCTCAAGGAGAGAAAAGGACCTCTGGTCCGAAACGGCGCCACGCCATTGACAATAAAGGTTCACTTTACATCTATTTGGTGCTACTTTTTCCTTTTTTGGACTGTTTATATGGAGACTTGACAGGTGTCGAGAAAGCGCTGCACAAGTCTGGTAATATCTGGTGCTGTTCCGTTTCTTCATATCTATATATATCTATATATATATATATAGATATACTAGCTGGGTGCCCGATGCACATGCATCGGGATTCTAGCAGAGCGAGTCTCTGACTCGCAATGGCCGCTTCGCGGCCAATGTTTCGCGCTGCTAAGGCGACTCGCCATGCCCGCTGCGCGGGCATAGCGAGTTGCCTTAGAACTGCTCGCAGTGGCCGCTGCGCGGCCAATGCTTCGGGCGTATCCACATGACGACATTGACTCGCAGCGTGAGCGGACTCAAAAGGGGCAAAAAACCCATTCGTGATTATATAATAGATATATATATAGGACATAGAACCCAAATAGCAAAATGTGAGAAGAGGTGGCAGAGGGTGAAACTATGAAAAACTCAAGTTGTTATAGTCCTTTAACTCTGTAGGTCACTGCAATCAGTCTGTGCAGACGTTCTCCTTTCACGTGCATTATTACACACAGCTTACATTACAATATCTTCACATAACCAACAGTATTATATCTATGCATTAAACTACCCCTTATTATACCTAAAAACAGTGCCATACATCATAACTAGTGATGGGCGAATCCTAAATTACTCGGAATCGCTTGACTCTAGCGAGTCCGAGCCCAGGACTCGCTACTCGTTGCGAGTCTAGCGAGTCCAATGTTAATGAATGGGGAAGCGAGTAATAGCGAGTAGTGTGAGATTTACAAATCGCAGATGTGTCTCGGAAGCTTCAGCCTGAAGCAATCCTAGTTTTGTCATTTATGTGCATTGGACTCGTTTACTTTGTAAGTAATCGCTGGGAAACTCACACAGATAAGAGTCCTGTCTTCTCTGTGTGCTGGCTGCCAGCTCCAGGGTCCTAGAGCCTGCCTGCTGCCTGATGTAGCAGAGCTGAGATTGTTCTCAGTCTGCTCATTCCCTGTGTACAGACATGAATGTCTGTGCACAGAGATGATGTAGCAGAGCTGAGATTGTTCTCAGTCTGCTCATTCCCTGTATACAGACATGAATGTCTGTGCACAGAGATGATGTAGCAGAGCTGAGATTGTTCTCAGTCTGCTCATTTCCGGTGCATAGACATCTATATCTATGCACAGGGATGAGCAGAGAGGACATCACGTTTTGGACTGCGTCGGACGGAAGAGGATTTTTTTAATTAAAGATGGAGTCCCTAATGGCTTTTTTTTTTATTTCTAATAAAAAAATTTCTTTGTGTTGTGTTTTTTTTTAAAACAATTTAATAGAAATTCATGCGTCAGTCTAATATGGCGTGACCGCCATAAATTCGCTTGGCCAGCTGATAAACAAAGCTGGCCATAACTCTTTTTACCCAGCGTGCCACCGCTAACCTGGGCCGCTGAAGAGCGGGTTTCAGCGCCAGAGGATGGCGCTTCAATGAAGCGCCATCTTCTGGGGCGGTTCGGGCTCAATTTGCAGCGGGGTCGCCATAAAGCTTGGGCCTCCTGCATTGCGCGGTCGGCTGCATTCCCGATTCCACCCAGCTGCTTAGCTGTACCTGGCTAGACATAGAAATTGCGCGGAGCCCCACGCGTTTTTTTTTAATTATTTCATGAAATTCTGAGATTCTTACTCTGACTCTGACTCTGAGACTCTGACTCTGAGACTCTGACTCTGAAATTCATGAAATAATAAAAAAAAAAATGCGTGGGGCTCCGCGCAATTTCTATGTCTAGCCAGGTACACCTAAGCAGCTGGGGGCTGGAATCCGCAGCGCAGGGATGCCCAAGCTTTCTGGGCATCCCCCGCTGCAAATTGCAGCCCGCAGCCGCCCCAGAAGATGGCGCGTTCATTGAAGCGCCATCCTCTGGCGCTGAACCCCGCTCTTCCAGCGGCCCTGGTGGCGGTAGCACGCTGGGTAATAAAGGGGTTAATACCAGCTTTGTTATACAAGCTGGTATTAAGCCCGATATTCTTAATGTCAGGCCACGTTTGACCCAGCCACTAAGAATCTCCAATAAAGGGTTAAAAAAACACAACACAGAGAAAATTTTTTATTTGAAATAAAAAAAAAGCCATTAGAGACTCCATCTTTAATTAAAAAAATCCTCTTCCGTCCGACGTAGTCCAAAACGCGATGTCCTCTCTGCTACATCCCCTGTGCATAGATAGAAGTCTATGCACAGGGAAAGAGCAGACTGAGAACAATCTCAGCACTGCTACATCATGTCTGTGAGCAGGCGGGCTCTAGGACCCTGGAGCTGCACAGAGAAGACAGCTGGACTCGGCTCGCAAAGAAACAGCAGTTACTCTGCGAGTTTCCCTGCTATCACTGGCACAGTAGCCGAGTCTAATGCAAACAATGGCAATCCTAGTTTTGTCAGCGTTTCTGACAAAACTAGGATTGATATTGATTTGCATTGGACTCGTGCGAGTAATCACTGGGAAACTCGCAGAGTACCGAGTCCTGCGAGTCCCTTACTACTCGCCGAGTAACGAGTCCTAGCGAGTAGATTCGCCCATCCCTAATCATAACTTAGGACACACTACTACATAAAATCTCCTATATGATTCCAATCACTATATTACAGTTTGTTTAACACATTTTATGTAATGAAATCTAATATATAAAGCTGAATGTGTGTATGTGTGTGTGTATGTCCGGGATTGGCATCTACACCGTCGCAACTACAGCCACAAAATTTTGCACAGTCACACGTCTGGACCCCGGGAGCGTCATAGGTTATGTTGTGAGGCGAAATTTATAAAGTTAGGATTGAGTTCACAGCACCTCTTCTCCCTAGTAGTATCCTTGTGTTTCAGAAATGTATGTATTTCAGTATATATAGAAACCACCGCTATATTAAGTACATTGCATTATTTGTGGTGTAGTTATAAACAATTATAATCCAGAGATGCATTTAAAGGGATCCTGTCACCCCCAAAACACCTCTAAACCTATTAAAAGCTGTCCCTAGAGCATATTAACACTTTCCCTACACTCCTTTTAGCTCCTAAATGCACCTAGTCAAAGTGAATAAAAACGTTTTATAAGTACCTCATTACTGATGATAATGAGTGACTATGCTATTCATAGTCACTCATCCAGACTGCCCCTCCTCTTCATATCACGCCTGAATAGGCGTGATCTACAGCCCAGATTCAAATTCGCGCCTTCCTGCACGCTTCCCCGCTGTGCCCTGTGTCATCCGAGGCTGCAGTGTGGCTGGCTGACGCGATCCGCGTCATTCCCGGCGCCGGGTGACGTATTTACACCCGCGCCGCGCTGTCAGCTTCAAAATGCGCACTGCGCATGCGCGCCGAGCTGTCAGCTTCAAAATGCGCAATGCGCATGCTCAATGCGCATGCGCAGTGAGCATTTTGAAGCTAACAGCGCGGCGCGGGTGTAAATACGTCACCCGGCGTCGGGAATGACGCGGATCGCGTCACCCAGCCACACTGCAGCCTCGGACGGCACAGGGCACAGCGGGGAAGCGTGCAGGAGGCGCGAATTTGAATCTGGGCTGTAGATCACGCCTATTCAGGCGTGATATGAAGAAGAGGGGCAGTCTGGATGAGTGACTATGAATAGATAGTCACTCATTATCATCAGTAATGAGGTACTTATAAAACGTTTTTATTCACTTTGACTAGGTGCATTTAGGAGCTAAAAGGAGTGTAGGGAAAGTGTTAATATGCTCTAGGGACAGCTTTTAATAGGTTTAGAGGTGTTTTGGGGGTGACAGGATCCCTTTAACTCCTTCATGACCTTGCAATTTTCCATTCTTGCACTTTTGATCTTTCCTCCTCCTCTTCCAAGAGCCATAATTGTTTTATTTTCCATCCCTGTAGATGTATGAGGGCTTGTTTTTCGTGGAACTTATTACAATTTTGTTATAATATTATTTATTGTATCATGTGATGCACTGGATAGTGGGAGAAATCTAAGTGTGTTGAAATAGCAAAAAAAAGAGTAATTCCACATTTTTTTGTGTAATTTACCATGTTTACAATGTGCTAAAAGTTACCTAGCAATTTAATTCTCCACGTCAGTACGAATATGCACATTCCAAACATGTACAGTTTTTTAATCTTTAAGTGGTGAAAAAATATTCCGAAAATTGTAAGAAATAAAATTTTGCTTTTATTCGCCATTTTTCATGATCCATACATAATGTTTTAATTTTTCGGGATCTGGTGCTGTGGGTGGTCTTATTTTTTGGCCCTGAACTGATACCATTTTGGGGCAGATACAATGTTTTAACCACCTAATTGCATTTTATTACGAAGTTGTGTCAACAAAAAAAAAAATGTTATTCTGGTGTTTTTATTTTTTTCTTATTAACTTGTTTACTTATCCGATTATTTTATATTTTGATAGATAGAACTTTTACAAACATAGAGATACCAAATATATGCATTTTTTACCTTGTTTTATTTTTAATGGGGCCAAGGGGAGTGATTTAAAATATAGTTATTTATTTTTGTCATTTTTTAAAACCTTTACCCCACTTTTTATTGTATTTGCTATTCCTCTTAGGCTACTATCACATTAGTATTTTTCTAAATCCGATGCTGTCCGATGAAAATCGGACAGCATCGGATCCAAACTGATCTCTGCAATCGGATGCCAAATAGGCATCCGAATCCTACTTTTTGCAGGATCAGTTTGGGCTGTCACGTAGCTCCCCCTCCTCTCTCCCTCCTGTCATCTTGCTGTCTCCCTGCTGTCCCCCTGCTGCCCCCCTGTTTTGCCCTAGTGTCCCCCTACTCTCTCCCTACTGTCCCCTCTCATGTCCCCCCTCATGTCCCCCCTCATGTCCCCCCTCATGTCCCCTCTAATGTCCCCCCTCATGTCCCCCCTCATGTCCCCTCTCATGTCCCCCCTCATGTCCCCCCTCATGTCCCCCCTCATGTCCCCTCTCATGTCCCCTCTCATGTCCCCTCTCATGTCCCCTCTCATGTCCCCTCAACATAACAAATCTTTATTCTCACCTTCCAGCGCTCCCTCGGCGTCTCCATCAGCCTCCGATCGGGTGTGCAGGACCTGTGATGACGTCAGAAGCGTCAGCGGTTACCGGTCATGTGACCCGATCAGCTGATCGGGTTCTGACATCATCACAGGTCCTGTTACCGAGCGGCTGCAGCTGGAGACGCCGAGGGAGCGCTGGAAGGTGAGAATAAAGATTTTTTATTTTAAACACTTGATTTAACTTATATTTAACTTCTGCAATGTATGTATATACATTGCAGAAGTTAAATTAGGCGGCACACAATAGGTTTAGTGTACTGAGCATGTACTGAGCATGCTCAGTACACTAAATTCGGGTCCAAGCAGACATCAGATGTTTCCTCGGACCTTGCTCCATAGGGCCCCATGTTAAAGGGATCGGTTCGGATCGGATGTGCACTAAATGCCATCCGATTTGGTCCGATCCGATTTTGTCCGATTTTATTTTCGGTGCAAAAATCGGAGCATGCTCCGATTTTTACACCGATAAAAACATCGGACAGAATCGGATCGGACCAAATCGGATGGCATTTAGTGCACATCCGATTCGGTCTGATGCCCATAGGGTTGCACGGGGCCAAATTCGGATCCGATGCTGTCCGATTTTCATCGGACAGCATCGGATTTAGAAAAATCGTAGTGTGAAAGTAGCCTTAGAAGACTTGAAGCTGCAATCATCCAATCTCTTGTGCTGTATAGAAGAGATCACAATCTGCTAGGAATGCTGGCTCACAGCCGACATTCACAAGTAAAGGGAACCTGTCAGCTAGTTTATGCCACCCCAGCTATCACTATCTGTACCTGCAGCTTTATAATACCAGTCTAATCATCCCTGTCTGAGCTCATAGTGTAATGTGAAAGATGAAAAAAAAGCATTTATACACTTACAATTCCTTATGTAAATGAGGCAGTCAGTCTCCAGCTTGGAGGACGGAGACTGTTTGGCAGGTTAATAGTTAACATTTCAGCCTTATGTTAGAACATGTAGGGAGACCTGAAGTGATGTCATAACGATGTGACTACAATAAGCGGAGCTAAGTCCCTATAACATAATATGAGTTTGCTCGCTTAGGTCCGCCCACTATGGTCACATGGTCATTACATCACACAGGTCCTTTAGCCATCCAAGTTAATAGTGAGTTAACTATTATCCTGCCAGACAGTCTCCCTCCTCCAAGGTGTAGACTGAAATGTAAGTGTATAAATGCTTTTTTTTTCACCTTTCACATTACACTATGAGCTCAGAGAGGGATGATTAGAATAGTATTATGAAGCTGCAGGTACAGACAGTGATAGCTGGGGGGCATAAGCCACCTGACAGGTTCCCTTTAAGATCATAATGACAGACACAGAGGTCATCAGCTGACCTCTGGCTATCATGACAATCCATGAATGCTTCATCACATCACGGGCACGCCGATAGGAGCTGGGAATGATGCGCATGTTAAATCTCACTGTCAGAGATTTTCATTATTTAACTTGTTAACAGTCACATTAGAGTCACATGGTAGTAGATTAAGTCAGCCATCATGTGCAGGGAAAGATGTGAGCTTGATGTGTGCCTGGCCTACATCAAAGGCAGGGATGTGACCATTATGTCAAAGCTTGTTGATTGCTTTCAGTAGGAGAAACAAAATATTAATCTTGTAGTCAAGATACATCTCAGGGCGGACCTACCGTGGTGCAGCTGGTTCAGCTGCACCAGGGCCCTGACCGGCTAGGGGGCCCCTTGAGCCTGCAGGGGGGCCCCCAGCCGATCCCCGTAACCCGATGTCAGAGGAGAGGAGGGTCAGGCAAGGGAAGCAGGAAGCTCCCTGCTTCCTTTGCCTGATTCCGCCCCTCCTCTCCTCTGCCGCACTCTGCATGCACCCGGCGCAGCTCATCAGGTAGGAGAGCCGCATCTCCAATAACGGCCCCCCCGCACCTCGCCGACGGCCGCCAGCACCCCCCTCGGTCCTCGCCGACGGCCACCAGCAACCCCCAACCCCCCTCCCCGGTACTCGCGACGGCCGCCAGCAACCTCCCCCCCGTCCTCGCCGACAGCCGCCAACCCCCCTCCCCCCTCCTTCGGCCACAACAAGGCTGCACCAGGGCCCTCTGGGCTCAAGGTCCACCACTGATACATCTTAATGGCTAACAAAAATAAAATAAGTGATATTACAAGGCAAGCTTTCGAGACTACTCAGATCTCTTCATCAGGCATGGTATGACAAAATATTTAAACAGATATAAATATATACATGCACAACCAGAACAGATGAAAGGTATAATAAATGGATATTTAAATAAATAAACAAAAATGTATATATTTGTGTTTCTTTAAATATTTTGTCTTATCATGCCTGATGAAAAGACCTGAGTAGTCTCGAAAGCTCGCCTTGTAACATCACTTATTTTATTTCTGCTAGCCAATAAACAGTATCACAACTACGAAATTATTATCTTATTTCTCCCACTGAGAGCAGTCAACATTTTTTCAACTGGCTAAGGCCGGCTTCACACCATGCAATCCGGTCTGTCCAGTTTGAACTGGACAAAACCGATCCGATTTTGCCCCATGTATCCCTATGGTGCTGATAGCTGCTATTTGGGATGCGATTGTTACATTCTGTCCCAAATTGTTTCTGTCTGGTTTTGAAACTGGCACAAAATTGGAGCCTGCAGCATTTTTTGCTACGGTGCCAAAATCGGACAGAACGAATCGGAAATCGGCGACATAATATGGGAGGCTATGGGCACTGGATCAGGCAAAATATCGGACCGGTTCCCGGATGCCTTTGACAGAGCAGCGCCTTCTCTGAAATGCTGCCGCGCTCATTCAGCACCATGGACAGCAGCAGCATTCGAGCCACGCTGAACGTTCAGCACCATGGACAGCTCCACTGCACAGCAGCTGAAATTTCAGCACCGTGGGCAGCTCCCTGCACACGCAGCTGAAATTTCAGCACTGCGGACAGCAGCAGCAAAGCAGAAACGAATCCTTCAAAAGGATCGGATCGAAGGCACATTTGCTTCAGTTTCTGCTTGTCCATGTGGTCAGGTTCTGTCTGGTGCATCGTGCAAAACACTAGACAGAACCTTACAGCACAAAATCGTGGGGTGAAGCCAGCCGAACACAGTACCAAACCTTTTTTTTCTTCTTGTCAAAGGTTGGGATAGGGTTAAAATTCTTCCAGCCTCACAGCTTAAATCTACAATTACTAGTAGTTTCTTAATTGTTTCCAAAAGCAATGGTGTGGAGCTCAGTAATGCAAATTATTAACCATTAATATGAGTTATATGAACATTAGTTATATCTCTTTTTCTTGCAGTTTTTAGCACATTCGAATGCTAGTGTAGTTTTCTACAACTTTCTTTCCACTAGTTTAGTATTTATTTGCCTGCAATATTGATTGGCAATACAAGCACATTGGTCCTCTGTCATTAATACACAGTGAGGCAACAAATGATAACTAGCGAAGCATTGAGGTACTGGAATTCATCCAAGAATTCTCCTGGCCTGGTCTTCTGACTTTTTTATTATTGATCATGGAATCTGTGGATTCGATAAACTTAAGGAATTATATCTCTCCATCTGTGACTTAGAGCCGGTACTAGAAGTGAAGTTTACAGGTCCCCATTTTGGGATCACTGCTACACCAAGCATGTTGGTTTTAATTACCGTATATCCTTTCCAAAGGCATTTATTTTAAACGGTTCCTGAAAAAGATGAAGCTTTCAGCAATCTCATTGTTTGTCAATGGGGGAAATAACACTTGATGATAAAAGCTCTTTTAGTAATTTTGCAGTTTGAAGTACAATGCAATAAGGGTTACAGACACACGGGCGTGAAAGTCGGGACAACTGCAAATTGATTTAATCACATTGCAGTCGACTAATGTTATTCAAAATTTCCCTGCCTCCTCAAAATAGGACTTTCCTTCATAAATGTTGTACTTGATTGGTATGAGGTTCAAGGTGTTATGATTCATTGTATTTTGATGGCTCCCTCTTCCTATTATGAATAATAAGTTTCTGTGCCCCGCTACGTACATGCGCACTGACGCCCATGGCTCCGGTCTTCTAACTGACGTCCAATTCGGCAGTGCGCGCACCCGGGAGCTATGGCAGCTGCCAGGCTCCATGGGCGTGAATTGTGACGCACTTCCGGGACACCGGGTGAATTTCCAGTGACACGGTCCTGTTCAGAGCACATGGCCACCATTTACCGGGGACACAGACCGTAATATATTGCTGACTATATAAAGTGAAATACTTAAACAAATATTTTCTATGGGTTAAAAAACAGTTCTTTCAGCACTGTGATAGATTTTCTCAGTCTGCATATACATGGACATCCTCAATTGATACTGGCACTAAGTGGACTCTTTCAATTTTGTTTGTAAAAAACTTTGTGTCTTGTAACTCCATGTTTTTGTAATATGTCATGTAACCTTATTTTTGTAAAAAATGTTTTGAATATATCACTGTAATTTAAAATAAAGGATTTTGACATGTTTTTTGCACAAAACTCAGATGGTTCTCCTTATATCGATGTTATTCAATATCCCAGAGCACATTGGCAAGTGTCGGACGCTTTTTTCTCATCCGGATGACGCATAAGAAAAAAAATCGCAACATGCTGCGACAGTATGCGATTCACACGCAAGACTCACCAATGCAAGTCTATGGGTCTGACAAAATCACGGACTGCACACAGACCATCCGAGAGGCATTTGGTTTTTTCACTGATACATTATCATTCTGCACTAAGAACACTGTAAAATGTTCCTGTAAATGATTATACATTAAATAGCTGCTGAGAAAAAAAACTGATTGCACATGGACAGCACACGGATGCCACACAGATCAAAAAATGGACGTGACTCATCCGACCCTCCTGGATGAGGAACAGACTGTTTTTTTCACGACATGTTTTTCCACCCTAAGATGACAAGTTGCTTTATCCTTCTCATGTAATGCACTTTAATAGTTGTAATGACGTCAGCAATAGTAGAGTGTGAGCAGAAATGGGTATATTACATATTTTATATAATAAGATAAATTCAATAATTTCCCAACTCAATCATATGAGCACGTTGATGAAATATTGTATGTTATGTTTTACCCTGATTTTCCAGTTTGTGTGAACAACGATGAAAACTTTTCCATCTTTTCAGTCATGGCCAAAAGTAATATATTAAATATACTATGTATGTGTGACATTGTGGTCACTAACCAATTAGTTCATAAAGTTCACTGAACATGTGCAGGGAATATGAGACTTCTGGAGGCCGATTCATCAAACTGTTTATGATGGCTTTCTGGCTAAAACATTTTGAAAAAATGCAAAACATGAAGTTGCGCCAAAAAATTGTGATTTTCTGGCATTTTCACACCAGTCTCAGCCAGATCTACCAAAGTGGATAGATCATGTGGGATGATGTCATCCACACACCATATTACTGTGTATAAGTGTATCATGTCCAGCTAAGACCTTTGTGGCATCTGGGATTAGAAAGTCTCATTGATTTGCTGATCACAGGTCCCTTTTGGAATATTCTCGATGATTAAAATGAGTGGACCACTTTTATTTTCACTTGGTGTTGAAGGGATTAAGAGTTCTTTTTTGACCCTGCTGAGATTCCATATAGCTCTAACCTCAGCTGCATCTCCTTGCTGCCACTACCTTTCATTATTTAAACTCCCTCTTTTCTCTCCCATGTGCCAATTATAGTTCCTCTATGCGGACTTCCCAGGAGAATTCATGGAGTTCGGAGTTATTTTCTTATCCTTGTTATCTCTCCATGCTGTCTTTAGATAAGACACAGTGCCTACATAGCTAGGCTAGCCAGTCTCTGCTTTGACATATCAACACAGTGAAGGACTTCTAGATTAGCGAGCAGTCGTATAAGGGATAGGTACCTACCTAACTATCGTCAGACCTTAGATTTCCGTTTTACCCTTCTTATCACACGAGCAACTTCTCTTGTACATTCTTGCCAAAACCATTCACTAGAGAGAGTAATTGGTTAGAAATCATGACAGTGCATATGCATATGTGCAAAGAAGGAAAATACAGAAATCATGTGGGCCCACGATGGCACGAGGTGCAGCCATAATCAGCCGCAATTTCTCTACAGCAGTACTGTATTTAGAAATCACCTCATGCATCACTAAACAAGCCATCAAGTCGTGCGGCTAGTGTTGTAAACACAAATAGTTAGACAAAGAACCTGAACTCGTCTAGGACAGAAACTTGACTTGAGTAGAGCGGCTCCGCAACCGTCCCGGGCCGTCACGTCGGCTGTCAGCACTTGAGCCTTAACAACCGGATTGGCATTACCCCACGTCCAAAAAGACTCAGTGCACAACTCACAGCGGTCACTGGGTACCCGATGGCAGCATTCACCTCTGCTACGGCGAACCAAAGCGTGGAGGAAGCAGCTTTACAGGAGCACCCCACCACCAGCCAACTTCCAGTCGTCTAACCAGCGGTGTACCCACTGAGGGATCCAGGCTCCCCAAAACATCCAGAACGTACATCATGGATAGCGCATTGAGAGCCTCCCCGTACCCGACTGGTATTCCTGGGCGAACACTGGCAATCACTATAGTTAGAATGGAGGAACACTGCGGATTTCTAAGGGACACCATCACTGCTGATTCCACTGGTCCACTACCTGTAATTTGTATACCATGTATTGCCTGCTGGTTACAGTAAAGACCATTGCGAGAACTTTCTGTGTCCGTGCTTCCTTATGAACTGTCCGTCCGCACTACAAGGTAACCGCAGTGCTGCACAACATCTTAAGCAGCTCCAGCTCCGGGATCACCGCTCAGCCTGTGGGGAGCGTCCATCTTGCTGATGTCCATCCCCCGAGGCTCGCAGCGTCGTAGTCCTTACGAAACTACTCATAGGTGGCGTCACGAATAAATAAAAACCCTTTAATCTGTTCCACAAGACTCTTCAACACTATGATCTGCACTAACCGGCCGTACAGGCCGTCCACCCTGACAAGAGGAAGGAAGCACCTTCTAAACGAGTCCCCACGGTTATCACATGAAGCTCACCCAAGATGATCACATACTAATGGATGGTTTTTAACGAATTTAGTACATTGTCCACCACGCCATTCATAAGAGAATCTTTCTCAGTTCGTCTCCTTTAGAGCAACATAATTAGGTAAGGCTAACCAGGATATTTTGTTACGAGTCTGATCGAACAATCAAAGATTAGATTCATGTAGCAAGCATAGAGAGTGCCCAGGAACACAGACTTCATGTACTTCTGCAGCAAAGCGCTATACGAGGGAGCAGAGTTGGACCTGAGCTTACAAGCTGCTGGGTCTGACTAATGAACGCAAAAAGCTTAAGTGTAAATGTCATTTCATTGAAAGAAAAAATAAGAACAATACTGCATTGTTGTTAAGATGGTCACAAACAGATAATATGCTGTTTATGCGCCATATACTATTCTCAACTTTTTGTGCTCTGGACAAACTGCATTTTGCTGTGTGGGGAGCCAGCAGCTGATAACAGTGAGCAGTGTGATGTGCCAGCAGAGAAGGGGCAAAATAGGAGATTGTGACTGCGTGTGGGAAGACAGCAGAGAAGGAGCCAGATTACATCAGAGAAGCTTGTGCCAAGGAAAAGACAGAGGAGTTTGCACAGATCCTGCCATTCTGATATTGCTTAGCACGGTGCTGAAGCCTGAGGTAACTTGATACACTGTCACCTCCTCAGCTGCAGTCAAGAGTGTGGACGCTGTGTAGGCATCACCTTCTTACCCTTATAAGGCTATGTGGCCGTATTCAGTCAGTGTGAGAAGCTGAAGATGGATCTCACTGAGAATGAACATATGTCTGCTTCAACACTCTAGTCTAGTGGTCAACAGTAGTCAACAGTCTAGTGGGGACATCTTGTGGAAGATTTATGAATGGTTTTCTTTGAAGTTCTACTTATAAAGTATATTTGAAAGTTTATTAAAATTGCTTGCTCTACATTATTATTAAATAAAAATGTAAATGGCGGTTACACTTTAAGCTAACATAGCAAGTAAACAAAAACACCCTTTGTAATAAGAGACGCATGGCTGAAATCTGTTTTAATTCTTACAGCATGCTATCTTCAGATTACATAGCAAAAACCTGCTGACAGAGTCCCTTTAAGACTGGTGTATACAATGTATTGATGAATTGTCAATTAGCAAACTGAACCTTTGGGGTCTTGTGTCATAACTTTGTGCCCCTTGTAGTAATTTCTTTTTGCATTTCCACCTGAAAATAAAGCAAAGTGTCCTCAATATTACCAATATTATGTGCAGAATACATGAAGGATGCGAGCAGAACAGGATGTGTGTGAAGCTTCCTGGGAGTGATATCCAAGCTAGAAGTGATGTAAGAGTAAGAGAACATTATTTTCTCAACTTTCCTATACAACCTAGAAATTTACAATCATATTTGTTATTTCCTGTATGTTCTTTACATACAAAGCACCTTGTAAATGCACAGATTTTAGCACTTGAGGATCAGGAATTAATGAAAGATTAAATTAAAACCCAGCACCTAGGTCTTCAGTCTGCATTGGATCATTGTAATCACTGAATTTGAACATGTTATTATTTTATGATGTCACAGTTGTAAGAAATCAGTTTATGAAACGTCTTCCCAACTAAATATTTCACAATCAACTGTGAGTGGTAGTGTTTAGGAGCCACAGCAAAGATATGTGAAGTTGCAGAGTAAAGCCCCCGTCACACCTAGCAAGATGGCTAGCGAGATCGCTGTTTTGTCACAGGTTTTGTGACGCAAAAGCAACCTTGCCAGCGATCTCGCTATGTTTGATACGCAGCAGCAACCAGGCCCCCGCTGTGAGGTCGCCGATCGTGTAGAAATGGCCTGGACCAGTTTTTTGATCGTCGGGCTCCCGCTGGCTAGCATGCATGGGGTGTGTTTGACGCCTTAACACCGAACTCAACCATGTAGGTCTGAGTTGTCAGACTAGCTGCTATGTGACAGGGTCCCAATGACCGCCGAGGTCGTTATACGGGTCGCCGTATCGTTGCTGCATCGTTCAGTAGATCTGACTGTTTTACATCTCACCAGCGACCACGTAGCGACGTTCCAGCGATCCTTACAAGGTCGTATCATTGTCGGGATCGCTGGAAAGTTGCCAGGTGCAACGGGACCCTAAGGGTACCACCTAGCTCTTGTGCAGTTTTCTGTGGAGTAACAAATCACACTTCTCTATCTGACAGTCTAATCAATGAGCCCAGTTTAGTGAAAGCCAGTGAATATTATCAGCCTGACATCTTTGTACCAACTGTAAAATTTAGCAGAAAAAGAGTAATGCTAGGGGGCTGATATACAGGGATTAAGCCCTTAAATCCAATGGAAGGAAATCTAAATGATTCAACATACTAAGATATTATAGACAATTGTAACTGTAAATGTAAGTCTATGTGAACAGTTGGGGATTGTTTTTTCCTGTTCTAGACTGAAGCAAAGTCCATAAAGACATGATTCAGTAAGTTTGGGGGAAGAACTTGATGGGTGCACAACACTGATCTCAACCCCATTGAACACCTTTAAGATGAAATAGAACAGAAATTGTAAACTTGGCCCTCTTGTCCAATGTCAGAATGGCCAAAACCTTCCATAGACCCACTCCAAAATCTTGTAGAAAGCCTTGCTAGAAGAATAGAAGTATTTATTGCTGTAAAGGAGGATCACCTATACATTAACGTCCATGGCTTAACCCCTTCACCCCCGGGCCTATTTTAACCCTAATGACCAGGCCATTTTTGTCAATTCTGACCAGTGTCCCTTTATGAGGTAATATCTTGAAAACGCTTCATTGAATCCGAGCGATTGTGAGATTGTTTTTTCGTGACATATTGGGCTTCATGTTAGTATTAAATTTAGGTCGATAATATTTGCGATTATTTGTGAAAAAATCAAAAATTTGGCAAAAACTTTGAAAATTTTGCAATTTTCAAATTATGAATTTTTATTCTGCTAAACCAGAGAGGTATGTGACACAAAATAGTTAATAAATAACATTTCCCACATGTCTACTTTACATCAGCACAATTTTGAAAAAAAAAAATGTTTTTGTTCGGAAGTTATAAGGGTTCAAAGTTCATCAGCAATTTTTCATTTTTCCAGCAAAATTTACAAAGCCATTTTTTTTAGTGACCACATCACATTTGAAGTCTCTTTGAGGGGTTTACATGACAGAAAACACCCAAAAGTGACACCATTCCAAAAACTGCACCCCTCAAGCTACTCAAAACTACATTCAAGAAGATTATTAACCCTTCAGGTGCTTCACGGGAACTAAAGCAAAGTGGAAGGAAAAAATAGTCATTTTAAGTTTTCCAACAAAAATGTTCTTTTAGCCTCAATTCTTTCATTTTCACATGGGCAACAGGATAAAATGGATCCTAAAAATTGTTGGGCAATTTCTCCTGAGTACATCGATATCTCATATGTGGTCATAAACCACTGTTTGGGCGCACGGCAGGGCTCAGAAGGGAAGGCTAATTTTCCATTCAAAAAGTCAAATGGCGCTCCTACACTTCTGAGCCCTGCTGTGTGCCCAAACAGTGGTTTATGACCACATATGAGGTATCGGTGTACTCAGGAGAAATTGCCCAACAATTTTTAGGATCCATTTTATCCTGTTCCCCATGTGAAAATGAAAAAATTTAGGCTAAAAGAAAATTTTTGTGGAAAAAAAGAGTACTTTTTGAATGCCCCATTGCTTCACAAATTAATCTGTAAAAATAAAAAAGAAAATGTTTATGTAAAAAAAGTACTTTTCATTTTTATGGATGAATTTGTGAAGCCCCTGGGGGTTCAAAATGTTCACCACCCATCTAGATAAGTTCCCTGGGGGGTCTAGTTTCCAAAATGGGGTCACTTGTGGGGGAGCTCCAATGTTTAGGCACACAGGGGCTCTCCAAACGCGACATGGTGTCCGCTAACAATTGGAGCTAATTTTTCAAATTGTTAGCGGACACCATGTCACATTTGGAGAGCCCCTGTGTGCCTAAACATTGGAGCTCCCTCACAAGTGACCCCATTTTGGAAACTAGAGCCCCCAGGGAACATATCTAGATGGGTGGTGAACATTTTGAACCCCCAGGGGCTTCACAAATTCATCCATAAAAATGAAAAGTACTTTTTTTACATAAACATTTTCTTTTTTATTTTTACAGATTAATTTGTGAAGCAATGGGGCATTCAAAAAGTACTCTTTTTTTCCACAAAAATTTTCTTTTAGCCTAAATTTTTTCATTTTCACATGGGGAACAGGATAAAATGGATCCTAAAAATTGTTGGGCAATTTCTCCTGAGTACACCGATACCTCATATGTGGTCATAAACCACTGTTTGGGCACACAGCAGGGCTCAGAAGTGTAGGAGCGCCATTTGACTTTTTGAATTAGCTCCAATTGTTAGCGGACACCATGTCGCGTTTGGAGAGCCCCTGTGTGCCTAAACATTGGAGCTCCCCCACAAGTGACCCCATTTTGGAAACTAGACCCCCCAGGGAACTTATCTAGATGGGTGGTGAGCATTTTGAACACCCCAGTGCTTCACAAAATAATGTGTAAAAATGAAAAAAGAACATTTTTGTGGAAAAAAAAGTACTTATTCAATTTTACAGATGAATTTGCGAAGCACCTGGGGGTTCAAAATGCTAACAACCCATCTAGATAAGTTCACTGGGAGGTCTAGTTTCCAAAATGGGGACACTTGTCGGGGAGCTCCAATGTTTAGGCACACAGGGGCTCTCCATACGCGACATGGTGTCCGCTAACTATTGGAATTGTTAGCGGACACCATGTCGCGTATGGAGAGCCCATGTGTGCCTAAACATTGGAGCTCACCCACAAGTGACCTCATTTTGGAAACTAGACCCCCCAAGGAATGCATCTAGATGCATAGTGAGCACTTTGAACCCCCAGGTGCTTCACAAATTGATCCGTAAAAATGAAAAAAGAACATTTGTGTGAAAAAAAAAGTACTTTTTCCTTCTTACGGATCAATTTGTGGGCTCTCCATACGCGACATAGTGTCCGCTAACAATTCCAATAGTTAGCGGACACCATGTCACATATGGAGAGCCCCTGTGTGCCTAAACATTATTGCTCCCCCACAAGTGACCCCATTTTGGAAACTAGACCCCCCAAGGAATGCATCTAGATGCATAGTGAGCACTTTGAACCCCCAGGTGCTTCACAAATTGAGCCGTAATAAGGAAAAAGTACTTTTTTTTTTCACACAAATTTTCTTTTTTCATTTTTACGGATCAATTTGTGAAGCACCTGGGGGTTCAAAGTGTTCACTATGCATCTAAATACAGCAAAGCCCTTTTTTATTCTTTTTCTAGGACTAATTCTAGAAAAAAAATGGCGTCGGGCTCCGCCATATTTTTGGTCCAGCCAGGTACAACTTGGCAGCTACAGACTGCCAGCAACCAACAGCTGCCTCATTGTACCTGGCTGGCAACCAAAAATACAGCGAAGCCCATTTTTATTTTTTTTCTAGGACAAATTCTAGAAAAAAAATGGGGTGGGGCTCCGCCATATTTTTGCTCCAGTCAGGTGCAACTTGGCAGCTACGGATTGCCACCAACCCCCAGCTGCCTAGTTGTACCTGGCTGGCAACCAAAAATACAGTAAAGCCCTTTTTTTTCTTCTAGAACTAATTCTAGAAAAAAAATGACGTGGGCTCCTCCATATTTTTGGTCCAGCCAGGTACAACTAGGCAGCTGGGGGATGGAATCCGCAGCATGGAGAGGCCCAAGCATTCTGGGCCCCCCATGCTGCAAATTGCAGCCCGCAGCCGCCCCAGAAAATGGCGCATTCATTAAAGCGCCATTTTCTGGCGCTGTACCCAGACTCTTCCAGTTGCCCTGGTGCCGGTGGCAAACTGGGTAATAAAGGGGTTAATGCCAGCTTTTTATTGGCAGCTGACACTAAGCCCAAGATTCATAATATAGGGCCAATGTTAGACCCTCCATTAGGAATCTCTGGTAAATAGTCAGAAAATACACACAGAGAAAAATCTTTTTATTTGAAAAAAAAAAACACAAACAAAATTTGGACTCCATCTTTATTATAAAGATCCAACGTAGTCCACAACGAAGGTCCCACGACGCTCGATCGCCTCCGACGTAGACCACAACGAAGGTCCCTCGACGCTCGATCGCCTCTGCTCAATCCAAAGACTGCAGCAAGGGATCAAGTGTCCTCTTCCTACAGCCTCTGGGGTCAGAGTTATGGTGCACTGTATGACAATGATCTGTCATACAGTGCACCATGACTATGATCCCAGAGACTACAACAAGAGGACCCTTGATCCCTTGTTGCACCCATCCATCCACCTATGCACCCATCATCCACACACGCACACAACCACGCTGCACATCCACACCTCATCATGCACCACACATCCACGCACTCACCTGACATCCACGCACGCACATCACGCACGCACATCCACGCAAGCACACATCCACGCACGCTGACATTCACGCACGCTGACATTCACGCATGCACGCTGACATCCACGCATCGCACCACATCCACGCACGCGCTGACATCCACGCATGCACCATCCACGCACGCAAGCTGACATCCATGCACACATCCATGCACGCACGCTGACATTCACACATGCACGCTGACATCCACGCACGCATGCTGACATTCACGCACACACGCTGACATCATGCACGCTGACATTCCACGCACGCACATCCACGCACACACATCCACGCACACACATCCACGCATGCTGACATCCACGCATGTTGACATCCACGCACGCTGACATCCACGCATGCTGACATCCACGCACGCTGACATCCACGCACGCTGACATTCACGCATGAACACATCCACGCACGCACGCTTACATTCACGCACGCTGACATCCACACACGCTCGCTGACATCCACGTACACACACATCCACACATGCACGCTGACATTCACGCACGCTGACATCCACGCACACATATCCACGCACGCTGACATTCACGCACACACATCACACACGCTGACATCCATCCACGCACGCTGACATCACACGCACGCTGACATCCATGCACGCACGCTGACATCCACGCACGCACGCTGACATCCACACATCCACATCACGCACGCACATAACATTCACGCACGCTGAACACTGCACGCACGCTGAATCCACGCACGCTGAATCCACGCACGCGACAATCCATGCATGCACGCACATCCACGCACACACCACGCACACATCAATCTATGCACACATCCACGCACGCACATATCTATGCACACACACGTCTATGGACGCACCACGTCCACGCACGCACACGTCTACGCTCACTCACGTCCACGCACACTCATGTACGCTCACGTCCACGCATGCACACGTCCACGCATTCATCCCCCATCTATCTATCCATTCACCCATCCATCAATCCATCCATCCATCCATCAATTCATTCAGTCATTCATTCATACAACATACATACATACTTACATACACACATACATACATACTTACATATACATACATACTTACCCTCTCTATCCACCGATGAGCAGGAGGCCAGGAGAGGAGGCAGGGCCGCCGACCGGCGGGCACAGGAGGCACACAGCCGGAGGCTGGGCGGCTGCAGCGACGGGTGCACCGAGGTGTGCAGCCGCCGCAGGAGGTGAGGGGGGACAGGCACAGGGCCCGGAGGTGGGGGCAGCCTGGGGGGGCACTGGAGTGGGGGGCCAGGCACTGTGACCGGCGGGCGCACGCGGGTGCAGCCCGCTGGCATATACATAATAATAGAGGGGGCGGGCGGTTGGGGGGTGGGGGCCCCCTGTGAGTCATGTAGCGGGAGGGGGGTGAGGAGGGGTGGACACTTGCCGATCGCCCCTCCAGATCTGATTGGAGAGCTCCAATCAGATCTGGAGGGGTGAATCCTATGATTCCCTCCGATCAAAGTTTCACTTTTAAACTGCCGATCGGAGGGGTCCTGGGCATGGGGGGGTTAATCCACCCCCTGTGGGGTCATCTACAGGTTGTCACAGAGCAGCAGCATCTGTGACACCTGAGTGACCCCACTCACAGGAGCTGCAGCAGCTCAAATCTGCCAGGACGTTGTACAACGTCCTGTGTCGGTAACAGGCAGAAACACAGGACGTTGTACAACGTGCTATGTCGGGAAGGGGTTAATAATGGGAGGTCTGAAGAGCTCTTGTAAGAGTAATGTATAATTGTCCTAAAACTTTTGTCCATATAGTTGTATGTGTTGTCATTCCAAATAGGTTTTATAGAACTAATACCTGCAGCACAAGCAGCAAATACATTTACTTTGATTTTTCTTTCTTATAGGTCAATTATTATTAAAAATAAGACGCACCCCCAAATTTGGTGAAGGACCCGAAAAAAAAAATATAATGTTAAATGGGGTCCGTCTTATAATGTCAGTGTCAGTCTTACAATTAGCATATATGTCCTCCATCCTGGTACATGGCCCTCCACCCTGGTATATATATGTCCCCATCCTGGTATATATGGCCCCCATCCTGGTATATCTGGCCCCCCCCTGGTACACGGTCCCCATCCTGCGATATAGCCCCATCCTGGATATGGCCCCATTATCTTACATATGTCCCCCTGTGATGACACATGGCCCCCAGTGCTGACACATGATCCTCTGTGATGGCACATGGCCCCCATTACTGGCACATGGCCCCCTGTGTTGGCACATTTCCTCCTGTGATGGCACATGTCCCCCAGTGCTGGCACTTTGCCCCTGTGATGTCACGTTTTCTCCTGTTATGCACATGTCATCTAGTGCTGGCAAATGATCCCCTTGTGATGACACATGACCCCCAGTGCTGGATTATGGCCCCCTGTGATGGCACATGTCCCAATGTGATGGCATATGCTCCCCAGTACTGGATCATGCCCCCCTGTGATGGCACATGGCCCCCAGTGCTGGCACATGTCCCCCTGTGATGGCATATGTTCCCCAGTGCTGGCACATGTCCCCCTATGATGGCACTTGACCCCAAGTGCTGGCACATGGCCCCCTGTTATAGCATTTGGCCCCCAGTGCTGGCACATGGCCCCCATCACGCTATATGTCCCCCTTCTGCTGGCACACACAGCCCCACCATCACCCTATATGTCCCCATGTGCTGGCACACATAGCCCCACCATCACCTTATATGTCCCCCTATGCTGGCACACATAGCTCCACCATCACCCTATATGTCCCCTGCTGGCAGATATTGTCCCATCGTCCCAGATATGGCCCCTCTGTCAGACTGTTAAATAACAAACACTCTTACACACCTTTCCGATGATCGCTCCGTGCTTCAGCTGAGCGATGGCTTTCAGCATTGGTCCCGGCACTGGATCATGTGACCAGGACGCACAGTGATGACATCACTGTGCTGTGCCGATCACGTGACCTGATGCTGGCATGGACCCAGGAAGTCACCGCTCAGCTGAAGCACAGAGCAATCATCGGAAAGGTAAGAGTGTTTGTTATTTTATAGTCTGCACACCACCAGGGCCATATAGCGTGATGGGGGCATATCCGGGACGGTGGGGCAATGTGTGCCTGTAGGGAACATAGTGACAGTGGGGCCACATTCTCGATGGGGGGAAGGGGTGGCACATGTAATATGCACTGCTATCCTGTCCACCACCTCGGTGCTGTTTCAGCACTGAGGTGATGAACAGCGGCAGGTACAGTGAATATTAAATGAGGCTAATGAGCGGGAGCACATGACCTCCCCCTTCCTCTGCATCCTCCTCCAGACCCCGGATACCGCTCCAAAGTGCTGCCCACACCCCCCACAGTACCAAAACAGTAGATCGGATTATAAGACGCACCCTCCACTTTCCCCCAAAATTTTGGGGAACAAAAGTGTACCTTATGTTTTGAAAATTACAGTATATATTTGATTATATGTCAAACAACCCATGTTCTTTCTTCCATCCATCTATTCATCCATCCATCTATTCACCCATCCTTCCATTTATCCATCCATCCATCCATCCATTGAAGCAGTATACATAATTGTTAAGTAACTTGTAAAGAGTTAGGAAGTTGAAACTTTTTTGAAGATGAATGCAACTCCGAGGAATTGTTTGATGGAAGTTATTCTCCATTGATTTTATGACCATCAAGGTCTCGTTAACAGCATTGTAAATTAGCCAAGGGTAAATGAGAACAGATTAAATCAGGAGTCAACAGGGCCAGTTCAGAATGGAGAAATAATTCTATGCTCTCTTAATCTCTTCATATTTCATCTGCTAAAGGCTGTAAATTTTCTATGTATGATGCTGCAGGGTAGAACGCAATGTTTTGGGCTGATGGTGGAAAAAATAAACTATTGATAGTAAATTTTGGAAGACATGCAGGCAGGGGTATCATAATTCCATAGTCTATAAAGGGAGGGATGTGAAATATGTGTGCATTCTAGGCATATGGCAGCGGAGATAAGACATTCTGTATCTACATATTGTAGGTGATCGTAGCAACAAGGAAACTCGGTGATAACACTGAAAAAGTAGATGTTAACAAAGAAACTGAGAAAAGTGAAAACAGTTTGATACAAAATACAGAAGAGAGATAAAATCATTTAATACAGAGACAGGAAAAGAAAGAGAAAATTTGTATCTGAGGACGATAAGAAACAACTTACAACTTATTTGGAAACCCATTTTATTTTGATTATAAATGATTTGCTAAAATACATCTGCTTTATGGATCTTAGCCTTACCACATCATTTTCCCCCACAATTTCCAGAGGTGTTAGAGAAATAATTTGGATTATGTATAGTGACAAATAAAACTGTCCATCTATGCACAAATGAATGCCATCTCTGCTGTATCAGAACAGGCTAGTAAAAGTCCAGCCATAAAAACCATAGAGGTGGGCTATCTGGTCGTTATAGGGTCCCAGAACAGAAGGGGCCCAGACATGATTGGTTCCATGATTGTTTGTTCTGAATCGTAAGAACCTACCATAGGCAGAATTCCTACTTCTCAAAGGAACTACATTGTTACAAAATAGGTTGGATAATTGGCCAATAGGTTTTGGGCAGCCCTTGGGAGGCGAAACAAACATTAGGTTCTCATGATCTGAATGCACATTTTCTTCTTTCCTCCATATTAGAGGCACATTTTGTTTTCTTTTCTCTATAATAGATGCACATTTTGTTTTCTTTACTCCATAAGAGGCACATTTTGCTCTATTGTATGCACTCTACTCTATGTTTGCTACTAATCAGAGCTACAAAAAGACCTCATTTTTTTTATTTCACATGTCCATATGTGTAGTCAGCCTCATCCCCATATTGCTATTTTGAGAATAGTTTATCAAGACTGATACATTAGAAAATTGTGAGATCGGCTGAAACTTTAATTGTATCCAAAAGATTCTTCATGTGTATAGACTAACAGCTGATAGTGATTGGTATTTTAGCATACTTTGGTTCTATGCAGCTTTTACTATAATATTGATTCAGCTTTGGGGACACTATAGTGTTGTAGAACTGATGCTTTCAGTACGGACAATAAAGTAGACACAATATACATTTATGGCAGGCCAGTTTAAAGTTCACTAAATGAATGATTAGTGAAGCTCTGTCTGCTGGGAGATAATACTAAACCTATGCTCACATATCCAGTTTTTGGTCAGTTTTTCACAATAATATTTGTAGCCAAAACCAGGAGTGGATGAAGCATACAGAAGTTGTGAAGTGTTCCTAATACACTTAAAGCGAACCTGTCACCCCCCCGGGCATCAAAAGCTATAATAGCCACCTTCTGCAGCACTAAGGCTGCATTCTGAGAAGGTGGCTATAGGCTTTTGATGCCCTTTATAGTATGAAATATTAAGTTAGGTAAATGCTCACTCTTCTGAAGACCGAAGACCGGGAGGCGGGGTTTCACGCTCCTCCGGCCCGCCCCCTCTTGTCAGTCATTGTGCGCGCCTGCTGCTGCCTCCCCTCAGTGTGGAAAATGAACGCGCGTCTCCATTCTCCTGTATGGAGCCGCGCATGCGCTGTGCGCCCGGTGTCCAGGAAGTCGACACCGGGCGCACAGCGCATGCGCGGCTCCGTGCATGAGAACGGAGACGCGCGTTCATTTTCCACACTGAGGGGAGGCAGCAGCAGGCGCGCACAATGACTGACAAGAGGGGGCGGGCCGGAGGAGCGTGAAACCCCGCCTCCCGGTCTTCGGTCTTCAGAAGAGTGAGCATTTACCTAACTTAATATTTCATACTATAAAGGGCATCAAAAGCCTATAGCCACCTTCTCAGAATGCAGCCTTAGTGCTGCAGAAGGTGGCTATTATAGCTTTTGATGCCCGGGGGGGGTGACAGATTCGCTTTAACCTCTGATTCTTCCACTCCTGGGTTTGGCTTGTAAATACTGATGTAAAAAACCCACCAAATACTCAGCATGTGAATCTGGCCTGATAGAAAGATGTCACCACTTCTGTAGAAACCAGTTATTATATTTGTTGGTTTGAAGTATTTAAATTGTAATAAATTAACCCTAGAACGCGCAATCATAGAAATCTTCACTTTCACATACCTGGGGCCTTTTAGGCTTGTGTGCAAATAACATGGAGTAACTCAAATAGAAATACTTTTCAAAGTTTATTTGAGATGTGAATGTTTCAAAACATTATAATTATGTGCACAAAAAAAAAAAAAGTACCGTATATACTCGTGTATAAGCCGACCCGTGTATAAGCCGACCCCCCTACTTTTGCCCCAAAAATCTGGAAAAACCTATTGACTCGTGTATAAGCCGAGGGTGGACCCCAGCACAGGTATACAGCCCCCAGCAGTGTGGTATACAGGCCCCCCAGTGGTAGTATACAGCAGCCCCAGTGGTAGTATACAGATTCCCCAGCAGCCCCAGTGGTAGTATACAGATTCCCCAGCAGCCCCAGTGGTAGTATACAGGAGCCCCAGCAGCCCCAGTGGTAGTATACAGATTCCCCAGCAGCCCCAGTAGTAGTATACAGGAGCCCCAGCAGCCCCAGTGGTAGTATACAGATTCCCCAGCAGCCCCAGTAGTAGTATACAGGAGCCCCAGTAGCCCCAGTGGTAGTATACAGGAGCCCCAGCAGCCCCAGTGGTAGTATACAGGAGCCCCAGCAGCCCCAGTGGTAGTATACAGGAGCCCCAGCAGCCCCAGTGGTAGTATACAGCAGCCCAGTGGTAGTATACAGGAGCCCCAGCAGCCCCAGTGGTAGTATACAGCAGCCCCAGTGTATACAGCAGGCCCCCAGGGGTACATATAGCAGCCCCCAGGGGGTACCCAGCAGCCCCCTGGGGGTACCCAGCAGCCCCCAGGGGGTACCCAGCATCCCCCTGGGGTACCAACAGCCCCCATGGGGTACCAACAGCCCCCAGGGGGTACCCAGCAGCCCCCTGGGGGTACCAACAGCCCCCTGGGGGTACCAACAGCCCCCAGGGGGTACCAACAGCCCCCTGGGGGTACCAACAGCCCCTGGGGTACCAACAGCCCCTGGGGGTACCAACAGCCCCCAGGGGGTACCAACAGCCCCAGGGGGTACCCAGCAGCCCCCTGGGGGTACCAACAGCCCCCTGGGGGTACCAACAGCCCCCAGGGGGTACCCAGCAGCCCCCAGGGGGTACCCAGCAGCCCCCTGGGGGTACCAACAGCCCCCAAAGCTGGCACTGTCCCCCCTTGTAAGGCCTCCCCCCCGCTGCTTATACATTACCATCCCGGTGTTCTGATCGGCGCCGCTCCTCGGTGCTGCGTCTTCATCCTCCCGTCCGCGCTGGCTGCATCCAGGATCTCCGGCGGTCGCGCGATGACGTCATATCGCTGCGACAGCCGGAGAACCCGGATGCAGCCAGCGCAGACGGGAGGATGAAGACGCAGCACCGAGGAGCGGCGCCGATCAGAACACCGGGATGGTAATGTATAAGCAGCGGGGGGGCCCTTACAAGGGGGGACAGTGCCTGCTTTTGGGGGGCCATATGCACTGCTTCCCCCTGCCGCTGATTGACAGGGGGAAGCAGTGCATATATAATGAGCGGCCCCACGTGACGGGGCCGCTCATACAGCAGCCCCCCCGCCTCCTCCAGCCTCCACAGCCCCCGGGACACAGCCCCCCCGTATATGACTCGTGTATAAGCCGAGGGGGGGACTTTTCAGCCCAAATTTTGGGCTGAAAAACTCGGCTTATACACGAGTATATACGGTAATTACTCCGGCTTAAAACGCCCAATATATGCATTCTATATAATTCTTTATATATGTAACGATTTTTTTTGTCTGAAAGTGTTGTAGATAAAAGTTGTAGTAAACATGGTGCAGGAATATTTCTTTTTATAAACTTCCCTTTTCAACTTTACTGATTACTCCAACAATTTTCACATATTATTTTTTCGGAAGAATGTTCCTTGCAGACATTTTGTCCACATATAACAGCGCTTTCTTTTTTTTTCTCTTGTCTCTGGATGTTCCTGAAAATGTATACCATATTGGATCATAGCTTCCGTAATTTGCCTTGGCAAGGATTTTGTTTTGATTTGCTCCATCATGGTAGGCATCAAAAGTTCATAGCAAAGTTCCGTCAAGAATAGACGTCTCTTGTCCTTTCTGCTGGCATGGAATTCTGGATGAGTTTCACTATAAACAATATAGCTATTGAGGGCTAACATATCAAAGATATTATAAAAAATGACTACAGGCCAACGTTTTGTCTGCCTCTTGCACGAATACTCTCCAATCATTTCGTCCATCTTGTCCACACCTCCTTTTGTTTTATTTTAATGCAGTATGATTTCAGGTTTCTGTTTCCTGTCATCGGTGTCAATACTTCCATCATGATGCATTGTATTCAGTAATATCACAGATTTTTCTTTCTTTGCTTTATAAGATAGCATTGTCGCTTGATTGCAGAAACCAAAGACACTCTCATAAAGTGGTCACTTCATGAGGAATTTCCCGGCAGTTTGGCCTCATAGTACCAACAAGTGTGAGTTTCTTATGAAGCAAAAATTTGCCCAGTTCCAGATTGGTAAAGTAGTTGTCCATTGTTATATTTTATCCAGAATTGAAAATTGGTACTGCAAGTATTTTTACTATGTCAGAACATAGGTCTTTCTGGACTGGAGTATCAGCTTCTTTGCCACAGTAAATCAGATCATTCATGCCATAATAGCTTGTATAATCACACATCCAGAAAATTTTTATGCCATACTTGGCAGGTTTACTGGGATATACTGAATGAATTTGCAACGTCCTCTAAAGGCAAGATGTTGCTCATCCACTGTCACATTGTCATTAGAATGGTAAAGCTTTGTACAGTTTTTGATGAAAAGATTCCAGATGTAGCTAATAGGGGCTAATTTATCTATTTCCAACCTCACAGGCGAGTTCTCTTACCATCAAAACGAAGGTTTCTCCGAATATTCTCAAATCTGTTGACTGACATTGTAGCTTTGTAGTATGGATCTGAAAAGGGGTTCAGAAATAATTCTCTGATTGGAACATCATACAATTTTGTACACCCTGCCAGAAGAGTAAGGGCAATATAACATATAGTTCATCTTTTGTTATATTTTTCCATGTTTTTTTTCTTCCTGAAGCGATATGTTTTCCTTCTAAGTTAGTACACAAAACTACCTCATCTGCAATATCATCTGAAAAAAATTTACAGAAAACATCTGTTTTGGACAAGAATTGGGGAATTCCTACAGCGCCTTCATCAACTCTCATAATATTATGTGATGGGGTGCGTCCAAGAACCCCAGCATTACTGTTCCAAAAAACATTAGTTTTGGATGTTTTATTTGTACGTTCTGCTGGATCCACTACTTCTTCATCATCTGAAGAATCACTGGACGATGAAGTAGAGACATTAGCTGGTGGCATGTACTCTTCATCGGGCAAAGAAAGTTCACTGTCTTCATCGCTATCAAAAATGATTGACTCAATTTCATGGTCAGTCAAACCCCTGGATGTAGACCGTGCCATTGTAACCTTAGATGTCAGTAAACTAAAATGACAAAAATGATTACAATGCTTATTTGGCACCCGATTGCAGGGATCAGTTTGGATCCGATGCTGTCCGATTTATATTGGACAGCGTCGGATTGCAAAAAACGTAGTGTGAAACCAGCCTAACCTGTCAAACAGTCTCAGTCCTCCAAGCTGGAGACTGACTGCCTCATTGCATAAGGAAATGTAAGTGTATAAATGCTTTTTTTCCCACCTTTACCATTGCACTATGAGCTCAGACAGGGATGATTAGACTGGTATTATGAAGCTGCAGCTACAGACAGTGATAGCTGGGAGGCATAAACTAGCTGACAGGTTCCCTGACAGGCAGAATAGGAAAAGGACACAAGAGTAAAGCCACTCCTGCTGAAGTGGAGAGAATTTCTACTTAAGCACTATTTGAATGGTGAAATACACCACTTTATGAAACCCTTTGTGGGAACGGAATGTTACCTATCAGAGAACATTAGAGGTATGCTAGGCAGACTAAGAGTAGGCAGTGAAAAGTGAGCAGAAAAACAGAGAATGGTTAGTGCATAGAAACTAATGAGAGTAATTTGGTCGCAGTATAAAAGATTAGGTTGTGTGTTAGCTCAATGAGATGAATACAGCCAAGGAGACCTGATATACAGATGGACCATTTATATGCATAAACCTAAATAAAATGGGAATGGTTGGTGATATCAACTTCCTGTTTGTGGTACACTAGTATAAGGCAGGGAGAAAACATTTCCAGATGGGTGGTGACTATGGCAGCCATTTTGAAGTTGGCCATTTTGGATCTAACTTTATCATTTTAAATGGGAAGAGGGTAATTTGACACATCAAACTTATTGAGAATTTCATAAAAACAATGGTGTGCTTGATTTTAATGTAAATTTGTCCTGTCATGAGTTATTTCAAGTTGATATCATCCATTCATTCCCATTTTATTTAGGTGTATCCATATAAATGGCCCACCTCAGCAATTGTCCATGTTGTGAACATATGAGATGTTCAGCATCTGAAACAACAGATACTGTAAGCCTGTGCTAGCATTTCTTCTGCGGTGTTGCTATCAGTATGTCGAGAGGTGGAGAGAAGAGGTTTGCATTGAGAATCCCACACAATGGGCAGCACTTTGAACACATTTTATAAGTGGTCCTAAACTTGTAAATAACTCCTGAAAGAAAGCACACCATTGTTTTTCTTATGAAATTCTCAATAGGTTTGATGTGTCACATGACCCTCTTCCCATTGAAAATAATAAAGTTGGATCCAAAATGGCTGACTTCAAAATGGCCGCAATGTTCACCTCCCATCTGGAAAAGTTTTCCCCCTCCCATATACTAATGTACCACAAACAGGAAGTTGATATCACCAACCATTCCCATTTTATTTAGGTGTATCCATATAGATGGCCCATCCTGTTGATGTGATGTGGAGGGTTAGAGGGGGGTTGGGGAAATGTTAAAGAGTTTGATGATACTGTAACCAGGGTCTCAAACTCCGGGCCTCGAGGCGCACACAGTCAGTTTTCAGGATTTCCTTGGAGTTTGACAGTTGGTAATTTGATTACCAACTGTCAATGCTTTGCAATCCTGAAACTGACTGTGTGCGGCCTCGAGGCCTGGTTTGAGACCTGCTGTAACCATCAGCTGATGAATTTGTATTGATTTCAAACCTGACTGCGAATTGAATAACGGAAAGTTCCAATACAATCCTACTATATAATCACCTTATTGTGTCTGTCTGTCTCTCTGTAACGGAAATCCTGCTCTCTGATTGGTCACCACTGAGTGCGGTTACCAATCAGCGACAGGCGCAGTCCGGGTATGAATTGGCGCAGGATTTGTACCATGCACGCCACCGCTACCGTCGGGAGATCATCAGCGCTAGCTGCTCATCTCCTGACGGTAGCTGCGGGTCATCTCCTGCTGCACATAGGTCCACGGCGATGCAGTCAGGAGATGCCGGTCATCTCCCGGCTGCTCGCAGCGGCGCAGGATTCATATCCCCCCAAGCCGTGGGCCGTTTTGCTGATTGGTCGCCGCCAGCCAAGGTGACCATTCAGTGAAGCGTGTTTTAAAACAAGCGCCAGGAGTGCTGATTGGTCGCCGCTAAGTGCGGCGACCAATCAGAGAAGCGGCCCACAGCTTGGTGGGGAATATGAATTCTTTAATCGCTGATTGGTCGCTGTAGCTGACTGAGTGTGGCGACCAATCAGTGGCGCAGGATTAATGTTCCCCACAAAGCCGCGGGTCGCTTCGCTGATTGGTTGCCGCCAGCCGCTGCAACCAATCAACGAAGCATGTTGTAAAACACGCACCAAGAGAGCTGATTGGTTGCTGCTGAGTGCGGCGACCAATCAGCGAAGCGGTGCGGTGGCCATATCGGAATACCCATAACTTGGGTGTATCAATATGGTGGTCGGAGTACTACCTCTGTGAGCTACCGGAAGATGACCGTCATCGCTCTTGGTGCATGATATGAATCACGCGCCGTTGATTGATTGCCGCGGCTGGCTGAAAGCAGTGACCAATTAGCGGCGCGGGATTCATATTCCCCACCAAGCCACGGGCCGCTTTGCTGATTGGTTGCTGCCAGCCGTGGCGACCAATCAGCGAAGCATGTTTTAAAACAGGCGCCAGGAGTGCAGATTGGTCGCCGCTGAGTGTGGCGACCAATCAGCGAAGTATCCCGCGGCTTGGCCGGGGATATGAATCCCATGCCGCTGATTGGTCGCCGTGGCTCGCTGAGTGGTTAGCACTGTATGGTGGCTCAATGGTTAGCACTGTATGGTGACTCAGTGGTGAGCACTATATGGTGGCTCAGTGGTTAGCACTGTATGGTGGCTCAGTGGTTAGCACTGTATTCTGGCCCAGTGGTTAGCACTGTATGGTGACTCAGTGGTTAGCACTGCATACTGGCTCAGTGGTTAGCACTGTATGCTGGCTCAGGGTGAGCACTATATGTGGCAGTGGTTAGCACTGTATGGTGTCAGTGGTTAGCACTGTTGTGGCTCAGTGGTTAGCACTGTATGGTGGCTCAGGTGGTTAGCAATGTATGGTGGCTCAGTGGTGAGCATTGTATGGTGGCTCAGTGATGGGAGGCAGGCACATGGGAGGCAGGGGCACAGGGGAGGGAAAAGGCACAGGGGAGGCAGAGGAACAGGGGGAGGCAGAGTCATAGGGAGAGACAGCGCACACAGGGAGAGGCAGCGTACACAGGTGCTGAGAGCACACAGAGCGGTGAGAAAGGCACAAATAAGACACAGCGCACAGCAGAAGAGACAGCACAGAGAGGAGAGAGCGCACAAGTGGACACAGGCACAGAGACTGCCCTCCTGATTGCATTGGGCCTATTTTTATATTCAAGAATACCTGATGCGTTAGAATCGGGCCACCATCTAGTGTGTAATATAATCTGGAATAATGTTACATGGTGTAAAATAATAAAAATTATTGGTTAAAAAAAAATTAAAACATAGGATATTCTGAATTGTTTCTCGCAAAGCTATATAATAATCTCAGCTTCCCCTGCTCACTAAGGGGCCTTTCACATCAGCGTTTTTGCTGATGTGCGGCAGATTTGCTGCATCTGCTGATTCTGCTGCCTATCGGCCGCACTTGCGGCCCGAGTTCGGCAAGCCCCATGCATTGCCTATGGGGCTTGCGGTCTGGAGCGACAAGTACAGTTATGCCGGATCGTAACCGCACTTGCAGCATTTTTTTTTCGCTGCCACAAGTGCCGAATCTGCCGTATCCGGCAGAACCGCACTTGCTGCATCGGACCACAAGCCCCATAGACAACGCATGGGGCTTACCAGATCTGGGCCGCAAGTCGGCCGTTAGGCAGCCGTTCCAAAAATGCGGCGCCACCTGCTGGATCGGCTGCACATCAGCGAAAACGTTGATGAGAAGGGGTGTAACATGGTGGCTGCAGTTTGGACTGCATTATCATGATGCCAGGTCCCATTTAATGGGGTTGTCTAGGCTTGGCATTCAACTTTGCAGTCACTCTAAGTGACTACAGCCATGTGAATCCTCATAGCACGCACAATGCATGCTGTTAAGTTTCTCCAATAATAAGCACAGGAGCTGAGGGTCATGTGAGTGCAAGTATGACAGTTGCATACTTCTGACACATTTTTTTAATACATTTTTCTTTAATATAGCGCTATTAATTCCATAGCACTTTACATACATCAGTAATATTGTCCCCATGGAGGCTCACAATCTAAATATCCTATCAGAATGTCATTACAATGTGAGAGGAAACTGGAGTGCCCAGAAGAAACCCACACAAATAAGGTGGAGAGCATATGGATTTGAACCCAGGACCCCAACACTGCAAGTCTGCAGTGCTAACCAATGAGACATCATGCCCCTCAGATTCTAACTAGATGTGTCCAGACTTAATTAACTCGTATCGAGTGAGGCTTTGCATATTTAGTCAACACGTACCATATGTATAAGATTTACAGTGGTAGACTGTTATACCTCATAAATGATAATTATGGATTAATCCTTGTAGATGCCACTACAGAGCGCCTTGATTTATTGATACTTTAGCTTGATTTAGTATAACAATGAGGGTCCTTGTGATTGCCCATATTATAGAAGCTGATTATGGTTCTAGTATTTTATATTGATCTGCCAAATCAACCAAATTTAGATTTTGCATTTCAGAACAGACTTACAATAGTGAGAATAAGTCTCATCTATTCTTTTTTTATATTGTCTGTTCTTGTTGATTTAACACTTGCAATACTAAGGCATCTTTAAATTAAACTGATGCCCTGTGCTTTAATGAAATGAGTTTTCCAATTCTTGTTATGTAACCTTAGATAATTATTCAATACACTTATTACTATCCTGAAATTTGTACACCTCTTAAGACAGTACAAATGCAAACCAAAGTAATATAAAACAAAAATGTAAAAGTATTAAAGCTGGAATATGAAATATGTGCTGTAATGTCTTCTCATATTCAGTGTTGAGCGTTACAGTATACGTTGTATAGTATATCTGGATGCCATTGACCTCTTGTAAGGGTCCAAAGCTTTTTTTGTGCTATGTGAATTTGCTCAATATTTTGTGTTTGGGAGAAAAATACAGAATATTTTAGAAAACTAGGTATATAAAATCAAGTCTGCTGTGATCAAACGGGCTGATAAAGGCCTGCGTCTAATCCCCTGTGTTGCCCGCCTGTTGCAGCTCATTTTCTGGGAAGCGCTTGGCTCGTAATCTACACAGATTGTATTCTGTGTGGATGCCAGTGATGAGTTGGCAAGCACGCACTTTGTGTTTGTTTTAATTACGATTGCCATTAATAATAATTCTTTGATCAGATGAGAGGCTATACAATTAACACTTGGGAAATGTAGCTGCATAGAAAATAGAAAATGATTCATGTGTGGGTGTGCGAAGTGTGGCTTGAGGTAGGTAATGCAAAAAAGCAAGAGTTCCAACAGAAATCTAATTTTTATATGACTTATTATTTTATAAAGTAAACGTGAAAAAAATTGCAAAATTAACTTTTATTATTCATAATTATTATTAGTTTTTTTTTATTATCAGCAACTATATCAGCTTCTGTAACACCATTGGGCAGAGGTGTCATTAATTTATAGGTTATAAAATGGCAAAAGAAGACATTGAACATAATCCTCATCACATGCAAGTTACAAGAAATAAACCATAACATTTTGTGTACAAGGCTATATGACATTATCAGCTAGTATATTGCTAACACAATGTAATGTAAATACAGTATATGGCGAGTGAAAAAAGTGTTCAACATGTCACTAATTTTCAAAGTACAACCTGTCCCCTCCATACATCTCCGACATGGTCTCCCGATAACTACCCTCACGCAACCTGCGATCCTCTCAAGAACTCCTCCTCCACACATCCTCCTATCTAATGCCATCTTGTGGCTGAATATGAGTAAGACTCTACAATAATAAATGGATGTGACCCTTGCAAGCAGGGTTCCACTAGGTTGCCGACCAGTTTTAGTATGTATATATTTTCAATACATCTCCTGTTTTTTGGAGTCAAATATAAGAATGGCACATTATATTATAAAGGCACATTCACTCATATCTGACGGTTATCTTCGATTTTAATTTTTGGAAATTATGAGCCTTTCTTTCATCTTTTCCTTGCTTAAGACAGACTGACATTATATTTATAAAACTCATTTTATATTCTTGAGATACTTCAGCAATTTTATGGGCTTGTCTCTGGGTTATTCTCTTCAAATGCGTATATATATCTGTTTCACAGTGCCCATAGTCATATAAATCCGACTTCTCTCCTACACCGCACAGAATTGTATTGTATGCCCCTATCGGTAGAATATTACACTTACTGCCCTCTGGTACCAAGTTCTTTCACGTTGCCTTGACAACATCCTCCCTCTAGACGCCATCTTGTGGCTGAATAAGGGTAAGACTTCGTGATAATAAATTTGTGTGTAGTGTTACTTGCTAATTGAACTAATGTCACTTATTCACTTATGTTGATTATCTGCGTATGACACATATGGATATTTTCTACATGTCTCTTTGGAGGAATAGAACCCAGGAGTCTGGGTTGTTGGCATTTTTAAGATAGTAGCCTCCACGCATATTTTATATGTCCTCTAGTTGTTTTTTGGTTGTTTTTAGTAAAGAAACATACATATAGGCATGGAAATGGTTGAAGGTGCTAAACTAGTTACGTTATGGGTAAGCCTTTGACACTACTAATTGTGTGGCTTAACACATTAATGCTCCAACCACCTCTGAATTCCTGGATGTTGTGGGTTCTATTCCCCAGGGAAGGCTAGTGTTATTTTATCTGTATTTTTATCTTGTTACACCAGGACTTTCCAGACGTTTTATAGACTTTTCCGCTTAGAATTTTTGCCAGTTTTTCATATGTCTGTGCTATTCGAATTTTTTACCATGGTTTTATGATGTTTTTCAGTTGATTATGTACCTAATGGTGATTTTTAATGGAAATTGCGCCAAAACTGTTAATCCTTCCCTTGATGCTGACGATTTTGACGTCATCAGGGGTGGGAACTCCCATTAATCTTCTGTCTGGCATTTGCTATATATATGTGGGGTTTTATGGGGTGAGGGTATCCCTGAGGAAGTGCCAGGAGGGCACCGAAACGCGCAGGATGCAATAAAGGATTTTGGATATACTCGTGTTTCCTTGGAATAATTTGGAACTTGGCAGCGCGGACTGGAGAACACCGTTTTTTTCCCGTAATACTGTGTGGTTCCACGTGCTAGTGGTCGGTGGGAGTCCAGCAGCAGCCAGCAGGATACAACACTACATGTCTGCATACCAGTTGTGGGTTTCATAACTGAAATAGGTGAGTGCTTCCCTGTATACCACCTACATTTTAAGTGTCTGAGTGATAGGGCACTATTGCGCCTCTTGTTCCCCTTTCTCTTGTTTACTCTCCCTCATAAACTGCCATTGCCTCCTCTCTCATCATCTCTACTACTACCCCTACTTTCCTGCAACATCTGTAATCACCATCACAGACTTTAATTACCACTGCCCCAGGGAATCAGGCTCTACCTGCGGAGAGCCGTTTCATCTAAGCTGCCAAAACATCATCTCTGGAGGTTCTGCAGCAGCAGTGGTCACCCTGACCACAACCCGTGGGTGGCGTCACGACAAACCTAATCCCCTGTAATCCCCTGTAAATACACCCCATTTACTTGTGTGAACCTGGGACACGGTCCGGACCAGGACCGCCGTGACATCCCCCAGCAGTACCCCGGTCCGGCACCGAGTACCCCGTCCCAGTGGGCTCCACATCTTCTCCCCTCATGCACCTGTATGACCTGATTGTTCACATTTATTGTACTTGTCCTCGTCTGCCCTTTCCGCATGTAGAGCGCCATGGAATATAATGGCTCTATATAAATAATAATAATAAATAATAAGTACCGTATTTTTCAAGCTATAAGACGCACCTGACTATAAGACGCATCCAGGTTTGGAAACAGAAAATAGAAATAAATATTTATATTAAAACTACCCTGGTGATGTAAAGATGTAGAGAGGTAATATGGGGGCAATGATTTTTGGCTTTGGTTGGGCTCCTTGGAGCTCTAGAGTAGAAGAGGGGTGTAATTAATTATTCTAATGTATATTAGAAGGGTTGTATCAAAAATAAATGGCATTACATATTGTTTCCAACAGTGACATAGCAAGGTCCCATAACTGTTTACATTGTTTTTTTATACCAGAGTTCATTAAGAGCCTAAACGATTTATTGTGGAATCAGCTAAGTGCCTGGTGTCTTACATGTGTAATGTCTTTTATTTACACCAATCTGGTTATACACAATTAGCTATCTGTATGCTTTAGAAGAAGTTATTCTAATATACACACCATAATAGTGCCTCAGCGTGAGATAATTAAAAATTCTAGATATTTCAACTTCATTTTATCCAAAACTTCCTTAAAAAATATAAATAACTCTTCATTAGAAAACATGGCTCCCACAGCAAGGTATGTACACAGCAGTAGACGTGGACATCCTTGTCACGGTTAGCTGCCCTTTTTAGATTTTATAATAAGCAGTCTTGTGATTTACTGATTTTCTGTGCTTTTCATGACCACACTCAAATGAGGGCAAACAAGGACAGCATTACAAATATGGTGCACAGACAAAGCAACATGTAGAGTATCAGGCCTTTATCTGGGAGACTGAGACTTTTCTGCTAATGTGAATCAATTTATTATCTCTGTGTGACCGTTTTTTTTTTCTTCAGACTGTGCACCAAATCCCTTCTATTAATCCTAGCAAGCTCAGGTCAGTCTCTCCTGCTCAGCATTGATTACAGAGATTGAGAGAGAACTATGCAGCCAATTAATTATCTCAGCAAAAAGGTAGAACATTCATAAGTGCTGTGTTCCTATGATTTCAGGAATAAGTCAGGGTGGGCTGACACTGATGACCTTATAAACTGCAGACTGTAATTTACACGTACATTTTAACAAGATGTTATCTTGATAAAAAGTGCATCTTATAGTCAGAAAAATAAAGTAAATATATTTCTAAAGATGCAATTGATATGATTTTTAAGTCATGTCAGTAACAACTTATCCAATCCACACAGGTAAAAAAAAATGTAACCATAGATATCCATAAATTAAGTTATGTGTAATATTGAGAAATGACAAAGAAAAAAATAAGACTACTAAATTGCCCAGCCAAGCACCTTAACAGAATCCAATAGAAAATTTATGGAAGAACCCACAGCTCAGAGTTCATAGAGGAAACCCATGAAACCTTAAGTATTTGAAGAGTGTTTGTGAGGGAGAATGGGCCAAAATCACACCTGAGCAATGCATGTGGCCAGATTCTCTATACAGGAGGCTTCTTGAAGCTGTCATCACTCACAAAATTGTGCTATTGTGATGAGTTAAGCAAGTTGGAAATAAAATTATCTCTAAAAGGCATACAATTAAGGCTGACAAATTTCCTTTGTATTTTAGGCAAAAAAATAAATATTTTCATCTTTTACATTTTAAAAATTACAAAAAGGAAAATGGGCCAATGCAAAGGTTTTAGGCAACCTGCGTGGTTAGTACTTAGTAGCTCCCCTTTTTCAAGTATCACGGCTTGTAAATGCTTTTTATCGCCATCCAAGAGTCTTTCAATTCTTGTTTCATGAATCTTCATCTATTTTTCATTGGAAAAGTCTTCCGTTTCTGTGAGATTCCTTGATCGTCTTGCATGCATTGCTCTTTTGAGGTTTGGCCACAGATTTTTAATTATCGGAGAGCTATTGTAAAACCTTCAGTTTATACCTTTTGATGTTGTCTATTGTGGATTTTGATGTGCGTTTGGGATCATTATCCATTTGTAGAAACCATCCTCTTTTCAACTTCAACTGTTTTACAGATTGTGTTATGTTTGTATCAAGACTTTGCTGAAATTCCTTTAAATCTATTCTTCCCTCTATCAGCAAAATGTTCCCCGTGCTATTGTTTGCAAAACAACTCCAAAGCATGGATGATCCACCCCTATGCTTAAAGGTTGGCAAGATGTTCTTTTCCTGAAATTCTGTACCCTTTTTTCTCCACATATACCTTTTGATAATTGTGGCTAAAGAGTTCTGTTTTAAAATCCTTGGTCCTCAGGACTTGTTTCCAAAATGCAGCATGATTGTTTTCTATTAGTAATCAGGAAACTTAATCATAAAGATGTTGCAAAAATAAGTGTTAACTTTTTCCACTATGACAAATGTGAAAACACTTATGATGCATCTTTGGAGACATGTTATATGTAACCTAGTTCTCACCAAATGTTGTGCTAACTTCCTTTAGTAGACATTTCCAGTATCAATTTGCCAGCAATTGTGACCTACAGCATCTAATGTATCATTTATAAAAAAAAAACTTCTAGCCTAACAGACATCAGGGAAAATAATAATGCTTTATCCAAACATTTAAAAACCACAGAAGAAACGTTTATAGAACATCAATCGCCTACACACTCTGAAGGCAAATGTTTTGTGGTTGATTCAATGGTTAGCACAATTTTCAATTGAAAACACAGAACACAAGTCCGATTTTATGACAGATGAATGGGTCATAAAATGTACATTGTGCTTAGATTCTATCAGAAACTAAACTTACTTTGCCTTATTTTAAAAATGTATAATGATAGGTCAATGGATGGAGAGATAGATAGATAGACAGATAGATAGATAGATAGATAGATAGATAGATAGATAGATAGTCTATTAAGGTACCTTTACACGCCGCGACGGCAGGCTGGATACATCCCGCTACTTCACGTGCACGAGCACGCTCAAACGGTTACAAATGGTCAACGCACCCTCTTTACACGCCGCCACAAGGTGCGCTACGCCACGCTACATCTATAGCTAGCTACATCGCTGGGTGTCTCAAGTAGCCAGCTGTAGCTCATTTACACACCGCTATAACCAGCTACTATGGGCGGACCTGGTGCAGCAGGGCCAGCACATAGGCGTGCCACAATTGTGGATTACGAGCCGTCCGTACGCTGATAGGACGAAGCAATAACATCCTGATTGGGCAGGCAACGCAGGAGGCTGAGTAATACAGCACGCTCGAGCGATTGTGTAGTGTGACTCGTCAGCTCCTTTAAATATGCCTCCCTATGCAGCGACTACCAATCGTCATGCAGCAGCTTCCACCAATGATCGCACATGGGGCGCGGTAACACGGAGCCAGGGTCACGCCTTAGCTACATTGCAGCTACATCGCAGGCTGTCCCGAGTTCCCTTCCGTTGCCTCTTTACACGCCGATACAGCTCGCTACCATCGGCGTTGTAGCCATCAGTTTTCGAGCAGAGCTAGGAAACAGATGTATCTGTTGCCGGCTGTAGCGTCACGTCTTCAGACGCCGCTACGACGGGCTACATTGGCACTACAAGCTACATTTGTAGCCTGTAGCGGGATGTATCCAGCCTGCCGTCGCGGCGTGTAAAGGTACCATTAGTGATGAGCACAAAAATTCTCAAGTGCTCTTTACTTCAAACAAGCAAGTTCAACACTAGGACTGATTTATATCAAGTAGTGAGTATATTGGAAGTAAATGGGAAACGTTAGCATCTTTACAGAGGACGTTAACATGGAGGCTTGGGGGAGCAGGATGGGGAAGATGCCTGGATGCATCTCTGACTCCAAGGTCACTGCTACAAAGTAAACAAATATATAATTTAGGTATTAACAGGCTGGGAAGGTCTATGGATTATGACGGATATTCGTAGGTACAATTTTTTATAATAAATTGGTGAATAAGGGATATTGTGGGGCAGTCTATATTTAAGTAAACTGTTTTTGATTTTACTTACCGTGTTCGTAATGCTAATAATGGTAATAATCTCGATTACTAATACCAGGGCTCACATTACACAACTAACATCAACCTGAAAAAACATACCCCAATTGTCATTGCATCAGCTCAATCAGGAAGAGCCGGGCAAAGAGTCAGAGTTGGAGCATGTAATGTGATGTGCTAATTCTGGTGCGGCTGCATGTATATTTAGGCTCTGAAGGGTGAAATAACTATGCACCTTCACCGCCTAGTAATACCAGCTCACAGCTGGCTGCTTTACCATGACTGGTTTTCAAAAATGAGGGGACCCCTCATCGCTTTTGTAAATTATTTATCTATTTGGTTAAACATGGAAACAAACATCTTTTAGTGCCACATGAATGGAACATGTGCTATTTTACAATATGCCTGCTCCAATCTAAGCTCTCCCTAGTCTCAAATAAGACCCAATGACACAATGTGGTCAGTCATTCACAGCAGTCCTAGTAGCCAACATGCATAACCGTGTATGGCAGACAATCTCTTCATTTTAATTGGCTTTTTGGGGATGTTTATTGATTTTCTTTCTTGCACAAATAACTTTTAACACACTGTAAAAATAAAGCTATAATAATAATTAAAACAATATTTGCATACAATCTTAGTTGTTAGTGTATAGTTTCACAGATTGGTACCATCTATTGGCCTATTGGCAAACTTGTCTACACCGTTAGGGAGTCCGTATTTTGGATTTAGGTTTCTCCTGCATTGGTTTTAATCCACCTGAACGTAGAACTATTGGTGGTTTATAATTGTGATGTCCCCTGACTTAATATAGCCTATTTTTCGGTACAATTCATTACCTGATATGTATGTGAGGATCTGTCTTGATGTAGAGTTTGATTGGTGGCTTGTGCTGATTTCCTCGGGTCTGAAATAATTTTGAATGTTATCAACCACTGTTTTATCTATGACTTCCGCCTCTTCAGCAATATTTACCTATACTTATAGTGGGGTTTGTTCAATGTATTGTCTGTAGCCAGACTTGCTGGATTGCTCTTGTATCCTGTAAGATTAATAATGCCACTATTTCATCTCCAGGGTTAGCTTCTTATTATCTCTTCTAAGTTCTATTTGCCCAATTGGTCCTCTCCTCAGTTGTTAAACTTTTCCTTTTTTGCTCAGTATGCTTGCTATGTCATTCCCATATGTTGTTTCGCTAGTGTGTTAAGGCACTTACTTCATACTGCACAGTGTATACTTTCCGCTCCTTTCCTTCTGTGTTCCGCTGCTGTCACGGATCTGGGCGTTTGATCAGGACGCCACAGATCCTGGATTTCTGTCGTCTCCGTGACCGCGCTTTGCAATTCCAGTGAGCTGATGTTGACGTCACCGTGACTTGAAGGTCCCAGCCTTCTTTGTCAAGTTTACTGATTGCTACTGACTATTCCTTATTTATGTGGTGCCTTATTTTCCTCTTGGCCGCTCTGTGTTTAAACCTCTTATCATACTGTTCTTCATTGAATGCCTGCAGGTTTAGTTGGTATACATAATTTCTGGTGTATATAGTATATAATTCGTATATACTATATAGTATGATGATTTTTGTTCTTTCTTTTACTGTATACACTGTAGTTCCTATTCTATCTAATGTTGTATCCCTGTTGGTTAATGTGTTAGTTGCTGCTTGTAGTATTTTACTTCTCTGCAGGGTTGACTCATTACTTTCTTGTTTTAAGGTTCGTTTATCACTGCTCTTTATTTTCTTATAGTTCTCCCAATGGTTCTAGATTGTTATGGTATTTTGTGGAATGGTTTAAAAGGTATTAGAGGTTTTTTATCCGAAACTACTTTATATTGGACCTTTCCCTAAGAATATATTAAAATATATTAAGACTATAAAAATATATGCAAATATGAATACTAAAATAAAATAAAAATAAAAATAAAATAAAATAGAAGTGCAGATGAGACCATTTGTAAAAATCTATAAAAAAAACTATTCAATGAAGAACAGTAGCATTCAATGTATAATAAGAGGGTAAACACGTTTTATTGTTAAAAAGTCAATCATCACAGCAGCCAATAGGAAAATAAGGCACCACATAAATAAGGGATAGTCGTAGCACTCAGTAAACCTTGACAAAGAAGTCCGGGACCTTCGAAACACGTTGGTGTAATTGTACTGACCCTACTGACGGACACCGCACAGCCCAACCACACGCTCCACCCAGACACGTCACATGACCGCAGTGTCATGGTGACATCAGCATCAGCTGATCGGAATTGCAAAGCGTGGTCAGATGAGTATTTGGTGAGTTTTACTTCAGTATCTGTAAGGCCTTGTGCAGGTGATGAGTACTTGGTGTGCTTTTTACAGCAGTACCTGGAAGGCCTCATGCAGGCGATGAGTATTTGGTGTTTTTACCTCACATCTGTAAGGCCTCGTGCATTGTGTCACATTTAGAAGACTACAACAAGAGTCTCTTTTTTTAAAAAATTTGGGCCCAGACACCACTTCAGTGGCATCAATTGCCCCACATTGCAAGCGTAAAATGGTTGGTGAGGTGACTTTCATGCAGCACATTCCAAAATCCAGAAACCTTTAGTCTCCCCATGTTATCTGTAAGATTTGTCACCAAAATCTAAGTAGAGGCCAAAAAATCAATAGTTTGAGTATTTCATGCATGAACTGTCACATGGATATGAAGCAAAAGTCGCAATGGGAAGCTCACTGTGCTACAGTGCGACCTAGCGGGCCGGGCCAACCACTGTCTGGCCCATCAAGTGCATCCGCGGCCTTTCACCCTCGGTGACTGTGGGGACAGCAGTCACACATGATTTTGGACGCAGACCTTCCACCTCTTTACCCGCAACAGCCAGTGTGATTGGAAGGTCGTCAGTTCTTTTGGAAGTGGAAACATCTGCTGGTGTTGAGCACTGTCAGACATCGAGAGCACCACCTTTGGATGAAGGCAACATAATATGTCCGCCTGTACCTTCCTCACAGACCAACAGTTTTCCAGGAACACCCTACTCAACCGTGTCTCAGCACAGCAGCCAGCCCTCGGTTCCTCAGATGAGGACAAGTAAAAGACCATTTCCTCCTAGCCATGACAAAGCTAAGAGGTTGACATTTTCACCATCTGCAAGCTGTTGGCTACAGAAATGCTCCGTCTCTGCCTGTTGTACACAGAGGATTTTTGAGACCTTGTGTCTGTCGCAGTGCCCCAGTACCAGATTCCCATTCGCCACTGCTTCTCAAGAAAGCTGTGCCTGCGCTACACCGGCATGTCACACACAACATCACCGCTTCCTTGAAAACTCTGTGTGTGACAGGGTGAATTTCACCACAGACACTTGGACCAGTAAGCATGGACAGGGGCGTTACATGGCGGTGACTGTGCACTGGGTATCTATGAAGACAGCAGGATAAGGGGCTGCTGTCCAAGTCTTGCCATCCCGACAAGCTGTGTGTCATCCTCTGTATGTACAAGTTCCTCCACTGCTTCTGCCTCCTCAACCTCATCTCGGTCCTCTGCACCCAAAGCCTGTCTGGTAATGCCACCCACGTTCTAACTGCGCACAAGGAATCCTGCACACCTCCTTACTATGATGGCAGCAGGGCTCAATGGCATCAGGCGGTCTTTACCTTGAAATATCTGGGAAATGTGAGTCACACAGCTGAGGATTTTTGGTCAGCTGTGAGACCGAGTTTCATCAATGCTTGTCTCCACTGAACCTGCAGCCAGGGAAGGCCATGTGGGATAATGCTGCAATGCTGGGTGCAGAAGTCGTTCGGCCTGCCAGATCACTGGCTGAAATGCGATGTGCCGAACAATGGAATTCAACTTGCACATGTTGCAGTAACTGTGGCAGCACCGATGAGCCCTGGTGCAATACGTCATGACGTATAACCTGGGCCTACGAGATCCAGAGGTGGGGCAAATCACACAGATGGAGTGGTCTGAAATGAAGGACCTATGCACCATTCGTTACAGTATTGAAATGTCGACGAAGATGTTTAGTGATGATGCTGCCAATATCAGCATGACTATTCTGTCATTTACATGCTGGAGCACACTTTAAACAGTATTCGGAGTCAGGTGGTGGCACTAGAGGAGGGGGAGGAAGTACAGGAGGAGTCGTATGCGGAAGGGCTCACAAGATCTACAAGGTGCAGTTCACAGTTTATGAATAAAGGTCTACATTATGCTTGCTCAGAACTTTCTTTATCTGGGCCTGGATCCGACTCCAAAAGCTTCTGGGTATCAGTGCAGATAAGTTCCTCGTCTTAACTCACAAAAGCTTTGGAGCATCCTCTAATTCCCAGGCTACAGTGTGAGTGAAGAGCGATACATAATCAACTATTTGTCTTACCCCATACTCAGATGGGTGGCTGGAGACTTGGGAGGTGTGCGGAAGCAAGTGGAATTGGGGTGACACCTCTGAGGACTGGTGTATTTGTGATGTAGAAGTTGAGGTGGAGGAGAGCCCACTTGCTGAAGCGCTTGCTATCCATTCAAGTGCCTGCTCTTTTTGTGCCTCATCGAGAATTGGTATCGATCGTCATCTGAGTCATGTCTGTACGTAAGGGATCATATCAGAATCTCCACGGAAAGAAATAAACATCTTAGGCTAGGGTCACACTTGAGGGGTGGATGTGGTTTTTGCATCATTTTGTGCACTTTTTTTCTAAGTCCAAAACCTGATGCCAAAAACTGATGCTGCACTCATGTGTGATTGCAATGGTGTGACTGCAGTGGGTGCAGTAAAAAAAACTGATCTGGTTAGTTAACATGGGACCCTATGGGAATCGCATGCGAATCCGCATGGCACTAAATGGTACCATGAGTTTTCGCATGAGTTTTCACATGAGTTTTCGCATGAGTTTTTTAAGGCTGCTCCAGACCTAACAGCAAAAATGCAGCCCAAAAATGCAGGCTGATGCTAGGGTCACACTTGGCTGTGTTTTTTAAGGTTGTTTTTGACAGCCTGTGTTTTTGCTGTTAGGTCTGGAGCACCTTAAAAAACTCATGCAAAAACTCATAGTACCATTTAGTGCCATGCGGATTCACATGCAATTCCCCTAGGGCCCCATGTTATGAAAATGCATGCGTTTTTGAAAAAGGACCAAAAAACTCATCCTGATTCATTTTTTGGTGCTGAGCCAAAAACTCATGGAAAAAACTCATGGCACGTTAGCCATGCTTTTTTGGCATTGGGGCATGCGTTTTTTTGTATTGGGGCCTAGGATGTGTTTTTGCATGCGTTTTTCACAAAATACAAGTGTGAAAAACTCATGGGGAAAACTCATCCACAACGCAAGTTTCACCCTAGCCTGTCAAAAACAACCTTAAAAAAACGCAGCCAAGTGTGACCCTAGCCTTACTTTGGCTGGAAGATGGTCTTTCTTCAGCAGATTTTTCTCTTGCTTTCCCACGTACCCCATGGACACAAACTTTTTTCCTTTTCCACCACGCCTATTCCCCTTTCCACCACCAGCAGGCCTTTTGCCACTCATTTTGTATATGAACAAATTGGCAACTCTGCAGTTGTTTGCAAAAAATACTCAGATGGAAATCGAGCAGAGCTGAGTGGCCAGACAGTGGTACTAGGCACAAAAAATTACGTTTGCTAGGTGTAGTTAAAAATTAGTAGAATGAACTACACTGAAGGTGTACTTGGTTGTATTACACGTGGCCTACAGTAATGTTTTTGTGCACACTGCTTTTAGGCAAAAACTGACAGGTTTGCTAGGTGCAGTAAAAATTAGTAGAAGGAACTACACAGGTGGTGTAGCTTCTCTCACAAGTGGGCTACACCAGTGTGAGACACTGCTAGTCTGCTACTAGCCTGAGCAAAGTGCTTGGACTAGCTGCAGCAAAAAAACTGCCTAATTAAGGCTGGGGTTACACATAGAAGTCCGATTTTGGAAGTGATTTTCATCACCAATCCGTTTTTTATAGGGTGCTTTTTGAGTCTCCTGCACTTCTGAACGTTTTTGGACTTAGGCCAGGGTCACATTTGCGGTTGGACCCTGGCCTGCCGGATTCCGGTTTCAACTTAGCAATTTTTCCATCACCGCATAGCGTTTCCGCTATGCGGTGCTGGAAACCGCAGTCCCTAGTTACCCGGTGTTTACCTGCACGACCTGTCACACAGGCAGCGGCTCGGAGGGCGTTTTACAGCGCCGCACAGGAAATCGTGTCTGCAACGGTTTCCTGTGCGGCGCTGTAAAACGCCCTCCGAGCCGCTGCCTGTGTGACAGGTCGTGCAGGTAAACACCGGGTAACTAGGGACTGCGGTTTCCAGCACCGCATAGCGGAAACGCTATGCGGTGATGGAAAAATTGCTAAGTTGAAACCGGAATCCGGCAGGCCAGGGTCCAACCGCAAATGTGACCCTGGCCTTAGTCATTTTTTCATTAAAAACGCATGTGCGTTAACGCAAGCGCAAACGCAAATGCCTACATATGCCATGCGTTAACGCATGCGTTTCCCATAGGACCCCATGTTAAAAAAAGCATGCGTTTTTTAACTGATGCCAAAACGCTGCTAGCAGCGTTTTTGGCTCAAAAACGGACAGAGCAATGTTTTGAGGTCCAGAAAAAAACGCACAGGGTGTTTATTACATCCAATCCGTTTTTCTGTCAGTTTTTGGACTTAGAAAAAAAAATTAACAAAAATGAAGCCAAGAACGGACTGAGGGCTTATGTGTGACCCCAGCCTAAGACAGGTGGTGTAGCTTTCTTCACAGCAGTGCTAAACTACCTGCCCTAATGGATTCAAAGAGCGATATTACTGTGGCCAGATGCTGTGAGAAAGACTTGCACAGCACTGGCACACACCTGACACACACCTGCCTGGCAAAAACTAATAAAGACTGCTCTAACCTAGCCCTCAATAGGGCTGCAATTAAAACTAGTCCCTGCTTCTATGAAGTAACCCTGATAAGGGCTGTTAGTAGGGATGGGCAAATCCTGAAATACTCGGACTCGCTGGACTCTAACGAGTCCGGGTCCGAGACTCGGTACTCGTTGCGAGTCCAGCGAGTCCGAGGAGTAACCTGTACTTTTGCAGTGTATCTATACAGATACACTACAAAAGTACCCTAAAAGTTAATGTAAGGGATTAAAAACAATAAACATTAATACTCACCTCCTGTACTCCTGGACCGGGACCGGTACCAAAGACCTCTGGCTGTTACAGGACCTCCGAGACCACCGGGAGAAGATGGGGAAAAAGACCTTGCAGTTCAGCCAATCAGCATTCGGCTAGCGGTCACATGGGTTGTGACGCGGCTGCACTGCGGTCACATGACAAACCCATGTGACCGCTAGCCGAACGCTGATTAGCTGAACTGCAAGGTCCTTTTCCCCATCTTCTCCCGGTGGTCTCGGAGGTCCTGTAACAGCCGGAGGTCTTCGATCCCGGTCCAGGAGTACAGGAGGTGAGTATTAATGTTTATTGTTTTTAACCCCTTACATTAACTTTTAGGGTACTTTTGTAGTGTATCTGTATAGATACACTGCAAAAGTACAGGGACTCGCTACCCCCGAGTAATTCCTAAGGAAACTCGGCGAGTAGCGAGTCCCCCGAGTCCGATACTATTCGGGTGAGTCCCGAATAGTAGCGAGGAATTCGCCCATCCCTAGCTGTTAGGCTAGGGTCACACTTGGCATCCATTTTTTAAGGTGCTTTTTGGCAGCCTGCGTTTTTGCATGCGTTTTGTTCTGATAGGTGTGGGGGACCCTTAACAAACACATGCAAAAACGCATGCAAAAACACATGTACCATTTAGTGCCATATATAAACGCATGCGTTTCCCATGTTAACAAAAATGCAGACTTTTTGAAAAAGCACCAAAAAATGCTGCCTGGTGCGTTTTTGGGTGCTTTTCCAAAAAATTATGCATCATGCAGTATTTTTTGGTGCTGAACCAAAAATGCATCCCAAAAAAGCATGGTACATTCAGACATGTGTTTTTGCTATTTCGGGCATGCGTTTTTACATAGGACCTATGGATGCATTTTTCCATGCGTTTTTCACAAAAGTCATGTGTGAAATCTACATGGAAAATCTGCAAGTGTTACCCTAGCCATAGACTACTAGTCCCTAGTCCCTATCCCTAATCGCTACTCCTATGGAGCAGCCCTAAAAAGGGCAGATATTACTAAGATTCGCAACCTCCCTCCAGTCTCTACTCCCTAAACCTATCTAAGGCTATGTTCACACACAATTTGCGTTTTTTTTAGCACTCTTAAAAGCACTTGCGTTTTTTTAAGAGTGCTAAAAAATGTCCCTTGTGTGTCTGAAAGGATTTGCCACGTTTTTTTTCACCAAAAACGCAGGCAAAAACGCAAGCGTTAACGCAGGGTGCATAAATGTGCCTTTTAAAAACGCATGTGTTTCCCATAGGGCCCCCATGTTAAAAAAAACGCATGTGCGTTTTTCCAAAAACGCATGCGTTTTTTTTAACATGGGCCCCTATGAGAAACGCATGCGTTTTTGAATGGCACTAAAAGGTACTAATGTACCATGCGTTTTTGCATGCGTTTCCCATAGGGCCCCATGTTAAAAAAAACGCATGCGTTTTTGGAAAAACGCACATGCGTTTTTGGAAAAACGCACATGCGTTTTTTTACAGCACCCAAAAACGCTGCATGCAGCGTTTTTTGGACTAGGGGTAAAAAACGCAAATGGAGCTGAAAAACGCAGCTACACTCAAATGTACCCTGCGTTAACGCACCTGCGTTTTTTTTAACAGCCCAAAAACGCAGAGATGGTCAAAAAAACGCATGTGTGTGAACATGGTTTAACTTTGTATTCGCTCACTAGCTGACTGAGGGAACACAATTTAGTTTGCACTGTTTAGCGGTCACACACAGCAGCAGCCGCGGGTGCCATCTAACACCCTGCAGCAGCTATCAGCGAAATGGTGGCGATCGTTAAAATGGCCAAGTCTTATAGGACTTGGACATGTGATAGACACAGCCAATGATGACCTCGGTTGTGTGAAAAAATGCACTTTGCAGTGTGGGACTGTGATTGGCTAGCAGCCTGAACAGCCCCACTGTACATGCTTTAGGAGAAAAAAAAAGTGACCTTATTGCTGCAGCTCTGATACAACCCCCCTGCACACTATACGTACATACTGGATATTAACATTCATTTGCAGTATTAGGGCTAGGTTTAGGGTTAGGAAGATTAAGCTTTTGGTGATCGAAGCGTTATCGAACATATACTAGAACTGCTGAATTTCAAGCAGATTGTTCTAATTCGGCGAATGACTCGAATACCGCATAAAACTGCTGGAATTTGAGATTGGCAAACAATTTGAATTAAACACCGCTCATCTCTAGATTTAATCCCCCTGAAGGTCAGGGAGCCAAGACTCCAAACCTGACCAAACATAGGACCAGTGACCCAAGGAAAGGAGTAGAGATCCCCACAGAAAGGTCCTCATCGTCAGTTGTGGAGTATCATCCCGATAGAGAGAGAGAAGGCAGCAGGTTCAGCTTGAGGCAGAACTTTCCCAAATCACCACACACGCAAATAGAGGAGGCTTCATAACTGTCAAAGGTGGATGTCCCAAACTGCATCGGCCACCTGGTTACCCTTCTGGACTGTACTTGCTACCCGCCATCAGTAAAAAAGGTACTGAAACAGAGACTATTGTGTGTGTGTGCCTGATTCACTGCCGTCGCCTGGAGAACTTACACAGAGCCAAGGACTACTATTCCCCTCATCCACCCCGCTGCCCTGAAGTAAAGCTCCACCTGTGGGGAGCTGTACTACCCAAAGCTGCATCACCATCACGTCAGCGGCCGGCTGCAGCGCTGGTAACTACATTACCAGGTACCACAGGTGGCGTCATGTATAATAATCCCCTATCCCAAATAGTTTTCCCCTCAGCCATGAGTGTCCATGGAACAGGACCAGGACCCAACCAGCTGTGATCCCCACTGAAGTAGCAACCTTTCCCGGTATCCGAGTACCCCCTACCCTGTCGACCGACTCATATATACTACTATAGAGATATATTGTCATCGCTGTAATCTGAAATTGGGGTAACTACACACGGTCAAATCAAATAAGGATAAGCTCCAGCGTTTATAATAATATTTATCTTGCAAATATTTAGTTATAATTAAATGGTCTTGTCGAGCCCACTGGGACGGGGTACTCGGTACCGGACCGTGTCGCTGCTGGGGGAATGTCACGGAGGTCCTGGTCCGGACCGTGACCTGGGCCTTGGCAAGTAAAAGGGGAATATGTACAAGTGATAAATGTTTGTCATGACGCCACCCACGGTTTGTGGTCAGTAATGGGACCGCCGCTGCTGCAGAACCTCTGGGGACGATGTTAGGCAGCTGTAGATGTAATAGCTCTCCGTGGGTAGAGTTGGGTTCCCCAGGGCAGTAATGGTTGTAGTGTATGATGGAGGTTGTATTAGGTGTAGTTCACTTACTCTCCTGCTGCTGCAGCCTTCTTCTAGCCAGCGTTCAGAACTGACAGGCTGTGGCTCTCCAGGCGGGAACTCTTGGTTATCCTGCTGCGAGGAATCATTCATTGGCAAGGGAGCAAAATGGTTATAAAGTTCTGTCTGTAGATAATCATATGAGGGAGTCAGAAGCAGGGTTCACCGTGTTTACTGTGCAGTTCTTTCAGTACAGCCGTTCAGTTACAGTTCAGTTCGTACACTGTTTACAGGCTTTCCCCTCCGGGTTCCTTTCCACTCCCTGCAGCCAGGTTGTTACGCTCTGTGACCCCTCACTCTCTCTGTCGTCCTTTCCAGACTTTACTCTCTCTCTGCGTGTGTGTGTCTCCGGACAGTTTAGTGGTAGCTCGGACCCCTGTGGGTCCTCGTGGTCGCCACTGAGCTGCCTGTCCTCTGGGGTGGGAACTGCAACCTGGAGTTAGAGCTCCACGTCGGTGAATCTGGGGAAAACCGGTAAATCGTCGGTCCTCTTCAGAGCCGACACTCTGCTTCTAGCTAGCCTCTAATAGTCCTCTCCTCCAAGGCTCTATCTGGCTCCCTTCTGCCCCGTGTGACTCTGGTTTCAATCTGGAAGGCTACTCCTCCAGTAGTCAGTCACTTCAGCTGTGTTCCTCAGGTTCAGTGTTGCTGATCTGCCTCTTTCCTCACACTCCTGGGGTGCTGGCTACAGACGTACTTTCCCTCCGTGGTTTCACTGGCACTTCAGATTCTGCACTCTATCAGCCCCACTCCTCCAAGAGTGTGTCTCCTTCTTTGCTTCTCAGCCTTCTGCTGGTCTACTTCTGGTCTTTACTGGTCAGCCTACTCGGTCTACTGTTGATCTGTTCAGCTCGGCACCCTCGGCCTACTCCGTGTCTTGGCTGCTCAGCCTACTCCGGCCTACTACCTACTTCCTCCTCTCCTTCCTATTTCTACCGTCTGTCACCTGACCTGCTTGTTGTCCCACCCACTTTTCTCTAAAGCCACCACCCCTTGCCCGCCTAGAGTCCGGGGCTCCGGGTTGGGTGCTGCCCTCTAGTGGTGTGTGGGATGTCCGTGAGGGTGTTTGTGGTGCAAACTGTCTTCCCTTCCTACCTGGCTGCAGTTCCGTAAGTAGCCTCCTGGTCGCAGGGGCGCCACAGTCTTATAGATGTTTCCCAGAAAAGTTTAATGATTATGTGGGGAGCAGTAGAACGATTACAATGGGACATGGCTGTTATATGTGAGTGCTAGCTCAGGCTGTGGCTCAGTAGTTAATACAGGGTTCAAATCCAACCAAGGACAACATCTCCAAGGCGTCTGCATATTCTCCCTATGTTTGTATGAGTTCCCTCCCATACTCCAAAGACATACCGATAGGGAAGTTTGATTGTGAGCCCAATGGGGACCTTGGTGATGTTGGTAAAGGACTGTGGAATTAATGGTATAAAATAAATAAATTCTACCTCCACTGACAAAAACAGTTAATTAATTTTCATCCCATATTGTATTTTGTTTAGATGACCTTTTCATATTGAATTTCTTGTGGTTCAGGGACAAAGCATTAGTCAGTGTTTTTGTTTCATTAATTGTTATCGAAGTGCGTATTTTCACTGACAAGTCTCAAGGTGTAGAACACAAAACAAAAGTGTAGAATTAATAATATGCCCTATGACTTCTCTCACAGTAGTGACTGCTGTTATTTGACATAATATTACATAGAGAAAGGCATATCGCTGATCATTTTCTTTATATTTTTTTAGCTGCTTTGCTTGCACAGTATGGTCTCCATCATCTATATTCTTTCTTATATTTTCCTCTTCCTTTCATCTCATGCTTTGTTTCTATTGCATGGTGCCAAGTTTTTAATCTCATGTGATGATAAATAGTTAATAGCAGAACATTTGCACTTATTACAACTGACAATCTGCAGGGAGAAAAAGCCTTGGAGTCATTCCAGCCATAATGGCAAAAATATGTAAGTTTTACCAACAAATACAAGGCTGTGAATATTTGGGAACTATTTAGCAAGCTCATTGTTTTGATCGATTCCTAAATTTAACACAAGGCATTCAGACACTCTGATTCATTCTTTGGAAGAATAATCAAATGATCGGAAAATGTTTTGTGTTAACTGTGATGAACTAAATTACACAATATATTTCAATATATTCTGCAGTAAGTGATTATCATGCTCTTTTTATAGGGTAATGTAGCAACAAAATGCAAACACTTACTGGGTAGTTAAAGTATAGTATGCCCCATTTGTGAATAATGTCCACACTGATTTACTGTTACATTTTAGTGTTTATTTCTGGATTTCTGGCATTTATTGTATTTCTCTGTATACCATTCTTGTCTTTTTATTATTATGAATTTGTATTGTGGCTTACATTTTGCCCTACTTTCCCCCAGGAGGGATGGCCTATTTCTGCTACATTTATACTGAATCCACCATTGTGTTTACCAGTAACAGTGGTGATATTTGGTTACAGTGGCTATATTACCTTTTAGTAATTATCATTTTAATTAAAGGTGTATAAAAATGAAAAAGCCTTCCTGCCCAATCTCACTGCACCAAGTCCCCATAGTTGTTCACAATAATGATATTGCACCTGAATTATATGTTAACCATCTTGCATGTATGTAGATACATCACTACATTACCCAAATAAAAACACATTAATATTGCTGATATTCCATGTGAAAACAATGAAGATATACCTGTGCAACAAGCTTCTACTAGGATGTGTGGTACTCCCTGAAAAATATGTGTCTATATTTTAATAGGTACCGAAGGATAAGTTGAAATATGGAATTCACCATACTAAATTTCACTTATTTATTCATACCTGAACATAGCACTACTCTAGACAAACAATAACCTTTGAGAGTTTCACATGATCACACACTTTGTCATGGCCTCAGGTCGTTAAAGACATACAACTTAAAGGGGCATTCCCTCTCAAAGATCCTATCAAAATATGTAGTAGTTGAAATAATAATAATAGCAAATACTTCCAATTAGAACTGTAGTTTAGTTCACCTGATATAGCCATGTTTTTTACCTCATGTGCAGGCCTTTGCAGTGTATCCAAGCATTATGACAATGAGCAGCTAGCTAACTAACTCAGTTTTCACTATATGAGTGGGTCATAACTATGGATACCAAAGGCTGCAAAGGCCTGCACAAACACACAGCATAATCAAGAAGTTTACAACCCATGGCACTGTAGCTAATCTCCCGGGATGTGGATTGATAAGGTTGCATGAGATTGTTAGATGGTGATTATGGAGCCCAAATCAAGTACCAAAGAAATTCAAGCTGCTGAGCTCTGTAATTAGCTAAAATAGTGTGGACATTATCACTACAGCCTGTAAACATAAACGAAGCAAGAGCAAGCAGACATTAAACAAAATGGAGTTCCCAGCAACTCTGATTTTAATTTTTTTTCCCTAGTGCAAGATGATCTTACAGAAATTAAAATAGTATACCTTCTAAGACAGGGGCATACAACCAGGTGACCTTTGCTTTTAGTGTCCACCCCTGCCATTTCTGTGGTAGCTTGTGATAAGGAGACTGGATTTTTAACTTTACATGCATACATCAACCCGTAGATTCAGCAAAGTACAAAGTACATGTACATTTATCATTCCTCAGTGTATGCACATTACAATACATAACGCATTGCATTCTTCCTAACTCACAGCACCCAAAGTAATTCTGGTGCACTGGACTAGCTCTTACTGCCACACAACTGTTTCACTTAGCTGTAGTAGGATGGATTTCGGGATACGATACATGGACTCAGCAACTTCAGATAGGTAGTCATTTGTTAAGCGTTAATGAATGTTTATCCTGTAGAACAAATTGTATTAGATATATCATTAAATGTGCGTGCAATAGATTTTATATTGGTAAGACCATTAAACCACTTTTAAAACCTATTAGTGAATACATTTGCTCTTTATCAGTAGGTAAAGGTATAATCAATCATTGGAGTGAATATCAAGATAGTAATCATAGTCATTTGAGCTTTGCAAGGATATCTCACATTGTACAACCTGCTGCCAGGAGTGATAGACATGACATCTTATTAGAGAGGCTGAATTTATATTGAAGCTGGAGGCACTGGAAAGCTTGGTCTTAATGGAAGATATGACAGAATTTCTTGCTTTATAAAAATTGCAATTTTTGTATTTTTCTATATTAAAATGTCAAGTTAATAAGTGTATTTTCTATACCTTATATTTATTGTATTCATTATCTAATTTTTTTTACATGCATGTATTTTGCTAAAATCATTATTAAGTATTAAAGAGGCCAATGTTTAAACCCTGAGGTCTTGATGAAGTGTGTGATCACATGAAATTACCATAGACCATTGCTTGTCCACTTTCTTATGCTCCTGCATAAATAAATGAATACTACATAAGTCAGACGAGGCCTTGCACACTTAGGGTTTTATCCTCTTAACTACCAGTTCAAATTTCAGTATCCCTGCAAAAAGAAAAGGACCCAATTCTAAATAAATAGATTTGATCAGCCTGTATTTGCAGCTTATATTTTGGAATTTTTAAAATCCTTAATATATCATCCTATCATACGTCCATTAACCCACGTTAACAAAACTTTTCCTTCAAATCTAGATCTGGGGGCCATTTGCATAATTCAAATATCTGGAAAATTGAGAGATAGAAAAAAGCGCAATGGGTCTTATCGCTAAAGATAATCAAGCATTTATGATTTATATCTCACCTGGGCTAGTTGTGAAAACCGAGAACTAGTTATGCGCCTGTACTGCTGCTGCTCGATCAGCATTTCCACTTGCAAAGTGGTGTACTTACAGAGATCCAAAGGATGGTGCTTCTACGCTCCACGCTGCTGTCAAAGAATTAGGACCACACAGGTCTGAATGCAATGATGTTTATTCCGACACGTTTTGGGCTGTCCCAGCTCCTTCTGTTTTTGTACCCCTGATGAAGGAGCTGGGAAGCCCCAAAACTCGGAATAAACCATCATGCATTCAGACCCTGTATGGTCCTTATTCTTTGACAGCGACGTGGATCGTAGAAGCACCATCCTTTGGATCTTTGCAGAATTCAGACTGCTATGAGCCTATCTAGAGGGTAATAAATCCAATGGAAACACATAGCAAATCTATTAGCCTATGTTGCCCTTTGTAAGAGTCCACTTCAGGTTCAGTCCCTGCAGTCACACCCCGTGGACATGATAGACTTGCCTGCACACAGGTGTCTGCACAGTTTGCTTGTCTAAACTCCACTAATAACACATTGCAGAGCATAACTATGATAAAGAAGAAGAGATACCATTATGATCTGGAAGTGCCAGTGAAGATCCGGCAGTTCAGAGATGTCAATCATGTTCAGGGGGTGTGACTGCAGATAATGAACCCAGACTGGGAGGCTCAGAGAGCAAATGTATCACTGGACTAATTATAGACTACGTAGTTAATTAGCAGATGACGAGCTGAAGAATATAGATTTTTCTCAAATGTGGTGCAGTTCCTTAATAGTGCTAACAGATATATCTTCCTAACTGATAAAGTTCCATTAAGTTGGCTAAAAAGATGGACTCACAATTGAACTATATCCTACTAGAAATTACTGCCTAATACTAGATATCATATAATTCCTGCTGAAAATAATTAGATAATGTTATATATTATTTGGTTATATAAACAATCCATTGCTACGACACATACACTTCATACTTGTATTGCTAGACCCATACAAATCACCATATGGTGAATAGGTTCAAAAATAAATTAATGGTAAAATTTATAGAGTTCATAGCAAATTCAAATATTTTGTGATTACATATGCATGAATTGCCCCCAAAATGCCCAACGTCATTATACACATTGCAGAAGATTGCACAAGTTACAGTTTGCTCATATGACTTCAGGCTCAATCATGTGAGTATCCCCATAAGGCCTTGCAGCTATTGTCTACTTATATAATCGGCAGTCTTGGGATTCGGGCACTGTAGCCGAATCCCAAGATGCTTTGCGGTACTGCGAGCGATGACGCGCACCGTCATCGCGAGCCGCAGCCGCACTACTGTAAAAAAAAAAAAATTTCCTCACCTCTCCCCGAGCCCCCGCCGTCTCCCGCCGTCTTCCTCCAGCCTCCCGGTGGCTCCCGCAGGCTCCCGGTGCCTGCAGAGCTCTTCTACACCAGTACAGGACCTGCGGTGATGTCAGAGTCACATGACACCAGCTTACTCCATGGTAACCGCGGGTCACGTGACTCTGACATCACCACAGGTCCTGAACTGCAGTAGAAGAGCTCTGCAGGCACCGGGAGCCACCGGGAGCTCGGGGTGAGGTGAGCATAAACTTTATTTACATTTTTTTAACCCTGCCTTACTCTGCCTGTCTCATGTCTCTGCACACTCTGCCTGTCTCATGTCTCTGCACACTCTGCCTGTCTCATGTCTCTGCACACTCTGCCTGTCTCATGTCTCTGCACACTCTGCCTGTCTCATGTATCTGCACACTCTGCCTGTCTCATGTCTCTGCACACTCTGCCTGTCTCATGTCTCTGCACACTCTGTCTGTCTCATGTCTCTGCACACTCTGTCTGTCTAATGTCTCTCCACTCTGTGTCATGTCTCTGCACACTCTGTCTGTGTCATGTCTCTGCACACTCTGTCTGTCTCATGTCTCTGCACACTCTGCCTGTCTCATGTCTCTGCACACTCTGCCTGTCTCATGTCTCTGCACACTCTGCCTGTGTCATGTCTCTGCACACTCTGCCTGTGTCATGTCTCTGCACACTCTGCCTGTGTCATGTCTCTGCACACTCTGCCTGTCTCATGTCTCTGCACACTTTGCCTGTGTCATGTCTCTGCACACTCTGCCTGTCTCATGTCTCTGCACACTCTGCCTGTCTCATGTACCTGCACAATCTGCCTGTCTCATGTCTCTGCACACTCTGCCTGTCTCATGTCTCTGCACACTCTGCCTGTCTCATGTCTCTGCACACTCTGTCTGTCTCATGTCTCTGCACACTCTGTCTGTCTCATGTCTCTGCACACTCTGTCTGTCTCATGTCTCTGCACTGTGTCATGTCTCTGCACACTCTGTCTGTGTCATGTCTCTAGAGGCACACTCTGTCTGTGTCATGTCTCTGCACACTCTGTCTGTCTCATGTCTCTGCACACTCTGTCTGTCTCATGTCTCTGCACACTCTGTCTGTCTCATGTCTCTGCACTCTGTGTCATGTCTCTGCACACTCTGTCTGTGTCATGTCTCTGCACACTCTGTCTGTGTCATGTCTCTGCACACTCTGTCTGTGTCATGTCTCTGCACACTCTGTGTCATGTCTCTGCACACTCTGTCTGTGTCATGTCTCTGCACGCTCTGTCTGTGTCATGTCTCTGCACGCTCTGTCTGTGTCATGTCTCTGCACACTCTGTCTGTGTCATGTCTCTGCACACTCTGTCTGTTCATGTCTCTGTACACTCTGCCTTGTCATCTCCTGCACTCTGTCTGTGTCATGTCTCTGCACACTCTGTCTGTGTCATGTCTCTGCACACTCTGTCTGTCTCATTCTCTGCACTCTGTGTCATGTCTTCACACTCTGTGTCGTCATGTCTCTGCACCGCTCTGTTCTGTGTTCGTCATGTCTCTGCACGCTCTGTCTGTGTCATGTCTCTGCACGCTCTGTCTGTGTCATGTCTCTGCACACTCTGTCTGTTCATGTCTCTGCACACTCTGCCTGTGTCATGTCTCTGCACACTGTCTGTGTCCATGTCTCTGCACACTCTGTCTGTTCATGTCTCTTGCACACTCTGTCTGTCTCATGTCTCTGCCATCTGTGTCATGTCTCTGCATCCTCTGTCTGTGTCTGTCTCTGCACGCTCTGTCTGTGTCATGTCTCTGCACCTCTGTTCTGTTCATGTCTTCTCACGCTCTGTCTGTGTCATGTCTCTGCACACTCTGTCTGTCATGTCTCTGCATTCGTCTGTGTCATGTCCCTGCACACTCTTGTCATGTCTCTGCACACTCTGCGTCTTGTCTCTGCACTCTGCCTGTCTCATGTCTCGCACACTCTGCTGTGTCATGTCTCTGCACACTCTGCCTGTCTCATGTCTCTGCACACTTTGCCTGTCTCATGTCTGCACACTCTGCCGTCTCATGTCTCTGCACCTTCTGCTCACCCGTGTCTCTGCCTCGTGATGTCTGCCTTGCTTCTCTTGACACGCTGCAGTCCTGCACACTCGCTTCATTCACATGTCGTCTCATGTCGACTCTTCTTCTGCCTCGTCGTCTCATTCGTTTCTCGCACCTGTCTTGCATTGTGCTGTTCGACCCTCTGTGTCATGTCTCTGCACACTCTGTCTGTGTCATGTCTCTGCACACTCTGCTGTGTCATGTCTCTGCACACTCTGTCTGTGTCATGTCTCTGCACACTCTGTCTGTGTCATGTCTCTGCACACTCTGTCTGTCTCATGTCTCTGCACTCTGTGTCATGTCTCTGCACACTCTGTCTGTGTCATGTCTCTGCACCTCTGTCTGTGTCATGTCTCTGCACCTCTGTCTGTTCATGTCTCTGCACGCTCTGTCTGTGTCATGTCTCTGCACACTCTGTCTGTTGTCATGTCTCTGCACACTCTGCCTGTGTCATGTCTCTGCACACTCTGTCTGTGTCATGTCTCTGCACACTCTGTCTGTGTCATGTCTCTGCACACTCTGCTGTCTCATGCTCTGCACTCTGTGTCATGTCTCTGCACCTCTGTCTGTGTCATGTCTCTGCACGCTCTGTCTGTGTCATGTCTCTGCACACTCTGTCTGTGTCATGTCTCTGCACACTCTGTCTGTGTCATGTCTCTGCACACTCTGTCTGTGTCATGTCTCTGCACACTCTGTCTGTGTCATGTCTCTGCACACTCTGCCTGTGTCATGTCTCTGCACACTCTGCCTGTGTCATGTCTCTGCACACTCTGCCTGTGTCATGTCTCTGCACACTCTGCCTGTGTCATGTCTCTGCACACTCTGCCTGTGTCATGTCTCTGCACACTCTGCCTGTCTCATGTCTCTGCACACTCTGCCGTCTCATGTCTCTGCACACTCTGTGTTCATGTCTCTGCACACTCTGCTGTGTCATGTCTCTGCACACTCTGCCTGTCTCATGTCTCTGCACACTTTGCCTGTCTCATGTCTCTGCACACTCTGCCTGTCTCATGTCTCTGCACACTCTGCTGTCTCATGTCTCTGCACACTCTGCCTGTTCATGTCTCTGCACACTCTGCTGTCTCATGTCTCTGCACACTTTGCCTGTCTCATGTCTCTGCACACTCTGCCTGTTCATGTCTCTGCACACTCTGCCTGTCTCATGTCTCTGCACACTCTGTCTGTGTCATGTCTCTGCACACTCTGTCTGTGTCATGTCTCTGCACACTCTGTCTGTGTCATGTCTCTGCACACTCTGTCTGTCTCATGTCTCTGCACACTCTGTCTGTCTCATGTACTCTGCACACTCTGTCTGTCTCATGTCTCTGCACACTCTGTGTCATGTCTCTGCACCTCTGTCTGTGTCATGTCTCTGCACCTCTGTCTGTGTCATGTCTCTGCACACTCTGTTGTGTCATGTCTCTGCACACTCTGTCTGTGTCATGTCTCTGCACACTCTGCTGTGTCATGTCTCTGCACACTCTGTCTGTGTCATGTCTCTGCACACTCTGCCTGTGTCATGTCTCTGCACACTCTGTCTGTGTCATGTCTCTTGCACACTCTGTCTGTGTCATGTCTGCACACTCTGTCTGTCGTCATGTCTCTGCACACTCTGTGTCATGTCTCTGCACACTTGTCTGTGTCATGTCCTCTGCACACTCTGTCTGTCTCATGTCTCTGCACACTCTGTCTGTGTCATGTCTCTGCACACTCTGTCTTTGTCATGTCTGCACACTCTGTCTGTGTCATGTCTCTGCACACTCTGTGTCATGTCTCTGCACACTCTGTCTGTGTCATGTCTCTGCACACTCTGTCTGTGTCATGTCTCTGCACACTCTGTCTGTGTCATGTCTCTGCACACTCTGTGTCATGTCTCTACACTCTGTGTCATGTCTCTACACTCTCTGTAATGTCTCTATACTGTGTGTCATCTCTGTATACTGTCTGTAATGTCTCTATACTCTGTCTAATGTCTCTATACTGTGTGTATTCTCTGTATATTGTCTGTAATGTGTCTATACTGTGTGTAATGTGTGTATACTGTCTGTAATGTGTGTATACTGTGTGTATAATCTCTGTAATCTCTGCATACTGTCTGTCTATACAATGTCTCATGTATGTATATACTGTGTGCTTCTCTCCTCACCCCTCCACCACTGAGCCACATCTCACCTCACCCCTCCACCACTGAGCCGCATCTCTCCTCACCCCCCTCCACCACTGAGCCGCATCTCTCCTCACCCCTCCACCACTGAGCCGCATCTCTCCTCACCCCTCCACCACTGAGCCGCATCTCCCCTCACCCCTCCACCACTGAGCCGCATCTCTCCTCACCCCTCCACCACAGAGCCGCTTCTCTCTTCACCCCTCCACCACACACCCGCATCTCTCCTCACCCCTCCACCACAGAGCCGCTTCTCTCCTCACCCCTCCACCACACAGCCGCATCTCTCCTCACCCCTCCACCACACAGCCGCATCTCTCCTCACCCCTCCACCACACAGCCGCTTCTCTCCTCACCCCTCCACCACAGACATCCATCTCTCCTCACCCCTCCACCACAGAGCCGCATCTCTCCTCACCCCTCCACCACAGAGCCGCATCTCTCCTCACCCCTCCACCACAGAGCCGCATCTCTCCTCACCCCTCCACCACACAGCCGCATCTCTCCTCACCCCTCCACCACAGAGCCGCCTCTATACTCTACTACCCACAGAGCCGCCTCTATTCTCTGCTACCCACAGAGCCGCCTCGATACTCTGCTAGCCACAGAGCCGCCTCCTTACTCTGCTACCCACAGAGCCGCCTCGATGCTCTACTACCCACTGACCCGCCTCTATACTCTGATACCCACTGACCCACCTGTATACACACAATTCATTTCACCGTGCTCCCGATGCAATTGCATCGGGCCTTTTTACTAGTATCACATAATATATTGCTGCTAAATTGGTGTGACTACAACAGCCTGTATAACAGCTGAGACAGGGAATGCAGCAGCCTTTTTAGGGTGATTTAGTTTTGTGAGAATGTCACAGCTCACACCTTGGTAATAAAGATAGAGACAGAAAGCCTCAAGGGGACGTGCGCATCTTGATTATTTGGTGAGTTTTATACCTCAGTGTTTGTAAGCCAGAACCAGGAAAGGTGAATAAATCCAGAAGTGGTGACATGTTTCTATAATACTTTTCATCTGATTGTTTCACTCCTGGTTTTGGCTACAAATACTAAGATAAAAAACTGACCAAATAGTTAATGTGTGCACTGAAGAAGATAATTGGAAATAATGCTGAGATTCAATTGATTAATTCTATGGTGTAGATCCCATTTGAAGTGAACTTCTAAAATACAATGACATTTTTGTTTTTTTTATTCTTAATCCACTAGAAAGCTGCTCCAAAGCACATTTTTTTCAATTTAGTGTCAGTGAGAGGCACTGTGCTTGCTTGTCACAACCAATTGTAGTGATATATTTCAATTTTTGTGCACTCCTTTGTGTACAGGGGCGAATAATAATTATGTTTTTCTTAGAAATACAAAAATTCCTTAAAATCCAGACATTTGATTTTGAAGGTTTACCTAACAAATTTTTTTTTGCATATCTGTTTTACTAGTAAAATTTTTGTATTGTATACACAACAGCATTGCAATGTTTTGTTGCTGGTTTTGGCTTTTTGGATATGTAAATCCTTTGCATATATAATTATTATTTTTGGGGAAAAGAGATCTTGTTAAAAAAAAAATGCTAATTTATTGTTATATGGCTTTGTGCTGATGGTGGCAATAAGTCCTGAATTCATGGTGTCAGGCCAATGTTAGACCCAGCCATCATGAATTTCTAGTAATCATTAAGAAAAACACAACACAGACAAAACATTTTTTTATTCAAAATAAAAGACACAACACATTTAGGGACTCCATCTTTAAGTACCAAAAACCCCTCCCTCTGATGTAATCCAAATCCAAACATCTTCACCTCTACTATATCTCCGTAAGAAGACACCCACGACTGCTCGCAGAGATAATCAGGCTATACTGACAGCCGGGTGTCGTGTGAAAGGTCAGCTGTCCTTGTCAATGGTGAACTCTGGTGACTCCATGAACAGCATCACACAACACACTAATCCCAGCCATAATGTGAGTGCTTCTCTTCCTCATTTTATGACTGGGCCCCATGTGACGCTGTTCAATTACAAAGCTGGCATTAACCCTATTATTACCCAACATGTCACCAGTGCCGCTGGAAGAATTGGATAAAGTGCCTGTAAATAGCGCTTTGATGAATGCGCCATTTTCAGGGGTGACTGTGGGCTGTGATTTTCAGTGTGGGGAGCCCAGAACGCTTGAGCTGACGATCAAAAATAGGGTGAAGCTCACACATTTTTAAAAATGATTTATATAAATAATGAAAAAAAAAAATGGGTTTCCCTGTATTTTGATTGACAGCCAAGGTAAAGCCAGGCAGCGGGGGTGGCAGCCCATAGCTGTCTGCTTTATCTGCACTGGAAATCCAATTTTTTTAAATTATTTATTTATTTTACAGGACTATATGTGTGAGGGGCCCAACAGCCAATCACAGACACTGTCACAGACAAAGGGCATCTGTGATTGGCTGCTGGAGTAACCTGAAAGCAGCCCATACATTTTAGAATCTAGAATGTATGGGATGATTCCTGATTACTCCAGCAGCCAATCACAGATGCCCATTCTTTGTGACAGCATCTGTGGTTGGCTTTTCTGCTCTCTGCAGTGAATATCCTGGAAGTAAATGAACAGTCTGGGAAGTACAAGTGGCGGGACGGCAAGACGTGGACCGGCAAGACTAGGTAAGTATAATGATTTTGTTTAATAATAATTTTCTTTCTTTTTACCGCCCCTCACCCCCAAACCCAAACTGTAAAATGGACTTCCCAGGGAATTACATGCTTGGGATCTGTGCCCGAACATTAGGTGATCGGTACAGACCCCAACTTTACAGTTCGGATTTGTCCATCACTGGTCAGTTTCTTTCCTGGCAGACATTGGTTGAATCATTCAGCCATCATTTGCTTCTAACAGCTCTCGAGGCTGTTAACCTATTAAAAGCCACTGTCAATTGCTGACAGCAGCATTTAATGTGTGCCAACCGGGGGGAACATCATTCCTTCTATATGCTCATCAGCGCAGATATGACATGAGCGCTAATGGGTTGTCATAACACCCGAATGTATGTTAAAGACCTCCAGCCTTATCATGATAGCCGTATGAAAGCTAGCATTTAGCTGGTATTCATAAGAGACCATGATTTTTGCTATACATAGTAGTGCTGTGGCACTGCCATGTGTAGTATAGTGATAAGATGACTGCAGGTTCAAGTAGCAAAATATGTACATATATATTTGCCACAGAAGACCAATAACATACTAGAATTAAGGTTGTGATGAAATTACATCTTTTCCCTTATCAATCCCTGTTGAGCAATACAGTTTAGTTGTAACTTTATTCAAAGTCTTCTAGGGGCAGGTGGACGTTTTATTGTTTTTACATTTTTAAAATGAATTAATGTCAGCCAAAGATGTACAAGCACAAATCAGCATTTCAGAAGTGAAAAGAAACAATTATCTTGTGAGATAAGAGATCAGCGAACTGTTTTTCCACTTGGTATTGGTCTCTGCATGAATGCATACTAAAAAGATAATTGATGATATAATCTCTATTTCCCAAACATCTGCTGATGAATTTGGCATTTAGTTGAACATTAGTCTAAGGGTGGAAACACGCTTATGCAAGATGCATCTGAGTTACTTGCATGAATCTTGCATGATTCACATGCCCTGCCTCTCTGAACGGGAGAGTGGAGATGCATAGAAACACAAGAAGGTGGCACGCTGCTGTTTAGAGAGACAAGGGTTGTTCTGGGTAAGTCATGCGAGATTTATTCGAGTATGTCACATGCATCTCGCATAGTGTGTTTCCACCCTAACTGAGCAAATAGTGGAGTGAAAGATTAAACTTTAGGAGTGAACTAATACAACCCTGATGAGCCTATATGAACCCTCTGACACACTCTTTGCCATATTGAATATATACTTAATTTGCAGTTGCAAGGCAGTTAAAAACAAAAATCACTCACCTCTTGAAGCTCCCATGCAGTGTTACATCTATGTCTTCATGGGCCTCTCCAGGCTGGGCCCTGGGTGGTTGATGCAAGCATTGCTATGATATTATGGCACCCCCTGGAGCATAAAGAAGAACTCGGCTCTCCTAGCCAAGAATAGCTTCCTGCAGCACCCTTAAGTCTTTAATATGCAGAGAAAATTGTATACAGTAATCAATGCATATTAAAATTATAATAAGGGCATTCATAATTCTTATTATTATAATGAGGGCAATTACTTTCTGGCCATGGTCTTCCCTTCATGTTTGGACTGTAGCCCTGATTGCCCTCATTATTATCTGCCATTTGTCATTGGTTTAGGGTCTCCTCTCTCCATATGACTGACTGATGCTAGAACTATTTATACTCCTCAACACGAAATTTGAACAGCAAGAAGAAAAAGTTGGGAAAATCACAGACTATATAGATAATTTAATGATATGTATATTATGTAAATGCAAGCAAAATGTTTAAAACATTTATTTATTCAGTATGAGGTATGAGCACCATGCCACCCGCACAAATACAATAATAAAGAAACAGTTGCACTCTGAAATGCTAAGGGATGCAAACAATAAGTATAGGAATGTGAAAATGCATTACTGCTAAGGAAACTTGAACAAATTGATTGAAAAAATTGAGATACGTAACATATAAAAAAGACAATTTTATTTGAGCCCAGTAAACATGTCACCACGGATCTCTTTAATGGGATTAGACAGAAATACAAACAATTACAAAATGCTGTCAAGGAGGTTAGTAAATGGGAAGTCCACTACTAGGACAACCTCTTCTCACCTAATGTTTGCCCCCATTACAATAAAAAAGCTTGCACTCACCTATGCTGCCAACATGGTTCCAGTGGTGCCAATACCCACTCTCCAGGGATCTTATTAGGTTGTGACATCACGCAAGCCTCACACTCACTAAGGCTGCCTTCACATTTGCGTATGGGAAGGCAGCGTATTGCTGCGTTCCCATACGCAGTCAAACGCATGCGCACTGCGTTCCTATGTTTAACATAGGAACGCATGGTGCCTGCGTTTGCTGCGTTCGGGTGCGGATGCGGACGATATCTGCTGCTTCCGGTGTCCAGCATCCGCACCCGGGACGCAGCATGTTGGGTTTTTTTGTGCGTTTGGGGAGCTTGGACAATCAGCAAGCGTCCCCAAGCGTACAAAAAATGCATTGGCTTCAATGGGTCCGCAGTGTCCTCTGCATGACACCGCAGGAGAACGCTGCGGACCCATTGAAAAATCTCCCAGTGGCCGCCGGTGATGTCACAGGAGCTCACCGACGGCCACCGGGAGATCAGCTCAGCCTCTGCTGTCCTCCTTCTCCCCGCCGCCTGTAATCTCCTAGCGATGTCGGCGGGGAGAACAGCTGATGTGAGAGCTGTTTGAATCTTCCCGCGCCGACATCTCCTCTCAGTGTCGGCGCGGGAAGATTCAAACAGCTCTCACATCAGCTGTTCTCCCCGCCGACAGTCCCGGAGCTTACCGGCGGCCGGGGGGGCGGAGATCTCCGGCGCTGATCTCCGCCCCCGGCCCGCCCCCGGACAGCGCCGATTGGCTGCCGGGCTCCATAGTGATGTGTCCGCAGGCGGACATTATCCGCTGCGGACACATCAAAGTGTCCCTGCTTTTGACAGCGTTTGTGTCTGCATGCCATCAGCATGCAGACACAAACGCTAATGTGAAGCCAGCCTAAGGCTGGCTTCACACTTGCAGATGCATCTGCAGCGTTTTGCAGATGCATCTGCAAGTATCAGCATGCAGACCACGGCCGTGGTGTGAATGCTCTCATTGATTCCTATATGTGAGCCGTAAGCAGGCGTATGCCTGCTTACAGATCACACTCTCCCGCCCGCACTATGGACGCGAGATGTTGCGTCCAAGGTGCGGGGCGGGAGTGTGTGATCTGTCAGCAGGCATACGCCTGCTTACGGCTCACATATAGGAATCAATGAGAGCATTCAGACCGCGGTGCGCCCTATTATAAACATAGGGACCGCGGTCTGCATGCTGATACTTGCAGATGCATCTGCAAAACGCTGCAGATGCATCTGCAAGTGTGAAGGCAGCCTAAATGTTAGCTTCTCTCTCCCCACCTTCTGACCTATAACTACTTAACAGAAAGTGGTCAGCCAGCCATAGTGCTTAGTTCCTGTTGCGTACTTATATGTTCTTCCATGCTGAATGCAGTTGAGCATGCAAATCATCTAGATCCGCTGCTGGAAGCCTCTTTTGCAATTTCCATCCATTGATATCTCAGAGGTGCTCGGTGGGAGACAAGTCCAGAGATAAGTGCCATGATAGCATGTATAAATAGGCTGCTTACAGTAGCAGGACCAATATGCAGCCTAACTCTGTAGTGTTGTAAATCGGCAACTAGAACACTTTTGAGAACCTCTAGTACAGTCATTTGTCCAAAGTGTTCTAGAAGCTGTTTTTTAATATAACAATACCAGGCGGCAAGTTGCTTGTGCTACTGTGAAAAACCTGAATTTGCTACCATGACCTGCAGCATTTCTGGACTTGTCTCCCATCAAGCAATCTGTGATGTCTGGGTCAGCAAAGGCAAAGGGAGTTGTGTTTTGCTAATACTCTATACTGAATAAACTGAGATGTTTTGAAATGTTGTTTTCATTTTGTCATTATTTGCATTTCATTAACATGTCTATTGATTCTGTAATTTCCATAGTTGGATAGCTTTCTTTATTGGTGTTATAATTTCAATGTTCAGGAATGTATATTGGATGGAAGTTGAGTTGGCCCATACTGTTTGATGCTGGGTTTCCCTAAAGAGGAGGGAATTCATGTTTTTTTCTCCACCCCTTAAACAGGGATAGACCAAAGGATGCAGCTCTGCTACATCTATAGCAGATAAAACAGGAATTCTATCATAACTGCACAAAGTACTCCAGCAAGTGATAAATCAGTGGAATCAGGCTTTTTTGCCATGCATCTTGCTGATCCCAGATTATATAGGAAAAACCTGCTGACAGATTCACTTTAATGTGAAAACAGATATAATGCATCCTTGTGTATAAATCCTAAAGGGCCGATTAATTAAGACTGGTGTTGCACAAGTAAATCTTAATGAAGGGCTCACTGGAGTACAATGCATCAAATTGTTTCATAGGAATTAGACAAACTTTAGTGCCACCTATTGAAGGTAGCAATCCTAGGAATCAAAATTGACTCCTTAACAAGTCTATCAACACGATTTAGGATTTATGCCATATCAGAACTCCAATCTGCAGATGCTGCGTTTTGGTGTGATTGTAGCTAAAAGTCTCCTCACTGTTAGAATGCAGGACTAACCTCCGTAAGGAGAGCAGCTATTCCCTTGAGCTTGTCTTAGCCCCTCATATAGCCATATCAGATCCCATATTTTGCACTGATGAGGGTCAATCACCCCAAAATTAGAAAATAAGAAGACAGGAGGGGTGCTCCTAAGGTGACACCCTGTGGTCTAGTGGAGGGAGGGTTGAGATTAGGTTCACTAACCTGGCCTGGTTGAATTGCCTGTACAACCAAGGAGTGATAGCGTGCAGTGTCTCTCATGCACCAAACAACCCAGCATTTCCGGGTTCAGCGGCGAGTCAGGTGACAGTGATGTCAGTGTAGGTCCTTTAAGCCCAGGTCCTAAAGTATAATATCCACAGCAGTCTTCTCCCCCGCGGCTCTGTACACATTTCTCTGTACACATTTCCCTCAAGAAGAGACAGGTAATCTTATCCTGGCTCACTGGTACACTGCTTTGCACCAATACCGTATATACTCGTGTATAAGCCGACCCGTGTATATGCCGACCCCCCTACTTTTGCCCCCAAAACCTGGGAAAATCTATTGACTCGTGTATAAGCCGAGGGTGGACCCTAGCACAAGTATACAGCCCCCAGCAGTGTGGTATACACCAGTCCCAGAGGTAGATACAGCAGCCCCAGTGGTAGTATACACGCAGCCCCAGTAGTATATACAGCCCCAGTGGTAGTATATACAGCCCCAGTGGTAGTATACAGGGCCCCAGAGGTATATAGCAGCCCAGTGGTAGTATACAGTGCCCCAGAGGTATATAGCAGCCCCAGTGGTAGTATACAGGGCCCCAGAGGTATATAGCAGCCCCAGTGGTAGTATACAGTGCCCCAGAGGTATATAGCAGCCCCAGTGGTAGTATACAGGGCCCCAGAGGTATATAGCAGCCCCAGTGGTAGTATACAGTGCCCCAGAGGAATATAGCAGCCCCAGCGGTAGTATACAGGCAGCCCCAGTAATGCAGGCCCCCCCCAGCGTCTCTCCGGTCACCTGTAAAGCAAGCTATACTTATCAGTGTCCCGCTCGCACCCGCCGCTGCCGACATCCACGATCCTCCATCTTCATGCGACTCCTCTTCCTGTTTCCTGTGCGCGTCGCCGGGAATGACGTCATTGCCGGCGACGCGCACAGAAACAGGAAGAGGAGTCGCATGAAGATGGAGGATCGTGGATGTCGGCAGCGGCGGGTGCGAGCGGGACACTGATAAGTATAGCTTGCTTTACAGGTGACCGGAGAGACCCTGGGGGGGCCCTGCATTACTGGGGATGCGGGGGCTGCTGTATACCGATGTATACATCGGTATGTACCGATGTATACATCGGTATACAGCACTGACTCGCGTATAAGCCGAGGGGGGTACTTTTCAGCCCAATTTTTGGGCTGAAAAACTCGGCTTATACGCGAGTATATACGGTAAGTCATATTTAAAGATCCATTAAAGAGTCATTTTTGACTTTTAGGATTGCTACCTTCAAGAGGTGGCACTAGAGCTCCTCTACTTCCTCCCTGAAGAAATAATTTGCATATTTAATTTCCCAGAGGAGCATTGTGGCTAGAAGTCTCCTCAATGCTAGAATGCAGGTTTAATCTCCGTAAGGAGAGTAGCTACTCCCTTGACCAAATTCTTTAACAGTACATATAGAAGAGAAAACGAAGAGGAGGTGTGCACAAATATAATTTCATTTATTTTTAAGTAAACTGGCTTCAGAAAGTAAAGGGATGGGAACAAACGATGCTTGGGACAAAGTGCATACAGTGCCAGCATAAAATTGTATACAGTTAACTAATTACAGTGCACAGTAAGATTACAATGAATACTAACAAAGACCACCTGTATTGCAGCCAGGTACAGGAATACATCATATTAATACAATAAAGTGCATGTGCAACATCAGAGTAACCTGAATCCCTACTGCCTAGGTGTAGACTAAGGGGGACAAAGTATCCCAAATACAAAGGTGCACAAAGGTATTACCAGACTGTGGTGACACAGAGCCCCAGGGCAGTGGAGGATCCCCCGGGTCCGGACCCCCACAATCTTACTGTGCACTGTAATTGGTTAACTGTATACAATTTTATGCCAGCACTGTATGCACTTTGTCCCAAGCATCGTTTGTTCCCATCCCTTTACTTTCTGAAGCCAGTTTACTTAAAAATAAATGAAATTATATTTGTGCACACCTCCTCTCCGTTTTCTCTTCTATATGTACTCTGTTTGGGAGTTCTGCATTGTGTATGTGAGATAACACTCACTACCATTGTATTATGGGTTGTATGGAATTTTTTCTAATTTTAATTCTTTAAGAGGTACCCACCATTAATTTAATTTGCAGCGTCTTATCAGTAGCTTGGTGAAAACAAGAAAATTGCAAAATTTTGCTTAACATTATTTTGCACAAAAATTTGGGACATATCAAAGCATTTTAAGACAGTTTTCTGGCATAAAGGCTTTGAAGAATTGGCCACTAACAGAATAGTTGAGACACTGTGAACTCAACTCATCAATGTCAAATGTTTGCCAAATGTGGAGGATGCCTTTAAGGGTCTTTTTATTTCATAATGGCTAAATGATGTGGAGCGGAAATTGACTGTTGATTGATACTAAAGCATCAAGGAGAAAGGATGAAAAAATTATTAATCAAAAGTAATTACACTCTATTCAGACTTTTATTATGATAAAACAGTGGCATTCATTTTCATGGCATGATATCGGAGGTTGCACACTTTTCCAGTTACTTGGGAGCAGAAAAGCTTTTCAGTTTTTGTCATTACTAAATAGCTGTTTACGGTTTGGAAAATCTGAAGGGATGTAGCCAGGTCTTAATTGCCATGGCAACACATATACATTTCTCAATGCGTGAGCTGCAATCCTCAGGGAGCGGAGCTCGGCAGGAAGACTGCACTGGGATATTTACATCCAGCGTTAGGGGCAAGTCAGATAAATGAAAGGGTCATCCCATAATTCTGTCTGACAGATCTATCCATATATCTTGTAACATCTCGGTGTGAGGCAGTTTAATCAATGTTCACTTATTCTGAAAAGTTCAAACTCACTTGGTAAATTTTGATACGGCTACAGATAAGTACAAAGTCAAATATCAAAAAGTGTAACCCTCTAAGTGCTGGAGGACTAAGCTTCGTGTGTGCTTAGATACGGCTTCTGTATGCTGTGATATCTAGAAGAATTTTAATAATAAATGCAATATTGCCCATCTAAAATTGAGCTGTCTCAAGAATTCATCATACTGGAAGACTTAAAAAGCTGGAGTTAAAAGATTTTATTTATTGCCAGTAGTACAGTAAAAGCAAGCATGGAGAAATGGATAATGCCAGGCAGTGGTTATTGATTATGTTTTTTTCTTGGTTTTGCTTTTTTAATATATAGCTTTTAAAATTAAGCAACAAATGTGTTTTATTTTTTTGATTTTACTTACTCATTTCATGGATTACCTTTCAAAAAGTGAGTGTCTGGCCACATGATGAACTCAATAATTACACTAAGCTCTTAAAGGGGTTGTCTACTTATTGGACAACACCTCTTGTTCCCCATATGTACTCCCATAAAAATATTAAAACCCATACTCACCCCAGGTGCTGGTGCAGTTCTAGCAACTTTGGAACTTGCATTGTCCTTTTGACATTGTTATAAAGCGTAAGCTCTGCGACCATTCACTGTTGGCTTCCTTTTCCCCACCTTCAAATCATTAAGTAATGAATTGAAAGAGAGCGTTGTGGCTACCACTCACTTCCTGTTTATTTCTCCTGTATCCGAAAGTGGGGAGTGAGAAGCTGGTGGGGATTGGTCGTGGGCTTCACATGTTATAACAATGTCACATACGCCTCTGGAACATGAGTTTCGACATTGATGGATCCACGCCAGCACTAGAGGTGAGTACAGGATTTTTATTTTTATGGGGCCGCATTCTGGGGAATGAGAAGGGATTGCCCAAATAGTGGACAACTGCTTAAAGGGGGTTTTCTGTTTGCTGACCCTGAAGAGCATGCTTTACACATCCTCTGCATGTCTACCACTGAGTCTCCCCCACTGCTCCTAGCAGCTGTTATTACCTGCACAACTAACATCATGTCGTCTGTGCCTCAACCAATGAGCTCCGCGGCTCTGAGCCACTTGTGCTGTGAACTTGAGCAAAACCACTGACTTCAGTTATTGAATGCAGTGCTGACATCACCACTCCTGAGGATAACAGGGGGTTAGCAGTAGAGACTCAGTGCTGGACCAGGGGAGGATGAGAAAACATAGTTGGTTTTTTCAAACAAACTGCATCCAGGAGAGAAGAGATTTCTGAAATATCCATTTCAGCTCCCTCTACGGGTTATTTCAGCCTGCAGGTTGTATTTTTAAGCCACTTCTCTAAAGAGGAGTTGGAGCTTTACATCAGAGAAAGAAAACACTGAAAGAATTTTGGACCTAAAAAACAGGTTGAGCATGATAGGTATGGATCATTCAGATGTCCGTGCACATAGGTTCAATCTTGGACTGCAATGTTCAGACTGGTCATGATTGTCACCTACTCATTGAAATATATGGAGGTATCATGCTCCAGTTTGGAGACCAGTGGCCAGTTCGTGCATTGCTGTCCGAGATTGGACCAGTGTGTACAGTTGTCTTAATGAGCCCCGAGAGATTGATTCAATTTAAACAAAAAAACTAATTTCAATAAGGTTGGTTGCTATGTACCTGCCCCTTGCCAACCACATTGAAGAGGTGTCGAACCCACTGGGACAGGGTACTCGGTGCCGGACCGGATCTGCTACTGGGGATGTCACGTGTGGTCCTGGTCCGGACCGTATCCCGGGCCTGGCAGTGAAAAGGGGAATATTTACAGGGGATAATGTCAGTCATGACGCCACCCACGGTTTGTGGTCAATATTGGGGACCACCGCTGCTGCAGAACTTCCGGGGATGATGTTATAGCAGCTTGGGATGGTATAGTTCTCCGCGGGTAGAACTTGGTTCCCCGAGGCAGTGATGATAAAGTCTATAGTGTAGTGTATGGTGCAGGCTTGTTCTGGGTGCAGTGCACTTACTGTCCTGATGCTGCAGAAATCCTCCTTCAGTGTTCAGAACTGACAGGCTGTGGCTCCTCAGGTTGTATTCTCCTGCAGACCTGTTTGGAGGGAATCGTGTGCAGGCAGAAACATGCGAGGGAGTCAGAATCAGGGTTCACCGTGTTTACTTCTTAACCTTCTCTCAGTTACAGTTCACAGTCTTTACACGGGCATAACTCTCACCTCCGGGTTCCTTTACTCTCTGCAGCCAGGTTGTTTCTCTCTATGACCCCTCACTCGTTCTTTGTCCTTTCCAGGCTTTTGACTCTCTCCTTCTCACTTGGTGTGTGTGACTCCAGAAAGTATGGCGGTGGCTCGGACCCCTGTGGGCCCTCCGGTTTGCCACTGAGCTGCCTGTCCTTCAGGTGGGAACCCTAACGTGTAGCTAGAGTCCCCCGTCGGTTGTCTGGGGATACTGGGTGAATCTACGGTCCCTTTCAGAGCCGACACTCTGCTGCTAGCCTAGCCTCAATAGTCCTCCTGGGTGAGGCTCTACCAGGTTCCTTCTAACCGTGTCTTTGGGTTCAATAGGAGGGCTACTCCGCCTGCAGTCTGCCGTCTCAGCCGTGGTTCTAGGACCCAGTGCTGCTGGTCCTCTCGTCCCTCACAGTCCTGGGGTGCTGGCTCCGGATGGGCTTTCTCTCTGTGGCTCACACTGGCTCTCCAGATTCTGCGCTCCTTCCACCCCACTCTTCCAGGACGTGTGCTTCTTTGTGTACTGCTCAGCCTACCTCGGCCTACGGCCCCTACTCTATATCTACCCTCTGTCACCTGACTTACTTGTTTGCCCAACCACTCTCTCTAAACCCACCACTCCTTGCCTGCCTAGAGTTCCAGGCTCCGGGTTGTGTGCTGCTCTCTACTGGTATGTGGTTTGTGTGGGCTGTGAGGGTGTTGGTGTGCAACTGTCGTTCCTACCTTCCTGGCTGCAGTTCCCTTTGTGGCCTCCTGGTCGCAGGGGCACCACAGAGGCTGTAGCATTAAAATAGCAAATCCCTGTTAATCAGGCCATCATTAGATCTGTGCTGACTGTAGAGAAAGGGAAAAGCAACAGGACAATGAAAATGTTTAATTCTTTTCAGACTCAAATATAGAAACAATATATGTTCAAATTGTAAAATATTTTGGTTGGAAAACACAAGCTAGAACCCCCAGCATATGACTACTAACTGACCTTGTCATGAGCCACCTTGGATTCTTTGTAGGACATACTAAATCTTCGGGATGGCACTGGGATTATTAATAACACAAGATACATTACACTTCTAGCAAATAACTCTATAGTCTCACAGCTCATAAATAATGTCATGGCACAGCCATTAGGTGATGAGATAATTGGCAGCTGGCTACTTCCTTAAAAGATAAATTAAAAATATTATTTAATTACTTAAATCAGTAATATGAATATCTGATAGTTAAGCTATAAAATTGAGTCCAATGTTACAAATGAACTGTCCACTCATTTACGGAGCTAACCAGGCCTTTCTTCTTTATGTGAAAATATATTACCCTGGCCCTGTGTTCAAATAACATGGCCAAAAGAGAGAGGATTCTTATTGCTTACCTCCTTCTTATGCCAAGCAACCAGGGAACTTGCCCCAGCAGTTTACAGATGCAGACAAAGACGATCTGGGACAACAATTCAGCCCTGGCATTTGAAAATACACAGACCCATGCCAACTCCATCCCTTCCCAGATTGTGGTCTCTAATTACTTATATTACCCTGCCTGCATGAAACCAAGATTTACTACCAGACCTTAATTTCAAATAAAACCACTATATAGAATTTAATAATACTATTGTAATATAACAGAACCTAATGTATAAGCAGCATATATATTAGTAATAACACCACCAAAACAACTGTACTAGGTCTGATATTACCACTATACAGTGACCATATAATGGTAATATCAGTTATACACCATTACACTGCAGACCATATGTTCATGAATGAATTCCGTAGTCATCCATTTCACCTTTTATTTTATATTTGTCCCAGACCACTATGACCACTTCTTTCCACCAATTGTCTATACAAAATGTAACACACAACATCTTCAGCATACTGCTTTTCCAGGACCTGCTTCACATTATCCCATTTCTACATAAACTATATAGTGCTACAACAGTCATTGCACATACAATGATAATGCCCCCTCTGTGCCTTATATAGTCATAGTTCTCACCTTTTGTGCCCCTCACCCCAATGTACCCCTACACAGTAAGGCTAGGGTCACACATGACTGTATTTTTTCTCATTAGAGAAAATTGATCCAATTATACTAATTACACTCTAATCAAACTCTGATCAGCCTCCGTGTAGGTCTGATTTATTTCCATGAATCAATGCATGGTCAAGTTCAATTTAAGGAGGCGAATGTGCATGCTCCAATTATTGAACAGACTCGTCCAATGAAAATATTGGACTTATGAACAGCCGCAAAGAATACATTGGTTCCAAGTACAATCCAATGTTTTGTCAGATCGCACTCAGACTGAAAATACGGTTTTGTAAATCTGTCATAGTAGTGTTCCCTTTGTACTTTCGTGTAGTAGTATCCCATGTGTGCGATCATAATTATCATCCTGAACTTCTTTATTATACAAACGTTCTCATGATTTCTTAATAATAATTACATTAATAATGCCTCCTGTGTACAGATGAGCGGACCCATGGATGTTCAAGTTCAGTGGGAATGTTTTAAAAAAGTTTACTTTGGAACTCTGAGCCCCATACAAGTCAATAGGGACCCAAACGTCTGTGCTGTAAAATGGTTGTAGTAGGGGCTAGGGGGCTAGGAAAGTAAGAAAAATTGGGGTAAAAGCAGGACAGTTATACGTACCATGTTTCCCAAAGAAAAGACAGCAGTCAGTCTGCTTTACTGGTCCACTGATTAAATAAAATACATATTCACTGATTCCCCCACCCACACTCTGAGCCAGAGTCTGTGATTGGTTGCAGTCAGACTGCTATGCACGCCCCCTTCTGTTTAAGCTAAATGAATATCCACATGTTTCCCGGCCCATCGTCTCTGTATGGCTCTGTGATTGGTTGCACTCAGTCAGCTGTATTCATGTAAAAATAGATAAATAATTAACAAAAAATGATGTGGGCTCCCGCCTATATTTGATAACAAGTGCAAGTAAAACAAAAAGCTACATGCTGCATGAGATAAAAGTTAATGGGGTTGATGTCAGCTGTGAATTGTCAGCTGACCTCAAGCCCAGAAGTTAGTAATGGATGGGCGTCTATCAGACACCTCCATTGCTAACCTGACAAGTGAATGGTTAAAAAACACAAACAGGGAAAAAATACTTTATTTGAATAAAGACTCCCCCAAATGCCCTCATTCACCAATTTATTATCAAAAATGGTCCCATGAAACCCTGACAATAATCAAATAGAGAATAAAAATTTCCCCACCTTCTTTCGGTCACCATTTTATTAAAGAAAAAAATCTTGATGTTCCGACAAAAATCCAATAGGTAATGTCCCCCGATGGCCATTGATTCCTACGGGATCTCATTCAGAACAAGGCTTCAGAGGTCACTGCCAGTCAGCGGCAGACCTAGACTTTCTCATGGGTGCTGATGTCAGTAGTCTTACATGACCAGACTATTCATGGGAAAATCTGGGTTTGACGCTGCCCTCCATAATTGTGAGACATGGCTAGAGTGATGAGATCATATATGATTAATGATGTCAACATCACTCTTGATGGGTATCACGGTTGTGGAGGGCAGCACTGCTCTTCAGTGAGAATGGTGATGATGTCATCAGTAGCCTTACATGACCTAACTGCTCTCACCAGGTATCGTGCCTAAAGAGGGCAGAGGCAAACATGAATTTTCCAATAAGCAGTGAGGTCATGTAAAGTTACTGACATCAGCGCCCTTGGGAGAATACTGGGCTGTATCTGACCTCTAGAGCCGTTTTCTGAGAACTTTCTCAGAGTAAGACTCCATAGGATTTGATGGATGTTGTGGTACATTATCCGGATTATTGTTGGGGCTGTGTGGAACCATTTTGTATAATAAATTGGTGAATGAGAGAGTGTGGGGAAGACTTTATTGAAATAAAGTATTTTTCCCGGTGTGGTTGTTTGTTTAATCATTCACTTGTCTGATAGACTTCTCTCCATTACTAATTGATGGGCTTGATATCAGCTGTCAATTCATAGCTGACAACTAGGCCATTAACTATTACCCCAGTTGCTAATCTAATACATGCGCAAATTCTGAGGTGTCAATGGGCTGCTATTTTTAGGCTGTGAAGGGCCAAATAACTATGGGCCTTCCCACCCTTATAATGCCAAGCTGTCTGCTTTACCTTGGCTGGTTATCAAAAATAGGCGGGTGCCTGCACTGTGTTTTTTAACTATTTACTTAAATAATTAAAAAAAAAAATGAGGAAGCCCCTCTATTTTTAACAACCAGTCAAGGTAAAGCAGAAAACTGGTAGCTGCAGCCCATAGCTGTCTGCTTTATCTACAACTTGTTATCAAAAATAGGTGGGAGCCCACATCATTTTTTTTTTTATTATTTTTATTATTTTTTCAAGTGGTGCGCTGTCCAATCACAGCCATGCCAATACTTGACATGGCAGTGATGGAGCTGAAAGTGAAGTGCTCACACCAGAAAAGCTTGGTGATTGGCTACAAAATTGGGTGAATGAAATCTGTTTTGATATTCCATATGAGTGTGTGATTTTTTTTTCTCTCCCAGCATCCATATGACATACGTATGTCATCTATATGCATGTGTGTTTTATTTCTCAGCAACTATTATTCTACAATTATTTACAGGACCCATTTACAGTGATCTATGCTACAGAATGGTAATGTATCTGTACTGAATGCACAACATATGGAGGGTTCTTGTGGCATCCATTTTTTTCTCTCAACCATAAACCTTCATTGGCAAGTCTCATCCAAAATACGTGGGTATATGTAGTATATTACAATTTTTTCCTTAGGCCGATTACAGCTGTGGAAAAAATTTGCAGATCAGCACTGACTCATTGAATAACATGTGTCCCAGTGCAATGCGATTTTTATCTCGCACTGCACACTTTCATGTTATATGCAAATGTGAGTGAACTGTATTGATAACAGGCCAATCTCAATATGTTTACATCAGTAAGAAATATGAATTGTCGAAGTATACATACATATATTTAATTCTTGTGTTTATGTATTTCATGTCTGATAATAATTACTTTGCATATAAAATTGTATAATTGTAGTCATATAATCTCTTCAAAAAACAAGTTTTCAATTATTTTATTAAAATGTTTTCTACATAGAAAAGCCCACTCTTGTTTTTATGTTATTTATTATTATTATGATTATTATTATCATTATTATTATTTATTTATATAGCGCCATTATATTCCATGGCGCTTTACATGCTAAAAGAGGCAGACTAGGACAAGTAACATAGTAACAATACAAATAACAATAAATGTGGACAATTCAGTCGTACAGATACAAGAGAAATCCTGTCCACGAGGGTTCACAGTCTACGAGGGACGAGTGGGGATACAGTGGGAGGGGGAAGTTTATGTATATATATTCTAGTCTTGTGAAGGTATTTACATATTATTTTGTGCTGTGAATTTAATTTCTGAAATAATATATAAGGTAACAGAATTCCACCCCACACTTTCCGCAGTAATTGTTTGGAATTATTTATAATAATGATGAAGTAACATTTCTGGTGACTTATACTTCCTGGTAGATAGTGCCTTCCATTTATTCTGGGTATTAACTTACTCTCCCAGTCCCAAAAGAGAATTCAGCCAAAAATCAAATAAATGCACATTTGGGAGGGAGGATGATAGTCTGCTAATTATTATTATTATTATTATTATTATTTATTTATATAGCGCCATTAGGTTCCATGGCGCTTTACATGAGGTTGAGGGAGACAAGAACAAGTACACTAAATCTAGGCGATCAGGACGTACAGGTACAGGAGTGGCATGGACCCTGTCCACGAGGGCTCACAGTCTATGAGGGGTGGGTTAGGATACAGTAGGATGGGGGAATGTCAGGTATGGGGTGTTCGCCTGGGTCTCATGGCAGGTTGTAGGCTTGACGGAACAAGTGAGTCTTCAGGTGACACTTGAAGCTACTCAGGGTAGGAGAGTGTCTGACGTGTTTGGGTAGGGAGTTCCAGAGTAAGGCAGATGCCCGGGAGAAGTCCTGGACTCGGTTGTGCGAAGAGGTGATGAGGGGGGAGCAGAGGAGGAGTTCTTGGGAGGAGCGGAGGTTGCGTGAGGGTAGGTATCGGGAGACCAGGTCGGAGATGTATGGTGGAGCCAGGTTGTGTATGGCTTTGTACGCCATGGTTAGTGTTTTGAATTGGGATCTCTTGGAGACGGGGAGCCAGTGAAGGGCTTGGCAGAGGGGGGAGACAGGGGAGTAGCGGGAGGACATATAGATGAGTCGGGCAGCGGAGTTGAGGATAGACTGGAGAGGTGTGAGGGAGTTAGCCGGGAGGCCATTGAGAAGGAGGTTGCAGTAGTCAAGGCGGGAGATGATAAGAGCATGGATGAGTGTTTTAGCGGTGTCGTGGGTGAGGAAGGAGCGGATCCGTGAGATGTTCTTGAGCTGGAGCCGGAGGGATGTGGTGAGGGCCTCGATGTGGGGTTTGAAGGATAGGGAGGAGTCAAGGATTACCCCGAGGCATTTGGCTTGGGGGACTGGGGAGAGGGGGCAGTCGTTGACGCAGATGGATAGGTTGGGAGGTGGGGTGGAATTTCTTGGGGGGAAGACTATGAATTCAGTTTTGTCCATGTTGAGTTTAAGGAAGCGAGCAGAGAAGAAGGATGAGATGGCGGAAAGGCATTGAGGGATTTTCGAGAGTAGGGAGGTGATGTCGGGGCCGGACAGGTAGATTTGGGTGTCGTCGGCGTAGAGGTGGTACTGGAGGCCATGGGACTCGATGAGTTGCCCTAGGCCGAGAGTGTAAATGGAGAAAAGTAGGGGTCCCAGGACCGAACCTTGGGGGACTCCGACAGAAAGGGGGTAGGGTGAGGAGGAGGTGTGGGAGTGGGAGACGCTGAAGGTCCGGTCCGCTAGGTATGAGGAGATCCAGGAGAAGGCAAGGTGGGTGATGCCAAGGGATTCCAGGATCCTGAGAAGAAGGGAGTGGTCAACCGTGTCGAAGGCGGCAGACAGGTCAAGGAGTAGCAGGATGGAGTAGTAGTGTTTGTTCTTGGCGGTCAGTAGGTCGTTGGTGACTTTGGTCAGGGCTGTTTCGGTGGAATGGAGGGGTCGGAAGCCGGACTGTAGGCGGTCGAAGTGGGAGCACGAGGAGAGGTGAGAGGACAGTTCGGAGTGGACGTGTTGTTCAAGTAGCTTAGAGGCGAATGGGAGAAGAGATATGGGGCGATAGTTAGAGACAGAGGTAGGGTCAAGTGAGGGTTTTTTTAGGATGGGCGTGATTAGGGCGTGTTTGAAGGCCGAGGGGAAGGTACCAGTGCTAAGTGAAAGGTTAAAGAGGTGGGTGAGGGCTGGGATGAAAATGGAGGTGTGGTTGGGAATGAGGTGGGATGGGAGCGGGTCGTGGGCGCTGGTGGTGAGGTGTGATTTTGACAGGAGGGAGGAGAGTTGGTCTTCAGTTATGGGGGGAAGTGGCTGATGGAGGAGGAGGGCAGTGTAGGTGGGAAGGGGAGGTGTGGGGATAGTGGACCGAAGCTGCTTCTGATCTTGTCGATCTTCTCCTTGAAGAAGGTCGCAAAGTCTTCAGCAGAGATGAGGGGAGAAGGGGGAGGAGCAGGTGGGCGAAGTAAGGAGTTGAAAGTTTTGAAGAGCTGCTTGGGGTTGCGGGACAGAGAGGTTATAAGGGATGAGAAGAACACTTGCTTGGCGGTAGCGAGTGCCGTCTTGAAGTCAGTGATGGATTGCTTGAATAGAGCAAAGTGCTCGGGGGTGTGAGACTTTTTCCATCTCCTCTCGGCGACTCTGGACGCCCGTCTCAGGTTTTTAGTGAGGGTGGTGTGCCAGGGTTGCCTGTTAATGCGTGGAGCATGGAGAGTGAGGGGGGCGGCTAGGTCGAGAGCGTTCGTTATGGTGGTGTTGTATAGGGTGGTGGCAATGTCAATGTCGTCAGCGCAGGGTAGGTCGGTGAGAGGGAGGAGTGATTCAGAGAATAAAGGAAGATCAAGATCTTTTAGGTTTCGGCGAGGGTGATCAAGTTTGCGGAGAGGGGGTAGTGTGGCAGGGGAGGAGAGGGCGGAGAAGGTCAAGAGATGGTGGTCGGACAGTGTGAGTACCGAGGTTGTGAGGTTAGAGAGGGAGCAAAGGCGGGTAAAGATGAGGTCAAGCGTGTGGCCTTGTTCGTGGGTGGGAGAGGAGGACCATTGGGAGACTTGATTGATAAGACTTATATTAATTGTTAACACTGGAGCTAGCGTGTGGGTGACCACTATCTCTATGGTCGTTGATGTTTTGCTCCTGGAAGCCTTGGCAAAGTACCGTGTTTAGCTTCACCCGTCGTGAACTTTGTTAATGTTAATAATGTTATAAGGCTCAGCGCTACATCTATCTATAAGGATAGGCACTACAACTTGTTTGGTGCAACCCTTCCACACTTAAAGAGGTTATCTCATCCTAAGTCAGTAAAATTTAAATTGCTTGGAAAAAAAAACAACTTTGCAATTTACTTTTTATTAAGAATCCTGTCTGTTCAGAGAAACAGCAGATCTTTTGATTTTATACTTGTATGCTAATTGCCAATTGCCGGGGTTCCCAGCCACCTCTGCAGTATATGATCTAGTCTCTAAGGTAAGGAGTGCAGCACTTACAAGCTTTTTATTACAGAGCTCCTATGCAACACTTTGTAGCTGGTGAGATCACTAGATCCAGACAGGTTCAGTGCCCCTGTGCAGGGGGCTGTCAGGTGCAGAGGTCAGGAGCCAGTGATGGGGGGGGGGGGAGCAGAGAGTGGGTGTGGTGAGCAGATGGCAGGGGGTGAGTGGAGGTCAGAGGTGGTGAGCGGAGGTCGGGGGAGCAGAGGTTAGGGGAGTGAGCACAGGTCATGAGGTGGGTGGAGGTCTGAGGGGTGAGCAGAGGTCAGGGTGGTGAGTATAAGTCAGGGGAAGGGGAAGGTCAGTGGGTGGGAAAAGTGGAGGGGGAGCAGAGGTCAGTGGGGGGAGCAGAAGTCATTGGGGAAGTGAAGGTCAGTGGGGTGAGCGGAGGTTAGCAGCAGAGGGAGCTCACACACTGAGGCAGCAGAAGCAGGGGGGTAATCAGAGGGCAGGGGGTGAGCAAAGGGAAGGGGGTTAGTAGAGGGTGGGGGGTGAGCACAGGGCAGGAGGGGGTGAGCAGAGGGGTTAAGCAGAGGGCACGGTGGTGAGCAGAGGACAGGGGGTGATCACAGGGGTTTGAATAGAGGGCAGCAGCAGGGGGCCTCACACAAGGGGCTGAGGCAGCAGAAGCAGGGTGGTGGATGATCGCAGGGAAGGGGGGCTGGGATCAGAAGGCAGGGGATGAGATCACAGGGCAGGGGGGAGCAGAGGTCAGGGGGAGTGATCAGAGGGTAGGGGAGAGAGATCACAAGGCAGGGGATGGAGCGGAGGGCAGCACAGGGCAGCACGGTGATCATAGAAGGGGAGGGGTAAGGAATGGAGGGCAGCGGGTGTAGCGGAGGGCAACGCAGAGATCACCAGAGGGCAGAGGGAGAGATCACAGGGCAGGGGGAAGGAGAGTGGTGGGCAGGGGAGAGGTTACAGGGCAGTGGGAAGGAGCAGAGGGCAGCGAGGTCAGTGGAGGGCAGCAGGGTGATTACCAGGGGGCAGCAGGGTGATCACCGGAGGCAGGGGGAGAGATCACAGGGCAGGGGGAAGGAGCAGAGGGCAGCATGGTGATCGGCAGTGGCAGCAGCAGCAGTCGATGGATATCAGGGAGTCTCTCTCTTCAGTCTCCACAGACAGAATGAGGTTGAGGAGGGAGGGCACTCACCAGTGACAGTGCCCCTTCACATCTGATTGGAGAGATAGCATCACATGGACGCTAGCTCCAATCTGATCTGAGGGGAAAGTGACAAAGAGGTCACCTAGCTCCAGCCAATGGCTGGTACAATTGCTATACCGGCCATGGCTGGATCACAATGTTTCACCAAATTCCATTGGAGAAACATTACAATAGCTGCAATTGGCTGTTGGAGATTCAACAGCTAATCGCAGTGATCGTAGGCGCGGGGTGGCACCCCCAAAGTCATGTAGGGGTCCCATCCTACCTGTAGCTCCAGTGTCTTTTTGCCCACCCTGGTCACCGGAGCTACAGGACCACAATCCACCAAGATTTTGTGGGAAGTCACAGGTCAGGAAGTCACCGAAATCTATGACATCTCACAATGTCAAAGGTCAGGAAGGGGATAAGATTCAAGTAGGCATCTTTTCTGCTGCTGAAAGAAGCACTCTCATCAGGATTGTTATCCTCTAAATATATTACAGTAATGATATTATATAGCACTTGTAGGGATTCATTGTCTTTTAGCAGCAGGTAGCGTTCACAACAGCACATGGTTCCATGGTCAAACAGGGAAATTTATCAAAACTGCATAAACTTCTGGCAAAAATGGCAAACAAACAGCCTTTCTCTGGCATCAAGGAATAAAAATAAACTGATCATATGCATGCATATGTAGGCTCACCTGTAAAGATAATTGTCCAGCTGTGACTTCAGGATAAGAAGTGTTTGGGTTTCTCTCCACTATTGTTCATGCTCCACACCAAAGACAAGTGTACTCCATATTTGCTGATTTCTTCTCCAGCACCCAGATCGGTCAGACTCAGGACCAACTGTCTTACACTAAACTGACTTTTCTCCTTTGGTCAGCATAAGACCCTTCATCTTCAGCCACCACTGTCCCTGAGACTTCATTTAGACCCACTCTCTGTCTTGGCTGCCATGTGCAGCCATTTCCCAGGAGAAAAAATCCTTCTCTGACTATGCCCCTTTCAGATAAACACAACTACCCGTGTTTCCCCAAAAATAAGACAGCATCTTATATTAATTTTTGCTCTGAAAGATGTGCCATGTCTTATTTTCGGGGGTGTCTTACTTGTCCATGACCAAGAATTCACATTTATTGCTAAACAAAAAAAGGACCTTTTATGATCCCCTTGCAGCCCCAATAAAGAAACCGCATCATCCGCAAATATGGTATCAGGGACACACACAGAGGCACATAAACACAGGGGCACACACACAGAGCCACACACAAACACACAGGGGCACACATAAACACACAGGGGCACACAAACACACAGGGACACACACAGGGGCGCATGCACACAGACAGGGACACTTCTCACTGGCCCCTGCTGCAATCCGGCGACGCTCTGAGCTGCCCGCTGCTGTCCTGGTGCCCGCTGCTGTCTCGGTGCTCACCGCTGCAAGGAGGACGGGTCCACTCTCATTCACTTGTAACAGGTGCTGTAGGTGTACGGTGCCACTCTCCCAACCAATCACAGGCCAGGAGCCGCCCGGGCAGCCAATCACAGGCCAGAAGCTGACGTCATGCAGAGACTGGCCTGTGTTTGGCCGCTGGTCAGTTCCTGGCCTGTGATTGGCCAGTACAGTGGCTGGGGGCTTGAAAAATAGAGTGGAGCCGGTCTACATGCATCTGCAGCACCGCTCACAGCGACAGGCACCAGGAGGACACAAGCAGGGGCGGGCTTGAGGCGGTGACGGGCTGGAGGAGTCGCAGCTGTATGCCCCAATCTTCAGATTGGTGGCATGCTGATTATGATAAAATATAGACATGCCTTATTTTCGGGGGGTGCCTTATATTTGCAGGCACATTAAACCCCCTGGTATGCCTTACTTTCAGGGGGTGTTCTATTTTCGGGGAAACAGGTACTTTCTCACTAACTCTCTTTATCTGTTGGCCCTTAAAAAGACCTGGATCCTGAACTCAGACACGGTTCCCCTTGCTGCTATTTTTCACGGCAGCTTACATTCCCTGAGACCTGGGAACATGCATGGTGGTGGAGTTGGCTTACTCCTGTCCCCACAATGTACTTTCCAGGTCATCCCCCCAGCTACATCACTCTCATTCCCTTCTTTTGAGGTCCACAACACTAGGCTCTTCCACCCCTCCCGCTCAGAGTAGTAGTGGGTCACCCACCCAGTTCCTCCACCATTTCTATGCATGGCTGCCACACTTTATGTTCTCAGAATTACCAACACTTATTCTGGGAGACTTTAACATCCCCATAAACAGCCCCATCTCCCCATCTGCATCCAAGCTCCTATTTCTAACCACTTCCCTTGACCTCTCAGAGCTCTCAACATCTGGGACACACAATGTTAGTAACAACCTTGACCTGATCTTTGTCCAGCTCTGTTCAACCTCCTTCTTTGATAACTCGCCTCTTCCTCTCTCTAATCACAACATTCTCTCCTTTACGCTCACAAATCCTCACCATCCCAGCACACTCCTACCTATCACACAATCAGAAATCTACAGGCCATTAACCCTCATACACGCACAGACTCTCTTATCTCATCACTGTCCCCAATCTCCTCCTTCTCCTGTCCGAATCTGGAGATGAATCACTACAGTGACACTCTCAGATGTATCACAATGACACTCTCAGAAGTATCCTGGACCAAGTAGCGCCCCTCACCCTCAGAACCTCCAAACACAGAGTTAAATAGCACGGGCTCACATCACAAACTCGATTCCTCCAGTGATACTCTAGGAGTGCTGAACGTCTATAGAGGAAAACCCGCACACCAGAAAACTTTATTTATGCAGAGAACTTACAACTCTGCCCTCCACCTCGACAAACAGACCTACTTCACCACCCTGGTCTCCTCACTATCCAACAACCCAAAGAACATTCTTTGACACCTTTCATTCTCTCCTCAGTCCTAAAGTGCAGGCCCCTATCACTGACCTCTGTGCTGATGATCTGGCTTAATACTTCATTAAGAAAATAGAAAACATCCATCAGGAAATCATCTCCCAACTTCAAATCGCTGTTACCCCTACCTCTCCCCACATTTAATCTGGCTCACTCTCCACATTCAACCCAGTCACAGAAGAAGAAGTCTCCAGGCTCCTCCTTCGCCTTGTCCCACCACATTACCGCTGACCCCATACCCTCACACCTACTCCAGTCTCTTTCTCTGGTGGTCACCACTCACCTAACCAAAATCTTCAATCTCTCCCTCTCTTCTGGCATCTTCCCCTCCTCCTTCAAACACTCTATCATTATTCCATTATTAAAGAAAACTTCTCTCGACCCATCCTGCACAAACAACTACAGACCAGTCTCCAGTCTCCACTTCATCTCCAAAGTCCTAGAGCGCCTGGTCTACACCCACCTCACCCGTTACCTCTCACTCTCTTCTAGACCCATTACAGTCTGGTTTCCGCCCCCTAAATTCTACAGAAACTGCCTTCACCAAAGTCACCAATGGCCTTCTGACAGGAAAACGTTATGGTGACCACTCTCTGCTTATTTTTCTTGATCTCTCTGCAGCCTACTCTCCATGCTGCAGTCCATCGGCATCAAGGACACGGCTCTCTCTTGGTTCTCTTCCTATCTTTCTGACTGCTCTTTCAGTGCATCATTTGCTCGCTTCACTTCCTCCTCTCTTCCTCTCACTACTGGGGTCCCTCAGGGTTCAGTCCTTGGACCTCTTCTCTTCTCTCTCTACACGGCCCCAATTGGACAGACCATCAGCAGATTTGGCTGTCAGTACCATCTTTATGCTGATGACACACAACTATACACTTCTTCCCCTGAACTTAGTCCAGCTCTAATAAAGAACACCAATGACTGTCTAACCACAGTTTCCAATATCATGTCCGCTCTCTATCTGAAACTCAACCTCTCCATTCTGAACTTCTTCTGCTCCCGCCCTCCACTATACTCCCTAAATCTGACATCTCTCTCCTCTCTCAGTGTGCAGAACCATGATAACGCCTAAGTAGCAGGCTCGCCGTCTGGGTGTTATGTTTGACTCTGATCTTTTCTTCACCCAATATATACAATCTCTCACCCGCTCTTGCCACTTGCACCTGAAGAACATCTCTAGAGTCCGCCCCTTTCTCACCTTGGAAACTACAAAAACCCCCACTGTGGTCCTGATTCACTCCTGCCTTGACTATTAAAATCTTCTTTTAATTGGCTTCCCCTGTACTAAACTCTCCACTCTCCCTCTCCAGCCCATCCTTAATGCAGCAACCAGGATCACCTATCTAGCTAATCGTTACTCAGATGCTTCCCTCTCTGCCAGTCATTGCACTGGTTGCCTATGCACTATAGGATCCAATTCAAACTGCTTTTTCTCACCTCTCTACCCTCATTTCTGTCTATAACCTCACCCGTACTCTTTGCTCTGGAAGTGGCTTTAGACTCACTTCTGCATTAATCTGAGTCTCCCACTCCCGGCTCCAAGACTTCTCCCGAGCTGCCCCAATTCTCTGGAATGCTCTACCCAAGAAATTAGGTCTATCCACAACTTACATAGTTTCATGCGATCCCTAAAAACACAACTTTTTAGGGCAGCCTATCATGATGCCTAGTTAAGTCACTTAGACATAACCTATCCGCTCCACCAGTCTCAAATGCATCACAAATAATGGTTGGTGCCACTTATGCTGCTCCTCTCTGTTCCCCATCTCCTCAAGTTGACTATACCATCATTGTAACTAAGCACCTGTACTTTGTGTCACCCCCACCTCATTGTTAGATTGTAAGCTCTTATGAGCAGGGCTGTCATTATTTTGCTTTAATTATTGTGTTATGCTTTGTATTGTATTTTGTATTGTATTGATTGTTTTTTGTATTGTATTGTATTGTATTTTCTGATAACTGTTGCTTATGATTGTTTGAATATGAACCTCTGAATTGAATTGTGAAGCACTGCAGAATATGTTGACGCTATATAAAGATTATTATTATTATTATATACAAAACATTTCAGATGCATTTCCAATCAACACATGCAGATCAATGATTTAACCCTCACCCTCCTCCGCTATGCTACATAACAGCAGAGATAGGAGTTAACCCTTACCACACTGGCTTCACTACATAACAGCAGATTTAATAATAATAATAATAATAAAATAATAATAATCTTTATTTATATAGCGCCAACATAATCCACAGCGCTTCACAATTCAAGGTTCATGTTTAAACAATCATAAGAAACAGTTATTAGAAAATACAAAACAATAAAATACAAAACAAAAAAACAATACAATATAATACAAAGCACAATACAATACAATAATTAGAGCAAAATAATGACAGCCCTGCTCATAAGAGCTTACAATCTAACAATGAGGTGGGGTTGACACAAAGTACAGGTGCTTATTTACAATGATGGTATAGTCAACTTGAGGAGATAGGGAACAGTTAGGAGCAGTATAAGTGCCACCAACCATTATTTGTGGTCCACTTGAGACTGGTGGAGCGGATAGGTTATGTCTAGATGACTTTAACTAGGGATCATTATAGGTCGCCCTAAAAAGATGTGTTGTTAGGGATCGCCTGAAACTATATAAGTTGTGGATACACCTAATTTCTTCAGGTAGAGGTTTCCAGAGAATTGGGGCAGCTCGGGAGAAGTCTTGGAGCCGGGAGTGGGAGGTTTGGATTAATACAGAAGTGAGTCTGAAGTCACTTCCAGAGCAAAGAGAACAGGTGGGTTGATAGACAAAGATGAGGGAGGAGATGTAGGGAGGTGATGCACTGTGAATGGCTTTGTGGGTGAGTGAATTGGATCTTATAGTGTGTAGGCAGCCAGTGCAATGACTGGCATAGAGCAGAAGCATCCAATTAACGGTTAGCTACATAGGTGATCCTGGCTGCTGCATTAAGGATGGACTGCAGAGGGGAGAGTCTAGTGCGGGGGTGGCCAATTAAAAGAGAATTACAATAGTCAAGGCGGAGTTGAATCAGGGCCACAGTGAGGGTTTTTGTGGTTTCCAACTTGAGAAAGGGGCGAATTCTAGAGTTGTTCTTCAGGTGCAAGCGGCAAGAGCGGGCGAGAGATTGTATATGTGGGGTGAAGGAAAGATCAGAGTCAAACATGACACCCAGACTGCGAGCCTGCTGACTAGGCGTTATTGTGGTGCCGCACACTGAGAGAGAGATGTCATATTTAGGAAGGTTAGTGGAGGGCAGGAGCAGAAGATTTAGGATTTATCCCTTACCATACTGACTTCACTACACACAGTATACTTACAATTGCTCATTTAACTTTCTAACCAGTTAATTTATCTTTTTCATTAGGTCTATGACATATGTGACTAAAAACAGGCTAGCTGAATCATTTTAAGTTCTATGTAGAAAAAGGAAGTCTCTTTCCCTTGCATGAGTTATCAATGGAAAAGTCAATGGAAGGGGGAGTGGAGCACCTGTGTCAATAGTTGAAGAGGAGATAAAGGGTTACTGTTTAGGAGCTCTGAGGACACAGATAGGGAGAATAGTTAATGGGTCAACAGTCTATTTATTTACCATAACACTTTACACAATTAATTTTGTCTTCCTCAGTGGATTTACATTTAATGGTTAAAATGGACACATTAAATAGTTTGAAGCAATCACTGATCTCAGTGAGACCAGTCCTAGAAATACACTGTGAGCAGCCGGCTAAAGTGCTCAACACAGTGAATTACTAGGTGCATTGCCCCCTGGGAATTACAAATATGCAAATAAAGTATGTGGAGCCAGATTTGCACATTAAATAGTTTAACATACCAATCAGAAGCTAACAATTAATGATGTCACTCCATTAACTCTGTCCATCCCATGCTAACCAGAGGTATGGAGGCGTTTACTGGAAAAACATTAAGACATAACATGAACAATAAATTTAAATCATATCACATATTAACCATCAGGGGCGGACTGGCCCAGGTGGCAGGGGGGCAAGTGCCCCCCAGGATGGTGGTTTTGCCCTAATTTAGGGCTGCCCCTATAATGAAATGGGCCGGCCGCTGTCGGCTTGCGGCCGCAGCTGCCAGCAGTCCACCCTTCCCGCTCGTCACCCGGCCGGACCTGATAGCACCCCGCCCCCACCCGCTCCTCACCTGGCCAGACCTGATAGCACCCAACCCCACCCCCCTGCTCTTCAACCGCCACCTCAGGGCTGACAGGGTCGTGTTGCCACCCGGGTTTAGTTCTCTAGCAAGCCACTGTTAACCATACAGGATGCCTGTCTAGAATTTACTATAAAAATTATTCATGTGTTTCCCATGCAACATTTACTTTAAAATACCTTATAAAACCACCAAAATGGTTCAATCTTCCGGGCTCAATGTTCCTAATCTAAAAATCCAATAAATCTCATTTGTTATCAAAGTATTGAACCGGTTACTGACGGTATCAGGGATCTGGTAAATAATAATGAGTTTCAATTCTTTTGGATCCTTCAAATGCACAACACCAAAGTGTGTTGATACACTCTGTAATGGATAAAAAGAAACGTATACAGGGGGTTTTAATGAGTGGAGTGTTATTACAACTTTTAGTCCCAACGTAATGTACAGAGTCTTTTAAAACAAACATTGGCTCATCCTAGAAGGGGACCTGGTCCTCTCTAAGTATATACCAAAAAGACCCCACATAATTTTTATAAAAGATCATAGTTTGCGTAGTTGGGTGTCCCCAAGAAATACCTTACTGAGAGTAGAAGCAGAAAAAGAAACCTTAGAGGAAAACCGAACCTCGAAGGGCTGTTTTGCATACAACACTCCAGGTTGTTTATATTGTAAAAGAATGGTGGACGGGGCTACATGCTTTCATTTGCAGATGACTGGGGAAGTATTTAATATAGGTTGTAATGTGAATTGCCAATCGAGTTATGTAGTTTACTTACTCTGGTGTTCCAGTGGATTCCAATACGTAGGCAGAACGATCCAAAAAATGCATGCAAAACTTAATAAGCATGGTTCTAATATATGAAATGTTTATCCGTTACATGGTTTATCAAAACACTTTGGTGCTGTACATTTGAAGGATTCAAAAGAATTGAAACTCATTATTATTGACCAGATCCCTGATACTGTGAGTAACCGTTTCAATACTTTGATAAAAAAAAAGAGAGTTATTGGATTTTTAGATTAGGAACATTGAACCAATTATGATTGATAACGTTTGCAAATGAGTCTTCTTCATCTATAGTCCTGCTCCTTTCTCATGTTCTCTTCATTGATTTTATTATTGTATATTTTCTTGTGTTTTTGTATGCTATTGTTCCTGTATTAATTTTATAATTCATTTTATACTTGATGTTTGATATACATGCACTTTATATATGGGGTATGAGCGATATCTTCATTTTTAATAGGAATGAGTTTCTTAAATGGAAAGGATTAATAGGATGAATATACTGTAACATTAATCCTTAATCATTTTTATCTTTTGGATGGTTTTATAAGGTATTTTAGAGTAAATGTTATATGGGAAAAAGGTGAATAATTTTTAGAGTAAATTGTAGACAGGTATCCTGTATGGTTAATATGTGATGTGATTTTAATTTATTGTTCCTGTTATGTCTTAATGTTTTTCTACTAAACACTTCCATACCTCTGGTTAGCATGGGATGGACGGAGTTAATGGAGTTACATCATTAATTGTTAGCTTCTGATGGTATGTTAAACTATTCAATGTGTCCATTTTCACCATTGAATGTAAATCCACCTGATGAAGACATTTTGTTGTGGAAATGCGTTGTGGTAATAAATAGACGTGTTGACCCATTAAATATTCTCCCTATCTGTGTCCTCAGTTCTCCTAAACAGTAACCCTTATCTCCTCAATTTATGCTATCACCCATTTGGGTGCAGTGTTACTGGATATGCGGGGAGGCACCGATAAACTTCTAATAGAGCAGCCCTGGAACTAGATGACCTGCGGTGACGTCAGACCCCATGACTGGTGACACGCGAGTCACATGACCACAACCCCACCTGACCGGAGTGAACCAGGAAGCCAGTGAGAGCGGGTCCAGTGTTGTCAGTACCCGGAGGCTCCCAGGGAGACATGCTTTACTGAGGTTGTGTGGAGGCGCACAACCTCTACAGGTGAGAAACAATCCCCTCGTTCACCTCCTAATTGCCCCCATTAGACCACCAGGTTCTCCCCAATGGGAGATCTTTTATAATCTTTTGTTTTGCAGGAGTTGAAGAGGGGATGAATCAAGCAGGGAAAAATTACTTCTTGTTTCTACATAGAGCAAAGAAAAGAGAAATGAGTAGAAATAACTGGATAGAACGGCTAAACAACAATTCTAACTACTCAGTGCATATATTATATAATTTATTAAGGGTTTAAGAAGATCTTAACATCACCATATCCAATCTATCTCATACATGAAAATCACTCAAGTATGTTGCCATCATTATTTCATGATACTTTGGTTACTTCCTCACACCCTATATTGCTGTACCTGTGAAGAAGGAATCCTTATGGTTTGATGCCATTATGAGATCCTCAAGTGGGCACTGCGGCCCAATTGGCCTCACAGCAGCTGCATAGTCTGTCACTGAGGTACCTAATGGTAATCCTTTGGTGCCAAGTAAAACATGCAGACTTAAATATGGGACACAATGAGTTCTTTCTTGCATATTTACATTACATAAGAACATAGAAGTTACTTCCCAGTGACAGATGACCCAGATGTGTAATTTTTTAATGTGCTTGTACTTCACTTTTAATTCTGTAAGTATAACATCTCATAATTTAATTTTCAATTTGTGAATGAATTACAGATAATGATCATATACTGAATGAAGTGTTATAATAGCTTGATTTTTCTTTCATGCTCTTTCCATCATTGTGCTCAAGCTCTTTATTCTTAAATTGATTATTTTGGAGCACTCCATTCTTATTGTCTAATCTAGGCATTAGTTATGACGGAAGTGCTGGACTATTCTCTGGTACATTCTATTCTTGCTTATCTGGTAAAGATCAAGGCAACGTGTGGGTTTTCCTGGCATATGGGAACCCTCACTGCCGTCTCAGGGCATTCTAGGTACTGCCAAGGCAACAAACTACACTGCCAACATTTCATTTAATCATCTTTTTCATAAGATATTTTGGGTTCAGAAATGTAAAAAAAAATAATTATATTAGCTGATCTGTACAGAACTACAATTACCAGTAAACTGAAATGCATAATATGGCATATGCCAAGAACTGATGTAGAAGTCTTGAATAAATCTTATTTATTTGTACAGAACCAACATATAATACGTACATTTACAGAGACTGTCAACATCAATATCAACGCATGTCTACCTCATATATATATATACACAGGGCACAATTTCATAGGATGTCAGTTATCCTTTCTGTATTTTTTTTGTAGTGTAAGATCAGATGAGAGAAACCTTAGGGATCCCAAGCTAACACGGGGAGAACATAAGATTGCCTTTGGTCATATTTGAACCCAAGGCTCAAGTGCATCAAAGCAATAGTGGAAACCATTGATCCGAGGTTTCATTATTTAAGTATTATGAGAACTTTCATACATTTATGGTTATTAGATTTTAGAAAAATGAAGCTTTATTCCTTTACAATAATACACCATGACTTTCTAACATACAGTATTTTATTCTGTGCTTCACATATCGAGAATTAAGCTTCTACCTGCATTTCAACATATGCCATGGCTTGCAAGGGGTTAAGTTTCTCCATTCCTTGTGAAGAATAGCAAACCAGTGTAAGGTGACTTATTGGCCATGCAAACCTCCTCTGGAAATTTAAATATGCAAATAACCTCCTGCACATGTTTGTAATTTCATTTTTGATTGTTCCACTGCTCTCTGATGGAGAACTTCATGAACTATGAGGAAGGTACTGTGTAGTGTAATAAATTTGGCTTTTAAGGATGCAGTATAAAGATATTTAACCTAGGCATTACTTCCCTTATTTTCTGGCACGATGGCAACGTATAAACATATGATATGTATTATTTAATAGGCTATACAAATAACGGCACTCTCTTCGTTGCATTGTTAGTACTTAATTATGATACTTATCCATCTTTGTGACTTAATATTTATTTAATGCTATTATCTGAGACTCCTGGTTTGGCTTTTAACCCCTTCATGACCGGGAATTTTTTGTTTTTCATTTTCGTTTCTTGCTCCCCTGCTTCCAAGAGCCATAACGTTTTTATTTTTCCGTCAATATAGACATATGACAAGCTTGTTTTTTGTGGGACGAGTTGTACTTTTAGATGCAATCATTTATTTTACCATATAGCGTACAGGAAAATTGCAAAAAAATTCTAAATGCAGTGAAATTGCAAAAAAAGTGCAATGACACATATTTTTTTGGTATTTTAGTCGTCATGTTCACTATATGGTAAAACTGATGTGACAAGGTGATGCCTTGGGTCGGTACGTGTTCATAGACACCCAACATGTATACCTTTATTGGTATCTAGGTGGTGAAAAAAATTCAGAAGTTTGAAAAAAAAAAAAAACTGATTTTTGCGCCATGTTCTGCGACCCGTAGTGTTCTCATTTTTCGGGATCTGGGGCTGTGTGGCAGCTTATTTTTTGCGTCTTGAGCTAACGTTTCTAATGAACTCATTTTTGGGGGGATCCGCAGTTTTGATCCCCTGTTATTGCATTTTATAGCAATGTTGCGGCGACCAATAAAACAGAATTTTGGCGTTTGGATCATTTTTTCCATTACAGAGTTTACGGCTCTCATTAACGGATTTAATAGGATGATAGATCGGGCGATTCTGAGCGTGGCGATACCAAACATGTGGGGGAAAAGGGGGTGATTTGAACTTTTAAATATTTTTTTTTTTACAGGTTTTTAAAAACTTAATTTTTTCATTGAATTCTTATTTTTACACTGCCTCTTTAAGAGGCACCTTGTTGCACAGTCCGATCGCTTCTGGGAGATACAGAAGAGCTGCAGCTCATCTGTATCTCCCAGAATCGCGGACCTGTTGTGGTTGGCAGCGCTGCCAACCACAACAGGAAACTGTGCTCTGACAGCATCCGAGGTCTAGCCAGGACCTCGGGCTGTCACGTGAGGCCAGAGATCCCGCGATACTATCCGGAACAGGTGGGGAACAGCGCGTTCCCCGCCGCGGCCGCCTTGGATCCCGCTGTCCAGTGATCGACAGCGGGATCCAAGGGGTTAACAGCGCCGGTCGGATCCCGGATCTGATCGGGGCTGTTAGCCCGACATCTCAGCTGATCACATCAGCTGAGATGTCGGCTGTTTGATGTGAGCTCCGTTTTATAGGTGACATAAGTGATGTAGTGGTAGACTACAGCAGTCAATCCAACAGTATAAAACGGCGCTCGGCTGGTAAGTCGATGTAAACCTACTTCTTTGCTCATTGCATGCACTTTCTCCCCCCGACACATCACTGTACAAATATAAGGTTTTGTTATGACGTATAATGCTACAATTCTATTAGTTATGCTAAACCTCCTGACTTGTTCCCTTTAAGATAGTTGGCTAACATGTTATCATCTATAAAATTACACATAAAATACTCCATATGATGTGCTGTCAGGCAATAAACTATGCTGTTCTGTATGTGCAATTCTTTATACTTATGATTGGAAATGCCAATGTATTAGTACTGAAGTCTTCTGATAGAGTACATCCCCGTATATATAATTATTTCATACCTAAATATAATTTCATTGCTGACCTGCTGATACTGTTTAGTGAATGACTCCTTTGAAGCGAGATAGCCTATTAAATACATTAATCAAATAATTAACATTTTGTCATCCTGTCAACCATGAAATATTGACCAGGTCTCTTCAAATGTTACGTGTTGCATTCCCCCTTCTCCCTCTTTATCACTGCTGCAATGGCAAAAGTTCAGGAGACAATTTCATCAGATGATAGTCACTGCTATATTCCACATGTGCTTGTCTGTTATGTTAACCTACAAACTACTGGACTTTAAAGCTTTCAATCTCCTGTTTAATCATAAAAAGGCTTGAAGCAATTATAATGTAATAGAAGCATTTATAAAGATGGTGCTTATTAATACATGAAAGGCTAGAAAAGCAAAATATGCACAAAGGGTTTATTTCATTACCTTAAATAACACCATGAACTTGTATTATACTAGGTTTCAGTGTAATATACCATAAGTACCATTGTTTCCATAAATGATGTGAAAATTGTTTAGTGTCACTCCAGGTGTTGTTCTATGAGCTTAGTCTTTTATACGTTGAGAGTTTTTGTGCAAATCTTTCATTAAAGTGCTAATGCATAAAAAGAATTGGCCAGTTTGCACCAACTGTAATAAATAAATAAAACCCTGTGTGGTGGTTATTTGTCCTTCCTCATTCTCAGGTCCCCTACCAGAGGCATGGGAGTTTGAGGGTTCTGCGCCGGATCTTAGCTGTTCCCAGCACTGCACTTTTCTGGACAGAGAGTTCACATGTAGCTCCTGGAATCTGTTGCAGCCATTTCTCCATCTTAGTGGTCACTGCTCCAAGTGTTCCTATCACCACTGGAATCACTGTTGCCTTTACCTTCCACATTTTCTCCCATTTTTCTTTGAGACCCTTTTATTTCTTCTTGTTTAGGGATGAGCGAGTCTACTCGTTGCTATTCGTTACTCGCCGAATAGAAGGGTACTCGGGCTACTCATTACTCTGCGAGTTTCCTAGCAATTACTCGCACAGTAACGAGTCCAATGTAAATCAAGGGAAATGCAATTCCTCTGCTGCTGGACCCTATAAAGAGGTCTGGCAGCAGAGGAGAAAGCTGCAATTTCCTAATTCATTGTTTAGAAGTCGGCAGTAAAAAGCCGTAAGCTGTAAATTCTAACCGGATTCTCCCGGATTGCCCGGTCCGGTGCAATCCGGTACCATAGAGTCCCATGTTACGGGCGCCGGATTGCCCCGGATTGGGGCAATCTGGTTTTGACTGATTTTTAGCATTGTACCCTAAACCGGATTCTCCCGGATTGCACCAGTTCGGAGCAATCCGGCGCCCCATAACATGGGACTCTATGGTACCGGATTGCTCCGGACTGGGGCAATCCGGGAGAATCTGGTTTGAATTTACAGCTTACGGCTTTTTACTGCCGACTTCTAAACAATGAATTTGGGAATTGCAGGTTTTTCCTCTGCTGCCAGACCACTTTATAGGGTCCAGCAGCAGAGGAATTAATCGCAATACTCTCTTCACCATTGACTTAAATAGGACTCGCTATACTTGTAACGAGTACCGAGTATCGGGACCTACTCAATATGAGTCTAGGGAGTCCGAATATTTCATTACTCGCCCATAACTATCCATGTTCCTTCATTCTGATATTACTGTCACTTGCCACAGCCACATCCATTATCATTGCCACTGCCACATCCATTATCATTGCTGTGGTCTGAGCCATATATATATATATATATATATATATATATATATATATATATATATATATATATATATGTATAAATGAATATATATACATATATACAGTATATACAGTACATGTATTTAAATATATGTATATATGTATAATTGTATATTTAGTATATAAATATATATATGGATCAGACTGTATATATATATATATATATATATATATATATATATACTGTACAGTATATACATGTATATATTGTATATATGCTGTATATATATATACTAGCTGTGAGCCCGATGCAAATGCATCGGGATTCAAGAACGTGCATAAATTTGCTTATAATAGTTATAGCTGGTCTGAGTACTTTTTGGGGGGGTGTGAGTATTTTTTGGGGGTGTGTGAGGACTTTTTGGGGGGGTGTTGAATACTTTTTGGGGGGTGTTGAATACTTTTTGGGGGGTGTTCAATACTTTTTGGGGGGTGTTGAATACTGTTTGGGGGGGTATTAGATTAATTTTTTTAATTTAATTAGTTAATGTAATTAATATATTAATTTTATATATTATTTTTTTTGTTGTTTTTTATTATTATGTTTTATTTTATTGTGTATTATTTATATTATTTTTTTTTTTTTTTTTTTTAGTATTTTTATTATTATTAAAGTTAAAAAACCGCACTTGCTGCACCTGCCGCAAGTCCCCCTATACTTTCTATGGGGATTACCGCAACCGCGCCGCAACCGTTACACTTGCGGCACGGTTGCGGTAATCACCATAGAAAGTATAGGGGTACTTGCGGCAGGTGCGGCAGCTGAGGTGGCGACTCGCAATGGCCTCGTGGCCATTGCTCGCGCTATCTCAGCGGTAAATCGCTAAGTTTGTGGCCGAGCTTCTGGTTCTATTTTCGGCCAGCGACTCGCTGAGTAAAACAGCTGAGTGTGAGTGCTGAAGATCCGATACATTCATGAGCCTAATGAGCGGCTGAACCTGTGGGGATGAGTGCTTTGCTGTGCGGAGAAAGTGAGGTGTGGTGATGTGGCCCCTGGCGGGGTGCATCACACGGGTTATCAATGCAGGTCTGTGTTCACATGGGCCTGGTTTTCCTGATTGTCCGATGTACAGGGGGTTAACAGCTGAAGGGTTTTCATGAGCTGAGTAAAAAAGCTGAGTGTGAGTGCTGAAGATCCGATACATTCATGAGCCTAATGAGCGGCTGACCCTGTGGGGATGAGTGCTTTGCTGGGCTAAACCTGAATGGTGCACAGGGGGTTAATCACATCTCAGGTCTGTGTGTGAGTGAAGATGTGCTGATTGACTCACTGGGTTGCAGCTGGGAGTGAGTAGGCTGGATAGGAACCTGCCAGGTGTCTGAGTGAGGAGAGGACGATTCAGAAGTTCAGAGCACTGCCATGTGAAGAGGTGCTGGAAGTGATCCGTCCTCAGTGGGTAAGTGATGGGAGCCTACCAGCTGATGTGTGCATGGCAGCCAGTGTCCAAGGGCCAGGCGGTCACAGCTGACTTTGGGACATTGAGGGGGGGGGCTGTGCGGCCATTGAGGGGGGGGGGGCTGTGCGGCCATTGAGGGGGGGCGCAGTGCGGCCATTGAGGGGGGGCGCAGTGCGGCCATTGAGGGGGGGCGCAGTGCGGCCATTGAGGGGGGGAGTAGTAGTAGTAGTAGTAGTAGTAGTAGTAGTTGTTCTATGGGGATAACCGTAATCCCCTTAGAAAGTATAGGGAGACATGCTGTGGTAGCGACTCGCAATGGATCCCCATTGAAAGTATAAGGGGACTTGCGGCGGCTGAGGTAGCGACTCGCAATGGCCTCGCGGCCATTGCTCGCGCTACCTCAGCGGTAAATCGCTAACTTTGTGGCCGGGCCTCTGGTTCTATTTTCGACCAGCGACTCGCAATGGCCGCTTCGCGGCCATTGCTCGCACGTGGTGACGTCACATAGTGACAAAGCCACGGCGTTTTCGGGGTCCGACACAAAAATGCCTAAGGCAATTATAGAGTAGCTATATATATATATATGTATTAAATAGAGGAACAGCACAAGATTTCGTACCACAATCCAAGGTTTCAGATACTGGACAAAAGTAGACGGCAGCACTTCCTTTAGAAAATCAATTGTGGACTTTATTCACCCGGGGATCGCAGCATTTCGGCTGGAAGCTTTTCTCAAGCAGTGCCATTTTTTTCCAGTATATATATACAGTGCCTTGTGAAAGTATTTGGCCCCATTGAACTTTTCAAACTTTTGCCACACTTCAGGCTTCAAACATAAAGATAGGAAAATATTAGAATCTGAGAGTCCTCAGTGGTTGATACCTTTTCATGGCTAACTGAAAATATGGTAAACATAGCAAGCTTTTGGGACACTGTGGCCCCTTCGTCAGGCAGATAATGACACAGATTCTGAGACACATACATGCCACTCAATAAAAGAAAAGAGTATGAATCTACCTGTAGCAAAACATTTTTCCACCCCTGACCACAGTGAAACCAATATGAGGCTGCTCATCTTAAAAAGTATTTCAAATCTCAGAGAGAGATAATAATTTGGGAATACAAACTGATAACAACTATTGACACATTTAAAACAGGATTAAATGTATCACATAGATTCATGGGTTTTTATATAACATGAATGGACATTTGGGACATCACAGATCATGCGTTTATTTTTTATACAAATTGAAAGGACATTTGGGGATATCACATCATCCAACAGACTCCATTTTGAGGACAATGAACCTTTGACACATCTTATGTGAACAACCATACTTCCTTTTATTGCTTTCCCCAATTCATTTAAGTATTTTTAGGTCTTCACATACAACTACCATATAACATTAATACAATTTGTTCAGCTTATCTTAGAATTTTAGTTTCAATTTCCCAGCCCCTCTCTTCCTCCCTGACTCTACTTTACGTCACCTGTCACATTTACTACAGCATCTAACACTGCTTTTTGTTTGTTTGTTTCATTTGCTTATGTATATATGTATGTGTTTTCAGAATCTGTGTTGTTATCTGCTTGACGAAGGGGCCACATGTCCCGAAAGCTTGCTATGTTTTCCATCTTTTCAGTTAGCCATTAAAAGGTATGGAAGGAGTATCAGACGACTGCAAATCTACCAAGACCCGACCGTCCCTCTAAACTTTCATCTCAAACAAGTAGAAGACTGATCAGAGATGCAGCCAAAAGGCCCATGATCACTCTAGATGAACTGCAGAGATATACAGCTGAGGTGGGAAAGTCTGTCTATAGGACAACAATCAGTCGTACACTGCACAAATTTGGCCTTTATGGAAGAGTGATCAAATATAGCAGGATAGATATTCTCTTTAGTGGTAAGGTCCCACTCCACTTTCCAGAGAGATTAGGTTTATTCAGTATAGCTAGATTAGTTTTAAGAGGTTAAAACTTAACATTTAATGAAAATTACTAGAAGGACTAGAATGTCCACACATACTATACACGTGACAACCCGCCGTGCCCCAAGTGTCACAACTTAAAAAACTCTTATTATACTAAGAGTTATGAGTCAGTTAAAGGTTTTAACTATAGAGCTCATCCTGCCCCTTAATACAGTCCACCTTCAAAAGTTATGTCAGTTTTAGATATGCTGGTGTCTTTTTTTCACCACCTTATATCCTACTGGCACATATATCTGCACATGGAAAAGTGAAAAAGCCCCCTTCCCTATATACAGGAAAGGTCTCACCAGCTTTCTTCCATCCAAGCAAGAGACAAATTGAGTTCCTTCATTCCAGGAGGTCCTTTTACCAATGAATGACAGCCTGGTGCTGAACTCTCAATATCATTCATTTGTTACCACCATGCTCCACTCCCTACGCGTTTGGATAAGGTATCCTCATCAGGGGATGTGTGGCTCAGTTCTTAGTGGGGTCCTAATCCTAGGTGCCCCTTGTGATGGTATATGTCTCTACAAATAAGACATTAAATGTTACTATCTTTGTATATGTCATATGGTGCAAAGCACCGATACTCACATGCATAGTACCAGTCCCCCCTGGGTGCTACAGCCACCTGGGTACTCACCCAGCATAGCTCAGTGGTCTGTATGTTGAAGAACACTGCCGCGGCCGCTACTGCAGCCTTTTATGACCGCATTTCCGGTCATGTGGTGTTCTCCGCCCCCGGAAATGACGCGCGCATCGTTCCGCGACGTCACTTCCGGTTCGGCATCTATGTGGAACGCAAGCATGCGTTCCACGCCGCTCTCTTAGTTCACCCTCAGTGATGGGAGGATTCTGGAGCTCATTAGTTCCTCCCCTAGGTTGTGAGGTCATCAAGGAGGGCAGGTTCTTAGTTAGAACCATGTCTCTCCATATTATAGGAGTTTCTGTTATTATATAGATGCTTCCTATTATCCAAAACAGAATATAAGTAGTGGCTATCTATCATTTACAGTACTTTTTTACATATTTAGACAGAATTTGTTTGTTATGGCCTTTTTATTAGATTCCCTCTTTAGAAAGTGTTTGTCATGATGTTATACACAGTAAACATTTCAGATTATGATTATTTTGAACATGATTCAAACCAATTCAGATAGGAGCAGATATATCACGTAAGGGTATTTTGACACAGGTTGGTACTTATAGGATCAAAGTTACAGTTGGTCTTTCTTTTTATCAGGTGTTATGGGGATCCATAACTAAGAACCTGCCCTCCTTGATGACATCACAACCTAGGGGAGGAACTAATGAGCTACAGAATCCTCCCATCACTGAGGGTGAACTAGGAGAGAGGCGTGGAACGCATGCTTGCGCGCGTCATTTCCGGGGCGGAGAACACCACATGACCGGGAAATGCGGTCATAAAAGGCTGCAGTAGCGGCCGCGGCGGTGTTCTTCAACATACAGACCACTGAGCTATGCTGGGTGAGTACCCAGGGGGCTGTAGCACCCAGGGGGGACTGGTACTATGCATTTGAGTATCGGTGCTTTGCACCATATGACATATACAAAGATAGTAACATTTAATGTCTTATTTGTAGAGACATATACCATCACAAGGGGCACCTAGGATTAGGACCCCACTAAGAACTGAGCCACACATCCCCTGATGAGGATACCTTATCCGAAACGCGTAGGGAGTGGAGCATGGTGGTAACAAATGAATGATATTGAGAGTTCAGCACCAGGCTGTCATTGGTAAAAGGACCTCCTGGAATGAAGGAACTCAATTTGTCTCTTGCTTGGATGGAAGAAAGCTGGTGAGACCTTTCCTGTATATAGGGGAAGGGGGCTTTTTCACTTTTCCATGTGCAGATATATGTGCCAGCAGGATATAAGGTGGTGAAAAAAAGACACCAGCATATCTAAAACTGACATAAGGTTTGAAGGTGGACTGTATTAAGGGGCAGGATGAGCTCTATAGTTAACACCTTTAACTGACTCATAACTCTTAGTATAATAACAGAGTTTTTTAAGTTGTGACACTTAGGGCACGGCGGGTTGTCACGTGTATAGTATGTGTGGACATTCTAGTCCTTTTAGTAATTTTCATTAAATGTTAAGTTTTAACCTCTTAAAACTAATCTAGCTATACTTTATGAAAGAGTGGCAAGAAGAAAGCCATTTCTCAAAGATATCCATAAAAAGTCTTGTTTGAAGTTTGCCACAAGCCACCTGGGAGACACACCAAACATGTGGAATAAGGTGCTCTGGTCAGATGAAACCAAAATTTAATTTTTTGGCCACAATGCAAAACGATATGTTTGGCGTAAAAGCAACACAGTCATCACCCTCAAAACACCATCCCCACTGTCAAACATGGTGGTGGCAGCATCATGGTTTGGACCTGCTTTTCTTCAGCAGGGACAGGGAAGATGGTTAAAATTGATAGGAAGATGGACAGAGCCAAATACAGGACCATTCTGGAAGAAAACCTGTTGGAGTTTGGAAAAGACCTGAGACTAGGACGGAGATTTATCTTCCAACAAGACAATGATCCCAAACATAAAGCAAAATCTACAATGGAATGGTTCAAAAATAAACGTATCCAGGTGTTAGAATGGCCAAGTCACAGTCCAGACCTGAATCCAATCAAGAATCTGTGGAAAGAGCTGAAAACTGCTGTTCTCAAACGCTCTCCATCCAACCTCACTGAGCTCGAGCTGTTTTGCAGGGAAGAATGGGCAAGAATTTCAGTCTCTTGATGTGCAAAACTGATAGAGACATACCCCGAGTGACTAAGGCTGTGGTCACAGTAGCATTTTTCACATTCATTTTTGGAGACCTGCGTTTTCAAAAACTCATGTAACAAAACGCACCCATAGGCCCCCATGTTAAAAAACGCATGCCCTAATAGCCAAAAAGCATGTGTGACAGTCCCATGCTTTTTTGGTGCTTTTCCAAAAACGCATGCGTATTTTAATATGGGGCCTTATGGGAAACGCATGCAAAAACGCATGTACAATGAGTGCAATTCAAAAACGCATGCGTTTCCCATAGGAGCTCATGTTTAAAAAAAACGCATGCGTTTTAGAAAACGCATGCGTTTTTTTAACATGGGCTCCTATGGGAAACGCATGCGTTTTTGAATGGCACTAAAAGGTACTAATGTACCATGCGTTTTTGCATGCGTTTTCCATAGAGGCCTATGTTATAAAAACGCATGCGTTTTTCAAAACGCACCAAAAAATAGTACATGCACTATTTTTGGGTGCAGATTTAAAAACGCAGCCAAAAACGCAGGGAGCCATCACACACCTTAAAAAACTCATGCTGACATGACAAAACGCATGTTAAAACGCATGAGTTTTTAAAAGGCACTAAAAAATCGCATGCCAACTGTGGCCCCAGCCTTACAGCTGTAATCGCAACAAAAGGTGGCGCTACAAAGTATTAACTCAAGGGAGCCGAATAATATTGCACACCCCACTTTTCAGTTTTTTATTTGTTAAAAAAGTTTAAAATGTCCAATAAAATTTGTTCCACTTCACGATTGTGTCCCACTTGTGGTTGATTCTTTAGAAAATATTAGCATTTTTATCTTTATGTTTGAAGCCTGAAATGTGGCAAAAGGTTGAAAAGTTAGTTCAAGGGGGCCAAATACTTTCACAAGACACTGTATGTATATATGTATATATATATATACTAGCTGTGAGCCCGATGCAAATGCATCGGGATTCTAGAACGTGCATTAATTTGATTATAGTAGTTATAGCTGTTAGCCTGATGCAAATGCATCGGGTATCTAAAATATGTTTATTGTTTTTTTAAATATTTTAAATAATAATCGCATCATCAATAGCAATAATATAAGCCATAGCATTATTATTAGCAGTAATAGCAGTATTAATAGCATTATTAGCAGTATTATGAGCATTAATAACAGTATTATAGCATTAATAGCATTATTATTAGCATTAATAGCATTATTAATAGCATTATTAGCATTAATAATAGCATTAATAACATTATTAATAGCATTAATAGCATTATTATTAGCATTAATAGCATTAATAATAGCATTATTAGCATTAATAATAGCATTAATAACATTATGAATAGCATTAATAGCATTATTATTAGCATTAATAGCATTAATAATAGCATTATTAGCATTAATAATAGCATTAATAACATTATTAATAGCATTAATAGCATTATTATTAGCATTAATAGCATTATTAATAGCATTAATAGGATAAATATTAGCATTAATAGCATTAATAGCATAATTAATAGCATTAATAGCATTATTAATAGCATTAATAGCATTATTATTAGCATTAATAGCATTAATAATGGCATTATTAGCATTAATAATAGCATTAATAACATTATTAATAGCATTAATAGCATTATTATTAGCATTAATAGCATTATTATTAGCATTAATAGCATTAATAATGCCATTAATAGGATAAATATTAGCATTAATAGCATTAATAGCATAATTAATAGCATTAATAGCATTATTATTAGCATTAATAGCATTAATAGGATAAATATTAGCATTAATAGCATAATTAATAGCATTAATAGCATTATTAATAGCATTAATAACATTATTATTAGCATTAATAGCATTAATAATAGCATTATTAGCATTAATAATAGCATTAATAACATTATAAATAGCATTAATAGCATTATTATTAGCATTAATAGCATTAATAGCATTATTATTAGCATTAATAGCATTAATAATACCATGAATAGGATAAATATTAGCATTAATAGCAATAATAGCATAATTAATAGCATTAATAGCATTATTAATAGCATTATTAGCATTAATAGGATAAATATTAGCATTAATAGCATTATTAATAGTATTAATAGCATTAATAGGATAAATATTAGCATTAATAGCATAATTAATAGCATTATTAATAGTATTAATAGCATTAATAGGATAAATATTAGCATTAATAGCATAATTAATAGCATTAATAGCATTATTAATAGCATTAATAGCATTATTATTAGCATTAATAGCATTAATAATAGCATTATTAGCATTATTAATAGCATTAATAACATTATTAATAGCATTAATAGCATTATTATTAGCATTAATAGCATTATTATTAGCATTAATAGCATTAATAATGCCATTAATAGGATAAATATTAGCATTAATAGCATTAATAGCATAATTAATAGCATTAATAGCATTATTAATAGCATTATTATTAGCATTAATAGCATTAATAGGATAAATATTAGCATTAATAGCATTATTAGCATAATTAATAGCATTAATAGCATTATTAATAGCATTAATCGCATTATTATTAGCATTAATAGCATTAATAATAGCATTATTAGCATTAATAATAGCATTAATAACATTATTAATAGCATTAATAGCATTATTATTAGCATTAATAGCATTAATAGCATTATTATTAGCATTAATAGCATTAATAATACCATGAATAGGATAAATATTAGCATTAATAGCATTAATAGCATAATTAATAGCATTAATAGCATTATTAATAGCATTAATAGCATTATTATTAGCATTAATAGCATTAATAGGAGAAATATTAGCATTAATAGCATAATTAATAGCATTAATAGCATTATTAATAGCATTAATAACATTATTATTAGCATTAATAGCATTAATAATAGCATTATTAGCATTAATAATAGCATTAATAACATTATTAATAGCATTAATAGCATTATTATTAGCATTAATAGCATTAATAGCATTATTATTAGCATTAATAGCATTAATAATACCATGAATAGGATAAATATTAGCATTAATAGCATTAATAGCATAATTAATAGCATTAATAGCATTATTAATAGCATTAATAGCATTATTATTAGCATTAATAGCATTAATAGGAGAAATATTAGCATTAATAGCATAATTAATAGCATTAATAGCATTATTAATAGCATTAATAACATTATTATTAGCATTAATAGCATTAATAATAGCATTATTAGCATTAATAATAGCATTAATAACATTATTAATAGCATTAATAGCATTATTATTAGCATTAATAGCATTAATAGCATTATTATTAGCATTAATAGCATTAATAATACCATGAATAGGATAAATATTAGCATTAATAGCAATAATAGCATAATTAATAGCATTAATAGCATTATTAATAGCATTAATAGCATTAATAGGATAAATATTAGCATTAATAGCATTAATAGGATAAATATTAGCATTAATAGCAGAATTAATAGCATTAATAGCATTATTAATAGCATTATTATTAGCATTAATAGCATTAATAATAGCATTATTAGCATTAATAATAGCATTAATAACATTATTAATAGCATTAATAGCATTATTATTAGCATTAATAGAATTAATAGCATTATTATTAGCATTAATAGCATTAATAATACCATGAATAGGATAAATATTAGCATTAATAGCATTAATAGCATAATTAATAGCATTAATAGCATTATTAATAGCATTTATAGCATTATTATTAGCATTAATAGCATTAATAGGATAAATATTAGCATTAATAGCATTATTAATAGTATTAATAGCATTAATAGGATAAATATTAGCATTAATAGCAGAATTAATAGCATTAATAGCATTATTAATAGCATTAATAGCATTATTGTTAGCATTAATAGCATTAATAATAGCATTATTAGCATTAATAATAGCATTATTAACATTATTATAAGCATTAATAGCATTATTATTAGCATTAATAGCATTAATAATACCATGAATAGGATAAATATTAGCATTAATAGCATTAATAGCATAATTAATAGCATTAATAGCATTATTAATAGCATTAATAGCATTATTATTATCATTAATAGCATTAATAGGATAAATATTAGCATTAATAGCATTAATAGCATGATTAATAGCATTAATAGCATTATTAATAGCATTAATTGCATTATTATTAGCATTAATAGCATTAATAATAGCATTAATAACATTATTATTAGCATTAATAGCATTATTATTAGCATTAATAGCATTAATAGCATTATTATTAGCATTAATAGCATTAATAATACCATGAATAGGATAAATATTAGCATTAATAGCATTAATAGCATAATTAATAGCATTAATAGCATTATTATTAGCATTAATAGCATTAATAATAGCATTATTAGCATTAATAATAGCATTAATAACATTATTATTAGCATTAATAGCATAATTATTAGCATTAATAGCATTATTATTAGCAGTAATATCATTATTATTAGAATTTTTTTTTTTAATTATTATTTTTTATTTAATTATTTATTATTTTTTATTTATTTTTTTATTATATTTTAATTATTTTTTTTATTATTAAATGTATTATTTAGGCTGAGACCCAGTTCTCTTTCAGGTCCGCTGAAAGGGCTGATATAATTAGCATATATTTAATTTTTTTATTATTATTTTTATTGAATTATTTATTATTTTTAATTTATTTTTTTATTGTTTTTTTAATTATTTTTTAATTATTTTTTTTATTATTAAATTTATTATTTAGGCTGAGACCCAGTTCTCTTTCAGGTCCGCTGAAAGGGCTGATATAATTAGCATATATTTAATTTTTTTATTATTATTTTTATTGAATTATTTATTATTTTTAATTTATTTTTTTATTATTTTTTAATTATTTTTAAATTATTTGTTTTATTATTTAATTAATTTATTTTTTTAAGTGAGAGTGAGACACAGTTCTCATTCAGGTCCGCATTTTTTTTTTTTTATTATTATTATTTTTATTTAATTATTTAATATTTTTTATTTATTTTTTTATTATTTTTTAATTCTTTTTAAATTATTTTTTTTATTATTTAATTTATTTATTTTTGTAAGTGAGAGTGAGACACAGTTCTCATTCAGGTCTGCATTTTTTTTTTTTTTTTTTATTATTATTATTTTTATTTAATTATTTAATATATTTAATTTATTTTTTTATTATTTTTTAATTATTTTTAAATTATTTTTTTTATTATTTAATTTATTTATTTTTTTAAGTGAGAGTGAGACACAGTTCTCATTCAGGTCCGCCTTTTTTTTTCCCCATTGACATACATTACCGGTGTGTCGCCGATTTTATGGCCGCCCACCTGGTTCTATTTGTCGGCCCTAAAATCGCGGACACACCGCTAATGCATCTCTATGGGCAGTCAGCCCGATTTCAGATTGAACGCCGACCAATCAGAATTCGAGCTGACTGCCCATAGACATGCATTAGCGGTGTGTCCGCGATTTTAGGGCCGACAAATAGAACCAGGTGGGCGGCCATAAAATCGCCGACACACCGGTAATGTATGTCAATGGGGAAAAAAAAAGGCGGACCTGAATGAGAACTGTGTCTCACTCTCACTTAAAAAAAAAAATAAATTTAATAAAAAAAAATAATTTAAAAATAATTTAAAAATAATAAAAAATAAATAAAAAATAATAAATAATTAAATAAAAATAATAATAAAAAAAAAAAAAATGCGGACCTGAATGAGAACTGCGTCTCAGTCTGACTTAAAAAAATAAATAAATTTAATAATAAAAAAAATAATTTAAAAATAATTTAAAAATAATAAAAAAATGAGGGGCTCTTCTGATTGGCTGAGGGCAGTATACAGCGACCAATCAGAAGAGGGCCTCAGATCTCATTGAGGTAGAATGGCGGATTTTTCGTCCATTCTATCTTAATGAGAAGGAAGAGGACGTCGGAGGTGGAAGTTTGCGAAAAGAAGACAGAAGATCCCCGGGGCCGGACGAAGAGGCGGAGATGGCGGAAAGAAGAGAGAAGACCCCCGGGGCCGGAGGAAGAGGACGCCTGGCCGGACGGAGGACTTGTGGATCGGACGGAGGACTTGTGGATCGGACGGACGATCAGATGACTTGAAGGCATGTAAGTGATCGACGGGGACGTTAGGTTAGGGGACGGCGGGGGCTTGGGGTGTAGGGCTTTAGGTGTTAGCGGTGTGAGCTTAGGAGGCGGCGTGGCTTAGGGGATAGGGGCTTAGGTGCGGCGGGGCTTAGGGGGCAGGGGGGGTAGGGGTTTAGGTGCGGAATCGGGGGTAGGGGGTTAGGTGCGGCTTAGGGGGTAGGGGGTTGCGGCAGAGGGTAGTGGCTGCGGCGGGGTAGTGGATTAGGGCGGCAGGGGGTAGGGGCTTCGGCGGCGGGGTAGTGGGTTAGGGGTTAGGGCGGCAGGGGGTAGGGGCTTGCGGCGGGGTAGTGGGTTAGGGCGGCAGGGGGTAGGGGCTTCGGCGGCGGGGTAGTGGGTTAGGGGTTAGGGCGGCAGGGGGTAGGGGCTTGCGTCGGGGTAGTGGGTTAGGGCGGCAGGGGGTAGGGGCTTCGGCAGCGGGGTAGTGGCTTAGGGGTTAGGTGCGGCAGAGTGTAGTGGGAGCGGCGGGGTAGTGGGTTAGGGCGGCAGGGGGTAGGGGCTTGCGGCAGAGGGTAGTGGCTGCGGCGGGGTAGTGGGTTAGGGCGGCAGGGGGTAGGGGCTTCGGCGGCGGGGTAGTGGGTTAGGGGTTAGGGCGGCTTAGGGTGTAGGGGTGCGGCGGACTTAGGGGGTAGGGGTTTTAGGTGCGGCGGGTGGGGGCTTGGCGGCGGGAGCTTAGGAGGCTGCGGGGCTTAGGGGGTAGGGGCTTAGGTGCGGCGGGGCTTAGAGGGTGGGGGGTTAGGTGCGGCGGGGCTTACGGGGTAGGGTCATAGGTGCGGCGGGTCGGGGCTTAGGGTGTAGGGGTGCGGGGGCAGGGGGCTGTAGTGTACAGCGCGATGGTATACTACAGTCCCATGGCGCTTATGGGCATGGGACTGTAGTATACTATAGCGGTGTACACTACAGTCGTATGGGCTTAGGGCGGCAGGGGGCTGTAGTGTACAGCGCGATGGTATACTACAGTCCCATGGCGCTTATGGGCATGGGACTGTAGTATACTATAGCGGTATGGGCTTAGGGCGGCAGGGGGCTGTAGTGTACAGCGCGATGGTATACTACAGTCCCATGGCGCTTATGGGCATGGGACTGTAGTATACTATAGCGGTGTACAGGGTTAGGTGCGACGGGGCTTACGGGGTAGGGGCATAGATGCGGCGGGTCGGGGCTTAGGGTGTAGAGGTGCGGCGGACGTAGGGGGTAGGGGTTTTGTTGCGGCGGGTGGGGGCTTGGCGGCGGGAGCTTAGGAGGCTGCGGGGCTTAGGGGGTAGGGGCATAGGTGCGGCGGGTCGAGGCTTAGGGTGTAGGGGTGTGGGGGCAGGGGGGAGCTTAGGAGGCTGCGGGGCTTAGGGGTCGGGGCTTAGGGTGTAGGGGTGCGGGGGGCAGGGGGCTGTAGTGTACAGCGCGTAGTGGCTTAGAGCGGCAGGGGGCTGTAGTGTACAGCGCGATGGTATACTACAGTCCCATGGCGCTTATGGGCATGGGACTGTAGTATACTATAGCGGTGTACACTACAGTAGTATGGGCTTCTGTGGCTTGGTTAGTGGTGGGTGTCAGCGACTCGCAATGCCCGCTTCGCGGGCATTGCTTCGCGAGGCTGCAACGACTCGCAATGCCCGCTTTGCGGGCATTGCTTCGGGAGTCGCCGTGGCCGCTACGCGGCCACGGACAGAGTCCAGGAGAAGCACCTTGGACTCGCTAACCAAGCCACCGGAAGCAGCGCCGCTCCGACGGAAGTCAGTTACGGCAATTATATAATAGATATACATATATATATATATATATTTTTTTTTTTTTTTCAAACAGTGGATCAAATAAGTGAATATTTTTCTAAAGGTGTCATTGACATTAATTTCCTACCAGATGATAGTAACAACTCATCCAATCCACACAGGCAGAGAAATTATAATTATTATATATTATTTATATTATATTCATATAGAGATTAAACTATAGATGTCCACAAATTTAGTGATGTGTAGTAATGATAAATGACACAGGGAAAATTTATTGAATCTGTTAAATTTCTTTAATAGTTAAGACAAAACCTTTGTGTTGGTGGTGACAGCTTTATTATGCCTCCTGTATAGAGAAACTTATTACATGCATTGCTCAGATGTGATTTTGGCTAATTCTTCCAAAGACTCTTTAAATAGCCAATGTTCTGTGGGCTCTTTCTATGAACTCTGAGCTTAAGTTCCGTCCTTAAATTTTCTAGTTAATTCAGTTCAGATGATTGTCTGGACCATTCTAGCAGCTTTATTTTCTTTCTCTGATATCAATTGAGGGTTTCTTTGGCTATGTGTTTGGTAGAATTGTCTTGCTGAAATTTCCATCTTAGTTTATCCCTCATCATCCTGGTTAATGACAGCAGATTTTTATCAAGAATGTCTCAGTACATTTGTCCATTCATTCTTCATTCAATTATATGATGTTTTCTAGTGCCATATACTGAAAAATATCCAAAGACCATGATGGTCCCACCTCCAAACTTAACTCTTGGTATAGTGTTTTTGGAGTGAAATGCAGGGCCATTCGGCCTCAAAACATGGTGAACATTCTAGCATTCATAGAGTTCAATTTTCATCTGATCTGACCAGACTATATTTTCCCATTATTTCACAGGCTTATCTAAATGTTGTTGAACAAACTGTAAACGTGCTTTAAAATGCCTATTGTTCGTCAATGCAGTCTTGCGTGATCAGCATGCCTACAGGCTATGGACGAAGAGCTTTCTTTTAAACAATTGTACCTGCTTATTCCAAATCTTTCTGTAGCTGTCCACAGGGAGTTCTTGGGTCTTGAACAACTCTTGGGTAGTATAGTGCGGTTGTTTTCTCCTGTATTTTGGCCCAAACAGTGCTCACTGGAGCTTTCAGTAGTTTAGAAATTCCTCTGTAACCAATGCCATCAATGCCATAAGATTGAAAAGGTCTGAAAATTGCTCACTGGTTTTACCCATCAGGAGATGTTTCTTGGAAATGAAACATCTTTTTATAGGCCATCAGTTAAATGAGCTGCTATTGTTTTTCGCTAAGTAGCAGGCTTCATAATTGAATTTATTTACATACATGATTTGTTTTTTTGTTTTTTGCATGTGTGAATTGGATGGGTTGTTACCAACATGTAATGAGACATTCATGTCAACCGTACCTTTAAAAATATTTTTACTTAGCAATTAGTGATGTGTTCAATAGGTATTTCACCTATGTAGGCATGTCACTAACCACAAGGAGAAACCCATCCCAATCATTAGTCTCTTACATAAACCAAATCAGATCTCATATTTTGCACTGATGAGGGGCAATACTCCAAAACTCTGTGTCTGCAAATGAGAGAATCTGGTTTGGCTTTTACCTTAAATCATATGACAAGGCTTGTTAAAGGTTTGATATTGACCTTTAGGATTGCTAACTCCAATAGATGACACTAGCGTTCTAGTCCTCTTCCTCTCTAAAGATGCAATTTCCATATTGCAAAGATTTAAAACATCTTCCTGTTACTTGCAGCTAGTAGTAGGTTTTGAGCTTCACACTGTTATTATGGAGGTCAGCTGTCAGTTTATGAGTTTTATTTAGTGGCAGAAAAATTTTGTTTTAATCCTTATCCATGTAGGAGACAGTAAAACAAAGGTCCAAACACTACCATGAGGTATAATTTAATAATAATGAAAAGAAACCTGATTAATAATCTTCTTTTATTTACCTTACTTTCTGAATCAAAGATGAAGGAATGAAAAAACTGAACCCTTGTGTTTAGTAATTCTACAAGTTACAGACCTTTGTTTTTATTCATTTCCATTTGTCATGGAGCTGATTTCAAGTATTGAGTTGTTGGTCCAGCTCAAATGTCACTTACAATGTGGCATTTTAGAGTTAGTATAATTTATGAAAATATTATTCATGATTTTCTGAAGAATGTTCTTATCCTTGGCTTGATTCAATGATCCACCCAATCCCTCAAGATTTTAAGGCTTACAGCATAGCCAAATGACAATGGAGTGTTCATAAGATAGGTACTTAGAAATGCCGTCACACGTTCACCACTGGCAGCTACGCTGTAATGTGTCATTGCTCCTTGGGTGGCTTGTGGTCACTTTGGGAGAGGTTTCAAGTCTAATGTAACAGAATTACCATTAACAAATAATAACAATGCATGAAAAACATGAACCATGCTTTGGCAATTCAACCTCAGTTTTGAGAGGTCATTTATCAAAACTGGATTTAAAACTTTTTTTTTTTAAATTTCAAACTGACTTATTATAGTTGAAACGTTGCATAAAATGATAAAAATAATTATAAGTAATTTTTTTTAAATAACATTCATGGGGATGACAGTTCTGATTGTAACTATGGAAGAAACAAGTCAAAATTTTGCATTGACTATATTTTAATGCTAAAGTGTAAACATTAGACTTATTTATTGCAGCTTTTTAAAAGTAATATGCTCACTTGAAAAATGCCATTAACCTGCAGATATGGGGTTGATCTGCAGGTTAATAAAAAATCTGACCCTGCCCGGTGTCAGCACATTAGACAAGGCTGCCAGGAGAAAATTAACTTTAAAGGGAACCTGCCAGTTACTGTATGCCCCCAAACCTATCACTTCCTGTGCCTGCAGCTTCCTAGTAAATCCCTAAGCATCCCTGTCTGATCTAAATGTGCAGTATAATGGATGAAAAAACACTTTTTATAACTTACATTTTCCCCCCATTGTCTAGACGTGTGGGCTTTCTCTAAGGTTTCATGTCCCCCTCACTCCATATTTATCGTGCCCCAGTGGGCGTGATAACCTAATTCCCTTGGGCGGTCCTGCATTTGAAATCCATAGGCCTCCTTCCTGGTATGACACGCGGTCACGTCATCCGATCCTGTGCATTGTGGGGAAGTAATTGAGTGTACTCACAGGCTTCAGAATACGCACTGCGCACGCATGTTCAGAAGCCAGCCAGTATACTCAATATACCCCCACACTACGCAGGACCGGAAATGATGAGCAGCTACGTGTCATACCAGGAAGGAGGCCGCACAAGGGAATTAGGTTATCACGCCCACCAGTGCATGACATATATGGAGTCAGGGGGAACATGGAGCCTTAGAGAGAACGTCCACACATCTAGACGATAGGGGGAAAATGTAAGTTATAAAAATTGTTTTGTTTCCACCATTATACTGCACATTTAGGTCAGACAGGGATGATTAGAGATGTACTATGAAGCTGCAGGGACCGGTGGTAATACATTTGGGGGCATAAAGTAGCTGACAGGTTCCCTTAAATCCCCCTTGCAGCATTTCGGTTGCATTCATGGGGGCAACACCAGCACAGATTCAGTCACCGGCACCACTGTCTAATGAAGTGCAGCTGCAGCAATTACATAGAGCAGTAACTCACCCTCGTGACAACCTGAATCGCTGAAGAGAGGAATAAAGTTGATTTCCTCCCGACAGCGGTGTCTAACGAACAGGCACTGGGAAAGTTCAGAATGCTATTACCCTGCAGGTTAGCCCCATATCTGCAGGTTAATAGCATTTTTCCACATGAAATCACTTTAAAGGAAAAATACTGATAATCATAATATACATGTTTTATTCTTCTATTCAGGCCTCTCGTGAGTTCATTATGGACAGTGTCTAAATTCAGCATGTATTATGCAGTCTATATTGTATTAAAAATAATTCTTGAGATATTTTGGTCTTTGCAGTAAAAAACACCTCAAGGCTGACACCTGGCCTAGAAATCACAATGCTTTGGCATGTGCCTAAAATAGTCTCACACTCTTTATTAAAGCAGAATCTTTTAATATTTGAAATTTTAATGACGCCAAATGGGAATTTAGCTAAAACACTGACTACAGATTACAATTATTGTTATATATTTGTTTTTCAGTTTCTTTTAACCAGTGTAAAAACAAATCTAATGCCATCTGAAAATGTAAAATATAGTGGGGAAAATAATTATTTGTACACTGCCGATTTTGCAAGTTTTCCCAACTACAAAAAAATAAGAGGTCGGTAATATATAGTGTAGGTACACTTCAATTGTGAGAGACAGAATAAAAAAATATCCAGAAAATCACATTGTATGGTTTTAAAGTATTTGAAACTATAGAAAAACAAAAGTTAATATTTGGTTCAGAAAACTTTTTTTCAATTACAGAGGTTAGATGTATCCTGTAGTTCTTGACCAAGTTTGGACACACTGCAGCAAAGTCACATTTTCAGTTCTGTTAAGAATTCCGTGCTGTCGCTAGGCAATATTGAGTTTCAGCTCCCTCAAAAGATTTTCTACTGATTTCAGGACTGATGATTGGCTAGGCCACTCAAGGATCTTAAAATGCTTCTTAGGCTGGAAACACACTGCCCGAGTGACATGCGAGTTACTCGGACAAGACTCGGATCATGCACTCGAGATGACCTCCTCCTCTTTGGATGGGAGCAGTAGAGCTACATAGAAAAACATGCCACTGACAGGGAGAATGATTGAAGACTTGTGCGAATAACTCACATGTCACTGGGACAGTGTGTTTCCAGCCTTACAGAGACGCTCCTTAGTTGCGCTAGCTGTGTGTCAAGTCATTGTTGTGCTAGAAGTCCTAGTACTGACCCATCTTCAATGCTCTTACTGAGTGAAGGAAGTTGTTGGCCAAAATTTTGCAATACGTGACCCCATCCATCCTCTTGTCAATACGGTGGAGTTGTCCAGTCCCTTTTGCAGAAAAGCACCCACAAAGTAGTATGTTTTTACCCTCCTGCTTCACAGTTGGAATGGTGTTTTTAAGGTTGTACTCATCCTTCTTTTTCCTCCAAACACACCGAGTAGGGTTGATACCCAAAAGTAAAATTTTGGTCTCATCTGACCACATTTCCTTTTCCCATGTCTCCTCTGGATCACCAAAATGGTCATTTGCGAACTTCAAACAGGCCTGGACATGTGCTGATGTGAACAAGGAGACTTTTCAGTCTAAGCAACATCTTAATCCATGACGGTGTAGTTTGTTCCTATCAGTAATCTTTGAGACTGTGGTCCAGATCTCTTCAGTTCATAAACCATGTCTTCTAGCATAGTTCTGGAGAGATTCCTGTCTTTTCTCAGAATCATCCTTACCACACACGGCGAGACTTTTCAGGAAGCTGCAGACTAAAGGTACTGTCACACGCAGCGATATGGCTTCCATATCGCTGGCGATTTGATGTGTGCGCACGTTGTGGCCACTTTTTTTCACATCGCCGTGGAGCTGTCACATGTAGCGATTTTGCGGGCAATCTCCGGGGATGTTGCGTTCTGGAAATCACCTGGCGCAGACCGGAAGCAATTTCCCTTTCCCACATCACCGCGTCAGTGTGAGGATGGCAAGGAGACAGGCGTGCCAGAGTGTTTCTCACCGCGCCCCTACCACTCCGATTGGCCAACATAACTGTGTTACCATTGGACAGCCTTGTCTGGACGTCTGCCCACTACATGACGCATTTGCCCTTTCTACTATCTCGCTACTGCACTCTTGTGTCATGTGTTGCACCTTCCAAAAACACTTTGGCATCGCCAAAGTGTCTCACAGGACGGCTCATGTGTTGCTCTGTGGATTACACAATGAATGGCTATGTGTGCGTCTGTTGTTTACGTAGGTAAGCTCCAAACAACACTCTGGACATATGTGGCTGGATTGTGCGTGGCTCTGGCTGAACTATGTGTGTGCAGACGTGTGTGTTTGTGTGCTTACTGATGACTACCTACATCCTCAACAAACACAATACATATGTTCATGTGTGTGAAGACATACCCTTGTGTAAATGCATATAATATGGACATGGAAACACAGTCTGAGCATACAGTGTTGGGCAAAGGCCTGGACCTGTGTAGTGGACATTAGCAGACAATGCTGCAGGGACCCATAACAACCATTGTGGTCTCACATACCTCTGTGCACAGCTTAATGTTATGTGTAACTGCCCTGTAGTTAAAAGTAAAGACAGAGACAGGTAGTTCTGATCAGATTTTAGTTTTTTGGATTTGTGCACAAAAAAAACAAATACAACTACATATCGAACAAAAACACAAGTGTTAACAACACACAAATAATACAAATGTGACCTCAAACAATGGCCATAACAAAAATAATAAAGGTAAATAAAAGAAATACATTAAATTTAAAGGCCAACCTAAAAAAAAAAAAAAGCCTTCTCCTGGTGCAGCTGAGGATACTTGAGGGACTGCACAACTTAAGGCGCAACAGAGTTGTGTGCCTTTCTGGGACACCGTAACGTCACCTCAATACATGAAGAAAGAACCGCAGGGTGACGGACGTGCGTGGCAACTGGAGGACATACATGCGTTAAAATTTCCTTTCTGGTAACATATGCTTTGTGATTTGGGTATGGTGAAAATGTTACTTTGCACATTTCTGCCACCAGCAATAGCACTTGGCTTAGTACACATATATTTCAGGGTGTGTTTGCATACACCAATGTACATTTTCCGCCTTTTAACATTTCTTCAGGACGTCCAATGATCATACATGCAGTATCACTATGATATGGTACTCCATGACGCTCATACTTTGCCTTTCAACACACTAGTGAAGAAGAAGATGAGTCTGTTGAAGAACGCAAACATCATAAAATATGGCCAGCCATGGCCAGCCAATGGTAATGCAAGAGCGGCCACCAATCATGGCACATGGCGTGCGCCAAACACAACGATCAGGCACGCCTCTGAAATTGCTTCCAGATGGTGTGAGCTCGCTTTCTACATCGCTATTGCCCTGTCACACGCCATGATGTGCAGAAATCGCCTGGTGGTTATCGCCTGATTTCACTGCAGTGCAGGGCGATCAGGCGATGCGCCACCAGCGATTTCTCGCCGTAAAATCACCCTGTCTCACGCCACTGTGTACAGGCAATGTGGTTTCCACATCGCCGAATTCTAGAATTGCCAATGAAATGGCCGGCGATATCGCCCCGTGTGACGGTACCTTAAGTAAGATTGACAGTCATATTGTGCCTCTTTCATTTTCTAACAATTGAGCGACAGTTGTTGGCTTCTCATCAAGCTACTTGCCTATTGTCATTTAATCCTCACAACCTTGTGCAGGTCTACAATTTTGTCTCCATTGTCCTTACACAGCTCTATGGATTTGGCCATGGTGGAGAGTTTGAAGTATGATTGATTGATTGAGTGTATGGGCAGACTTGTTTTTTACACCTTGAGTTGACATTTTTATTGACACTGTTTTTGAGGTAGATACAATGCTTTGATTGCAATTTATTGCCATATCATAGTGGAAAAATACCCCAATACACTGTCATTTAGATTTTTTTTTCACATTATGCCATATTTTGTACTGTTACTAATGCAGCAAGGCTAAATATGTGTTTTTTTTAATTATTTTTCATTTTTGATAGAAGAAAAGGGGGTTGTTCTGCCGGCATTAGTCTAATTTGCCATGGGACCGCAAAATAAAATTAGCAGATTAGATAACACTGTCAGTATGGTGTTAAAGATAGAATAATGCTAAGTAAGGTAATGGAATATAGCACACAGATTGAAGACAATAAAAAGGCTGATCAATAATTATGTATAAAAGGTATAGTTACTCTTTAGCTTTCATTAAGTGTTCACGGAATATGATCAGGGTCGTAACTACAATGCAGGTGCAGGGGTTGCAAGGGGCCCAAAAAAATCAATTTTACTTATATTAAAAGATCAGTGCCATTAAAGACTTGCAATTAATGGGGGCCCTGTTTGAGCTTTTGCATTGGGAACCCATGAGCTTCACGTTATGCCCGTGAACATAATCATTGAAACAGTGTACATAGTTTTTTATGCAGATCTACACATTTCTTTCATCAGCTTAAGTCTGTATGTACCTAATTCAATGTTATACCCCAAGTATACAAATACACAAGTCTAATATGCCCCTTTAAAGCTACTACAGCTGATCCTGGCAGTGCGGCCTGTTTTCTAATCATATCCAGAAAGATTAGAGATCTAGTTATACTTGAAATAAATTGGACTGATTTGTAAACTACTATTATAATATAGCGCTTGCTCAGCTGCTTTTTCTTCTTTTAACCACCCCCAACTAAATCCACCTCCTTTTTGCTTCTTTTTGGTGTCAAGAAGTTGGTTCAACTTAGAATAAGGGTCTTCATTGGCTTTCCTTATAGTCCATTGTCCTCGTGGTCCATCAAATTGCAGGGTGAACTAGCGGTGTCTTCATTTGTGGATGGCACACGTGCTGAATGTAGAGTAAAATGACTCACAATGTTTCATCGTTTGATTCATAAGCGTTTTAGATTACATAACCTGTTAACATGGTTGGCGGATAAAACTTGCTGAAAATGATACATGTAATTGGCAATAGTCTTAATGCATTTAGTGACATTACTATTTGCAAATGTGAATATGTTTTTTAGCATATGATTTACCCGATTTCAGAAGTTCTTTAAATTAGTGACTATAATGTGCAATGTCAAGTACTTGTTTACTATACAAGAGTTGGCAAAAAAAACAGATCATCTCAAGAAAAGAAAAAATGACTTGAAGCATTTGACTTTACAATAACGTGTAATGATTAAAACGCGTTATTTACAAGACGCACGATGAACTTCTAGCAGTCTGCTTGAAAAGGCTATATCCATCTCTCAAGATAAAGGCAATAACCCTTGTAAATATTTGCTTGGTATTTTCCTAAAATTATACCTCTAGGCAGACAGTTAATTTAGCACACAAACACAGCCTAGTGTGACCCCTGTGTGAAGTAATGTTCCTCATGCTTTTATCAGCTCTTTATATCTTGTCTTAATACAGCGGCTGCCCAAAGCAAAGGACTGAAAGGAAAAGATGCTTGGCCAATATTTTATGAGAGCTTTTTCTGTTTCTTTGTAATATGTTGACTTTTCACTATCCCTAGGCAAAAGATTTTAGGAAATCAACCTTATCTCTAATTTTGTTACAAGATGTTCTTATATTGCCTCTCTTTCTTCCGATGTATTTTGTGCTTTATATTTGTCGCGTTCCCACATGACAGAATCTTTCTGGGCTGCATCTTCTGTTAACTGTTAACGCTTCATAACACTTGCCTGTCTTTTATGGCAGTAAGAGTTGACTATTATTTTTACTTCAATTTTAATCAGTTTGCATTTACCTTATGTTGTTGTTTTACACTTATAATGTGGTATTATAATAGTAGTTATGGTTGTGCCACAAACAATTGTACATTTTAGTTAATAGATCTTAGAAATAAAAATAGGTTCTACAACTGAATGTGTTAAAAAGAAATGTTCCCTAGGCTTCAAGAATACATTTCTAGAATGGCTTTGCCAACATTGCCTGAAAACATTGCGACAGATCTGGAGATTCCCTTTTTGCAGGATGAGATCTCACAGATTGCCGCATCGACACCCATAAACCAAAGTCCCAGACCTGATGGCTGCATGGCTAAATTTTATCAAACTTTTGCATCCCACTTGTTCCCCCTCCTGATCAGGGTATTCAATGCTATCTCACATCCCTTTTCAAGACAGACTTTGGAGGCTACTGTGACAGTTATTCTGAAGGCTGGGAGAAATCCTGAGTAGTGATGGGCGAATCCTAAATTACTCGGAATCGCTTGACTCTAGCGAGTCCGAGCCCAGGACTCGCTACTCGTTGCGAGTCTAGCGAGTCCAATGTTAATGAATGGGGAAGCGAGTAATAGCGAGTAGTGTGAGATTTACAAATCACAGATGTGTCTCGGAAGCTTCAGCCTGAAGCAATCCTAGTTTTGTCATTTATTTGCATTGCTCGTTTACTTTGTAAGTAATCGCTGACTCGCACAGATAAGATCCTGTCTTCTCTGTGTTCTGGCTGCCCCAGCTCCAGGGTCCTAGAGCCTGCCTGCTGCCTGATGTAGCAGAGCTGAGATTGTTCTCAGTCTGCTCATTCCCTGTGTACAGACATGAATGTCTGTGCACAGAGATGATGTAGCAGAGCTGAGATTGTTCTCAGTCTGCTCATTCCCTGTGTACAGACATGAATGTCTGTGCACAGAGATGATGTAGCAGAGCTGAGATTGTTCTCAGTCTGCTTATTCCCTGTGCATAGACATCTATATTTATGCACAAGGGATGTAGCAGAGAGGACATCGCGTTTTGGACTGCGTCGGACGGAAGAGGATTTTTTTAATTAAAGATGGAGTCCCTAATGGCTTTTTTTTTTATTTCTAATAAAAAATTTTCCTTGTGTTGTGTTTTTTTTAAAACAATTTAATAGAAATTCATGGCGGTCATGTCTAATATTGGCGTGACCGCCATAAATTTCGGGCTTAGGGCCAGCTGATAATACAAAGCTGGCCCTAACCTCTTTATTACCCAGCGTGCCACCGCCACCAGGGCCGCTGGAAGAGCGGGGTTCAGCGCCAGAGGATGGCGCTTCAATGAACGCGCCATCTTCTGGGGCGGCTGCGGGCTGCAATTTGCAGCGGGGGGTGCCCAGAAAGCTTGGGCATCCCTGCGCTGCGGATTCCAGCCCCCAGCTGCTTAGCTGTACCTGGCTAGACATAGAAATTGCGCGGAGCCCCACGCATTTTTTTTTAATTATTTCATGAAATTCTGAGATTCTGACTCTGAGACTCTGACTCTGAGACTCTGACTCTGAAATTCATGAAATAATTAAAAAAAAATGCGTGGGGCTCCGCGCAATTTCTATGTCTAGCCAGGTACAGCTAAGCAGCTGGGGGCTGGAATCCGCAGCGCAGGGATGCCCAAGCTTTCTGGGCACCCCCCGCTGCAAATTGCAGCCCGCAGCCGCCCCAGAAGATGGCACGTTCATTGAAGCGCCATCCTCTGGCGCTGAACCCCGCTCTTCCAGCGGCCCTGGTAGCGGTGGCACGCTGGGTAATAAAGAGGTTAGGGCCAGCTTTGTATTATCAGCTGGCCCTAAGCCCGAAATTTATGGCGGTCACGCCAATATTAGACATGACCACCATGAATTTCTATTAAATTGTTTTAAAAAAAACACAACACAAGGAAAATTTTTTATTAGAAATAAAAAAAAAAGCCATTAGGGACTCCATCTTTAATTAAAAAAATCCTCTTCCGTCCGACGCAGTCCAAAACGCGATGTCCTCTCTGCTACATCCCCTGTGCATAAATATAGATGTCTATGCACAGGGAATAAGCAGACTGAGAACAATCTCAGCTCTGCTACATCATCTCTGTGCACAGACATTCATGTCTGTACACAGGGAATGAGCAGACTGAGAACAATCTCAGCTCTGCTACATCATCTCTGTGCACAGACATTCATGTCTGTACACAGGGAATGAGCAGACTGAGAACAATCTCAGCTCTGCTACATCATCTCTGTGCACGGACATTCATGTCTGTACACAGGGAATGAGCAGACTGAGAACAATCTCAGCTCTGCTACATCATCTCTGTGCACGGACATTCATGTCTGTACACAGGGAATGAGCAGACTGAGAACAATCTCAGCACTGCTACATCATCTCTGTGCACGGACATTCATGTCTGTACACAGGGAATGAGCAGACTGAGAACAATCTCAGCACTGCTACATCATCTCTGTGCACAGACATTCATGTCTGTACACAGGGAATGAGCAGACTGAGAACAATCTCAGCACTGCTACATCATCTCTGTGCACAGACATTCATGTCTGTACACAGGGAATGAGCAGACTGAGAACAATCTCAGCACTGCTACATCATCTCTATGCACGGACATTCATGTCTGTATACAGGGAATGAGCAGACTGAGAACAAACTCAGCACTGCTACATCATGTCTGTGAGCAGGCGGGCTCTAGGACCCTGGAGCTGCACAGAGAAGACAGCTGGACTGGCTCGCAAAGAAACAGCAGTTATCTGCGAGTTTCCCTGCTATCACTGGCACAGTAGCCAGTGATTACTCGCGAGTCTAATGCAAACAATGGCAATCCTAGTTTTGTCAGCGTTTCTGACAAAACTAGGATTGATATTGATTTGCATTAGACTCGCGAGTAATCACTGGGAAACTCGCAGTGTACCGAGTCCTGCGAGTCCCTTACTACTCGCCGAGTAACGAGTCCTAGCGAGTAGATTCGCCCATCCCTAATCCTGAGCTCTGTTCAAGTTACTGCCTGATCTCTTTGATCAATATTGACTTTAAGTTGTTTTCTAAGCTTTTGGCATCCAGACTCCAGCCTTTTCTGCCTCGACTGATAATAGCTAATGATCAGGTGGGCTTTATACACCATAGGGTGGCAAGTGACAATACGCTTAAAACGGTCTTGATTATCTTACTTATTAAAAAAATGAAGATTCCTGCCTGTGTGCTGTCGGTTGACACAGAGAAGGCATTTGATAGAGTCAGCTGGCTTTTTATCCGGTAGGCACTCAAGCAGATTAAACTGGGACCAAGCTTTAGTGATAAGATTATGGCTTTGTACTCCGACCCATTGGCAAGAGTGCATCGTAATGGACTGCTTTCAGACTCCTTTGCCATCAGGAATGGCACTAGACAGGGGTGACCCTTATCCCCGCTATTGTATGCCCTGGTCATGGAACACGTTGCAGTAGCATTGAGGCAAAATCTGGATATACAGGGGATTCAGGGGAATGGGAGACAATAGGAGACATCAAAAAGTGGCATTATATGGCAATGATCTATTGGTATATATTTCCAATTTTGAAATATCCCTCCCCTCAATCCTCAAAGAATTCAAGATATATGGTCAAGTTAGTAATTTTAACGTAAATCTTACAAAATCGGAGATCCTCAATATCAACATACCGCCTGATAGAGAGCGGCAGCTCCAGGCCTTCTTCCCATTTAGGTGGTGTTATTCCTCGTTAAAATACCTTGGGCTTGGAATATCAGCTGACCTTTCCCAACTGTATGACTTGAACTATAAACCTGTACTCCAGCGAATCATTGCAGATCTGAGTTAGTACGAGTCACGAAGACTCTCCTGGTTCAAGAGGGTAAACTTCTGTACTTCTTCCAAACACTTCCAATTGCCCTTTCCCAAACTTTCTTCTCGTGACTTAGGATAGTCTGCCATAGATTTGTCTGAGGCAACACTAGACCGCGTCTGGCCTATAAACCTTTGACCAGGCCAAAGAGAGAAGGGGGTATAGGCCTGCCTAATTTTCAACTATATCACATGGCTTTAATCCTTTCAACTGTAGATTGGTTTCATGGGGCTGAGGTGAGCACTGGTCACCCTAAAAGAACATCTGTCCACTGGTTGTTGACTTCCCTTCCCTCGATTGTCAAAAGTGAGTGCCAGATAGTATACTTACCTTGGTACTGACATATTGCACACAATAGACCTCGAGGCTGTAGGTCAGAGGAGGGTGGGAGAGAGAAACAGGCGCAGATCTAAATGTAAAAGTACAATATTTCTCAGAAGTACACTGGGCAAGAGAACTCACCTTTATTGTGTCTTGTTTCTTCGCATATCAACCACTGGGGGTCTTACAGGGTCTTTGTCTCCTTGGTATGCTGCTGCTATCCTCCAGAGAGCGGAACTCCCAGCTATGAGCCCGTGGAATGAAGCAAGTAATTAAGGTATCCAGAGGATTGAGCGCTCCAGGAGATTTACTTATGATACCTTATCATAAGGTAAATCTCCTTGGAGGCTCAATCCTCTGGATACCTTAATTACTTGCTTGGTACTGACATATGACCTCTTGTGGTTGTGAGATGGAATGAACCATAAATTTAGGCTTTCGAACCAATGAGGACCTATGACTCTCTGGTTTGATAACCCAGACTTTCTGCCGGCAGTAAGAAAAACCCTAATGGGTGCATCTTCTCTCCAGACATTGACAGAGCTTTGTTCGCTTCACACCAACTGTTCGATCCAATGGTTCGAATATTTGCAGTTACAGCTACAGTCTTTCATTTCATTCGTCTCGCCCTCTTCGGCTTTCACAAGCGAGAGATCGAGTCTCGAGTCGATCCTCCTGCAGGAGTCGACCCCAACTCATGTGGTTTCCTAAATCTACACTTTCTTAATATCACACAACGACTTGAGATCCTTGTGGTATTGGGAGAGAGAATTGGGATCTGAGTTCTCAGCTCAAGATTGAAATAAATCATTGCTCTGCACCCACAAATGGCCATTGGCATGCAAAATTCAAGAGACAAATTTTAAAATAATCTCACGATGGTATAAATTCCCATGTGATTTGCACAGGATCTGTCCTACTTCTTCAGATAAGAGTTAGAGATGTGAGCCAGAAGTGGGTTCCTTATCTCATATCTGGTGGTTCTGTCCCTCAGTCCTTTATTTATGGAACAGAGTATTTCTAATATATCGACACATCATGGGAGAGTCCATTGAGTGTTCCCCCCAAATTGGTCTTGTGTCCATGATCTCGGTCCCGGGTGCAATTCAAGGCAATCAACTTAGGCACTGAATCACAGCAATAAGAGCTATTATTCCTAGAAAATGTTAATCGCAGATTGCACCCTCTTTGCTGGAAGAGACTTGGGTGATGGAACACGTTTGTAGAATGGAAAGGCTCTTTGCACACACTGACACTCAGGTCGATAAGTATACCCGAATATGGATAGAGTGGATTATGCTTAGAGAAACACCAGACTACTCCAGGCTTTTTGCCGGATAGTTCAGTTGGAAGAGGTCTGGACTTTGCTTTGGAGAGAGAGTGGTATGCTAGAGTGTTACCCTCTCCACTCCCTGTGCCCTCCCATATTGCTTTCCTCACACATTCTTTACCTCCTTAATTTTTATCTAGTCTTTTCCCCCCTCTACTGCTATCTCTCTGCTCCCTGCTCTTTGTATTTTTTTTTACTTCTAGTCTACCTTTATTTGTAGCTGTATTAATATGCTGCTAACTAGCATGTCAGAGCAGAATTTCGCCTCTGAAACAGGATGTTTAAGACCTTATGGTTGCAAACTATGCAAACTTTCTGTTTCATGTTTATGTCATTCCATGCCAACACTCAGTAATTGCCTACACCACCTTCACCACCTCCGGTCCTGGCTTCTTCTTCCTGCTTGTGCCGGTGTCATGTGACCGGGTGCAGGAGATGACGTCATCTCCTGCGCCCGGTCACAGCACTAGAAGCCGGCACAAGCAGGAAGAAGAAGCCGGGACCGGAGGAGCTGCGCCGGAAAGGTGATGTAGAAAATGTTTGTTATTTAGACAGGTGCCGCAGCCTGGGGGACACATAATAATAAGGGGGGGCTGTGTATTACTGCTGGGGGCCGCAGCCTGGGGGACACATAATAATAAGGGGGGGCTGTGTATTACTGCTGGGGGCCGCAGCCTGGGGGACACATAATAAGGAGGGGGGCTGTGTATTACTGCTGGGGGCCGCAGCCTGGGGACACATAATAAGGAGGGGGCTGTGTATTACTGCTGGGGGCCAGTATACCACCACTGGGGGCCTGTATACCACTGCACAGGGGCCTGTATACTACTCCAGAGGGGGCCTGTATACTACTCCAGAGGGGGCCTGTATACCACTGCACAGGGGCCTGTATACTACTGCACAGGGGCCTGTATACCACTGCACAGGGGCCTGTATGCCACTGCAGAGGGGGCCTGTATACCACTGCAGAGGGGGTCTGTATACCACTGCAGAGGGGGCCTGTATACCGCTGCTGAGGGGCCTGTATACTGCTGCTGAGGGGCCTGTATACCGCTGCTGAGGGGCCTGTATACCGCTGCTGAGGGGCCTGTATACCACTGCTGAGGGGCCTGTATACCATTACTGAGGGGCCTGTATACCACTGCTGAGTGGCCTGTATACCATTGCTGAGGGGCCTGTATACCGCTGCTGAGGGGCCTGTATACCACTGCTGAAGGGCCTGTATATCACTGCTGAGGGGCCTGTATACCACTGCTGAGGGGCCTGTATACCATTACTGAGGGGCGCTATATACCAGTGACGGGGGGCTATATAATAGGATAGGGGTCTGCTGCATTTCATACACTAGGCTTATACGCGAGTCAATAACTTTTCCCAGCTTTTGGGGCAAAAGTAGGGGGGTCGGCTTATACACGGGTCGGCTTATACACGAGTATATACTTAACCTTGTTCAATGTCTGAATGTATTCTTGTTCATTGGCTAATAAAAGATTTAAAAAAAAAACAAAACAAATGTTCCTGTCCTGAGATATTCTTTATAAAGGTTGCCGCTGTGTAATGTATGTGTCAAAGCATTCAGGAACAGGTTGGATATACCCCAGCTCCTGGGCAGGGGGAAAAGTAAAAAGGAATATACAGACATTAGAGCCAGGGATTGCAGCTGATGCTTTCTGTGATGTAAAACATTTCATTGTCGGTTTAAAAACTTGTTTTTAATCACAGAAAGAATCAGCTGTTATCCCCGACTGTAATCTATGTATACTCTCCTACTTCCTCCCCTTCCCAGGAGCTGTGGTATATCCGACGTTTTCCTGCATGGTTGGACACATGCATTACACAGGGGCACATTTATAAGAATATCTCGGGACAGGAATATTTTTTTAACACATCCAATTGTGGAACTTATCTTTATTTTAAGACTAGTGAAAGGCCCAATGCTATCGCATCAGGAGTGCGGTGAAATGAATTTTGTGTATGTTTAGTGGTGGTAACCGGAGCAGTAGAGATCTGTGACACTGTTTGTGGTTACGAAAAAACCTGTTTTATGTGATGGTTTTGCATGTGTGTATTCAGGTAGTCCGTAGGCGGCGCCGAGCCGTAGGCGTGGCAAGGCTGCCAAACAGAGGTGTGCAGAAATACGTCACAGGCGGGGTGGTCGGTAGCCGGCGAGAGGCTGCAGAGATGTTCTGAGGCGTGTGATGTCACTGAAGGGGTTGGGAAAGCGGCCGTGGTGGGAGGAGGCTTCCGGCGTGACGACGGTAGCGACGGCGCATGCGCGGGGGGTTGCTAGGAGGCGGTCGGGTCTTCGCTCCCGGTGGCCACAGCGCATGCGCCGGGGTTGTCAGGATGCTGCAAGTGTTAGGAAAGCGGTGGCTCGCAATGGCGCATGCGCGCAATCGCTCACGCCATATACGGCCGCGGTGCATGCTGGAATAACGGCACAGTGGCTGCATATGGGAAACTGGAGATTATGTAAGTAGATCTATTAATTAAAATGTGCAATTGTTCATGGTATAACCCTTTTACATAAATAGCAATATAAAGAAAATATTTAATTTGGAAGAAACCTTATATGCTGCTCTGCATTATTATCCTGTGAGCCATGCCCCCCTTGTACAGACTATAAAAAGTAGCACAAAATATAACGGTCCATATCTCTGGAACAACATGGCGGATTTAAAAAAGAAAAAAAAAGCAAATTACTCAGGGCATGAGTGGCAATGTAAGGATAGCAAAAACTTCACACTTTTGACCTGATGACAAGTCATCTTAAAATACTTTGCAGCTGTGAAATTAAAATGAAACAAAAGTGAACATACATGTGACCGGTCATCAGATTTAATCTCTCTAAATCGCTGCCTTCTGAAAAAACTGGAGGGATAAAAGAGCACAAATATGGTCTTATCTGGTATAAAATCTTATCTCGTATGGTTTAGAAATCGCACACCTTGTCTGTTTGCGAGAATCACAACCACTGTACTGGTGTACAACAGCTGCAGTAGACCCATGTTTAAAAGGAACCTGTCACCTGAATCTAAGTCCCTACACTATCACTAGCTGTCCCTACACCTTCCTAGCTGCTCCCTATCTATCCCTTTCTCATCTAAAGTGTCCCTATTAAACATGTGAAAAAGAAGTTTAAACTTACTGCAGTCCCCGTGGTTGGGGGACTGGGTAGGCATGGGCACGCTTCATTCACCACTCCTCTGTGGTGTAGTGCACGCCCCGCTGGGCGGCATTATTCTGTGTCCTCTCTGCCCCTAGTATTTGGAATCTCCTGCCCTGTGTGTCCTTCTATGCACCGGCCGGACGTCACATCCGGCGCGGTGCATTATGGGGCCGGTCACGTGATCGGCCATAGTGCATTATGGGGCCGATCACAAGATCGGCCCCAGTGCATTATGGGCTTGATCACGTGATCGGCCCGGCTTCAATAAGCGCATTGCGCATGCGCGGAGCCGGGCCGATCACGTGATCAAGCCCATAATGCACTGGGGCCGATCACGTGATCGGCCCCATAATGCACTATGGCCGATCACGTAACCGGCCCCATAATGCACCGCACCGGATGTGACGTCCGGCCGTTGCATAGAAGGACACACAGGGCGGAAGATTCCAAATACTGGGGGCAGAGAGGACACAGAATAATGCCGCCCAACGTGGCGTGCACTACACCACAGAGGAGTGGTGAATGAAGTGTGCCCACGCCTACCCAGTCCCCCAACCACGGGACTGCAGTAAGTTTAAACTTCTTTTTCACATGTTTAATAGGGACACTTTAGATGAGAAAGGGATAGATAGGGAGCAACTAGGAAGGTGTAGGGACAGCTAGTAATAGTGTAGGGACTTAGAATCAGGTGACAGGTTCCCTTTAACGTAGTAGAACCAATAGATATGAAATTGGGTATAACCCTACACTGCCGAGGTTAAAGGGATGAAATTGATGATTAAATGAAGCCTAAATGGCTTCTTCCTGTGGACAAAGCGATTTGTTTAATCATCAATATCATCGATTTAACCTCAGCAGCGAAGTATTATACCCGATTTGATTTCTATTGGTTCTACTAAATTGCTGCTTTTGGATTGTTGAGCACCTGCTGTCTGCTTTAGAATCCTCTACGTTATCTACACCCAGCTGCACTGGCAGACACAGACATAAGAGGGCCCCGGTACAAGAACAATATAGGGGCCCTTTGCAGCTCAAGAACTCACCATAATGCACAATTTCATTTGGTTTGAAGGTAGAAATTGGCCTCCTTACTTCTGGGGCTTTTGTGTGACTGCACAGGTTGCACCAATGATATTTCCTCCCCATCTAGCTGTCTCATGATGGCAGAAGAGCTGAACACCGGCACATATGCATAGGACAGTTGATTTCACTGCCATGAACAGGATTGTGCGATAAGCCTGTGCGTTGAAAATTAGACAGAATAAGACAGAAACCATTTTACAACGGGATAAATTCGATAGGTTTCCTTTAACAAAACTAAGCACAATTTTAGCTGACACAGTATGAGAAATGGTTTCAGAAGAATAAACTCTTTTGTTAGTATTCTGTATTCATGTAATCTGTAAATTAAAAAGCTTTGAGATTTTCCTAACCTGCTGATATTTATAGCATATGATGACCATGACCATTCTGAATTCCTTGAAGATGTACTCCTTCCCAAACATCTGGATAGGTTAATGGACTAAAACCACATATTTTGCCATATGACAGAAAGTGGAAGGTGTTATATAAAGCTTGCTGGGGTCTTGTCATAAAATCAATGACAGGAACACAATCAGAAGTAGCTCACAGATGAACTTTCATGCTCAGTTAAACCAGAGAAACATATTATTTTAAACAAAAAGCCAATTTGCTCTCCATCGAGAGTCCGCTCATGTTTTCTCTTAATAGGAAACGATTGCAGATCAATGTTTTAAAATGAAAAAGTTCTCCATTGCTTTCTCCTGCTGTAGCTTTATTCTTCTGACACATTTAGCGCTGTAACATTTCCTATAATTACTCTTTGTATAGTGCCAACTGGCTGATAAATTGGTTTGCAGAGTAAAAAGGTTTTGGCGGAATGGCTTCTGAGTTAATTGTTTGAAAAACTAGGTTTTTTTTTATTGTTTTGTTTCATCAGTGGCCCCAGTTGACTCTACAGTGACAGTACATGACAAAACAAGACCGTAAAAGCCTCCTAATGTTAGAATCAAAGCATTACTCTTGCTCTTTTGATCTCCAAGTAAATATAATCAGCTGTCTTAATTTATTATATTACTTTTGTATTGTTATCATTTACAGAGAACAAACTTTTGTTGTGCAGATTATATATTCAGTAAGATCCCCATGTGTTGGCAAATGTCACCGTATTTTCTTAGGGTATATTTACATATAGCGCTGATATACATGTCAATTGGTGCTTGATCACAATGGCCAATCCACTCCATATGTGTATACAACAATAATTAATTCAATAGTTCTGTCCCCTTATGGGAAGAATAGTGTTGGCATTGCATGCTGCATATGCACTAGGAAATGTGATGCGGAGTCTGATCATGCTTTTTTGTCCAAGCAGCCAAAAAGCAATTTCTTTGCTTACACAGGTAGATGATCAGGGAACGGTGTTCCAATCAAGGCTTGTTCGCTGATCCATGCAAATGAATTAAGAATGTTTTTACTTAAACATGCTGCTCTTTATTTTGCAGGCTCATCCACTTTATATAGAAGCAGCCAACAATAGTAATGATGTATACCTGTATTGCGCCTTTCTGGACTTCAGGTTAGTAATATCCTTTTTTTTGTATGACTTGATATGATTTAGAGGAATTGCTGTAGAGAAATCTAAAGTAGTAAAAATCACTACCGATATCATTGTGAATGGAGCAATTAGGCTGCACATTTCCCCCTTCATGTACTAACTGGAGAATTCTACTCTAGAATCTGACACATAAATTGATGTTATACTGATGTGAAATCTATACTGTTGATTAGCCTAAACTGCAGATATTCTCTGCAGTGCGTGAATTTATGAGATTTTATAAAATATGAAACAGAACAATAGTACTGTTTAATACAGAAGACTTCTAGTCTGGAAAAATCCTCAATGTTTTTTCCTATGGCAAAAAAGTTGACTACGCATTTGGTAGCATCTTAACACTAGAATCCCAGAAATTTCGAGCTGAAGTCCCGACGTGAAGTCCCGAAAGAGGGTCAAATGACCCTTATGGTGCCGTCACACAGCAAGATCTGGCCAGCGATGTCGGAAGCGATGCGCGGGTGCCCGCTCGGTTCCAACATCGCTGGCCAGCTGTCACACAGCATCGCTGCGGCCGGCGACACCGCATGCGATGCGGGCGGTGACATCACTCGCTGGGCTGGGCTCAGCCCAGCGAGTGATCCGCAGCAACGCTGCGGTATAGGCTGGATCGCCGCCGACATCGCTCTGGCGATGTCACACGGCGCGATCCAGCCTTATCGCAGGTCGCCGAGTTGACAGGTTTACGGTTCTTCCCGTAAACCTGTCAACCTGCGACCAGCGATAAAACGCGCTTGCGCCGCTCGTTTACACAGCGCGACGTCGCTAGCGACATCGCTGATACATCACTTTTTCGGCGATGTCGCTAGCGACGTCGGCAGGTGTGACGGCACCTTTAGACCAAACTGAACAGAACTAACTCGAAACTAAATGGCTAAACTCAATGGAAACAATAACCTCCTGTGGTGCGACAGTAATGGCCTTAATTACAGAACAAAAGACGGTGATTAGAGGATGTTAGCTAAAATCCTTCAGGTCATTCGACCCGTCTCTGGGTTCCAAAGGTAGAAATGTTAAATGACCCCTCTCTGGGACTTCTAGTGTTAAGGGAGTAAGATTTCTAAAATTGCAAAATTGTTGTGTTTATGATGGAAAACTCTAAGAGAGAAAGAGAGAGAAAGATGTAGAGGAGAAGAGAGGGAGGAAGAGAAAGTGAGAGAAAGAAGAACATAAATAGAGGGGAGATAAAAGAATAGAGAGAGGGAATGAAGTAGGGCAAGAGAAAGATGAAGAGAATGAGAAGAAGAGATAATAATATAGAGGAGGAAAAAGAGTGAGAGAGCGTGAGAGCTAGAGTGAGGAGAGAGTAAAAGTGAGAGAGTTGTTGAGGAAACCCATGCAGCAGTCTGTGATAAATACAATCTACAATGTTAAAATTGCATTGAACTACTCTTTGAATTTTACAGCACCGGCTTATTTTCTGAAATTCTACTAAAATTTGATGCCCATCGAATCAATAATCTTTAGTCAGAATCCACTAACTACTACCCAAAGAGACTTACAGTGCTCTTTACAAATTAGTAACCCCTCTTTGAAAAGTCATATTTGAACCAATATGTCACTGAACTTAAGAACAATTTTCAACCTTTCAGCAATACTGAGTTTCATAGAATTTTTTTTAACCTATAGTCTAAAAGTAAAGTTAATAATGTAACTTTCATTACAAAATCTTCAATTATACTCCAATTAGTTGATGTAAAAATTGTTATGCTCCACATCAAAAACTACTTTATGTAGTATTCTGTATGACCTCCATAATTTTTAGAGACAATACCACGTCTTCTAAGCATGAAATGAACAAGTTAATGACACTTGAAACTTCTATCTTTGTCAATTCTTCTAGAATGACCTCTTTAAGAACCTGTATGCTGGATGTAGAGTAATGCTTACTTTTCACTTCAGAATTCCCCATAGGTGTTCGATTGAGCTCACATTAGGAAACAAATTTTGTCACTGAATCACTTTCAACCTGTTCTTCGGCAGAAATACAACAATGTGAGTTTTAGATCATTGACTTGTTGGAAAAGTGTTTGTCTACCAAGGACATGGAGTGATGATAGCAACCTTCTTTCAATACAGAGCAGTACATTAGGGAATTCATAATACCCTCAATGAAATGTAGCCCCAAAACACCAGAAGCACTCATGCAGGTCAAATAAGGACACTGCCACCACTATCTTTCACTGTAGGCACCATGAATTTTTCTAAATGCAGTTTTCCAACATGACGATGATCCAAAGTAGAACTAAACAGAAAAAGAGGAAACTGAAGTGCAAAAGTGTGTTATCCTTTTACAATGACTGCAGATTTGCAAATGTTGCTGCACACCCTTTTAGGTTGTGAGATCCACAACTGGTGTATAAACGTATAGCCATTGCTGCTGGACTCAGACTCCACGTAATTGCTGTGGCTGTAAAAATAAATCCAAAATGGACAGTGCTGTTTGATCCGTGCACACTGCATACAATACCCCCTCCTTCATCGAGAGAGGTGGATGCTGATCCTGGTCCTGATGTAGGAGCGGGGATTCACTTAAAAATGCATTGAGAATAAAGGCTCCATTATCGCTAATCCACTGGAGGTTCATTTCATTGTATACAATGTGTGCGGATCAAACAGCACCGTCTGTTTTGGATTTAATAATCCAAAATATGCATCTGTTGCATTTCTGAAGAAGAACATGATGAAAGTGATTCAGTAGTCAAGTATGTTTTCTGATCTGAACCCAACGGACACACCTATCAGATATTCTGAAGAGACAAGTGGGCATCACTCAATCCAGCATCCAGGTTCTAAAAGAAGTCATCCTTGAAGAATGAAAAAACATAGATGGAACAACACATCACAAATTTATGTATCCTACTAGATGGGTGCCCGATGCACAATGCATCGGGATTCTAGCAGAGCGAGTCTCTGACTCGCAATGGCCGCTTCGCGGCCAATGCTTCGCGCTGCTAAGGCGACTCGCCATGCCCGCTGCGCGGGCATAGCGAGTCGCCTTAGAGCGACTCGCAATGGCCGCTTCGCGGCCAATGCTTCGACTCGCCATGCCCGCTGCGCGGGCATAGCGACTCGCCGGCTCGCAATGGCCGCTGCGCGGCCAATGCTTCGTTCGTATCCACATGACGACAAAGGGGCACTCGCAGCATTCGCAATTATATAATAGATGCTTAGAAGACTTTGGTCTGTGCTCCAAAATAAAGGAGGTCATACAAAATACTAGATGTAGTAGTTTTTTATGTCTGCTGCATTTATTTTTGAATTAACCAATGAGTAAAGCTGGAGATTTTGCAATGAAAGTTGTATTATTAACCTTACGTCATCATATGTGTTAAAAATGTTCTATACAACTTATAGTCATGATTTTGGAAATTGTTCTTGAGTTAAGTGAGATATTTATTAAAATCTTACTTTTCAAAGACGGTGTACTTATTTATGGTTACCACTATATATTTAGTTGGAGACAATACATAGCATTGAATTTACATTTATAAAAGTTTATTGAAAACAGGGAAGTTTTTCAAGATTTTAGGACAAGTGATTCGGTATGATAAAACATACTGTAGCTGCTGCGAAGAGAAGGAGAAGAGACATTAGCTGAAGATCAAGTCCATTTTGTATAATAAATATACAATTGCAATTGTACAGAAGACGCTCTATAAAGAGTTGTTTAAATGCAGTCACAATTTTATAAATGATTTACTGTAATGAAGTTGTAGAAATAACTAATATGAGAAAGAACTACAAAAATGTTGGGGTTAATAGATTTAAGCTCATTATAGGAATCCCTGCTGAAATTTTATAGCGCTCATTTGTAATTTGCAGAGAAACCTGAGAACAAATGTTCATGTCCCCTACAGTGTAACCACAGAAAAAATAGGAATTAGTGAAATCAACCTTTTTCGAACTTGCAAGATAATTTTATCTGTAGCTGGTATTGGGTGTACTAGATATTAAAAGGAAAATCAGTGTAATAAATTTCACCAAGTCATAGATCGTACTGCGGTGCTAATTTGCAATTGGATCAACTGCCAGGGCAGTGGGACACTCAGAACTTGGCCCTCAGTTCTCCAGTGGCCCATCCGGCTCTGTGGCCCAGGGGGTGCCAATAAAATTGAGGGGGAAAAGTTTATAAGAGGATTTAATTTGTGATGCCACCCATGGTATTCAGCAATTGGATGGCCAATTCTGCAGTTCAGATCCACTGGGGTGGTTGGTGACGCAGCAGAGATATTAGAGCTCTCCACGGGTAGAGCAAGGCCCCAGGGCCATTATCAAGTCTATTTGATAATGGTTACTGATGTAGCACAGTGCAGGTGACGCAGTAAATAATTCTGAGGACACAGCAGTCCTCACATTTTATTCACAGTTCTCGCAGTACTCGAGGTTGCAACAACCAGCCAGGTGCAGTGTCCTCCGGGTCAGATTTCAGCCAACTCTAGGGTAACTTGGGTGCACTTTACTAGAACCCTTTTCTGATATGCCTTTCTGGGTCATCTCACTGTGCTGGCTTTCACCCTCCTGTCCTGCGCCTCACACACAGCGTTCCAAGCCAGCATCCTTGGGTCATGTCAGGTGATGTCTTTCTGGTCCCCTTGACCCTATGCGGCTGCCTTTTTAGCGATTGTATGCAGATGTGGCTGTCGCACTTACAGACATCACAGCCTAATTTTGCTAGTTTAGTCTTACAGTCTCTCCAGTAGTCTGGGACCGGTCCCCTCTGCGACCTGGTACCTCCAATTGTCTACAGTCGGTGTGAATTTGGGTGTTACAGGTGGATTCCTCACTTTCCATGCCCATAGGACCCCTTTTCTGTGTCTGGAGCCCCTCACCAGCTCCTACGCCTCTCCTTTCACCTTCCTTGTCCTGGGACGAGCTCCTCTCTACTCCAGTCCCCAGGACGTCTCTCTCTGTCACTCCATTCGTGAATCATTCCTGTCACCAACTGACTTAGGCCCCTTTCACATCAGTGCTTTTTGCTGATTGCGGCAGATCTGGCAGATTTACCGCATCTGCCGCCTAACGGCTGCACTTGCGACACACATGTGGCAAGCCCCATGCATTGTCTATGGGCTTGCGGTAAGTGCGGTATTGCCACGATCCAGCAGTTGCGGCTGCACAAAATAACCGCAGCTGACCACGTTTTTTTCCATGGTTGCAACTGTCGGATTTGACAGATTGCGGCAATACTGCACTTGCTGCACTTGCCGCAAGCCCCATAGACAATGAATCTCAGCTTCACCCATGCCTTGTCTCTTCCCCAGTGCAATTGTCGGGCCCACAAGGATCTGGGGTGAGAATGGAATGTCACAGTCAACCAAGAAGAAACACAGACACTTGCTTCAGTTCACAGGTGTTACGACTCAGGTAGTGAACCAGGTGTCATAGGAGGAAGCAATGTCTCTCTGAGGCTCCAGCGATGTTCCTTCTCTATACTTGCTCTGTCCTACCTCTGCGCACTCCTTCTCCTTGCACTGCCCTGCACAATTCCTGCTTGTTGAACCAGGCCCGCCGGGTGATATGAGAACCCTCTTTCTCTCCAAAGGGAACCCAACCCAATCTATCGCTTCTGGTGGAGACCGTGCTTGATTTGGGCGGTTGGATCGTGCTCCTATGAAGACATTGACGACGCCGGTAATTTATTGTTCAGGGATGGGCCTCTGATCCACATTGGAGCCGGTACCCTGCTTCAGACTGGGTCAGGTTGTTTTATCACCCTCTGTCTGGGTCGCCGCTCCTTCTGGACTCCACAGACGTTCTGCTCCTCTGTTCTCCACACTCACACTGCTCTGGCCTAATACTCCTCCCACTTGGACTGGGTCTCTCAGCAAAGGATTTAACCCTATAGTCCCCTGCTTTAAGTGTGTGAATGCAGATTGAGAGCCATAGACCTACATTACCTCCCCCCTTAACAGGAATACTGTACTCTCTGTCTTGGGTGCAGTAACTCTGTAGTGCACTGATTAGTGGGGCGCTACACAATCGCACTCAAGTATCACAGTATAACGGGTGTGGTGAATGTGGCACAAATGACATCAATGGCAGCTCCTGTGTCACACTTAGGAAGTGAAGGAATCAAGTAACTGGATGGTGTGATGGGCAAAGGGATCCAGGGAGAGCTAAACTGAACCTCAAACTGGGGGACCCTGGCTTGCCCTGCTCTCGGAGGTACCTCTGAAGGTGAGTAGGTCAGAGTTTCCACCCTATTTTCCTGAGCTCCTGATTAGTCCTAGGCTGGGGGCCTCTGCCTCCATCCACGGATCCGGAATCACAGCTACTCACAAGGCAAAGACTTCAGCACAGCACAATGATCAAGAGTAAAGTAACTCTATCAGCGGCATCTGACAAAGGAGGGGGAATGCTATTTAAAGCCAGGGGGAGTGGACTCCAGGTGAGTCACACCCAAGCCTCACATCAACCCATCAACCAGCAGCTTAGCACAAGACCTTCACACCTCATGCAGATCTTGAAGAAATGCAAACACATCACACAGCAGCACCAAGAAATCAGTGCAATCTAAGCGTGTGACATCCTGGCTTATCACTATGCATAAACTGCCTTGCAGAGACCACTAGTGTCACCTGGCGCTTATGTCCTTCTGCAAAGCCGATCTGCACTGCACCCAATATACTGTGAAACTTCAGTGTGATCACACAGGTGGAGAGACAAGGCATGAGGGAAGCTGAGGCAGCAAAGACAACTATGGGGAGGGGGTAAGAAGGCACTCAGACAATGTACTGTGGAGAGGCACCTGTGACGCAACAATGACAGCCCCATCCCTGAAACCAGCTTCACAGTGATGCTTTTTTTCAGGGAGGGGCAGAGGCTTAGGAAGTGGCTGGAGTCTGTCACCCTGCTTGATGACGCTCTGTGTGAGTATCTCAGGATGCACTGGGGCACTCGCACAATACATCATCAGACAGGAAATAGAAAAAAAACACAATAGCTGTTATAGTAGAGAGGGAACCATCAGGATTTTTTTTAAAGCAAGTAGGTTAGAAAAAAGCTTAGATTATAGGAACAAATTAAATAGAAAGTTAGGAAAAAAATTGTTGACCCTGCACTAACCCTTTAGGTTGCCTTAGTGATTTTCATTTGTTTGTTTTTTTGCTTTTTTTTTTCATCTACACAACAAAAATGATGACTGATACACTACATTACAACAGATATTCTAATACTTTTTGTTGCAGCTCCGGTTCAGGTATTTGGTCCAATGAAGGATGTATTCGTGTGGAAGGAAACATGAATTACAGTGTTTGTCGCTGCAATCATCTCACTAACTTTGCCATTTTAATGCAGGTTGTGCCTGTCTCGGTAAGAACGCATTTGAGATTATTTTATGACATTATATTATTTTCCACAATTTTAAAGAGGCCTTGGATGTTGAAAGCAATGAGTATTTGCTTTCCTTAAAATTAGCAAATCTCATCATACTAAATAGTGAAAAATAAAAAGTGTTATTAAAAATCCTCTCCATTCCTAAAAATGAATGGATTAATTTCTTTGTTTTCAGCTTATTTGCCTAGTTTACCAAGCTCCACTTCAGTCTATTAGCTTCCATATGCTACAGTATGGTTGTTCTACTACGCAATGAGAGCAGAGATTAGAAGCTCTTTCCAATGGAGCTTCTAACTGCTACTCTGAGGCCATCCAGGTCCAGCTGTCCAGTCAGTTTCAGTAGAACGGCACTCCTCAGATTTTTGTAGCATCACAAAACACACAGTTCACATTAGTGGCATTACAATGCTTCTGGTCTGAACTGTCAATCAGGAGCGCACCATTCCCCTGCATGAAGATAGGGATTGAAAACATTGGACAACCATTTTAGAGTAGCAGTTCTTATGAGTCAGGTTTCTTTTTAAATTCTGATTAGCTTCACTGAAAATGGCAGCAGTTACATGGTTCAGTATTATTCCTAAGTGCACAATGTGAAGGTTGCAAGGACAAATAAATGAAAAAAAAATTGTGAAAAAAATACTTTTTTCGCAATTTTCTTAATTACAATTCAAGTTACATAGCAGGAAAGCTGAGTGAAATGTATTTATGGCAAACACTTTTTGTAAATAAATATGTATTTATGATACTTTTTGAGTGTTCCAAAGCAAACCCAATAACCCAAAAAGTATAGGGGTACTAAAAAAGCAAATAATGCAAGAAAAAAACATAAAATTTACAATCAGCATCTCTTTCTTTTTATCTGTCTATTATACTTTAGAATAAAGGGAAGCCATAATTCGAAAATTACTTATTGTTCAAATCAATATAATTATACATGATACTCCGGAGTCTGGTGGAGTTGCTCAAGTAAGCTTCCATTTAAACAGAGGTTTTTTTTCTCTCCCGTTTAGCCCTGCCCCTCAGGGCTAACTGACTTTCTGGGAGAGAGAAAAAAAAAACCTGTTTAAATGCTGCAGACAGGGAGAGAATGATTGGCAGCGGTGGGCAGATTACACATGCAGGGGGTGGAATCTGCCCTTGGCTGCAGCCCCTAGCCACCTCCTTATTGGCTGGAGCATGTAAGTTTTCTAAGTGTATTATCTCGGGGTACAGACATGCTGCATCCAGTGCTGCAATTAGATCACCATGCCTGGTTTGGTGACAGGTCCTCTTTAAGGACGTTCTTTTGAATTCGGTGAATATTTAATAGTGACTGTTCGAAACTCAACAGCATAGATTTTATATTTCCTCCATAATGTTTCTGTCTACAATTGACCTTCATCAGACTATTAGCTGTGGTGTGAGAGCAGATGTTTTAGCGAGTACAGTCACAGTCTAGCAGTATGGAAACTGTGCCGGATTATGGCATCTGGCATAAATGTGAGGAGCACATGGTCTGGTGATATGATCATCACAAATGAAGGCGCTTCCATGCTCAGTTCTTGAGTACCGAGTCTATTTCTACTATTGTTCAAATCAGGTTTTTGTATTAAATGTACATTTTAAAAACAATTTCAATGTGTTTATTTTTTCTTTGTTACAATGTGTATTATAAATGAAAAGAGAAATTTAGCAATTTTCAGACTGGCCACTGTGTTTCCTTTTTTTTTTTTACACTTTAACTACATGTAATTTCAGGAAACACCCGTACATTAGCCACATTGAATAGACTCTGACCCTATCTTTTATATTTGAGCATCAAATAAATATGTACAAACGTCACTGTGAAAGGAATGGGAGTATGGTCAGCTGTGACATAACCTACTGTGATTGGTGTATCCAATGTTATCAACTGAGAATATAGGTGTTATCTGTCGTTGTAATTCGGCCTTTGCTGATAAGAAGCTTTCTGAAAACCCTTCCTGAAAGGGCAAGAAGTATAAATGACCAAAGTAGCTACTTTGAAAATTGCAAGATTAGTAATTTTGCTTTTAACCTTCCTAGCGGTATTCCCGAGTGTAACTTGGGGTTAACTTCCACTGTCAGAAGTGGTAATCCCGAGTCACACTCGGGTTTACCCGCGGGCAGTTCTGCATCTCACCGTGAGGACCGGGGGGGGAGGGGGAAGGTGCTATCGATGGCAGTGCGGTCGCGGCCACGGGGGAGGGTGCTATCGGCAGTGCGGTCACGGCCATTGCAGTCAAGGACTGAGGGGCGGGAGCAGTGGTGTTGTTCATGCCAGCAGCAGTTAGGTCGGGGTTAAAGTAAGGGTTAGGGCTAGGGTTAAGGTTAGGGTTAGGGCTAGGGTTAGGGTTAGGGCTAGGGTTAGGGTTAGGGCTAGGGTTAGGGCTAGGGTTAGGGTTACGGTTAGGGCTAGGTTTAGGGTTACAGTCTGGGCTGCAAACGAGAGGAGGGGCGGGAACACCCAAGGGAAGCAGGATGCTTCCCTCAGTACCCTCCTCTCCTCTGTCACAGTGTCACAGGGGCCCCCTACTGATGCTTGAGGGGCCCCTACCCAGTCGGGCAGCGGCTCATTGGAGGCGGAACTGGGCGGGAAATAAAAAAGTATAACATTTCAGCCCATAATAAAAAAGTATAAAACTTCTGCCCATAAAAGAAATTTTTTATCAAAAAAATGGTACCGCACTTAGTACAAAATTCCTAACATAATCATACCGCCAGGGAGGTTAAAAAAACATTATACGATGAAAAAAATAAAGAGAAAGTTTTTGAATGTTTTTGAAAAAAAAACCATGTAACACAAAAACTTGATTTTAACAGTAGGTGATTTTCCGATGACAACTTCCCTTTAAAGTGGTGGTAAAGGATAAAAAAAAGTACAGTTTTATCTCAAAAAGATTTGTTCACATATTGCGGGAGTCCGCTGCATTTCATATCTTTGAGCAATCGCTGAAAGAACTCAAAGTATTACCAATATTTTCAAAAGTCTTTGATAAAACAATGTGGTTTTACATAAGTTGAGGCTAAAATAATCCAATGCATGAAAGCAGCAACATAGTGCTGTGTCTGTTAATGTGTTGTGTCTAATATTGAAGCTAATTTTATTTTAAAGACTGTGCCTCATCAGTTTGTGTACGTGGCTGGGCATAGGCAATTTTACTGGTCACATACATATGCCAACTTAATTTATCTGGCCCTCACTCTGGCATGTGAACACAGTCAATCAGACGTGAGTAAAGCCCCTCGATATGTATATTTGAATTGCAAGTAATTTTTGTACCAATAGTATCTACAGTGCTTATATGATTTTTATAGGGGCTGAATCCTTTACATATTGTTCTATTTAATTTAAAATACATTTTGTGGGTGACATATTCTCTGTGAACTTCTCTCATGAAATATTGGCTGGAATTTACTAGTGATATCAGATAAAAGACCTATTTCCATATGTTATCTAGGAGCTATTGGCATATGTCCACTGTAATTGGGGAAGTCTGTAGGGAGTTGTTTCAATGTTGAGTCATAAAACTAACTATGATAATTTGTTCCTCATATAAATATCCTTTTCTTCAATTTTAATTTATTCAATACATATTTGGCTGCCTTTGTATCAAAGATATTTACACTCTAAATTGGTCACAGTACAAGGGTTAAGGCAAAGAGGAAAAATGCACTTTACACAGGCCAAAACAAGAAAGCTGCTCTTCTATTTATGCAGTGTACATTGAACAGCCCTCTCTAATTCCTCAGTTATATTGTTGTATAAATTGTAAGCCAAGAAAATTCATTAGTGACATAAAGTATTCCATAAAGGGCAATGTCAATGGTTAAAACGAATGGTAAGACGCCTTATATGCACCTCCAATGTGGCAGTAGCACCTAAATGACCACATTTTTCAGCATTACGTATCATTAATTGGTGTTGCAACAGGATGAACTGGGAATAATCATTTGCCACATTGGCTTGGGCGTAAACCCAGGAGATGGAAGTAAAGGGTTCTTTGAGATTTAGCCTCTCTGTACCCTATGCTGTAGGAAATTCCAAGGTCATGACTCTGGAGTTACCTAGTTAGCTGCAACTGCTGTGAACTAAGCAGATGACACCAACATGCGGTACCGATACGGTAAGCAGAAATTGTCAGCTAGTGCTGGTGTCATCACATGTATGAAACCAGGGCTCCCCAACCTGTGACTTAGGGAGCCACATATGTCTTGCAGGCCCGGGTTTTTGTGTGGCTTGGTGCATAAACACCTGGTCTAGCAAGCAGCTATGAGCAGGAGGTCTCAAGATAGACAGTGACCTTTGTGAACAGCCCTATATAAAAGACTAGATCTGAACGGGTACACGTTAGAAACACCTGGATCTTGGTATACTGCCTCAGTGTGATTTCTGTGGAAAAGCTTTTGCTGTCATTATACCGGTAATGGAGGCTTTGGGGTCAATTTTGTGAGGGGTGCAGGATCTGGATGTGGTGACTCTTTCATCAGAGATGAAAGTGGCTCTCAAGGCTAGAAAGGTTGGAGATCTCTGCAATAGACAGCTGCAGAAAACATGTGGAGGTCAGCTTAGGTGGCAGATGAAAATTGAAGTTCAAATGTACAAACAAAGTTAACATCAGAAAACTAAAGAAAAAATGCCTTCTCGAACAGTAGGTACCAAATGGATCTTAGAAATGTGGACTGAGTTCTAATAAAGCAGAGAATAAGCCAAAATGTTATCATTATGATCTATCAAAGGCTTCTGAAGACCTGCTCGGTCAAAATATTTCGAAAAACAGGATGGTAGCGAACAAAACCAACATTGATTTAAGTTTCTTGTCTCCAATTCATTTTTTCCTTTCTTCACGTTATCTTGACATATGATCTTTTGCAAAGCTTTTCTGCCTTTCATTTTCAAGATCTTTCTTAGGAATTTAATGAGACATGAACTTTTCTTTGTGTTGGGTAAAATTTCAAGTGGCTCGGCCCTCACATCTACCTGCTGTCAATTTTTTTGGTAAAAAGGTCACAGTCTTAAATATATTTTCCTGACCCTACACTAAAAGATTGACAGGTTTCCATGGAGATGCCAGTCATTTACCTTGGCATTCCTCCAGTATTACAAATGTGTTCAGTTGAGATATGTTAAAGGTATAATGTTGAAATGTTCTCTGTGAAATAAGATTGTCTTGTCATCAAACAGTACTCCTCTGTAATTCTTTACCGGCAGGGTTGTTCGGGTCTGCAGAACACCAACATGTGGCTCAGGTCTTTTGATCATCTTGTATTATGTATGTTGTGCATCCATGATGAGTGCTTTTGATAGGTAGGATTTTCTTCCCCAAGAAAGGTCACAGTGATTGCCTTCAGTAGACATTTGTTGCTGGAGGTCTCATTTGTGTCAAAATACAGTTTTCTTCTATGGCAGGAGGTTGAACAACAGGAATAAAAATAGATAGTTTAAAATATCACTACACTGTGGGAAAAGACATATAATCATTTTATTCTCACAACCCGAATTACAATCTAAATATAAGGTAGCTATAAAGACTGATCCTGATGGGAAAAATAAGCTGGTTGTTGACCTGGATAAACAATAGGGAGTTAGAAAATGTAATTTCCATGTGGCATGTATTAAACATTTGCCCATGCTGTTGATTTATTTCCTAATATCTAGCTTAACTGATCTATTTTTTAGTATAAGCTCCAAAGTGTTCTTATAAAACTAGAAACAATTAAATTGACAAATTCTCCCCATATAAATCCAATATACAGTGCACGATTCTAAGAAGACATTAGTAAGGTTTTCTAATTAGCATTACCTTACTATTATAACTAGTGTATTTTATAGCCAAAAAGGACTGGTGTTTATGTGCTGCACAAAACAAATGATGCAAATAAAAGTCGAAAAATTGTCTGCAAATATCCAGACCTAAAATAGTATTTGTTCCAAAGTATTTGTTCCATTATCCGTTCTTATTTTTACAATCACTTAAGCGAGATTTCCCTGATTTATTCCATTTCATTAAGCATGTCCCTTGCATGTCTAATCAGTTGCACAGTTATAGAAAACTAGAAACAATAACGGGAGAAATATGTGACGACATCTCTGTAAAACAATTTTTGGATGAAACGTTTTTGGCTTTCTTCCATCTGATAAAGTAAAAAGTTGAAGAAAATAATTACAAATCTTTAAGTAATCCAAAATGATCTTTTCTGTGGCTTTTCCTTTATTGATGCGATGATGTGGTAGCATTGCTAATTCAAACCAGTTTTTACTCCGTGGCAGAGAACGTTACACGGGAATACAGTCGGAGAGTCTCTGGCAACCATTCCCACAGTTGGCAGGCTTTAATTTAATCATGGGAATTATGAAGTTATTACCTTATGTATTCACCTGCATGTCTAATGATGAGTTATTTGGGGAAGTTTGTTCAGTGCTGTCTAGTTTCAGATCTCCATAAAATTCACTACCTCCTGCCAATGTCAACAGCGCTGTCTCTCATATGAACCACTCTGCGTAGTGAAAGCAGAAGTCTTCGATTAATGTGGATTTTTATCAAAATGAATATGAGTAATCATTTTGTGATTACACTCACACACACACACACATATATATATAGTAAAACACTAAACATTATGACAAAGTCCATCATTGCCTAAAGATCCATAACACAATTTTGTCTTTTGAGATAATTGATAATTATTAATTCTTTTTTTATTGAACAATATTGTCAAAACAAAACCAATGAGTTTAAATAGTTTTACAATGTAATATCAAATTAATAGGAAAAAATTGCAAAATAACTGGAAACTCAATGTTAAACTGAAACATAATACATGGTTCTACAGAAAATTAAAGTAGAGAGGATGAAGGACCTGAGATATAAAATATTACCTAAACAGGTATCAGAGGCTTCACCTTGTGTGGTTGTGGTAGTCACCACTACTTTAAAAGCAGATCATGGCTGCTGCAGTCCTCAGCGTGGTGCATATAGAGTAGGAAGGATGAAGGGTTAAAAACCGTGTTGCCGTATTACACAATGCATCAAAGGGTGAATATAATATTGATTAGTTAATCAATGCATTCAGGGTTCCCTGGCCACTTCCTCAGGACAAATCAATATCATATTGCCATGTTTCTGGGTGTTTCAGGGAGTCCAGAAACACGTTGACTAATAAATGAATATTATTCTCACCATTTGATGTCTTGTGCAATACGGTAGCACGGTTTTTAACCCTTCATCATCCCTACTTTAATTTTGTGAGATAATGACCTTTGGTTTTCAATGGCTGTAAACCATAATCATCAACATTAACAGAAGTAAAAACTTGAAATAGATCACTCTGTTTGTAATGACTCTATATATTATATGCATTTCACTTTTTGTATTGAATTACTGAAATAAATTAACTTTTTGATGATATTCTAATTATTTGAGATGCACCTGTATACCAAAAATAAACAATTTCCTCACCTAAGGTTGAGTTCACGTCACCTTATTTTCAATTCCAGCAATGTCCATGAAAAAAACAGACAGCACTCAGACCAGTGGTATTCACTGGAGCAGTGCGGTGGAGCATTTTTTTATGGATCGAATTTGTGTTTGATAAAAATGACAGCATGCTCTAGTTACTTCTGTGGGGCCGATGGCTACACAAAAAAAATTCCATACAGAGCCACCATACAGAATCTGATTTTTACGGATGCATTGCAGTTTTTTAATATTTGAGACACAATTCAGTCTTGAAAATTTAACTGCTGCTGTCTAAACATGGATTGCACATGGTTAACAAATTAAATTAAATCATGCCTAACCTGTGTTCCATGTGCAGTTATATTGGCTTACTTTGTAAACTGTTTTTAATACTTTTATGTGTCACCATGATCTGATCATTTTCAGCATACTGTGACTAGACTAGGATCGGGTTGGCATGATATTGGGGTTGCAAGCACCAGATTGAGAATGGATTGATCAACCAGTGCCAGCATGGCTTTGTGACTAATACATCATGTCAGACTAACTTAATTTCCTTCTATAACAGAATCACTGACTGGGAGGATCAGGGAAAAGCAGTATATATAGCATATATTGCCTACAGCAAAGCATCTGACAAAGTATTTCATACCATCCTACTAAAAATGACCAAGTGTGGAATGGACAAGGCAACTGTTAGGTGGATTGATACCTGACTGTAGTGATTGGACCCAAAGAGTGGTCATAAAAGATTGCACATCCAGTCGGAAGAATGTCTCAAGTGGGGAACACAGGGCTCTGTCCTGGGGCCTGTGTTGTTCAACATCTTTATCAATGACTTATATGAAGGAATTGAGGGTAAACGGATTACATTTGCTGATGGCACAAAGCTAGAAGAGATAGCTAATACTAGGGAAGAGAGAGTGGATTCAAAAATCAAACTGAAACAGTGAGCAAAAACTAACAGAATGGATGTTAACAGGGAAAAATGCAAAGTTCTACATCTGGGTAAGAAAAAGGAAAAGTGCATACATAGAATGGGGGGGGAAGGGCTGAGCAACAGATCATGTGAAAAAGACTTGGATATACTAATAGATCACAGACTGAACATGAGTCAACAGTATTATGCAGCAGCAAAAAAGACAAACACAATTCTGGGGTGTATTAACAGAACCATCCAGTCAGTATCACATGCACTTTTTATTACTCTCTAATCCTCTTTGCTCAAACCTCATTTGGAATATTTTGTCTAGTTCTTGGCACCATATTTTAAAATACATACACATAATCATACTGGAGCAAGTTAAAAGCAGCCAGAATTGTGACCAGTCTGCAAACCACATCTTATGAAGAATGGTTACAGGATTTAGGAATGTTTAGCTTACAAAACAGAAGACTGAGAGGAGACTTAATAGCGGCCTACAAATATCTCAAGGGCTGTGACACTTTAGAGGAATCAGCTTTATTCTCATTCCAAGGAAAGACTAGAAGCAATGGGATGAAATTGAATGTGAGGAGACACAGATTAGATATTAGAAAAAAACTTTATGACAGTGAGGGTGATCATTTAAAGGGACTCTGTCAGTTCATTTTTCTGTATTATACTCATATTACCCTTGAGTAGTGCTCAGGTAGACCTTTTAGAATATGTAAAAATAATTACTGTACCTTTTGTAGTTCTCTTCCTATAAGCACCTTCACACCCAGCAGACAACTATCTTCAGTATTAAAAGTAACTGGCCAGACTAGTGAATAAAATGTACTGTAAATGTTCATTTATTATTCATTCCTTCTCAGGCAGCTCTCCCCTCCCTCCCTGCCTCTTTAAGTTTAATTTTAATTTTGCTGTCCTGCATGGAGCTTCTGATGAGGAGATGGTGGGAGGGAGAGATGATATCGGTTACATACAGACTTTTGACCTGACAAATTCCCTTTAGGTGGAACAGACTACCATCAGAGGTGACACCTTTATTAATTAAAAGCAGAAAAATGAACGTTAAATACAATGAGTTTTTGTACAGGAGATCCCAAAAAATACTGCAGAACCAGTAGTCCCAGTGCAGGTACAGAGAATTCATCCACAGTACAAGGTAATCACAGTGGAATTGGTCATCAACAGCCCATAGGGTAGTATCATGTCATAATAGCCAATACATTTGCTATCACTCACCCATAAGGTTGCGCCTATAGTGGAACTCCTCCACTCCCCCTGCACTGTCTCGCCCTGCAGAGCCCTCTGCAGGGCGAGACAGTGCAGGGGGAGTGGAGGAGTTCCACTATAGGCGCAACCTTATGGGTGAGTGATAGCAAATGTATTGGCTATTATGACATGATACTACCCTATGGGCTGTTGATGACCAATTCCACTGTGATTACCTTGTACTGTGGATGAATTCTCTGTACCTGCACTGGGACTACTGGTCCTGCAGTATTTTTTGGGATCTCCTGTACAAAAACTCATTGTATTTAATGTTCATTTTTCTGCTTTTAATTAATAAAGGTGTCATTTTTTGTAACATATACTCTTCTAAGTGGTATCACTTGTTTAAATCAGTTTTTGGAGTGTTACTAATACTTATATATCCAAATTGTGCACCACTATGGTAGACTACTAGTGACCATGAAAAAACTACTTAATGGTTGGTGTGGATTGATTTTGAAAATAATTACCATCAGAGGTGGTGATTTCTGCTTAAATGTCTTCAAACAGAGGCTGGACAGACATCTGTTTGGGATGATTTAGTGAATCCTGCTTTGAGCAGAGGGTTGGACCAGATGACCCAGGAGGTCCTTTCAAGCTCTATCTTTCTATAATTTGTTTTATGGTTTGTTCACACGCTTTGTATTTTACCACATTTTTCAAGGGTAAAAAAACTGCACTTTACAGAACTGACAAAGTGAATGCCATATCTGAAATCTCATGCACATGCTGCTTAATTTCTACTTATGAATTTGAACCATGAAAGAATTTATTCCAGTCTGCAACATGTCAATTCTTTCAGCGATTTCCACTCATTCAAATGAGTAGGAAAAAATGCATATATTTCATTGAACATTTAATCTGAAATACTCTAGATTTTAGTGCAGAAGAATCTGCTGCAAATAGTCAACGTGTGCGTATAACTTTAGACCAATCTCTCATTGAGAAAGAAAAACAAATAAAATATAGGCATGCTGGTCATTGCCCAGAAATTAACATAGCTGGTATGTGGACTGAGCGGGATTTTTCTATTTTGGTCTTGATTTCCCATGTGGATTATTTACAGCGTAATAGACATTACAGATATGCAACTATTTCCCAAGTGAACATCCCAGATGATCACTTTGAAATGTATTAAAGAAATCAATAATATTGCAGAGCTATCTAGAACCAACCATTGTGTGCTCACCTGTGAGAATCTACCCCTGGTCTGGTAAAGTTGCTTTCTGTCTTAAGGCGGTGCACTCGTTGACTAGCAACTCATTTGGTATTACATTTGTCTGACATTATCATCTTAAATGTTTGCTGGATCATGAGTAAAAAAATGTTAGTCAAATTGAAAACTAATAATATCTTATTTCTATCAAATGTATCGCAGGTCCTTGGAGGCCATGGAAAGAAATAAAGAGCAAAAAGTAATTTAAAGTCAACACCTCTAATTTCTAACTGTTCTGAATGACATTTCAAGCTTTTCTTGCTCTCCAATCTTGGTGTATTGTAAATTAACAGCTATCCCTGATAATTTCCAGCCATTAGAAATATCACCTTTAAGTGACACTGACTTTTGTCAATTCTCGGAAGTTCTCTACTGTCTCATTTCAGGTTATGAAACAACAATCATTTGTCTAGTTTTACTTACTTTTCTAAATGTCATCCACTGCTCATTTATGAAAGTAAAAAAGGTAAATTATTCAGTACAGACAATTTAGGAGTTTGATCCTCTGTTTTGAATCTTTGCATACACAGAAAAAGTCAGTGTGTACTGAATTCTCAGGGAAAGATTTAGTGGAGTGGAGCTGTTAGCTCGCAATGTGTTTGTATGTCTGTGTATCTGTGTGTTTAGGGCAAATGCAGAGATAGCCAAATTTATCTGGATTAATTTTTTTATTGGGTCCTAGAAATGGGCAGTACATCCTTGGAGCCCTAGAAAGTACAACAGTCAGAAAGGAGAGCTCAATTTCACCAGAACCAAGAGTCCAGGCAGATACATCTATGATTTTCTGGGGACTATAAGACAACAAGGCGAGGACAAGAGATAGGTAATGTGTAGGCTCTTCCAGGAAGTGCCAGAGAAGAACACTGGGCTTTCTAAATCAGGCTTGGCACTGCACTGTAGGCTGAAGGCAAAAGAATAACTTATTCAAGTATGCAGGACCACCCAAGCAATTATTGTCATGTGACTAAAGGTCTTCTCACAAGAAGTGAGCAGTGGTACCTTGATTTGTGAGTAACTTTATTTGTGAGTATTTTGAAAAATGAGCTACTAATTGTGAAAAATTTTAACTTGCTTAAGGGGAACCTGTCAGCTTGTTCTATCCCTCATGCTACCACTACCTGTCCCTGCACCCTGTGAGCTGACCCCTAACTATTCCTGTCTGACCTAAAAGTACTATATAAAGCTTCAGAAAACTTCTTTATAAACTTACAAGCAGTCCCCATCCAGAGACTGGAAAGGCAGTCTCCAGGGCACCATTGTCCCCCACCTCATTGGCTCTCAGCACGGCCCGTTGGGCATCATCATTACTTCTGATCATCCTCCTCCTTTTGAAATTCCCACCTCCTGCCATAGTCTGAACATCATATCTAGTCTGGTGCCTTGTGGGGACTGATCAGGTGTATGGCCCGGCTCCGGCACATGCGCAGTGCGCATATTGAAGCCAAGCCATGTATGTCATATCCAGCCAAGTGCATTTTGGGGCTACATCCTAGCAGGAGACGCACTGGTTTAAAGAGCCGGCAGCTTCAAAGTGCTGCTGACATCCCAAACACAGTATTCCCCAGCAATCTGCCTGAGGGCTGTACAAAAGCTCTTCGTGGGCCGTATATACTGTATTGTATATGAGAAACAATATGATTTTTTTCTCTTGCCATCCAAGTTGCACCTCAGTTGTTTTTTGTTTTTACAATGAAGCAGGTACAGTATAATTGTGTTCAAAATAATAGCATTATTAAAAAACATGAGTTAAAGAGGACCTGTCACCCCTCTGCTGGATTGCAAACTAAATGGTGCACTGAGTGCAGCATGTCTGCTGCATTCAGGTAAGGGCTCCCCCATGTTTCTAGACCTCCTGTAAGCTTTAAAAAAGATATTAGAAAACTTACAGTTAAGTAGTATAAAAAGGTGGGTTCTTATTAAGAGGTCTTCACTTCTGGCACGGTCCTCCAGCCTCCTCCTTGTGTATTCCGCCCCTTCTATGTCTCTGCGCCACCTCCTGTTCTGCTGGCTCTGCCCTCCTCCTCTCCTGCTCTCTGTCACTCAACCTGCCGCACAGAGCTTGGTCAGAGCGGCTGCAAAACATTTGTTCTGACGTCAGCGCCAGATTCCCACCCTGCTCTCTGAATAAAGCATAAACAGGACGAGATTTTGTCACTGATGTCAGACCAAATGCTTTGCAGCTGCTCTGACCAAGCTCTGTGCAGCAGGTTGAGTGACAGAGAGAAGGAGAGGAGGAGGGCAGAGCCAGCAGAACAGGAGGCGGTGCAGAGACATAGAAGGGGCGGAATACACAAGGAATAGGCTGGAGGACTGTGCCAGCAGTGAAGACCTCTTAATAAGATCCCACCCTTTAGACCACTTAACTGTAAGTTTTCTAATGTCTTTTATAAAGCTTACAGGGGGCTAGAAACATGGGGGTGCCCTTCCCTGAATGCAGCAGACATGCTGCATTCAGTGCTGCATTTAGTTTGCAGTGCAGCAGGGGGGGTGACAGGTCCTCTTTAAACCCAACATCTTTATACTAGTTTTTTTTACATGCATTGGGAACATTGCACACTGTTATCTAAATTAAAACATGAAGAGAAATGTATATGATTTTACCTACTTTACAGAAAATAACAACAAATGAACATTGGGCTGTTTAATGAAATAGTGTCTGTATTTGTCATTTCAAATACAAAATATGTTTTTTTTTAGGAGTTAGCATTACTCCAAATCTATATCCTAATATTTAGTTGTAAAACAACAGTTTTTTAACTCATTCACATCTAAGTTGCATAGAGTCCACCAACCACTGGCACCTGATAACTGTTATTCCAGCCCAGGATGCTTTGACTATATCTCACAATTTATTTGTATTTCTTGGCTTTGTCTCAGAAACAGCATTTTTTATGTCATCCTACAAGTGTTATATTGAATTAATGTCCGGGAAATGGGATGGCAACTTCATAAACTCCATTTTGTTGGACTGGAACCAAGAGTTTGCTCGTTTATTGGTATGTTTAGGGTCATTGTCTTGTTGAAACACCGATTTCAAGGAAATTTCATCTTCACCGTAAGGCAACATGACCGATTCAAGTATTTTTATATATGCAAACTGGTCCATGATCTCTAGTATGCGGTAAACAGACCTGGCACCATGGTAAGAGAAACATGCCTCTATCATGATGCTTGCACCACCATGCTTTACTGTCATCAGAGTGTACTGTGGCTTGAATTCCAGAGTTTGGGGGTTGTCTGACAAACTGTCTGAGACCCTTGGATCCAAATAGAATAATTTTGCTTTCATCGTCCTCAAAATGTTTTTCCATTTCTCTTTAGGCCAGTTGATGTGTTCCTTGCAAATTGTATCCGCTTCAGTACATGTCTTTTTTTTTAAAGTGGGATTTTTTGGGGACATGTACCATGCGTTAACAATGCGTTTCCCATAGGCCCCATGTTAAAAAAAACGCATGCTTTTTTTTGAAAAAATGCAATGGATCGACATCATAACAAGAGCACCTTCCGTTAACGCATATGCGTTTTTGGACTTAGAAAAAAAAAGACAAACATGCTCCCAAAAACGGATCCAAGGCAAAAACGGAGGTCATGTGTGACCATGGCCTCTGCGAAATGAGAGTTTATATGGTAAGAACTCTGGAACGCTTCAACTTATTTCAATGGATCTGAGGTTGTTTTTGCATGTTGTACTTCATGTTAGTGGTAAATTTTGATAGATACTATTTGCATTTATTTTACAAAATGTTTACAATATTTGACCATGGCAAACATTTGACAATTTTCAACATTTTTATTTTTGTGCCCTTAAACCTTATAGTTATACCATACAAGATAGTTAGAAATTAACATTTCAAACATTTCTACTTTACATCAGCACGATTTTTGAAACATAATTTTATTTTGTTAGGAAATTAGAAACGTTACATTTAATTGAAACATTTAATAGCAATTTATCATTTTTCCGATAGAATTTACTGTCGCTGTCAGTGAATGACAGCGGGATCCAAGGGGTTAACAGCACTGATCGGATCCCAGATCCGATCGGTGCTGTAAGCCCCACATCTCAGCTGATAGATCAGCTGAGATGTTGGGTGTTTGATGTGAGCTCCGATCCAGAGCTCACATCAAATACAGGGATCCGATCCTTGACGTTGTATTACGTCAAGGGTCGGGAATGAGTTAAACCGTGACTTTACTGTTAGAAAATGGTGGCTAGGGAGGCTAGTAAAAGGAAGAATAATCATGTTTAAATCAGCAGCATTATACTTACCAGTCTCTGTTGCTGTCGGAACACTGCTTCCGGAGTCGACTCATTAACTTCCTCTGTATGCACTGGACTCTGTCTCCAACTGCCAATCAGAGATGCCCACTCTGTGACAGACTGACTGTTGTGGCATACCCATTGTGTCAATATCTGTGATTGGACTGAAGATGTGGCACCCCACGTAGTCAGGTGTCACAGTGGGGTATTGCACCCGTAAAAGAGGTGTAAGTTGCCCCAGCTGCAAGTGGACCCTAGCTTGGTGGGTGGGACCCATTCCCAGCACTCCCACATTAGCATAGTGGTGGAGGTTACCCGGGAGGGATATATTCACCCCTAGGGGAGATCAAGAGCGGTTAGTTGGAGGAGGAGGAGAGGAGTTAGGACGGTTGGAAAGAGTGTGGAACGAGGCGGAAGGTTTACCCGAACGGTTTAAAGCCGATTCGGAGGAAAGAAGAAGGAATCTTGAGGAGATCCTGAAAGAGGGCGCCCAACGCGAGAAGTCGGGCCCTAGAGAGAAAGGGAGATCCCCAGAGTGGAGCGACCATACTCCAGAGAAATCTCCAGTACACCACGGGGACGCTGGGCCCGATGATCTGGCCAAAGTCCATCTTTGCAGTCGGCAACTGGCTGCTGTGGTCCGTATATCGCCACAGCACCCAGCCAGACAGAGCGGTCTACCTGCTTTCTCACCACAGGGAGAGGACCCCCAATACTACCAATACTATTGGGTATAGGCCCATCCTAGGCGGGGAAGAAAGGACACAGGTTCATCAACTAAGGTACACCATGGGTTCCACCATACTACCTGGGATCCACTTGCAGCCACCCGTAAAGCTACCTGTTATTTTAACATCTGATGCTGGACTGTGAACTCTGTATGATGCTGCTACAAGTTAACAGTAAAGTACCCGGGAGAAAGTGACTTTGTCTGTGTGTGAGTTTCTACATCTACCTGTTCCCTTGCAGGAACGCTGCCCCGGAGGAATTGCTCCACCTGTAGTGAGCTTTGCCAACTCAGCCGCACTACCATCTACCTCCGACAGACTGTGGCGGCGCTGGTGACCCATCACCAGGCACTACAGGTGGTGTCACATGACAAACTCTTATCCTCTGTAAATACACCCTTTTTGAAGTGTCACCCAGGCCACGGGCTCAGGCGCTGCCACCCCTGACATCCCAAGCATTCCACCCGGGCCTGATACCCGAGTACCCCAGGGCCTGGGGCTCGACAAAGACTTCCCTGATTATGTCACTGAAATGAGGTGACTCCACCATTGGATCTGGCATAGGAGTCACCTGAGTTCACTGACAGCAGGCATACCCTCTGTGATGTGACTGCTCTGCTATATTGGGTCGATGTCACCGCACATCCAGCTTCCAGTGTCCGAGATCTGGTGAGCTGCAGAGCAGAGTCACCGGATGGCACAGGATCTCAGTGGATTGTGCCAGAGGGACTTTTGGTGAGCAAATAAAGTAGAGAATGAGGTGTGTGTTTTTTATTTTTTAATAAAAGCTTTTTTTAAATAGTGTCTATTTATTTTTTTAACTATTTCAGATATTAGTAATGGGATGTATCTTGGAGACGCTTCTATATTACTAATGCATGGCTTGATGCCAGCTGAGAAATCACAGATGACAATGCACATTATTATCCAGCCTGCCACTCGTCAGAGCAGCTAGAAGAGCCGGAAGCACCAGATTTGGTGCATCTTATGGTGCTGACTATGATATCAGCAGGAAAGTCTGCAGTTCAATCACAGACCATGGCACAATGGGTGATGCCTCAAAACAGCCGATCTCAGATGCTGGTACAAAGTGGGCATTTGTGATTGGCTTTTAGCTACAGCTCTCCCTGTCTGGACCCAAACCTTTAAATTAACACGGATTTCTCAGGGATTTGGGGGTCTGTACCTGAATAGTAGGTGTTTGGTATGACCCCCAAAATGTCCCTTCCCTCTCATAACCTTCTATGAATGGAGACATCTGGGGGGTTAATCAGCCAGGGGCAGTGAGCACCCCGACCCTGGCTTTACTGAGCTGTGTTGTCAGGTAAGCCAAGCTCCTGCAGTGATCATGTGAAGGAAATGCTGATATTACAACATGTCCTGCCAGATTGGCCGACCAATTAGATTTATCAGAGAGCGTGGACCACTGAAATGGTTCCCAGCATCTCTCGCCATGCCGGACAGCTGTCAGTGACCATTGTCAGCATGGAGCTGTCACTTTGTGTTTTCACAAAGTGACAGTTTTAATCCATGATATACATAACATGTCATGATGCATGAACTGTGACTGCTCATGACGTGCTATGTACGCCTTTCAGCGTTAAGGGGTTAAAAAAGCTTTGGAGGCAGATTCTCAGGGACATCTGTGTCCCGCCCATAGATCCTAACATCTCATTTAGATATTAAGAAAAAGTAGATTTTTTGAGAACCATTCATTGAATTACATATATCAAGGTATTATTTTATTAAACTTTCTATGACCTAAATGCCCATATAGACTTAGATGGTTGATTTTACTGATTTTACAGATTTATCGAGAAAATACAACAAATACAGAAGTGCATCCTTCCATTACATACTCAGTCGATTAGCATTCTCTAGCTTTACAGCTGAGAACTATTTTTAGTGATTTTATAGTCACATCAACATTGCAATTTTCCTCTTCTATTATATAACAATAGATAGAGAAAATGATTGTAATTATTCCCAATCACAGCAATGGGATAAAAATGACCATATTACATCTAAATGAATGTATTTTAATGATTGGAGCAGTAGGTGGTGTTTATTTAAAAAGTCATGAAAAATATTGAGATAATAGCATCAGAAAGGTGACTGTTTATAACAAAGGTAGTTCGCAATGGCGTGGTGGAAAAACTATTGAAATAGTCCTCATTGCTTCGGAAGGAATATAATAGAAATAGCAATTGTCTTTAATCATCTCTGTTCTAAAAACGTTCACTTTACTCAAGAATAGATTCTGTTATACCTGTATTCATTGTCAAATAGGTGGTAATAATATGCTAAAAAGAAAAATCCAGTCATTGCATCATATATTGATGACTACCCTGTAGGACATCAGGGATGATGGGGCTTGACAACAGTAGAATGGAAATCAAGAAGAGCTCCATTGTTTATTATGGTAAGGATCCATGAATGTATCATTTCCAAATGATATCTTAAAGTCTTTTCACTGTGAGTGGCTTATTTTTCCATGTGGATAAATAATATTCATATTGATAATGTTTTTAAAATTGAATTTACACTTTAAGGACCACAGTGAAGCCTATATTCCATTGCAGTTTGGCTTCCTCACTGTGCAGTTGGGTTGAAAACTGTACCATTCAGGTTGCATGCTGTATCTTCCAAGCTCTAAACCACTAACTTATGGTTTACAAGAAAATAGTGCCAGTAGAGGCAGAGCTATGCTGGTGTAGTCTTTCATTTTTTGATGAATATTGCCCATACTACTATTGATGTAAACTTACAGAACTTTCAGAATCTAAGACACCTAGCCATAGGTTTGATGCATTATGCAGTACCATTTATTTATCCTGTACTACTTCTTATGGTCTACCATATACTGCTTAATTGATGCAAAAAAAATATGCAAATAACATTACTGCAAGTTTTTAAAAGAACACTGCCAAATATCAACTGGTTGGGGGTTTATAAGTCCGCTCATTCCCGATCATTGGCTGTCTTAAAAATGCCATTGATCGGGTAAATAACAAGAAAAACATTGACTGGATGGTCTATGCCTGTCTTCAGCACATTGCTCCCTGTTAATGGGACACATCGCAGAAAATATGCAAACTGTATGGGGTAGAGCGATCATGTTAACCATTGCTCAGTCCCCATTCAGTTTACTGTATATCAGCTGGTGACAAGCACCTTTTAAGTAATCAATTTTTCTTCTTGAATGATGATTGTTATAGGCAGAAATCTGCCCCTCTACGCCATCCAGTCATTAGTCATGGCAAAAAGAATCAAACTACTTTAGTTTGGCATCCATTTCAGTTTTCCATGGCAGCCAAACCAGGGTAGTGTTCATTATTGCACTGGCAAATCTTCACACAGCATTCTGGTTGCTTGTGGCATTTACTAAGCTTTGCACTGGATGGCATTGCGTGAGGCCTAGTGAGAAGGCTTTATGCAATGACATAACATTGAAGGGGTGTATATCTGGGAGAAGCAGATGAAGAGTTAATGACCACGCTGCCGAGATCCATACCACATCAACACCTTGGTCAGATTGTATAAAGATATACGACATTACATTACTCCTCACTGGGTTGTATATAATGAAACACTTTTATTTTACATGTATAAATCACACTGACTTTTTAAAACTATCCCCATAAAACCAACCCAGCAGCAGTGGAGTTCAGTATATAACAATCGAAGTACCAATCATCACCAAAGATATGACAAAGGTACAAGGTGGATATAGAAGTTTGTGAGGTAACAGCTTTAACCTAAGTGCCCTCTAATAAGCACGGGCACCAATTTATACCAATCATATATTGGTTATCCACACCTTTTAATACCCTAATCCACAAGTCACCTAAGTGTCTGTGACATTAATGGAGAGTCCCATACTGACCACACTACCCAGCACCTCCATGGACACTTAGGTGACTTGTGGATTAGGGCATTTAAAGGTGTGGATAAACTCTATATGACTGGTATACCTTGGTGCCCGTGCTTATTAGAGGGCACTTAGGTTAAAGCTGTTACCTCACAAACATATATATCCACCTTGTAACTTTGTCATATCTTTGGTGATGTCCAGATGATTGGTATTATACCTGTACTTTGATTGTTATATACTGTACTGCACTGCTGCGGGTTGGTTTTATGGGGGTAGTTTTAAAAAGTCTGTGTGATTTATACATGTAAAATAAAAGTGTTTCATTATATACCACCCAGTGTGGAGTAATGCAATGTTGTATATCGTTATATGGTTAATACTTAGTCGTGAGATGGTACGGCTTGATATCGGATAAATTATATATTTATGGATCTAAGAATTCTATAAGGGTACCTTTACACGCCTCCACAGAGTGCAGCAACAGGTAGCCACCGCACGTGCACGCTCGCGTTTTTAACGGTGGATACCGATCCCTGATGCCGCATATACACGCCGCCACAACGTGCTCCACTGAAGGTATTTGCGTTCCCAGTGAGTGCCGACAGCTCCTGCGGCTTACTCCCTGTTGAATACCTTCCCTGGTTTACACGCCGCCACCACAAAGGAATATGGGCGTACATATTTCGCGCCACAAGTACATAGGCGTGACAGAGTTGTGTATTACGTGACGTTCGTACGGTGATTGGACAGCGCAATAGCATCATGATTGACCAGCCTGCGCTGGGAGGCTGGCTAATACATGACGCCATTGCAATTGTGGACTTTGAATGGATAGCTCTTTAAAATAGCACCCTGTGAAGGGACAACCAATCGTAATGCAGGAGCTTCCACCAATGATCGCTGATGGGGCTTGGTATCCATGACGCCGTGGCACGCCCCTAGGAATTCGTAGGCCACGCAAATACCTTGCTTGTGCCCCGATTACACGCCACTACCATAGGAATTGTTCCTTTCTGTTTTTGAGCACGGCTCAGAAACAGGTATCCGAAGGAACTGTGAGACACAGGAAGGAATTACTCGATTTACACGCCGCCATTTCGTAGTGATTTCATGACAACAGGCACAATTGTCCCCGATGCCCGGCAGTTTCTACCTTCCTGTGGCGGCGTGTAAAGGTACCTTTAGTGATTTACCTTGGTCACATTGGTTTGTCCTAAGGAAGGGGCCAGGGAGCCTTGAAACACATGGACAATGTTGTAACTTTAACTCTTGATGTTTCGTGGATATCAGCAGCACAGTCATTAACCCTTCATCTGCTTCTCCTGGATATACACTAATTGCTGGGGAGTGCTGCAGCTGTTTTTACGCAATTAAAGTGAGTGTGACTTCTCACAACCACAAAAGGTGAGCCTCTGTAATAACTCATATAACAGACTAACTCTCAGATAAGATTCTATTTGCGCTTTTTCCTTCTTCTAAGCAGCTTTCTCTTGGACATTGAAGGGGTGTAGTAAGAGGCAGAGGAGCCCAGGTTGGTGGGCAGAGAATAGGCAAAGTATAAGGTATACTGTTTTTGTCTGGCTGTCACTGACTACCGAACTGGATGAAGGACCAGGGTAGTTTGAATCTTTTTGCTCATTTCTATTAATTACTAGATGGTGGCCCGATTCTGACGCATCGGGTATTCTAGAATATAGAAATAGAGATTGCATGGGGAAGGCGGTGAGGGCTGAATTGGGAGGAACTTTGAAGAAGGAGCGTCGGGGAAAGGACGGCATGGCAGGGGGGAGGAGGGAGGACAAAGCAGCAGGGGGGAGGAGGATGGAGGACAGAGGAGGTAGCAGCGGGGTGTGGGAGGATGTAGCAGCACAGGCAGGGGGAGGAAGGAGTGGCAGGGGGAGGATAGAGCACAGAGCAGCAGGGGGGAGAAGGACGGAGGACGAAGCGGCGGGGTGAGGGAGGATGGAGCAGCACAGGCAGGGGGAGATCAGAGGATGGAGTGGCAGAGGGGAGGAGGACAAAGGAAGGAGGAGGAAGCGGTGGGGTCAGGGAGGATAGAGTGGCACAGGCAGGGGGAGGACGGAGCGGCAGGAGGAGGACGAAGCACAGAGCGATGGGAGGGAGGAGGATGTACGATGAAGTGGCGGGGTGGGGGAGGACAGAGCAGCACTGGCAGGGGGAGGACGGTGGATGGAGTGGCGGAGGTGAGGAGGACAAAGGAAGGAGGAGGAAGCGGTGGGGGAGGATGGAGTGGCACAGGCAGGGGGAGGACGGAGCAACAGGGGAAGGACAGAGTGGCAGGGGGAGGACAGAGCGGCAGGGGGAGGACAGAGCGGCAGGAGGAGGACAGATCAGCAGGGGGAGGACAGATCGGCAGGGGGAGGACAGAGCGGCAGGGGGAGCACAGAGCGGTAGGGGTGGGGGAGGTCAGAGCAGCACAGGCAGGGGGAGGACAGAGGATGGAGCGGTGGGGGGAGGAGGATAAAGGAGGAGGAAGAAGCGGTGGGGTGGGGGAGGATAGAGCAGCACAGGAAGGGGGAGGACGGAGCACAGGGAGGACGGGCACAGAGCGGCAGGAGGGAGGACAGAGGACAGAGGGGTGGGGGAAGATGGAGCAGCACAGGCAGGGGGAGGATGGAGTGGCGGAGAGGAGGTGGACAAAGGAAGGAGGAGGAAGTGGTGGAGGATGGAACGGCACAGGCAGGGGGAGGACGGAGCACAGAGCGGTAGGAGGAGGAGGATGGAGGACAAAGCGGCGGGATGAGGGAGGATGGAGCACTGTAAGGCAGCTCAGTGGTTAGCAGAGTATACAGGGGCTCAGTGGTTAGCAGAGTATATGGTGGTTGAGTGGTTAGCACTGCGCAGTGGCCCAGTGGTTAGCACTGCGCGGTGGCTGAGTGGTTAGCACTGCGTGGTGGCTGAGTGGTTAGCACTGCGTGGTGGCTCAGTGGTTAGCATTGCGCTGTGGCTCAGTGGTTAGCACTGCGCGGTGACTCAGTGGTTAGCACTGCGCAGTGGCTCAGTGGTTAGCACTGCGCGGTGGCTCAGTGGTTAGAACTGCGCGGTGGCTCAGTGGTTAGCACTGCGTGGTGGCTCAGTGGTTAGTAGTGAGTGCGGTGGGCAGACTGGTCAACGCTGCAGCGCAGTGGGCAGAGTGGTCAGTGCAGCAGCGCAGTGGGCAGGGTGGTCAGTGCAGCAGCGCAGTGGGCAGGGTGGTCAGTGCAGCAGCACGGAGGGCAGGGTGGTCAGCGCAGCAGCGCTGTGTGGGCAGAGTGGTCAGTGCAGCAGTGCTGTGTGGGCAGAGTGGTCACCGCAGCAGTGCTGTGTGGGCAGAGTGGTCAGTGCAGCAGCGCTGTGTGGGCAGAGTGGTGAGCGCAGCAGCGCTGTGTGGGCAGAGTGGTCAGCACAGCAGCGCTGTGTGGGCAGAGTGGTGAGCGCAGCAGCGCTGTGTGGGCATAATGGTGAGCGCAGCAGCGCTGCGTGGGCAGAGTGGTGAGCGCAGCAGCACTGCGTGGGCATAGTGGTGAGCGCAGCAGCGCTGTGTGAGCAGAGTGGTGAGCGCAGCAGCGCTGTGTGGGCAGAGTGGTGAGCGCAGCAGCGCTCTGTGGGCAGAGTGGTCAGCGCAGCAGCGCAGTGGGCAGAGTGGTCAGCGCAGCAGTGCGGTGGCCAGGGGGGTCAGCGCAGCAGCGCGGTGGGCAGGGTGAGTCAGTGAGTGTGTGTGCGGGCCCCCATATTAGAACACCCACAGTGGGTGTAGATGCTACTTCAGCCAGGATGTGACGTAGCATACCGTTACATCCTGACAGAAGTAGCCTTAGGGTTTTCTAATTATATATCACTATGTCCAAATATATGTAAAGCACTTCACACTGACCCTTAATCTCAAAATTACCAATCATTAAATGGAGTCATAGAAAGTGTGTATTAAAAAAAAAAAAAAAAAAAAAAAAAAAATAATAATATATATATATATATATGCATACACATATCTTAATGAATTATCAGAATAACAGAATATTATTTCAGCATAGTGCATTTTTCAATGAGGGGAATCATAGCTACATCCAAGTAATATATATAGAAAATATTAGAGTATTGATAGTAAAAATGTATTAGTAATAAGGAGATGTATAAGATGGACCTACATTATCCTAAAATCCCTAAAAGCATTACATGACCCAAGGAGTACAACTTAATCAAATCTAGTAACTCAATAGAAGTATAAATATTTTAAAGGGGAGATAGAAGATACAACATACAGGTACATACATCAAATACCCTCCCCAATAGCAATAAATATTTGTATGACAATTATTAAATGCACAGCTAGTGAGAGATGAATTTAAAGGAATTCAATGATTATGAGAGGTTGTAGGCTCACATAACCTTCTAGCCCGATGCACGTTTCACCCTGGCTTCTTCGGAGGACATTTCTAGTAATGACAGGTTATACACCATGGGCAACTGCTAAGGTCAGCACTATTTATGGGCACAGAAATGTTGTCCATAAGAAATTTTACATTACCCAGTTCAAGAAAATGTCAGTCACTTACTCCCCATCCTTTTTTACTGATAACAAAAGTCATAATAAATGGCATAAATGTACAAAATAGGCATTATTTACCACAAATCCTCTTCTGTGATCTACTGCAGTTTTAATAGTTTTCACTGACCCCCAAAGCCCGTGTAACCTACATGGCATATTGAGATGAGACGTAATATGTATTATGCATAATAATACAATATTTTTTTTTACATTTTTAACATGCATTAATTCATGCATCCATCCATTAATGATGCTTTTGTAATGCTTCCAGGGCCCAATATGAGATGTCTGTCAGACAAGTGGAAATGTTTTACTGTAGAATATCAGCAGTTTATAAATCTAACAGATACTAGAATGAGGTTCAAGGTAATATAAAATTATGTATTTTCACTATTGAGCCGTAAAAGCCAGCAGACTGTCTCAAATGATGTACTAAGCCAAATACTCCGCTGTTTTTCATATGTCTTTGTCTGAATGTGCGCACATATGAATTGCTGATTATGGTAACTGATGTAGATTCAACAGTGCAGATGCAACTGTGAAATAACTAAAAACTAGAAAATAATTCACATTTAAGAAAAATATTCTATAGTAAATAATAACTATAAATGACATGGCTGCCAGTTCTTTATATGAACATCCTTCCAGAGAAGCTTCACAGACGCTTCCAATAAAAATAATATACATCCAGGATCAGCCAAGAGTTTGCTCCCCAGACAGTGAGAAAAGTGTCAGTTTGGACATTTTTTTCAGCTGTTGAGATGTTGTCCGAGGCATAGTATATAGTTTATGTGCAGAACATCTGTCACGGCCGTCAAGCCTGGAATAGTCAACTCTGTATGTACAGAGCATATAAACAGAGGTGAAGGTAGAAATGCATCTATAAAGTTTATTGGCAAAAAATAACCTAATGCTAACATTTATAAGTCAACCAAATAAAGTGATAATTTGTAAGCTTATTCTATAATAAAATAGTTATCCAAAATGGATAGGTAGAATGAGTAAAAGGATGCTCGTGTAGAGAAATGCAGGCTGATTTGTAAGTCAACATTGTTACACCAACAGGGTGTGATAATGTAAAGTGGACTCATTAGACCACTAGTGGTGCAGTGGTAGCTGAATACCCAATACTCAAGAGACAGGAAAGTGACTTTCATAAAACCATGGAAATTTATTAAGGATAGGTTCAAAGGGGAACGGTGCCTGAGGGGAGCACTCTCTGGATCGTGACACTGTACTACATAGCGGAGCACCGGCAAAGGTGTAGGGTCATTAACCCCTGTACAGGGATTCCTCTGTTACAACACCAGATGACCTGAATGCCACGAATTCCGGACCAGACCTGCGACCCCTACAGATGAGACAGTAGATATGAAGGAACGGTAGAATACCGGTTCTGTCAATGAAATGAATCCTGGGAGCTGTGATCGATCCAGGAGAGACGATCCAGCTGGTGCAGGAACCCGGATGATCCTGTACACAACAAGAGAGGCCTGGACAGCCCAAGGATTCTGTGGAGACAGAGATGTTAGAATCAAATGGAAATACTGTAGCAGTCTTCTTAGTGTAGAGCACAGCAGATTGTGGCCTGAGCAGAGGGAAAAGAGTTCCAGAGAATGAACACATTGCCCAGGCAACTGCTATAAAGGGGAAGGTGCCTTTTATGCTGAGAGCAGCAGCACTCAGCAGAAACCCAATGGCAAACAGGTGGATTGTTTCTACAAGTGTGTGCAGGATGCTGGGTGCACAACCTAAGTACATTGCCAGGGAGACCGGCAAAGAGAACACAAGTTCCTAGCAGAGAAGGAGATGTTCTCATGGAACCATGACCAGGGTGAGCACAACCAGTGGGGTTGCGAGTTGAGTGCCAATCTGCCTGCTTGTTAGAGACTGGCCTTGCGGCAGAGGGCATGACAAACATGTTGAAGAAATTTGGCTTATTTTGTGCCAAACGACTTTAATGCCCTAAACCAAATCCATATATATATATAATTGCCGTGTGACGTTTGTTATTGCCTCCTGTATGTGGTTTTCCCCGTATCACAATGGATTATTATGACATCGCAATGGGGTATTATGACATCATAGTGGGGTAGTTTGACATCACAGTGGGGTATTATTACATCATAGTGGGGAATTATGATATGACAATGGAGTACTATAACATCACAATGGGGTATTATGACATCACAGTGAGGAATAATAATTAGGGATAAGCGAGTAGAATCGTTACTATTCGGTACTCACTGAATAGTAATTCGGGCTACTCGCTATTCCTCGAGTTTCTTGTGATTACTAGGGAGTAGCGAGTAGTCCTTTAACTTTCGCAGTGTATCTATATATACACTGCGAAAGTGCACTAAAAGTGAATAAAAGTTGTTAAAAAATAAAAAAATATCACACTCACCTATCCGACGCCTGCACTGGACCAGCAAAAAAGACATCCGATCACCGACAAGGACCTGTGAGTCTCACAGCCAATCAGATGGCTGGTAGCGATCTGGCTAGTCAGATGGCCAGTCATCATAAACCACTTGATCGCTACCAGCCACCTGATTGGCCAGATTGCCAGGTCATTGATGCACGTTCTGGACCTGGCAATCTGGCCAATCAGGTGGTTGGTAGCGATCAGGTGGTTTGTGACGTCTGGCCATCTGAATGGCCAGATCGCTAGAGCCATCTGATTGGCTGTGAGACTCACAGGTCCTTGTCGTTGATCAGATGTCTTCTTTGCCGGTCCCGGTCAGGCGTCATATAGGTGAGTATGATTTTTTTTTTATCTTTTAACAACTTTTATTTACTTTTAGTGCACTTTCGCAGTGTATATAGATACACTGCGAAAGTACTCGCCTGCCCATTTTAACATTGGACTCGCTATATTCGCAACAAGTACCGAGTACCGGGACCTACTCGTTGCGAGTATAGCGATTTCGATTATTGTGGTACTTGCTCATCCCTAATTATAATATCAAATGGGGTATTATGACATCATAACATACAGGGGGGGAGAAAGACAATGCACAGGGGGATGGAGAGAGCGGACAGGGGGAGAGCATGGAGGAGACATGGCTGACACCCCCAGCACCACAGAGCCTACCTTCACTGTGACATCACTGCCCTCCTGAAGCGAGAACATCAGTTCTCCATCTAGTTTATTATGTTTTAGACACATTTTCTGATCTGACATGATGGACAAACGAGTGTGATGTTTCTGGAAGTGGACATATGAAATTTGCCCTAGTACGAGATCTACTGTGCCAAAATCGCCCAAATATTTGAGTAAAGTAACTAATGGTAAAGATGCAGCAAATATGACAAACTGCATTAGCCATTATTGCAGATCTGGAGCTTTTTATGACTGGTCAAAATTTGCACTGGCTAACAGAAAGCAATAGGAAATCAGACCTTCATTTTTTACCTGGGACAATAAGCTTTAGAATAAACTGAGAGAAATGAGGATTATTATAAAGATTATTGCATTATGAGTAAAATAATGTTATTAGTTTTCTCTTATCAAGACAGGTTGGCAGATACTGAAAGGCCTGAATAACACTTATGGGTAGTCCACAAACAGCGATATCGCTAGCGACATCTCTGCAACGTCACAGGTTTTGTGACGTAGCAGCGACTTTGCCAGCGATATTGCTGTGTGTGACACTGACACACATGAGCGAGGGGCCTCCCGCTGTGAGATTGCTGATCGTTAACGAATGGCCTGGACGATTTTCAGGGCATGTGGCATCATGGTGTGTGACAGGTGCAACAACCAGATCCCAATGACCGTCAGGTGTCGGCTGCAGAATGGGGATCGCTGGTAAGTCTGTCTGTCTGGCATCTCACCAGCAACCACGTAGCGACGCACCAGTGATCCCGGCCAGGTTGGATCGTTGTCGGGATCGCTGGTGTGTTGCTACGTGTAACGGGGCCCTTATTCTCCTAAGACACTTTTACATCAGCCGTAATAAATGACCATTTTTATAAATACTTATTTCTCTTCATTGACATAAGTAAACATGACAGCGATCTGCCGATGAATGAGTAAAACAATTGTCCGTCAACTTAAATAATGAACAGGAAATAATAAAACTTAATAAAATATGCAAACTGTATGTGAATCAAATCATCATATTACTTATTGTTTATGCGCAAACCCTTGAAAAAAACTTTCGGAGAATTTAATTAACTTGTTATACTGTCAATCAGTGCTTGTTATGGGCAAAAATCTGTCTTATGGCTCTGAAAAACCATTATGTTTACACAAAAACAAAAGCTTCATTGATAGATGTTTCCCCATAAGTCCCTGCCTTAGGAGCTCCTGTCAGTGTCTGCCTCATGTCTCTGCGACTGCGTGCCTCAGGTGTCTCCATGATTGCGTTAGTACCTGCTCCAGATGTTCCTGTGAGTTCCTACCTCATATGTCCTCATGACTGCCTGCCTCTGGTGTCCCTATGAGTACCTACCACGCATGTTCCCATGACTGTCTGCCTTAGGGATTCCCATGAGTGCTTCCTCAGGTGTCCCAATGAGTGCCTGCATTAGGTGTTCACATGAGTGCCTGCCTCAGGTGTCACCATGAGTGCCTGCCTCACATGTCCCTATGAGTACCTGCCTCAGGTGTTCCAATGAGTACTTGCCTCAGGTGTCCCCTTGAGTACATGTCTCGTGTTCCCGTGAGTAACTGCCTCATGTGTCCCCATGAGTACCTTTTTTTTCTTAAACACATCAAATTGTGGAACTAATTGTTATTTCAAGATCTATTAAAGGAAATTTAGTTTAAAATTAACTTTATTCACGAGAAAATCTCTTTATGATGTCCCCATGTCAGCTTCAGGTGTCCCACTGAGTGACTGTCTAGGATGTTCTTTTAGTTCCTGGCTGAATGGTCCCTGTGAGTGACTGCCTCACGTATCCTTGTGAGTGCATGATCTCCATGAGTGCATGGCCGATTTAAGAGAAACACACACAAACATTTAAGTTGTATGTACAGGTGCTGATTTCAGACCTTTAAACAAACTCCATTGACTATAATAATGTCATCTGGCACTTGTGTGAGAGTGTACACACAGCCTGAAGTGTCTTCTCCTGGCCTCCAGGGGGATCCCTTTGCAGCCTGGATAAAAGGCCCTGCTTGGCATGCCTGGGGGTGAATGGACAAACAGCCTGTAATGTGTGGATTTCTGATGGCCTGCTCCCTTCTTGCTGGTCAGCCTTTTCAAGGCTGATTGAGACTGTGTGCTAAAGCAAAGGACTGTGATGGAGCCCTTCTTGAGAAGAAGCAGGTAATGTGTTATGAGAGGTAGGGTCACATCAGGAAGGACAAGTGTTGCTGATAAAATACCGGACGATTTCCTCTGTGTGTGTGAGGAGACTACTCAAGAAAACTTCGTCTCCAAAGAGGCGATGTATAGAACTCTTGGGGGATTTTGTAACAGTAACTTTTTGGAGGGTAAAGTGAGGACATTGTTTTTGACGCTAAAAGTAAGGTAGAAGACTGCAGCTGGTTACACAGGTCTGTATGGGACTAAGAGAATTAGATACCCAGGTATCATTCTTACTGTTGTATATATATATATCTATTATATAATTGCGAATGGGTTTTTTGCCCCTTCTGAGTCCACTCGCACTGCGAGTCAGTGTCGTCATGTGGATACGCCCGAAGCATTGGCCGCGCAGCGGCCATTGCGAGCAGTTCTAAGGCGACTCGCTATGCCCGCGCAGCGGGCATGGCGAGTCGCCTTAGCAGCGCGAAGCATTGGCCGCGAAGCGCCCATTGCGAGTCAGAGACTCGCTCTTCTAGAATCCCGATGCATGTGCATCGGGCACCCAGCTAGTATATATATATATATATATTTATATATGTATAGTGGTGAACACTTTTTGTATAAGTCACTATAATGGGGTACTCACTCAGGTTACCGGTCATCGAGGTAAGACAAGGAAACGTCTCTCCAGTTTAAAAGTTTGTTTGGTTTGTTCATATCCTTGTAAACCAGGTAGAATAAACAAGCTTAAATGTTTCTTCAGGCTCCACAGCAACACAGTGTCCATACCGAATATCCACTGGCCTTGGTCAGCCTTTAGATAGGGATCTCAGGTCCCTCTCTTTGGCCAGAGCTCTGGAGCACGCTCCAAACACACATGGTCTCTCTACCATGTGCTACCAGGAAAGTGGCCACTCCAGTCACTTCCAAACAACAACAAAGCTTGCTGACATCAGATACATGAGACTAGGAGAAGCCACATGATATCAGCAGCAACACACCCCCTTGGAAGTATGTGGTTAACCAGACCCACACATCACTTTCTTGTCTATCCTTAAATCCAACCCTATTCACACTATAGATACTTGTGGAACAACAAGTCTCAGCAATCATCCTAGATTAAGATCGCAGCAGACGTCTGTCTGTGCGATACATACCTGTCATCTAATATATAAAGCTGAATGTGTGTATGTATGTGTGTGTGTGTGTGTGCATATCCGGGATTGCCATCTACACCGTCGCAACTACAGCCACAAAATTTTGCACAGTCACACATCTGGACCCCGAGAGCGTCATAGGTAGTGATGGGCGAATCCTAAATTACTCGGAATCGCTTGACTCTAGCGAGTCCGAGCACAGGACTCGCTACTCGTTGCAAGTCTAGCGAGTCCAATGTTAATGAATGGGGAAGCGAGTAATAGCGAGTAGTGTGAGATTTACAAATCGCAGATGTGTCTCGGAAGCTTCAGCCTGAAGCAATCCTAGTTTTGTCATTTATTTGCATTGGACTCGTTTACTTTGTAAGTAATCGCTGGGAAACTCGCACAGATAAGAGTCCTGTCTGCTCAGTGTGCTGGCTGCCAGCTCCAGGGTCCTAGAGCCCGCCTGCTGCCTGATGTAGCAGAGCTGAGATTGTTCTCAGTCTGCTCATTCCCTGTGTACAGACATGAATGTCTCTGCACAGACATGATGTAGCAGAGCTGAGATTGTTCTCAGTCTGCTCATTCCCTGTGCATAGACATCTATATCTATGCACAGGGGATGTAGCAGAGAGGACATCGCGTTTTGGACTGCATCGGACGGAAGAGGATTTTTTTAATTAAAGATGGAGTCCCTAATGGCTTTTTTTTTTATTTCTAATAAAAAATTTTCTTTGTGTTGTGTTTTTTTTTAAAACAATTTAATAGAAATTCATGGCGGTCATGTCTAATATTGGCGTGACCGCCATAAATTTCGGGCTTAGGGCCAGCTGATAATACAAAGCTGGCCCTAACCTCTTTATTACCCAGCATGCCACCGCTACCAGGGCCGCTGGAAGAGCGGGGTTCAGCGCCAGAGGATGGCGCTTCAATGAACGCGCCATCTTCTGGGGCGGCTGCGGGCTGCAATTTGCAGCGGGGGGTGCCCAGAAAGCTTGGGCATCCCTGCGCTGCGGATTCCAGCCCCCAGCTGCTTAGCTGTACCTGGCTAGACATAGAAATTGCGCGGAGCCCCACGCATTTTTTTTTTAATTATTTCATGAAATTCTGAGATTCTGACTCTGAAATTCATGAAATAATAAAAAAAAAAATGCGTGGGGCTCCGCGCAATTTCTATGTCTAGCCAGGTACAGCTAAGCAGCTGGGGGCTGGAATCCGCAGCGCAGGGATGCCCAAGCTTTCTGGGCACCCCCCACTGCAAATTGCAGCCCGCAGCTGCCCCAGAAGATGGTGCGTTCATTGAAGCGCCATCCTCTGGCGCTGAACCCCGCTCTTCCAGCGGCCCTGGTGGCGGTAGCACGCTGGGTAATAAAGGGGTTAATACCAGCTTTGTTATACAAGCTGGCATTAAGCCCGAGATTCTTAATGTCAGGCCACGTTTGACCCAGCCACTAAGAATCTCCAATAAAGGGTTAAAAAAACACAGAGAAAATTTTTTATTTGAAATAAAAAAAAAGCCATTAGGGACTCCATCTTTAATTAAAAAAATCCTCTTCCGTCCGACGTAGTCCAAAACGCGATGTCCTCTCTGCTACATCCCCTGTGCATAGATATAGATGTCTATGCACAGGGAATGAGCAGACTGAGAACAATCTCAGCACTGCTACATCATCTCTGTGAGCAGGCGGGCTCTAGGACCCTGGAGCTGCACAGAGAAGACAGCTGGACTCGGCTCGCAAAGAAACAGCAGTTACTTTGCGAGTTTCCCTGCTATCACTGGCACAGTAGCCGAGTCCAATGCAAACAATGGCAATCCTAGTTTTGTCAGCGTTTCTGACAAAACTAGGATTGATATTGATTTGCATTGGACTCGTGCGAGTAATCACTGGGAAACTCGCAGAGTACCGAGTCCTGCGAGTCCCTTACTACTCGCCGAGTAACGAGTACTAGCGAGTAGATTCGCCCATCCCTAGTCATAGGCTATGTTGTGAGGCGAAATTTTAACCCTGCGCGTTCCAGTTCACCAAACAATTTTGCCCCTATCTACATAATGGGGAAAAAGTGAATGGAAAGTGTTGGTGGAAAATCGACAGCTGTCAGCTATAGCCACAAAATTTTGTACAGTCACACGTCTGGACCCCAGGAGCGTCATAGGCTATGTTGTCCTGCGAGTCCTTATACTGCCGAGTAACGAGTTACTACGAGTAGATTCGCCATCCCTAGTCATAGGCTATGTTGTGAGGCGAATTTTACCTGCGCGTTCAGTTCACCAAACAATTTTGCCCCTATCTACATAATGGGGAAAAAGTGAATGGAAAAGTGTTGGTGGAAAATCGACAGCTGTCAGCTATAGCCACAAAATTTTGTACAGTCACACGTCTGGACCCCAGGAGCGTCATAGGCTATGTTGTGAGGCGAAATTTTAACCCCGCGCATTCCAATTCACCAAACAATTTTGCCCCTATCTACATAATGGGGAAAAAGTGACAGTTACCAGTTGACAGTTGTGAATGAGATGTGAATGAGAGGGGCTTAATGATAGCGCCAAAGACTAACAGCACATACCAGCATATAGTCACTAATGTGGGGCCCCAACATGAGATATTCACCACGCACAGGGACATGTATACACACCACACGCACACAAAGAGTAACAGCAAGTGTATAGTCGCTAAGGTGCAGCCCCAACATTGGATACTCACCACGCACCTGAACAAACACACACACCACAAAGAGACACACACAACACAGTGACACATACACACACCCCCATGGGGACACACACACACCCTACAGCGACACATGCACTCACCCCACAGGGACACACACACACCACAAAGAGACACACACAACACTGACACACACACCACACAGACCCCTCCCCACAAGGACACACACACAGCCACTCTATAGGGACACATGCACTCACCCCACAGGGACACACACACACCACAAAGAGACACACACACACACACCAAACAGACCCCCCCACAGGGACACACACATACACACCCTATAGGGACACATGCACTCACCGCACAGGGACACACACACACACCACAAAGAGACACACACAACACAGAGACACACACACACACCCCACACAGACACCCCCCCATAGGGACACACACACATACACACCCTATAGGGACACATGCACTCACCCCACAGGGACACACACACCACAAAGAGGCACACACAACAGAGACACACACCACACAGACCCCCCCACAGGAACACACACATACACACCCTATAGGGACACATACACACACCCCAGGGACACACACACCACACAGACAGACACAGATGTGCACAAATCACCTCACACTACTCGCCTCATAGGTGTGCTATCTTTAATTTCCAAACATGAACATCTGATTAAAAACAGCCAATGTGCAACACATGTGTCATATAGGGAATTAAGGCAGATGTCAGTCACATGAGCTGTCTATTATGTGTATGTATTAGGTAACATATACTGCCCGGCCAGCGGTAGGGTTTACTGTTGGCTGGAGATTTATTAGGCTGCCTATAGCAATCAATCACAGCTCAGCTTCTATTTTCTTATAGGTCATTAATATGACATATTCAAATTCTATTTTGTTATAGCTAACATCAGTTATTTATTAACCCGGGTGTAGCCAGGTACTACAGCTAGTTCTTAATATAGCCGGTTGGTACATATATATTAGGGATATAGCTTTAATGGTGATAATAAGTCTGTTAGCCAAAGTGCTGGTCCAAAAATGAACTCTGCTGCTCTTTCACTAATTTATAACCTCCTCGTTCTAGAGAAGTTGCTGTTGCTTCTGTGTCTTAGTGTCCGAAGTAAATAGTTCCAGTGATCTCTGGCTTGTAATCATCTGGTTCAGTTTCTCAGACTATAAGTGAATCCCTAGGTTCTCAAGCATGAGTATAGGCTTCTCACAGGCTGACAAACAATGATGAGGTTAGAATGATCACTAAGGGCCACTTTACGGGCCACCACTGAAAGGTAGCAACTGCCTGGCATTGGGGATATTTATGCCTGTTGCCATGAAATTGCTACGAAATGATGGCATGTAAATAGGGAAATTCCTCCCTGTGTCAGGACACAGGAAGAAATTTCCCTGTTTACATGAAGCCATTTCGTAGCAATTTCATGGCAATAGGCATAAATATCCCCAATGCCAGGCAGTTGCTACCTTTCAGTGGTGGCGTGTAAAGGGGTCCTTAAAGATCATTGTATTCCTATACAGATCATGTTATTGGCAGCACATCTCCTGTTTACACTGGGCGATCTGCTGCCGAGAACAATGGTCCTAATTCATTAAGACTGGCGTTGTGCATGCCAGCCTTAATAAATGAAGCCACTGCAGTATAATTTATTAAAAGGTACACACCACTTAATGAATTAGGAATCTTGCAAGATTCTTAATTCATTATGTGGTTTGCGCCTTTATATGGATATGAATTGGGTAAATATTACTGTAGTGACTTAATTTATTAAAGGTGTTGGACACTACTAGGGCAACTGCTTCTGATTCCACGTGTTTCCCTCAGATAAAATAAAAGACCCTTTACTCACCTCCAGTACTGGTGCCATTCCAGCGCTGCAAGTAATCGCAGTTCAGGGCTCAAATTAGGGCCCTTTCACATCAGCGTTTTTCGTAATTCGCGGCAGATGCGGTGAGAAAAACCGCATCTACCGCGTTTGCCGCATAACCGTTCCACTTGCGGCACGGTTGCGGTTTTTCCCATAGGAAGTATAGGGGGACTTGCGGCAGATGCGGCAAGTGCGGTTTTGCACTTGCGGCAGGTGCGGCAGCGAAAAAAACCGCGGCTGACCGCGGTTCTTTTCGCTGCCGCACCTGCCGCAAGTGCAAAACCGCACTTGCCGCATCTGCCGCAAGTCCCCCTATACTTCCTATGGGAAAAACCGCAACCGTGCCGCAAGTGGAACGGTTATGCGGCAATCGCGGCAGATGCGGTTTTTTCACCGCATCTGCCGCGAATTACGAAAAACGCTGATGTGAAAGCACCCTTACATTGTGATGTCATGTCAGACCCACGATCAATGGACTTCTTTGTTGCCGCATTCACAGCTGCAGCATAACTCTTCTTCAAACTCCACCAAACCTAAAAGGTCTACACAGATTGTATGGTGACCATTCATGTAACCTTATTTCTATCCCCCATTTCCTCAAAATGCCAGGACCATCAGTGTAGTAAGCCCCTGTACTTTGTGTAACCCTTATCTCGTTGTAGATTGTAAACTTTTTTGAGCAGGGTCACCTTTATTTTTTGCTTTATTTTTTGTATTGCATTTTTTACGTTCAGTCTATGCTTATTGTATTGTATCCAATTATTGTACTATATTTTTTCTCTACTGTAATTACTTACTTTATTGTATTGTATATGTTCCGTATTCGAACCACTGTATTGTAAAGTGCTGCGGAATATGTTGGTGCTATATAAAATAAGATTTATTATTATTATTTGGTCTGAAGGCGGGGAGAGAGAAGTCAATGGTGATTAGACTCGGGGCTCGCAAGATGTCACAATTTCATGTGAGCCCCGAACCATACTCAGATGTCCTCATGAGCGGGTGTATCAGGTTTTTCAGTGAGTGCCACCCTCAGGTGTCCCTGTATATCTAAATAATTGGCTCCTACGAACTATCAAGATGATGTTCCTTCAAAGAAATGTCTTCAATTTCACTGATTATTCATTTTAATCAGTATACGTAGCATGGATAGTATGCACCTGTGCAAAAATCAATATAATTAGGCTAGGGTCTAACTAGCGTCAGCATTAAAGCTGACGAATCCGCTTGTAACTTAGTTTCTGGCAGCCTGGCCGCATAGCGTTAACGACATGTAGCGCTATGCGTCGGCTGTGTATTGCATCACTATGGATACGTGATGCTTAGGGTAGCTGCTGCCTCCCCTCACAAAGACCAGATATGTGCTTTTGCTGAGCCACAGGAAAACACTGCAAACATCATTTCCTGTGTGCTCTGCATTGGCGCATATCCGGTCCTTGTCTGTGGAGTCGGCGACTGCGCTAAGGATCAGGTATCCATAGAGATGCATACACAGCCGGTGCATAGCAGTGCATGCCGTTAACGCTACACGCTAGAGTTCATCCACTTCCTCACTGAAGTGACAATTTGCATATTTCCCAGAGGAGCATTGCGGCTATAAATTTCCTTATCAGCTTATCTGTCTCCTTATGCTGGCAGGCAGATTACTCTCCATGAAGAAAATAACTAGTTCCTCAGACTACAGTAAAACCATATCAAAGATGCAAGCAAAAACAAATCAAAAGCAGGTGTATTTTCAAGCTAACACTCTGGGTCTTGCGCAGAAAACTCTGCTGCATATATTTAATGTTTGCACACGTGCCTTTTCGGAAATGCTCCGTCTCTGCCTGTTGTACACAGAGGATTTTTGAGACCTTGTTTCTGTCGCAGTGCCCCAGTACCAGATGCCCATTCGCCACTACTTCTCAAGAAAGCTGTGCCTGCGCTACATCGGCATGTCACACACAACATCACTGCTTCCTTGAGAAACTCTGTGTGTGACAGGGTGAATTTCACCACAGACACTTGGACCAGTAAGCATGTATAGGGGCGTTACAGGGCGGTGACTGTGCACTGGGTAGCTATGAAGACAGCATGATAAGGGGCTGCTGTTCAAGTCTTGCCATCCCCACAAGTTGTGTGTCAATCCTCTGTATGTACAAGTTCCTCCACTGCTTCTGCCTCCTCAACCTCTTCTCGGTCCTCCACCTGCACCCAAAGCCCGTCTGGTAATGCCACCCGCGTTCTAACTGCGCACAAGGAATCCTGCACACCTCCTTACCATGATGGCAGCAGGGCTCAATGGCATCAGGCGGTCTTTACCTTAAAATATCTGGGAAATGTGAGTCACACAGCTGAGGATTTTTGGTCAGCTGTGGAGACCGAGTTTCATCAATGCTTGTCTCCACTGAACCTGCAGCCAGGGAAGGCCATGTGTGACAATGCTGCAATGCTGGGTGCAGAAGTCGTTCGGCCTGGCAGTTCACTGGCTGAAATGCGATGTGCCGACACAATGGAATTCAACTCTTAACATGTTGCAGTAACTGTGGCAGCACCGACGAGCCCTGGTGCAATACATTATGACGTATAACCTGGGCCTACAAGATCCAGAGGTGGGGCAAATCACACAGATGGAGTGGTCTGAAATGAAGGACCTAGGCACCATTCTGTACAGTATTGAAATGTCGACGAAGATGTTTAGTGATGATGCTGCCATTATCAGCATGACTATTCCCATCATTTACATGCTGGAGCACACTTTAAACAGTATTCAGAGTCAGGTGGTGGCACTAGAGGAGGGGGAGGAAGTACAGGAGGAGTTGTATGCGGAAGGGCTCACAAGATCTACAAGGTGCAGTTCACAGTTTATGAATGAGGGTCTACATTATGCTTGCTCATAACTTTCTTTATCTGGGCCTGGATCAGACTCCAAAAGCTTCTGGGCATCAGTGCAGATCATTACCTCGTCTTGACTCACAAAAGCTTTGGAGCAGATCTCTAAATCCCAAGCTATAGTATGAGTGAAGAGCGATACATACTCAACTGTCTGTCTTACCCCCTACTCAGATGGGTGGCCGGAGACTTGGGAGGTGTGCGGAAGCAAGTGCGATTGGGGTGACACCTCTGAGGACTGGTGTATTTGTGATGTAGAAGTTGAGGTGGAGGAGAGCCCACTTGCTGAAGCGCTTGCTATCCATTCAAGTGCCTGCTCTTTTTGTGCCTCATCGAGAATTGGTATCGATCGTCATCTGAGTCATGTCCGTACGAAAGGGATTATATCAGAATCTCCACGGAAAGAAATAATCATCTTAGGCTAGGGTCACACTTGAGGGGTGGATGTGGTTTTTGCATCATTTTGTGCACTTTTTTTCTAAGTCCAAAACCTGATGCCAAAAACTGATGCTGCACTCAAGTGTGATTGAAAGGTGTGACTGCAGTGGGTGCAGAAAAAAACAGATCTGGTTAGTTAACATGGGAATCGCATGCGAATCCGCATGGCACTAAATGATACCATGAGTTTTCGCATGAGTTTTTTAAGGCTGCTCAGGACCTAACAGCAAAAATGCAGCTCAAAAATGCAGGCTGTGGCTAGGGTCACACTTGGCTGTGTTTTTTAAGGTTGTTTTTGACAGCCTGCGTTTTTGCTGTTAGGTCTGGAGCACCCTTAAAAAACTCATGTGAAAACTCATAGTACCATTTAGTGCCATGCGGATTCACATGCGATTCCCATAGGGCCCCATGTTAGTGCAGTAAAAAAACTGATCTGGTTAATTAACATATGACCCTATGGGAATCGCATGTGAATCCGCATGGCACTAAATATTACCATGAGTTTTCGCATGAGTTTTCACATGAGTTTTCGCATGAGTTTTTTAAGGCTGCTCCAGACCTAACAGCAAAAATGCAGCCCAAAAATGCAGGCTGTGGTTTGAGATCTAGTCCAGGTTTTGACAAAGGCTAAGGTCACATTTAAAACATGAATTGCATTCACCGCATCCGGATCCGGATGCGGTGAACGCATTGCCGGGCGCACACATTTTTTCACAAAAATGTGTGCTGAATACCGCACAGCAGTAACCGGATGGCTCAGGATGTGTAATCCTGAGCCATCTGGCAACTGCATAGTTTGCTGATCCCGGCTATTGCCGGGATAAGCAAACTGTGCTATGTATAGTAAAGAGTTAAATTTACTAACTAAAGGAATGTTTGAGGTCTCTAGTGGGGGCTTAGACCCCCCTAGAGACCGGCCGCCCCACTCCGGTGGGCTTCTACTACAATTTCCCCCATGGCACGGGCTCCTCCGAGCTCCGTGCAAGTCCCCAAAACTCCCGCCCCCCGTATCACTATACAGGGGTGCCTGCACCCCTCTTGTATAGTTATTCCTGTATGTGCCCATAACGAATTAATACAGTATACATGTAAGCTCATATTTACATGTTCTCGTAGGCAGTGTTCTTGGAAATCCATGGGCGGGGCTGTTTGCTGCAGCCTCCGCCCCCTCATTCATTATGGCCGCCCCCTCTGGGCTTCATCCAGTGTTGTGAGGGCGGCCGCGTCATGAAAGGGGCGGGGCTAACAGTGTGACTCGGTTACAGAGGTACAGAGAACCGCTGCGAAAACTGCAGCCTGCATGATTTTTAACGCAGGCTGCAGTGCCGGAGACGGACACCGGATGGCTTGTGAAGCCATCCGGTGTTTTGCATTGGCTCCTATGAGGAGCGTTTTCTGGTCCGGTTTTGAGCTTTTTGAAAGCTCAAAACCGGATCAGGATTCTTTTTAAAAAACGGAGATGTGACCCAGGCCAAAATCAATGTGCATTATAATGTCCGAGTGTGAACCTACAGCTGACGAAGATAAAACACTGCAGCACTTGGAATCTCACAGTTCAGAAGATCTTGTTACAGAGAATCAATGTTATTTGTATTTACACTGTCCTAATTTATGAACCTAATAAACTTGTCTCAAATTAAGAGGCAGATGTTAGGAAACAACAGTGGATGCATTAAAAAGTTCAGTGTATTTATTCTTTATTGCATTTCCAATATTCTTAGCCGAGAAGAGCGGCAATTTCATTCATAAAGAGCTCTGTGGAGCATTGTAAACCAATTATAAAGTGTAAATTAAATTATGAAACATAAAACTAATGTGCTGTGCAGATCTCACCTTTCCGTTCATGCTTTGAAGGATCTCACACATGAAATCTACATCTACATCATCTTCTGCTCTTCTCAAGCACATCTTGCATGAGGTTTTACTGGTCTTCCTTACTGACTAGTATCTGCCGTATCCATGAATTTGGGTAGGGTCACATTGGCGTTTTTTGTTTAAAATCCTGATCCGGTTTTGAGCTTTAAAAATGCTCAAAACCGGACCAGGAAAGGCTCCTGATGGAAGCCTATGCAAAACACCGGATGGCTTCACAAGCCATCCGGTGGCCGGATCCGGCACTGCTGCCTGCGTTTAAAATCATGCAGGCAGCAGTTTTCGCAGCGTTTCTGGGACCGCACTGCGGTTACCGGATGGCTCAGGATGTGTAATCCTGAGCCATCCGGTAACTGCAGAGTGTGCGGATCCCGATCGGCCAAGTTAATAAAGAGTTAATTAAAGTACAGAACTGACTGTTAGAGGTCTGTAGGGGGGCTTAGACCCCCCCTACAGACCGGGCGGCCACTTCTATATGTTCTTCTACAATAATAGTACCTATGGCACGGGCTGATCTGAGCTCCGTGCATGTGGTGCAAATATCCCCCCTCCCCCTATCACTATACAGGGGTGCATACACCCCTGTAGTACAGTACTGCTTTATTTAATGTATAAACAGCAAGATTTGTACCAAACCGCAGAGAATTATATATTTACATGTCCCATAGGCAGAGTCGAGTGATTTCCATGGGCGGGGCTGTGTGCATTAGCCTCCGCCCGCTCCTTCTTGATGGCCGCCCCCTCTGGCCGTAATCCAGTCTTGTGAGGGCGGATACGTCGTTAAAGGGGCGTGGCTAACCATGAGCCGCGGTTAGCCACGCCCCTTTAACGACTCGGCCACCCCCAGAACACTGGATTACGGCCAGAGGGGGCGGCCATCAAGAAGGAGCGGGCGGAGGCTAATGCACACAGCCCCGCCCATGGAAATCACTCGACTCTGCCTATGGGACATGTAAATATATAATTCTCTGCGGTTTGGTACAAATCTTGCTGTTTATACATTAAATAAAGCAGTACTGTACTACAGGGGTGTATGCACCCCTGTATAGTGATAGGGGGAGGGGGATATTTGCACCACATGCACGGAGCTCAGATCAGCCCGTGCCATAGGTACAATTGTAGAAGAACACTATAGAAGTGGCCGCCCGGTCTGTAGGGGGGGTCTAAGCCCCCCTACAGACCTCTAACAGTCAGTTCTGTACTTTAATTAACCTTTATTAACTTGGCCGATCGGGATCCGCACACTCTGCAGTTACCGGATGGCTCAGGATTACACATCCTGAGCCATCCGGTGACCGCAGTGCGGTATTCTGCACACATTTTTGAATAAAAATGTGTGTGACCGGAATTGCATTCACCGCATCCGGATCCGGATGCGGTGAATGCAATTCATGTTTGCAATGTGACCCTACCCTTTATCTTTCTATGGAAATTAAACTAGGCTGGCAAAAACATCATGCACACAAATACATAGTAAGGCCGCCTTCACACTTGCGTTTGTGTCTGCATGCGGAGGGCATGCAGATGCAAACGCAGTGCAACGCAGCCCATACTAATATGAACGCAGCAGAGAATCTCCGCATGCGTTCACATTAGTATGGTCCCCGGAAAGCCAATCAGCTGTCTCTGGGGGTGGCCGGGAGGCGGAGATCAGCAGGAGAGATCTCCTCCTCCCAGCCACAGCTGATCTCCTGCTGATCTGACAGCTGTTTAAATCGCCGACACCGAATAGGGTGATATCGGTGCAGGAGATAAGAAACAGCTGATCGCTGCTTCAAATCTCCCGCGCCGACCTCACCTATTCGGGGTCAACACGGGAGATTTAAACAGCTGTCAGATCAGCTGTATCGTCAAATCTCCCGCGCCGACACCAGCGGGAGATCAGCTGTGGCTCTGGCTGATCTCCTGGTGGCCACCGCTGATCAACGGCGGCCACCGGGAGAGATTTTAATGAGATCCACAGAGTTCTCCTGCGCTGTCATGCGGAGGGCACTGCAGATCCATTGATATCCATGTATTTTTTGTGCGCTTGCGGGCACTTGCAGATAAAACAAGCGCCCGCGAACGCACAAAAAATGCAACAGGGCTGCGTTCGGAGTGCGGACAAGGGCGCTTAAATTATGCACATCCGTACGCAAACGCAACCGAACGCAGCCAAAATGCAGGCACATGCGTTCCCATGTTAAACATAGGAACGCAAGTGCGCAAGCGTTTGGCTGTGTTCGGTGCGCTGCGTGTCAAAAGCAAATGTGAAGGCACCCTTACGAAGATGGATGTCATATGAGAATAAAAACACGGTCCCCTATTTAGCTAACCATATTCCCAACATCTCCTTTTATTCCTAAAAATCATATGCCTATTTCACATCTAAGTCTGGTCTGTGTTTTGCTTCATTTGCGTTTCTATGCATTTTTACCGCTAAAAATGCATCCAAAATCATGAATTTTTGCCCCGATTGATTTCTATTGAAATGCATGCAAAAACACATGCAAAAACGCATGTACATTTTCCAAAAGCAAAAATGCATGTGGTTTTGAAAACGCAGCCAAAAACGTCGGCCAATGTGTCTAGGACTGCGTTTGCAAAAACGCATGCGGTTTTGCGTTTTGAAAATGCACGTGCGTTTTTGCATGTGTTTCCATTAAAATCAATGGGAGCAAAAACGCATGCGTTTGGAAGCGTTTTTAGGGGTAAAAACACATAGAAACGCAAATTAAGCAAAACGCAGACCAGGCTTAGATGTGAAAAGGTCCATGGCATAAGAATGCATACAACCATCCACACTAACTTAAAGGGGGTCATGTGACCTCATTAAATACAATTACAATGAGCGAGACTGTGCCCCTCTAGTTGGATTCTGGGATTGAGTATGCATATCGTGTACTCTCGCGACCTTGTGACTGCCATTCCCAGCTCTGAAACCGGTGAATCCACAAAGCACACAGTGCGTGCAATGTGATGATTCATAAACCTGCAGTCACATAGGGTCACTGCAGACTTATGCATTTAGACCAATCAACCCCTTTATTCATGTAATCATGAAGGTAACAATGCACCACTCTTCAGTCTTCACCTTGAAAAAACTTCAAATTGCAATCATGTTGGTTGAAATAGGGTAGCTATTTTAATCTAGTCTCATACTTACGAAGAGTCCCGATTAGGGATGGGCAAATCTACTTGTTGCTACTTTGTACTCGCCGAGTAGTAAGGGATTCGCCCAACTCGTTACTGTGCGAGTAATCGCAGGGATTACTCGCACAGTAACGAGTCCGGTCCCCCCCCCGTACTAAGTTAGAACTGGGCTGGGGGGAGCGAGCAGGGAGCGAAGGAAGGGAGGGGGGAGAAATGCTCCTTACCTCTCTTCCGGCTGTCTGCTCTGTGCTGGGCTCCGGGTCCTGCGGGCTGCGGCAGCTCCAGGGTCCTAGAGCCCGCCTGCTCTCCCTGTGTACAGACATAGATGTAGCAGTGCTGAGATTGTTCTCAGTCTGCTCACTCCCTGTGCATAGACATGTATATGCTACAGGGATGTAGCAGAGTGGACATCACGTTTTGGACTACGTCGGACGGAAGAAGATTTTTTTAATTAAAGATAGAGTCCCTAATGGCTTTTTTTTTTTTATTTCTGTCTTCTCCCTCTCTGGGCTTTGTCCTAAACTGGCAATGAGGTCCTTCTGCGGGGTCCCTGTTTCTCCTATGGCCCCTGGTCCTATGCTTGGTCAGTTTAGTGTCTCTTACTTGACTTGCTTTCCTCAGGGCTCAACTCCTCCTGAGTCTTCCAGGCTTTTGCTGTTGCACTAAATGCTGGCAGCGTCGGACTCCAGTGTCCGTGTGTACTAAAGTGCTGTAGTAACCGGTTCCCTTTCTTAGTTCCCTGCTTTCTCCACTTGCCTCTGACCCTTTCCCTAGGGTGCAACACAGCGGTTAGTGGTCCCTGGTCCTGGACCTGAATCTCTCCCAGCGACCAGCTCCTCCGTCTCCTCTCTCTTCTCTCTCCTCACTGGAACTAACTGAGACTGACTGACTCCTCCCCTCAGGCCTGGATGTTCTTAAAGGGGAAATGGCTTAAGGCAGCCAGTAGAGTTCCCCCTTCAGGTCTGGGGTGGAAGGTGTGGTGTTCTGTGCGAACCAAGGTGTAATTCTCTCCTTGCATCGGTGGATCCTGTGGAAATCTCCCGCAGGGGTGCCACATTTATAATTCAGATATTGAATTAGAGACACATTACCTTCACATTGCATTTTTGGGCTGTCCGTGGGGATCCTTGTTTTGTCCCTGCTTCTTCTCTATCTGCCCCTGTCTGTCCCTATCTGTCCCTCTTCTATCTCTGCTCTCCCTCTCCTCTATCCTCCCCCCTGCCCTCTCCCCCTCCAGTATGTAAAAAATAAAAAAAATCCTCCCTGAGGATACATTACCTTCTGACGGTGACAGTCACCATCTGGTGGCTGAAGGACCTGTGATGATGTCACAGAGTCGGTCACCTGACACGTCAGCTGATCGGCTCTCTGACATCATCAGAGGTCCTTCTGCACAGATGGTGACAGTCCCTGGAGGCGTCTGAAGGTAATGTATCCTCATTGAGGGATTTTTTTTCTTTTTTTAACAAACACAGGGAATAGAATAGGGAAAAGGATAGGTAATAAGACAGGGAAGAGGTTAGAATAGCGGGGGGACCGCATAGAATAGCGGGGGACAGGATAGAGAAGTGGAAGGGAGGAAGATGCAGGGAGGCAGGAACATGGAGGACACGGAGCCGACATCGGATCCGAGGTCAACTCAGATCCGATGTCCATAGGCTCCCGTGTCATCGGGGCTCGGATCGGCTCGGATCCGATGCTGTCCGATTTCATTCTCGGACACAAAATTGCAGCAGGCTACGATTTTATGTCCGTGCTTAAATCGGACAGGTGCCAAAATCAGATCCGAGCCCCATAGGGATACATGGGATCCAATTTTGGATCCGAGTGTATCCGTTTTGAAACAAATACACTCGGATGCCTCAAAAACGCAGTGTGAAGCCGGCCTAAGTACCCGGCAGTGGCCAAAGGAATTCAGTTGTGGAATTACAAACCAAAGGGTCATCAACTAGAGGTGCATTTCAATTAATTAGAATTTCATCAAGAAGTTAAAATTTGTCAGTAATTAAACACAAAAAGTAAAACGCACATATTATATAGTCATTACAAACAGAATGATCTATTTCAAGTGTTTATTTCTGTAAATGTTGATGATAATGGCTTACAGCCAATGAAAACCCAAAAGTCATTATTTCAGAAAATTAAAGTAGGGAGGATGAAGGGTTAAGAATTATGCTGCTGTATTCCACAAGACATCAGAGGGTGAATATAATATTTTTTAGTCATTGTATTTCATGGCTCACTGAAACATGGCAGTATGATATTGATTTGTCCTGAGGGAGGGGCCAGGGAACCCTGAAATGCGTTGATCAATAAATCAATATTATATTCACCCTTTGATATCTCGTGAAATATAGCAGCACATTTTTAACCCTTCATCCTCTGTACTCTATATGCACCATGCTGAGGACTGCAGCAGCCGTGTTATGCTTTTATAGTGGTTGTGACTCTCACAACCACACAAGGTGAAGCCTCTGATACCTATTTAGGTAATATTTTATCTTTCAGACCCTTTATCCTCCCTACCTTAATTTTCTGAGATAATGACCATTGAGTTTTTATTGGCTGTAAGCCGTAATCATCAACATTAACAAAAATAAAAACCTTGAAATGGATCACTCTGTTTGTAATGACTCTATATAATATATGCATTTAAATTTATGTAAAGGATTACAGAAATAAATGAACTTTTTGATGATATTTTAATTTACTGAGATGCACCTGTATATAGCCACGGCTGGGTTCTTAATATCCAACTACTATTTGTTTAAATAGTCGATGGATATGCAGTACCGAGCCACTTTCATTCATTGACCGAGCTTGATTGGTGAGGATGCTGGGTGTCGCACCCACTCTGATCAGACATTGATAACCCTATTCTAAAGATGGGCAATCAATGTAAAAGTCCTGAACAACCACTATAATTATTGCAAAGCTTTATTTCCCAGAGGAAAAAAGGATCAGCTGTTGGGAGTCAGATGCCTCTCTCTCTCTAAACATCATCTTTCTTCTGCGATATCGGTGTGTTCAGTCTGATATATATGGGGCCTTTACATTCTGTAAGTAATCTTACTGCTTTTAGATCTCAAACAGTCCCAAACAGTATACTGCTGATTACACAGAATTGAATATAGGCACCATTCAGTAGGAAGCCAAGCACGATACTATTCAACATATATTTAGAGGCAGCAAACCAGTATAGACCTAATATTGTGCATCAGAATGAAAACGTAACATCAGAAACCATTTTACCCATCCACCACATAGTCTTTATAATGCTGGTATTTCCTGTTATTTTTGAAGGCTCTTTAGGACTCATTAGGTACCAGTGAACTGGTTCCCGTGGCTTGGCGCGACCTTAGCTCCTGCAATATCTATGCCTCCACTTTGCAGGCAATCATCTGTCAAGCTAAATTTTTATCAACAGCCCAATATTTTCCTCTGATCGATTGTTTGCAGTGATACTGTAATAATACTGTACGGTATATCTGTGTTCATATTAGGTGTCAGCCTGGAGCCTAAGCTGTTTATCTCAGCATGCCTGGATAAATAGTAGCAAACTCTCAGCTGTGAGATGTAATTGAATTACTTCTGCATTTGATAAGACGCTGTTCTCATAAACACGTATTGATATCTCGAATATGTTTTTGTCAGCTTTTTGTCACAGGCATGCCGGATATTTGCATTTTATCAATTATAATAAAGCCAAATAGATGGAACAGGCATTTCTATTGTTGAAGATTAGTATCATGTTAGAAAAAGGTAAAAAGGAATTACAGTTCTAGCTTGTAGGCACAAAATCATAATGAGAAGATGAAAAGAAAATGTGTAATAACAAAGAGAAGAATAACACTAAGCTATGATTATACATACTGAAACATATGTGATTAAATTACCTGATGTTTATCAACTGGAGCTGTAATTTGAGTTGTATTTTGTATTATCATTCTATGAATATATTAGAGTTGAAGTAAAGATAACTAGTGGGTATATTTGCCTAATTCTGTCTGAAGTGCTAATATGGAAGCAGTGGGTATCATATCTGCTTGTCATTACAGCTTATTAGTCATCAGCAGCCTAAAGAGGGCGCTACTGAGTATAAAACTCCAAGACAATGTTCATTGGGAGTCAGGAATTATTATTTAGCAATATACTGTGGAAAGAGAAGAGTCTTACCCAGTAAAAAAAGGAGTCACCTTCTCCGGTTGTGAGACACGACCAAATGAAAGCGTTAAAACAGCTGCCGCTGAGACCACATGCTCAAAGACAAGTCAGGGATGCAAGATATAAGCAAAATTGTGGTATAAAATATGCGGTGTTGCCGAATTATATAATCCAAAAAAGATGATACAATGTATGGTGATTTAATCAACACGTTTCGAAGCACGTCTTCATCAGGAAAGGCAATGGGGACATGCTTCGAAATACATAATTATTAAAATTTAAAATTAAAACGTAAAAAAAACCTTATGATTTTTTACGTTTTAATTTTAAATTTTTAATTATTGATATATCAGTTTTTACTTTGATTGTTTATAGATATTTTAGTTTTTTGCTATACGGTAATTAGTATTGAATAATAAAAATATAAGTAGGCATCTAAATTACATAAGTTGTAATTATACAGATAATTTTTAATAAATATCCCCTGGAAGGGTACAGAAAGTGGAAGGAATAGTTTTATTTATTTATTATTTTAAGAGCTAGCGCATAGTCTCACAAATAAATAATAATTGATTTAAACAACAATAAGGCGATTAAATACGCGGTACTGCCTTCAGACTACTGCAGCAACTCAAGTGCCAACTGCTAGCTCCAGTGTACTCTTGCAAATAATATGCTTCGAAATGCGTTGAATAAATCAAAATACGTTTTATCATCATCGTCATCTCTGTATGTATCAAGGGTTATTATTGACCTAGGACCATGGGTGGATATAGCATCATTGCTACCTGCGCAGCCGCAGAGGGACCTAACAGGTAAGAGGGCCCACTGCTGATTTCAAACAAGGTAGAACTGTACATTATGATGAGATATTGGATGACAAAGGGCCCATATATATTTCTTACACAGGGGCCCTCTTCCCTTTGTGTCTGTCCCTTCACAGGACATCAATTCAGAGAGTGTAAAGTTCCTTGTTAGTCTACTTATTATGTCTACAACTAAACACAGGGGATTTTAATGAGAAATATTAACACTTGCCTTTATTTATACTATAACCAATACTTGTACAGCTCATGGATTGCAAGAGTAGAATGTAATCCCAGCGGCAGGGGATTCAATGGCAATAAATACTATGTGTTGAGGTTTTCATTTTACCGTATTTATCAAGAATCCCTTGTAATAAATGGTTTGTAGGGCCATTACTCTGGTTTTCGTAAATCGCGGCTGACGCGGATTTTGCTGCGCAGCCAATGCAATACGCACTTGCGCATTGCCAAGTCCATTCTGGAAAAACGCAACTGTGCGCAAGTGGACTTTATGCGGCAAACGCGGCAGATGCGGTTTTTTCGCATCTGCCGCGAATACGAAAAGGATGTGAAGCACCTACAAACATTTCTAGCTTTTTATTTATTTCAGGAAAATTGATTATTAAGTTACCACTATGATGAGTTGTAGACTCACTTGTTGTTAAATATCTGCAGTTCACATACACTCAATTGCAGTGGGACATTAGTCAGTGTTGTGGTACATGGAAATGTATTTAAAGAGGTTTTCCCTCCAACAAAGGTAATTTTAATCACAGATCTTGAAATAAAAATTATTTCCACAATTGGATGTGTCTAAAAAATGTTCCTGTGCTAAGATAATCTTATATATGTGTCCCTGCTATGTACTGTGTAATAGCCGAGTCTGACCATAAAGGGATATGGTCTGGTCATACCATATCTCCTGAGAAGGGGGGAGGAAGTAAAAAAGTATACAGACATTACAGCACAAAATCACAAATTCTTTCTTTAAGGTATAACATTTAGGGTTTTAAAAAAAGCAGAGAAATGTTTTACTTCACATAAATAATCACCTGTGATACCATAATGTAATGTCTGTACACTCACTCTTGTGTCTTCCCTGCTGAGAAGATGTGGTATGATCAGACCATGTTCCTTATGGTCAGACACATTCATTACACAGCAGGAACACTTATATAAGATTATCTCAGTACAGGAAGCTTTTTTTCAACATATCCAATTGTAGAAATTATTATTACCTCAAGATCTATTGATTAAAATGAACTTTAAAATTAACTTTGTTTATGAGAAAACCCCTTTATGACATCAACTTGATTGCCCTGCAGCTAAACCCTTGGGTTTGGTTTGTATAGGCAGTACTTTGGGTGTTGGCAGCTGCAATGTTTTATAGCTAACCTACCAGGTTTTGTTCCTCTGAAGCTTTGACTCATTTTTGGCTCTCCATTCAGTCCATTCTTCTATCTCCCAAAATATGCATGATCCCACAGAAAAATAAACCATGCAGGCATCCATATTAATGGCATATGAGTTGAGGTAACAGATGAAAGCGGCACTCGTGGATTTTGTTCATATGCGTTTGATCATTGGAACATCACGGGGAGGTGTGCAGGGGGAGTGTCAAGCAACGTGACCGTTTGAGATATTCCTCTTTACGGGCTATTAATTTGAATGATTAATTAAAACATAAGAATAATGGAATTTTTTGTTATTAGTTATTATGATTGTTTGAGAAAGGGATCCAAGCTGTGCTTTTGTCCCCGTTCCCACAAACCTTTAGGTTATCTCTGAGTTACCCATTTTTGTGTCACTTTTTCCAGTAACCATGTATTCTTAGTTTTTTACCTGCATACCTCAAATTGCATAATCATCCTATGTTACACATTATCCCAACACTCTTATATACAGTATGAGAAAAAGTATTCAACTCGTCATCCACTTTCTAAGTATTTCTAAGGGTGCTATTGATACTAATTTGGCACCAGATGTCAGTAATTACCCATCCAATCCACACAGTCAATAAAATCAAAATACAAATGTCCATAAGGTATGTCTAATAATGAGAAATGACACAGGGAATAAGTATTGAACACATGAAGAAAGAAAAGTGCAAAAAGCTATAGAAAGTCATGACACCAGCAGAAATATATCAGTAATTAGAAAGCAATCCTGCCACTTTATAAAAAATGTAAGCTAGTTCAACTAATGACCTTTAAAAAGGTGTTTAATTATCAAGGTGCATGACAAGAAACATCTCGTAATGGATAAAACCAGTGAGCTGTCTCAAGACATTTGCAACATTATTGTTGCAAAAGATTCTGATAGTATTGGTTATGAAAGAATTTCTAAACTACTGAAGTGTCCAGTGAGGACTGTGTTGGGGCTTTAAGTTGGAAATGAAAAGAACATAATTTCATCATAAATTGGCTATGACCAGGTACTCCCCACAAGATATCAAAGAAATGTTAAAAAATTTTCCACAGAGTTTTCCAAAAGTCAAGAATCACATGTTGACAGTTACAGAAACACTTAAAATCAGGAGGTACAATTGTTTCAAAGAAAAAAAAGTTATTTATTCAACCTTCATGGCCTGTATGCACACTCACAATCATCTGACCTAAATCCAGTAGAAAATCTATGGACATACCTAACGCTCAGAGCTTATAGCATGAGCCCATGGAACCTTCAGGATTTGAAGAGTGCTTGGTAGAATGGTTCAAAATCACTCCTGAGCAATGCATGCGACTAGTTTTTCCATACAGGAGGCATTTTAAAGCTACCATCACCAACAAAGGCTTTTGTACAAAGTATTAAACATATTTCAGTAACTGTGTTCAAAACTCTTTCCCTTTTTCATTTCTCTCTATAACACATCATTAAATACACTGTGTGCAGAATTATTAGGCAAGTTGTATTGTAGAGAATTATTATTATTATTATTAATCAACAACTACCTGTATGTTCTCAATCAACCCAAAATACTCAAATATCAAAGCTTAATATTTTTGGAAGTTGGAGTGGTTTTTTTTTTAGATTTGGCTATCTAAGGCCCCTTTCACATCAGCGGTTTTAGCTGATCGCGGCAGTTGCGGTGAAAAAAACCCGCAAATGCCGCGATTACCGCATAACGGCCGCGATTGCGGCACACTTGTGGCAAGCTCCATACAATGACTATGGGGCTTGCGGTAAGTGTTCGGCAGGTGCGACAAGTGCCGTTTCGGCACTTGCGGCAGGTGCGGCCACAAAAAACCGGTATGTGGCGTTTTTTTTCGCGGCCGCACCTGCCGCAAGTGCCGAAACCGCACTTGCCGCAAGCCCCATAGCCATTGTATGGGGCTTACCGCAAGTGAACCGCAAGTGCGGCCGTTTTTCACCGCAAGTGCCGCGATCAGCGTAAAACGTTGATGTGAAAGCAGCCTTACGAGGCTATTGTTTGTGCAGGTAACTATTACTGTGCAGAATTAATAGGCAATTTAATAAAAACCAAATATATTCCCATCTCACTTGTTTATTTTAACCAAGTAAATCAATATAACTGCACAAAATTTAGAAATAAACATTTCTGACATGCAAAAACAAAATCCCCATAAATTTGTGACCAATATAGCCACCTTTCTTTATGATGACACTCAACAGTCTTCCATCCATAGATTCTGTCAGTTGCTTGATCTGTTTACAATCAACATTGCGTGCAGCAGCCACCACAACCTCCCAGACACTGTTCCGAGAGGTGTACTGTTTTCCCTCCCTGTAGATCTCACATTTTATGAGGGACCACAGGTTCTCTAATGGTACATTTACACGCGTCCACAGGAAGGTAGGAACAGGCAGGCATCGGATACAATTGTGCCTGTTGCCTTGAAAAGACCACGATGTGGCTGCGTGTAATTCAGGACTTTCCTTCCTTCAGGGAAGACACAGAAAGGAAAGTCCTGAATTACATGCAGCCACATTGTGGTCTTTTCAAGGCAACAGGCACAATTGTGTCCAATGCCTGCCTGGTCCTACCTTCCTGTGGCCGTGTGTAAATGTACCATATGGGGTTCAGATTAGGTGAACAAGAGGGCCATGTCATTATTTTTACTTCTTTTAGACCTTTACTGGCCAGCGACGCTGTGGAGTAGTTGGATGCATGTGATGGAGCATTGTCCTGCATGAAAATCTTGTTTTTCTTGAACGATACAGACTTCTTCCTGTACCACTGCTTGAAGAAGTTGTCTTCCAGAAACTGGCAGTAGGTCTGGGAGTTGAGCTTCACTCCATCCTCAACCTAAAAAATGTCCCACAAGTTCATCTTTGATACCAGCCCATACCAGTACCCCACCTCCACCTTGCTGGCATCTGAGTCGGAGTGGAGCTCGATGCTCTTTATTGATCTAGCCTCTGGCCTATCCATCTGACCCATCAAGAGTCACTCTCATTTCATCAGTCCATAAAACCTTTGAAAAATCAGTCTTAAGATATTTCTTGGCCCAATCTTGACGTTTTATCTTATGTTTCTTGTTCAAAGGTGGTCGTTTTTCAGCCTTTCTCACTTTGGACATGTCCCTGAGTATAGCACACCTTGTGCTTTTTGATACTCCAGTAACGTTGCAGCTCTGAAATATTGCAAAACTGGTGGCAAATGACATCTTGGCAGCTTCACACTTGATTTTCCTCAATTCATGGGCACTTATTTTGCGCCTTTTTTGCCCAACACGCTTCTTGCAACCCTGTTTGCTATTTGCCATGAATTGCTCGATTGTTCGGTGATCACGCTTCAAAGGTTTGGCAATTTCAAGACGGCTGCGTCTCTCTGTAAAGGTACCTTCACACACAGCAATACTGCTAGGCAATTTCACTGGCAATTTGCTGGTTGCAGTGAAATCATGGACATATTGTTCTATTTTGTTACTGTGTTCAAATGTAAGAATGTGTCCATGATTTCGCTGCAACCAGCAAATTGCCAGTGAAATTGCCTAGCAATATTGCTGTGTGTGAAGGTACCTTAAGACATCTCACAATTTTGGACTTTTTAGAGCCCATCAAATCTCTCTTCTGACCCATTATGCCAAAGGAAAGGCATTTGCCTAATAATTAAGCACACCTTATATAGGGTGTTGATGTCATTAGACCACACACCCCCTCATTACAGAGATGTACATCACCTGATTTACTTAATTGGTAGTTGGCTCTCAAGCCTATACGGCTTGGAGTAGGACAACATGTATAAAAAGTATCATGTGATCAAAATACTCATTTGCCTAATAATTCTGCACACAGTGTATATGAACATCTATGGTTTGATTTCTTTGCCTGTGTGGATTGGATGGGTAGTTACTGACTTAAGGTGAGCAATTCATGTAAATACACCTTTAGACATGTATTCACTTTCTGGTGAAGTGTTCAATACTTATTTCACCAGTATACATAATTGACTGATAATGGAATATGAAGGTTTATGAACTTCTCTGAAAATTCCACCTGAGGCAGGGGACAGTATTTATGGAAAGCACAAGACTTATCTAAGTCATTTTCAAGTATAAATATATGCATTTCTTCTTGTCTAAAAATGAAGTAGATTAACAATTGATATGACCCAAAGCAAAAAAGAAAATCATATTAGCAGATAATGTATTAAATGATTGAGTACTTTAATTTCATTGTATAAGTGAGTGACGCTATCCAGACACCACTGGGACATTCTGATAAGTTGAAACATAAAACATCTGTGGATGGTGTCCTCCTTATCCACGGCTTCAGAAAATTCAAATTACTTTGATAAGAAGCAAGTCTTGGAAAAACTATTTCCAATTACAAATCTGTTCTGCTATACATGATAAGACTGAAGTTTCACATCTGTGTTTTCTTATAGTTATTACTTTAGGAACGGCAGAATGTTTAGATCTGTATTTTATTCAATATATTTATTGTTGTTTTGTGTACAAATTCATAGGAAGCTGCAGAAAATGTAATAGATGTATAACCACCATCCACATGTGGTAATACCAAAAAGAGTAGAGAAAACACTACAAGGACATGAATTTTAAAAAAACTTACCATAAAGCGCAAAAACGTCTGATATCCATTGCACTTAGAAGAACACAGCAGGCCCCAGTGATAAAGGCAACACAGGTGCATAATACCGATGCAGCAATCCCTCTCAACCTGCCATGACAAGTGGGAGGTGATTGGCGGTATTTTATATGTACACTGATGAGGTTTCCATAGGGCATCAGGCACACAAGCAAGTATGATGTTGAGTGTCTGTATGCAGCCCATACTATTAGACCAGACGGGCTGCCCAGCACTATATACTGTATATGCACCACACATGACAGATGTCCCAAACTGGCCCAGCTGAATCCTGCATAAATATAAAAAAAGTGCAAACAATGTTAGGTGCCAAAACACGCAAGCTCGTAACCCACGTCAAGGGTCCTCACACTTACGAGTCCCTAATACTATATTCAGAAAAAAAAAATAAGGACATACATTCAAAAAAACTTACCAAAAACAGCCAAAAGGTCTGATATCCATTGCACTTAGTAGGACACAGCAGGTCACAGTGATAAAGGCAACACCATTGCATAATACCGATGCAACAATCACTGTCAACCTGCCTGGTTCAGAGTGATTGTTGTATCAGTATTATGCATCTGTGTTGCCTTTATCACTGGGGTCTGCTGTGTCCTTACGAGAAAGAGTAGACCAGTACTTCCAAAGTACGTAAAAATGTGAAAAAGCTTTATTCATCGATAAAACCAAGGGGATATAATAAAAAGGTATAGGGCATGGGCAAGTAAAAGGGCAATGCATTTCTGTCCTGTTTCGACCTTGGTGCCAGCTTTATACTTATGCACAATGTACATAGAAAGCTGTCAATTAGTGGTGTGGGCGAGGTTATACAGAACTCAATTTTCAGAGAACTGCTAGATATGCAGCAGAAAAAAGCATTTATTTAATCAGAAGTGCAGAAAGCAGCGTAGTAAGTGATACATTGCTGGAATTAGAGTCTCTGTCCCTATTTTATGTTGCTCTCAGAGGGGGTAGCAAACATATAGTGACAAATCCTTTTAAATGAATGCCAAAATACCTCTGGAGCCCTCTTTGACCCAAAGTGTCCCTTAATCTTTACTCATCTGACTTTGATGACCTCAAGGATCTATATTTACATCATCTAAATAGCAGACTGGCCTTTAAATGAAACAGTTGTGTATGACCCATCCAACATGAAATATGAAAAACAATATCTAGTTTTAAAAATCCACTATGACAATGCCTTATCAGTCTAAAATAAGTTTTTGTGGCACCTTAATTGTCATGATGGGCTTTATTTGAGTGTCAATAAAGTTGCAACCATTGCTGTATTTTTGTCACGGGTGTATCTGGAGGCACTGATGAGGCTGTTGAGGTCACTCCTAGAAGGTTGCAGCGTTTGGCCAAACAGTCAAAATCCTAAATAATGTCTGGGAACTTGCTCTCAACCTTATGGAGAGAGCGAAGTAGGTGAGGAGATTGTAAGCCACTTCCCTCCTCTCAGATATATGCATATATGCAAATTTGCACTTCACTAAGGAAGTTGAGAAACTCCCGTGTGCCACATTTAAGCAGCTTCCTCAAAGTCATAATCGCTTTCCTACAAGCTTTTAATATAACTAAGGGATTTGTGCCAGATCAGAACCCCAAACTACAGACGCTGCGTTTCGGGGTACCTGCCCCTCATCAGTGTAGTGTGTGGGATATTCTGATCTGGCAGAGTGAGTGGGCTAAGACAAGGTCTGGGAACTTGCTCTCAACCTTATGGAGAGAGCGAAGTAGGTGAGGAGATTGTAAGCCACTTCCCTCCTCTCAGATATATGCATATATGCAAATTTGCACTTCACTAAGGAAGTTGAGAAACTCCCGTGTGCCACATTTAAGCAGCTTCCTCAAAGTCATAATCGCTTTCCTACAAGCTTTTAATATAACTAAGGGATTTGTGCCAGATCAGAACCCCAAACTACAGACGCTGCGTTTCGGGGTACCTGCCCCTCATCAGTGTAGTGTGTGGGATATTCTGATCTGGCAGAGTGAGTGGGCTAAGACAAGGTCTGGGAACTTGCTCTCAACCTTATGGAGAGAGCGAAGTAGGTGAGGAGATTGTAAGCCACTTCCCTCCTCTCAGATATATGCATATATGCAAATTTGCACTTCACTAAGGAAGTTGAGAAACTCCCGTGTGCCACATTTAAGCAGCTTCCTGAGAGCAAGTTCCCAGACCTTGTCTTAGCCCACTCACTCTGCCAGATCAGAATATCCCACACACTACACTGATGAGGGGCAGGTACCCCGAAACGCAGCGTCTGTAGTTTGGGGTTCTGATCTGGCACAAATCCCTTAGTTATATTAAAAGCTTGTAGGAAAGCGATTATGACTTTGAGGAAGCTGCTTAAATGTGGCACACGGGAGTTTCTCAACTTCCTTAGTGAAGTGCAAATTTGCATATATGCATATATCTGAGAGGAGGGAAGTGGCTTACAATCTCCTCACCTACTTCGCTCTCTCCATAAGGTTGAGAGCAAGTTCCCAGACCTTGTCTTAGCCCACTCACTCTGCCAGATCAGAATATCCCACACACTACACTGATGAGGGGCAGGTACCCCGAAACGCAGCGTCTGTAGTTTGGGGTTCTGATCTGGCACAAATCCCTTAGTTATATTAAAAGCTTGTAGGAAAGCGATTATGACTTTGAGGAAGCTGCTTAAATGTGGCACACGGGAGTTTCTCAACTTCCTTAGTGAAGTGCAAATTTGCATATATGCATATATCTGAGAGGAGGGAAGTGGCTTACAATCTCCTCACCTACTTCGCTCTCTCCATAAGGTTGAGAGCAAGTTCCCAGACCTTGTCTTAGCCCACTCACTCTGCCAGATCAGAATATCCCACACACTACACTGATGAGGGGCAGGTACCCCGAAACGCAGCGTCTGTAGTTTGGGGTTCTGATCTGGCACAAATCCCTTAGTTATATTAAAAGCTTGTAGGAAAGCGATTATGACTTTGAGGAAGCTGCTTAAATGTGGCACACGGGAGTTTCTCAACTTCCTTAGTGAAGTGCAAATTTGCATATATGCATATATCTGAGAGGAGGGAAGTGGCTTACAATCTCCTCACCTACTTCGCTCTCTCCATAAGGTTGAGAGCAAGTTCCCAGACCTTGTCTTAGCCCACTCACTCTGCCAGATCAGAATATCCCACACACTACACTGATGAGGGGCAGGTACCCCGAAACGCAGCGTCTGTAGTTTGGGGTTCTGATCTGGCACAAATCCCTTAGTTATATTAAAAGCTTGTAGGAAAGCGATTATGACTTTGAGGAAGCTGCTTAAATGTGGCACACGGGAGTTTCTCAACTTCCTTAGTGAAGTGCAAATTTGCATATATGCATATATCTGAGAGGAGGGAAGTGGCTTACAATCTCCTCACCTACTTCGCTCTCTCCATAAGGTTGAGAGCAAGTTCCCAGACCTTGTCTTAGCCCACTCACTCTGCCAGATCAGAATATCCCACACACTACACTGATGAGGGGCAGGTACCCCGAAACGCAGCGTCTGTAGTTTGGGGTTCTGATCTGGCACAAATCCCTTAGTTATATTAAAAGCTTGTAGGAAAGCGATTATGACTTTGAGGAAGCTGCTTAAATGTGGCACACGGGAGTTTCTCAACTTCCTTAGTGAAGTGCAAATTTGCATATGTAAATAATGTCTGTCTCTTTAAGGGGCATCTCTGTCCTATTGATAGATGAAGGTCACTAGGACCAAGCGGATCTTCTCTTCAGTTGCCTACTTATACCTTTTGGCTCCCAGGATGCACCGCTGGTGATAGCTGTTCAGGTGTTTCTGGTTACATCCTAGCTCAAAGCAGTGTTTCCTGGAGTCTGTTGGTTTGCTGCTTGCTCAAGCTAAGTGTATCTCTTCCCTCTTCGTTTCTCTTGTGTGTTTCTTTAGTTGCTATCAAGGCTGACTAGTGATCACCCGCTCTGATCCCTGCGTAGTTGTAGTCCAGGGACAGCTAGGGCAGGTATCCCATTTGGCGTCAATTGTGAAAACTGTATAGGGATATTAGAGGAGCCAGGTGTCAGCGCTAGTTTATCTAGGGGTCACCATTGGCCCTTTTGGCCTTAACATCAGGGATTCCTTCCTCCCTCCCTCTGGTCATCTTGCACTGGGTGTCTCCCTACGCCCAGCATGACAATTTTATTTTTTTATATTTCTTGTGTTCTAAGTGTCGCTTGTACATCGTTCAACCAAAATATACAATGGTGGGTATAGTCCTACTTTGTATCATTATTGTTATATATTTTAAGTTCACTATTGATACCATGGATTCTCTGAAGGTTCAGGATTTTGGAGACAATCAGACTTGTTACGGCACATAATGTGAGAGGATGGGAGTTACTCTGGAGACATTTTGAAGGCAATTGGGTGAGGAATGTACAAGAGTGGAGGGAAAAAAGGTCTTGTGAGGACTGGAGATTATGTGTGGGAAGGTGTTGGGAGATTAATTTGGAGATATATGGAGGGAATTTAATATAGCTGGCCTTGGATTCTGTAGATCAGATGCAGATGCTTACATGCTCTGAACTGATAAAGTGCTGTTATAGTCCTCATTGCTAAAGAACGATGGGATGTGCGATCCAGATTTGTTAGCTAGAGCACGAGAATTGTATTTAGATACGAATTTCTGTATTGTACATCACCGGTTCCTCAGAACAATTTTTACATCATCCTAATCCAGACATTTATAAGCTTATCTGAACTCATTGCTTAATAGACTGGTACAATATATTTGATGTATCCAAAATGCCCTGTAGGAGAAACTAACATTAACAAAAGACTAACAACAATAAGCGTTGAGAATTGGTGCAATGCTCTGTTCATTCAATTGCTATGTCAGACGGTCTGGAAGTCAGAAGTAACTTTCTTATAAGTAATGCCTGCTATGGTTCTTTCACATTGTTGAATGGACAGGTTTAGTATCTCGTTGTCTCTGACATCTAGCTGCATTGCTATGTGAGCTTTTATAGTACCATGGATAGTAAGTCACTGTATTTCCTATACATGTCACCCAAGACAGATTGATGTCTCTGACAGTATGTTCTATCATCCTTTGTACCACTTTATTTAGGAGAAAATCTATTCTGCAAAAGAGGTTTTAATGAGCGTTCCTACTGGTTGGTGACATCTGACAGAGGCTTCCTGAGATTTGAAAGCCCCTTTTAAATTCTAATGTGTGCAAAATCCTTTTAGGCTGTGCTGTATTCAGGTTTAATGTGTTTTCAGAAATATCATTGTCGCTATTTAAAAAGGAGTGAATTGATTGTGTTTGTGTGTGGTCTGTGTGCTAAGTACAAGTTTATTAGCTTCTATAGAGAGTAGGAGAAAGAGAAAGAAACTCCCCCGCACGTTGGCATGAGCCGTAAAATTGGATCCAACAGATTTAACTCAAAAGTATGGATTTAGATAAAAAGGAGCTTACTAATAATATATATATATATTTACATATATATATATATATATATATATATACATATTTATTTATTATATATAACCCAAGCTGCAATGATTCACACGGAAGAAGACACAGCCGTTTGTAATGTTATTTCTAGGTTTTTTTTTTAACATGCATTTCCAGATTACCGAATACCAGAGTACTACTACAATACTGCTGTACATGGGCTTGTACACTACGAAATTATATTGTGGCACCCCTGGTTAGCCAGACATGCTGATGTAAATACTTTTATGGCCAAATTCGACAATTATTGTAGGAGTGATAACCAGAAAAAGCTTTCAGAGCACAAAGGCTCCTTTGTATGGCAGGTTTACAAATGGGTTATTGGGACAAAGGCATAACATTTAGTTGTAATAGTTCTCCTGATTAGCTATGTCACTTACCTCATGTGCAGGGCATTGCAGTATCTTAGGTATCCATGAGAAACTAATTATTTATCTGTTATTATATGAGTGGTTGTAACCATGCATAGCTACTATTCAATACCCTGCACATGGCAAATATAATTATTATTATTATTATAACAATTTCAGCATATTGGGATAGGATCTTGGAGGTGGGAACATCCCTTTAAGAGTGTAGGAACATCACATGTATATGAAGCATAATGCCTTGCTCTTATGGCTATATGAGAGAAAAGACATGATTTTCTTGTCACCCCAAGAATGACCAGAAGGGTGCTGGAGACTGTTAATTTAGATACATAGTTGAGAAGCTGAACGGTATGACAGTGAAACATGGGACATTTGCCACACTATGTTGAGAGGAAGCTGCAAGGCAGACCCTGGAGTGAGAACCCTAAGGCTGGAATCACACTGTCCATGTGATATGCAATTAAGTTGGACATGTCACGGATGATTAATGTGGAATGGCCTCCCCCCTCTCTGAATGGGAGTGTGGAGCTGCTTAGAAACACAGCAGCTGACACTCCCGTCTAGAGAGGGGAAGGCCATTCCACATTAATCATCCGTGACACGTCCGACTTCGTTGCATATCACACAGACAGTGTTATTCCAGCCTAAGGGTTCGTCATGGTTCAGTGATGACACAAACTAGAATGGAGCCAGAAGTCAATTAAAACAAAGGAATGCATTACTCTGGGGGTAGGAAAATAGATAATACTTTGCAATGGTATGGAACCACCAACTCCAACCACAATAATATTTACAAACAAACAGCTCTGAGAACTGGATCACAGTTCTAGTCCAAGGGCTACCTGCAATATATCAGGAATCAGGAACAATTTAGTTAACCAAAAGGCTCCACACCAGGGTCATCACTTCAGTACACATTCTATGAAAATCCAGTGAGTGTGCAATAATGTAAGCCCCTGGAATAGCACAATGATTCACAATCTAAACACATATTTAAACAAACCCTAGCAGAAGGAGTACATGGGTATATAATTACTATTTGCTAACACAGGCCTGTGAGTTCAGCTGCAGTTTATGATATAGTTTTTTGGTGCCAAAACAGAGTATACACTTTCCTGCCAAAAATTTTGACTCACGACTTACGGTTACTTGATAAATCCACTCAGGAAGCAGATCCAACAATATCCTTGATTGAGCATCCAGACAACGAATGGCTTTTTTAGTGGTCAAGCCGCCATGAACAGCCTTCTCACACGTGGGATAGATCCACCAGACTCCCGTCTATGATATAAAAAATGATCCTCTTTGGCACTAATCTCTCCCTGATAGCAAGCTTAACTTCTTCACGTGGAAGAAACTTCTCTCTCTATGGGGTCAACACACAGTCTCAATAAGCTCAGCCAGTGCCAACCAATGAAAGACAGTCCACCTCAACAAGTCCACGTCAGTCCTCTACCCTTACTGTGCACGGGCCAGGCTTTTTATATCAACTGCATTGTGGTCCCACTGTTGACTTGAGGGTACCGCTGCAGGTTGTACTCTCAGCACACTCTCACACTAGGATAAACCCTTTAGCAGGGGGATATTTTCAAAATTGCTGCTTAACCGAAGTAAGCTATCATTGCCCTGTGTTATAAAGCATAAATTGGATTCTTTCAGCAGAAGAACAATATTTGTACCTAATTGTGCTTAACCTATGGAGTCATTCCTAAGTACCAAGTAAAGTTCCATTGTTTATCTTATGGGGTGTGAATTTAGTGGAAACCTTTATAACCACAGTCCCTAGCACTGGTAAGAGTGACAACCTGGCGCATTGCTATACTAGTAAATGCTAATAATATCTGAGTTTTCTACATGTTTTACCCTCTCACTATTCCTGTGGCAGGAGATACTACAAACTGCATATAAACATGTCAAGGGTCATGCTGATTGTATTCCAATTAGGCTTTCTGAATATCCACTGCACTGTAATATGCTAATTAATTTACCAGAAAATATGAAACAGCAGCTAATATGGTATTCATATGTTGATAACTATGAATTATTCAGAGCTTTTGGTAAGATACAAAGATTATATGCGGGTCCTTCAGCCGCAAGAGAACACAAGCAAATAAAACATGAAAAGAAATGTAAAACAAGCTGTGGACAAGTATGGCTATTTAGGAATATATGCATTCTATTTACATGGATAAACAAGAATTTTCATGAAGGCTTTCTTTTAAGGTTGAAAGCTAAATTACTTTCCCGTGTGTCTACCAGACACCAAATTGCATTTCTTATTGTTGCCAGTGTAGGTTACATTCAAATTAGCTATTCTATCATCAAAGTGTGTGGATTGTTCAAGTGTTCTTCCCTTCTAAGCAAATGTGACTTCAAAATGTTGACAGTGCTTTTGATATACACAGAGGCCATTACCCTTCACATGCTGTGTATAGCCAAATCTCTTGGTGGCTCTTTTCCTTTGTGGTGTGACATATCAAGTGTGAAGTATTCCTAAATAGGAACTATGCAGAAAGCTTAAAGCGTAACCACCATTTACAGTTTTATTTAATAATAATGTAGAGAAATTGATTTTAATAAACTTTCAAATATACTTTATTAATGAAATCTGGAAGGGAACAATTCCTAAACCTTCCACAAGGTGTCCCCACTACACTGTGTGTGGAACAGACATATGTTTAGTCTCAGTTAGATCCATCTTCAGTGAATACGGGGCATGTAACCATATAAGGGTAAAAGGAGTGGGGCCTACACAGTGTCTGCATTGCTGACTGCAGCTCATGAGGTGACAATGTATCAGATTACTTCAGGCTACAGCACAGTTGCTATGCAATGTCAGAATGTTAGGATCAATGCAAACTCTTTGTTCTGGCACAAGCTTCTGATCTGTCATCTGACTATACACAGCTCAGTCACGATCTCTGTTAAACCATTCTCTACTGGCTCACCACACTGCTCACTATCAGCCTGCTCTCAGAAGCTGTGGAAATACACACACAGTGCTTGCAGACACTGAGGGATGCTGGCCATGCCCACATAGCCATAAAAGAGCAGTTTTTAAGAGAGCACAGAAAAATGTGAGATAATAAGTCACATGGCACAAAAACAGCATTATCTTTTCTGCTATGTGACCCATCATTAACAACTAGTGCTTTAGTGTGTGTTCTTTTTTTCAATGAAATGACATTTACACTTTAAAAGTTTAGTTGTAACACAAATTCTAGGTAACTTATTCAATGAGAATTGCACAACTTCCTAGAAGGAAATGGCAACAATTAGAGGTTGGCTTTTTATGCTTTAAACAGCATCATTCTTGGTCAGGTCTGTGCCATATTTAAAATATTACCTTATTGAAGTGAATAGGGTGGAGTAGCCCATTTTTTCTCTAATTCTAGGTAACGCTTTAAAAATTGAAATTTGATGTATATACTTGGTTTTCTTCCACATAAGTTATAGCTTTTACTACACTGTGTGCAGAATTATTAGGCAAGTTGTATTTTAGAGGATTATTTTTATTATTGATCAACAACTATGTTCTCAATCAACCCAAAAGACTCAAATATCAAAGCTTAATATTTTTGGAAGTTGGAGTGTTTTTTTTTTATTTGGCTATCTTAGGAGGATATCTGTTTGTGCAGGTAACTATTACTGTGCAGAATTATTAATAAAAACCAAATATATTCCCATCTCACTTGTTTATGTTCATGAGGTAAACAAATAAACTGCACAAAATTTAGAAATAAACATTTCTGACATGCATAAAGAAAACCCCAAAAATGAGTGACCAATATAGCCACCTTTCATTATGATGACACTCAACAGCCTTCCATCCATAGGTTCTGTCAGCTGTTTGATCTGTTTACGATCAACATTGCGTGCAGCAGCCACCACAGCCTCCCAGACACTGTTCCGAGAGGTGTACTGTTTTCCCTCCCTGTAGATGTCACATTTTAGGAGGGACCACAGGTTCTCTATGTGGTTCAGATCTGGTGAACAAGGGGGCCATGTCATTATTTTTTCTTCTTTTAGACCTTTACTGGCCAGCCACGCTGTGGAGTAGTTGGATGCATGTGATGGAGTATTGTCCTGCATGAAAATCATGTTTTTCTTGAACGATACTGACTTCTTCCTGTACCACTGCTTGAAGAAGTTGTCTTCCAGAAACTGGCAGTAGGTTCGGCAGTTGAGCTTCACTCCATCCTCAACCTGAAAAGGTCCCACAAGTTCATCATTGATAATACCAGCCCATACCAGTACCCCACCTCCACCTTGCTGGCGTCTGAGTCGGACTGGAGCTCTCTGCCCTTTACTGATCCAGCCTCTGGCCCATCCATATGGACCATCAAGAGTCACTCTCATTTCATCAGTCCATAAAACCTTTGAAAAATCAGTCTTAAGATATTTCTTGGCCCAGTCTTGACGTTTTTTTCTTATGTTTCTTGTTCAAAGGTGGCCGTATTTCAGCTTTCCTTACCTTGGCCATGTCCCTTAGTATGGCACACCTTGTGCTTTTTGATACTCCAGTAATGTTGCAGCTCTGAAATATGGCAAAACTGGTGGCAAATGGCATCTTGGCAGCTTCACGCTTGATTTTCCTTAATTCATGGGCAGTTATTTTGCACCTTTTTTTGCCCAACACACTTCTTATGATCCTGTTGGCTATTTGCCATGAAACACTTGATTGTTCGGTGATCACACTTCAAAAGTTTGGCAATTTTAAGTCTGCTGCATCCCTCTGCAAGACATCTTACAATTTTGGACTTTTCAGAGCCCGTCAAATCTCTCTTCTGACCCATTTTGCCTAAGAAAAGGCATTTGCCTAATAATTAAGCACACCTTATGTAGGGTGTTGATGTCATTAGGCCACACCCCTTCTCATTACAGAGATGCCTCATTTACTTAATTGGTAGTTGGCTCTCAAGCCTTTACAGCTTGGAGAAGGACAACATGTATAAAAAGTATCATGTGATCAAAATACTAATTTGCCTAATAATTCTGCACACAGTGTAGTATTGGATTCCAAAAAATTGTAGCAGAGTAGCAAGGAAGGAATGAGTAATCAAGGAAGAAGTGAGTTATGAGCTATGTGCAAGAATATTACAATAGATGAGGAGTTCTGATGTTTTTTTCTTAATAAAAAAGTGTGATTAGATAGATATTTCTGTGAAAATAACAAGTGAGTATTATTATTATTATTATTATTTTTATTATTATTATTAATAGGTATTTATATAGCGCTATTAGGATACATGGCGCTTTACAATTTGGAGGGTAGACACAAACGACGACAAACTATGACATATCACAATTAGTCATACGGGTACAGCAGGGTCGGGGATCCTGTCCGCGAGGGCTCACAGTCTAAAGGGGGTGGGGAAGGAGACAGTAGGAGGGGGAGGTGAGATGATGCAGTGGGTCTCAGTGTGTGTTATAGGCTTGTAGGAAGAGGTGGGTCTTCAGGTTTTTCTTGAAGGTTCCCAGGGTCGGGGAGTGTCTGATGTGATGGGGGAGGGAGTTCCAGAGTCTGGCAGAAGCACAAGAGAAGTCCTGTGTGCAGTTGTGGGAGGTGGAGATGCGGGGGGTTGAGAGGAGGAGTTCTTGGGAGGAGCGCAGAATGCACGAAGGGAGGTAGCGGGAGACCAGGTTGGAGATGTAGGGAGGGGACAGGTTGTGTATGGCCTTGTATGTCAGGGTTAGGGTTTTGAAGCGAGATCGCTGGGGGATGGGAAGCCAGTGGAGGGCTTGGCAGAGAGGGGAGGCAGGGGAGTAGCGGGAAGATAGGTTGAAGAGCCGGGCAGCAGAGTTGAGGATGGTGTGGAGCGGTGCAAGGGAGGAGGCAGGGAGGCCGGTGAATAGGAGGTTGCAGTAGTCCAGGCGGGAGATAATGAGGGCATGGACAAGTGTCTTAGCTGTGTTGTGGTCAAGGAAGGAGCGGATGCGGGCAATGTTTTTTAGTTGGAGTCGGCAGGCGGTGGCGAGGGCTTGGATATGGGGCTTGAAGGAGAGGGAGGAGTCGAGGGTTACCCCGAGACATTTGGCATGGGGGACGGGTGAGAGGGTGCAGTCGTTGACGGTGATGGATAGGTCAGGAAGGGGTGGAGGGTTGTGAGGGGGAAAGACGATGAATTCTGTCTTGTCCATGTTGAGTTTGAGGAAGCGGGTGGAAAAGAAGGATGCAATGGCGGATAGGCAGTGAGGAATTTTGGATAGAAGAGAGGAGATGTCGGGGCCAGACTGGTAGAGCTGAGTGTCGTCGGCGTAGAGGTGGTATTGGAGGCCATGTGACTCGATGAGGTTGCCTAGGCCGAGGGTGTAAATAGAGAAGAGTAGTGGTCCCAGGACCGAGCCTTGGGGGACACCTATGGAAAGGGGGTGGGGCGAGGAGGTGGTGTGGGAGTGGGTGACGCTGAAGATCCTGCCCGTCAGGTAGGAGGAGATCCAGGAGAGGGCAAGGTCAGTAATTCCAAGAGATTCAAGGATTTGGAGTAAGAGGGAGTGGTCAACAGTATCAAAGGCAGCAGAGAGGTCGAGAAGGATGAGAACGGAGTAGTGTCGTTTGCTCTTGGCGATCAGAAGGTCATTAGTGACTTTGGTTAGGGCTGTTTCGGTGGAGTGGTGCGGTCGGAAGCCGGATTGAAGGTGATCAAAGAGAGCATAGGTAGAGAGGTGGGAGGACAGTTCGGAGTGGACGTGCTGTTCAAGAAGTTTTGAGGCAAACGGGAGAAGAGATATGGGGCGATAGTTGGAGACTGTTGTAGGGTCGAAGGATGTTTTTTTTAGGATGGGCGTGATTAGGGCGTGCTTGAAAAGTGAGGGGAATGTGCCAGATTTGAGCGATATGTTGAAGAGGTATGTCAGGGCAGGGATGAGGACTGTTGTAAGGTTAGGGATGAGGTGGGAGGGGAGTGGGTCAAGGGCGCAGGTGGTGAGGTGCGATCGTGATAGGAGGGAGGAGAGGTGGTCCTCAGTCATGGGGGTGAAACTGCATTTGGGTGGGGGGGATGGGCAGGAGGTGGGATGGGGTGAGGGGAGTGTGGGTCAAAGCTTTGTTTGAGTTTGTCAATTTTGTCTTTGAAGAAGGTGGCGAAGTCGTCAGCGGAGATGAGGGGTGAGGGAGGAGGTGCAGGGGGGCGAAGTAGGGAGTTGAAGGTTTTGAAGAGTTGTTTGGGGTTGTGAGACAGGGCGGTAATTAGGGAGGAGAAGTAGGCTTGTTTTGCGGAGTCAAGGGCAGTCTTGAAGGTATTGAGGGAACGCTTGTATAGGGCAAAGTGCTCTGCGGAGTGGGACTTCTTCCATTTCCGCTCGGCTGCCCTAGTCATCCGTCGGAGTTTCTTGGTGAGAGTCGTGAGCCATGGTTTTCGTTGTAATCGTGTTGTGTTAAATGTGAGAGGAGCAGCCTGGTCGAGGGCTGTGGTGAGAGTGGAGTTGTAGAGGGAGGCGGCAGAGTCAGCGTCGTGAGAAGAGGCCAAGTCAGAGAGGGGGAGGAGGGATTCTGAGAGTGAATGGAAGTCTATGAGCTTAAGGTTTCTGCGGGGGTGGGGGAGTGTGCGGGTGGGGGGGTGCGTGGTAGGGGGGACGAGGGACGAGAAGGTCAGTAAGTTGTGGTCAGAGTGGGTGAGGGTTGAGTGTGCAAGGTCGGAGAGGGAGCAGAGGCGGGTGAAGACTAGGTCAAGTGTGTGGCCACCAATGTGCGTGGCGGAGGAGATCCATTGGGAGAGGCCAAAAGAGGAGGTGAGGGATAGGAGTCTGGAGGCAGCGGCTTTAGGGGTGTCGATGGGGATGTTGAAATCACCCATGATGATGGTAGGGATGTCGGAGGAGAGGAGGTGGAGGAGCCAGGTTGTGAAGTGGTCAAAGAAGGTAGAGGGGGATCCAGGGGGGCGGCAGACAACGGCTAATTGGAGGTTGCAGGGGGAGTAGATGCGGACGGAGTGTGCCTCGAAGGAGGGGAGGGGGGTGGGGGTAAGAGGGGAGAAGGAGCAGTCGCTGGCCAGAAGTAGGCCAACGCCACCGCCGCGGGTGTTGGTGGGGCGGGGAGTGTGGGAGAGAGTGAATCCCCCGTAGAAGAGGGCATCCGGGGAGGTTGTGTCAGAGGGGGTAAGCCAGGTCTCCGTGATGCCGAGGAAGGAGAGTTTTCTGGAGATGAAGAGGTCGTGGATGAGTGTGAGTTTGTTGCGGGCCGAGCGGGCGTTCCAGAGTGCGCCGGGTAGGGGGATGGGGGAAGTAGGGATAGGGGGAATAGGACGGAGGTTAAGGGGGTTGCGAGGGTTGGTGATGGGCCGATGGAGTGGGGTGGAGGAGAGTGAGGTGGTATGGTGGGGTGGGCCAGGATTAGGGGAAATGTCACCGGAGAGTAGGAGGAGCAGGGAGAGGGTTAGGAGGTGGGAACAGGGGAGCTTGCGTGGTGGGCGTGCACGTCTAGAGATGGTGGGTTGAAAGTGGGGGAATAGTTCAGAGCATTGGGTGAGGTGGGTAGGAAGGATGGAGGATGAGAGTTGGATTTCTTTGCCCAGTGGGGGGATGGGTGGGGGTAGTAGGAAGTGGAGGAGGATGGGAGTGAAGGTGAGAAGAAGCGGAAACATGGTGCGGTGAGTAGGGGAGGGGAGGTGGGTGAGGTCCGAGGTAGCCGGGGATCTGGTGTGGCAAGGGCGAGTCCCCGGTGATGGGTGAGTGGTCGTGGTTGAGGTAAGGTCAATTGATGGGGTGCAGTCCGGGGAGGATCTAGGAGATGCAGTTCAGGGATAAGATGCAAGCTAGGGAAGGGATGGAACCAGGGGAAGGGATGCAGCTAGGGTTGAGGTGTAGCAGAGGGTGAGATGCAGCCGGGGGTGGGTTCGGTCGGGGGAAGAAACAGCCAGGGGTGAGATGTAGCAGGGGTGAGATGTAGTCACAGGTGAGACGAGGTGCAGCCACGGGTGAGACGAGGTGCAGCCACGGGTGAGACGAGGTGCAGCCACGGGTGAGATGAGATGCAGCCACGGGTGAGACGAGATGCCGCCACGGGTGAGACGAGATGCCGCCACGGGTGAGACGAGATGCCGCCACGGGTGAGACGAGATGCAGCCACGGGTGAGACGAGATGCAGCCACAGGTGAGACGAGATGCAGCCACGGGTGAGACGAGATGCAGCCACGGGTGAGACGAGATGCAGCCACGGGTGAGACAAGATGAGGTGCAGCCACGGGTGAGACGAGATGAGGTGCAGCCACGGGTGAGACGAGATGAGGTGCAGCCACGGCTGAGACGAGATGAGGTGCAGCCATGGCTGAGACGAGATGAGGTGCAGCCACGGCTGAGACGAGATGAGGTGCAGCCACGGCTGAGATGAGATGAGGTGTAGCCCCAGGTGTGATGAGGTGCAGCCACGGATGAGGTGAGATGATGATTGCGGGTGAGATGGGATGCAGCCACAGGTGAGAAGCAGCCAGGAGGGTAATGCAGTCAGAGATGCAGCGCAGCCACAGGTGAGAGGCAGCCAGGAGGGGAGTGCAGCCAGAGATGCAGTGCAGCCATGGGTGAGAAGCACCCGGGAGGGTAATGCAGCCAGAGATGCAGTGCAGGCAGGGGTCAGAGGCACAGTCAAGGTGTTGGCGGCTCCATGCAGGCAGGGGTCAGAGGCACCGTGAGGGTGTTGGCGGCTCCGTGCAGACAGGGGTCAGAGGCACCGTGAGGGTGTTGGCGGCCCTGTGCAGGCAGGGGTCAGAGGCACCGTGAGGATGGTGGCGGCCCTGGGGGAGCACAGCAGCAGGCCCTGGGGGAGCACAGCAGCAGGCCCTGGGGGAGCACAGGAGACCCTGGGGAGCCGGGCACCATAGGGGGATTAGGCAAATGATGGTGACCGGGGAGCAGCAGAGGGGCAGAGTGGCAGGTGCCCAGTACTCACCGCAGGCACCAGGATCGCGGTGGACAGTCTCGTGCCGCGTCTCAGGCAGCGGTGCGGGCCGGGGTTGGTTACCGGCGGGGGCGGCGCCTCGCCTCTGAACTCAGGCCGCGGCTTCTGCCTGAGCGCAGGCTCCCACGCACACGCTCCGAGGGCAGGAGCGGCGCCCGGAGCGGTGATGCTGTGCTCCTCCTGCACTTAGACAGGAGGAGCACTGGAGACCCGCGTGTACGGGAGGCCGCGGGCTCGGGGCTGGTGAGCGTCCCACCAGTCTCACGCTTGGGCAGCGGGGGCAGTGAGGCGGATGGGTCTCACCTTAGGAGGGTGGGAAGGGAGCACTTCGGCCGGTTGTTAAGCTGGCTCAGGGCTGTGCTGGGTGTTGGGGCCGTTGGTAGGGCGAGTCCTAGGTGACCCACGTGCATGGGTGGGGGTCCAGTCGGGTAGCCCGGTGGATGGGCAGGTGCAGAGAGCAGCGGCCTGTAGAGTGGGGTGTGGGCCGCAGCTCAGTGGCCAGCCTGTGCTCCAGATTATTCATATTAAGCACTCATGAAGTACGTTTCCTTCAGTTTATAGAGCAGGTGCATTCCATTTCACAGAGCTACATAATTTCTGGGTACTGTGGCACATATTGTGTATTCCATATTACTGTGCTAGTTATTTCCGGTGGCACAAACTGGGGAGGAGTGAGTGTGAAATCCACAGCATTCTGGAAGTACATACCTTGGAGGAGTAATTGTGAAACACATTGCATTCCATTGTGTCTTGCGCAATTGCAAGCCAATTGGCCTAAGGTAACACCTCAGGCAACATAATAAAAGTAGGCGTGCCTTCAGTTGAAGCACACACCTCGCTTTACTGTGTAGGCAGCCATATACAGTAGATGTGACACTTTGGACATCTTCTTAATGAAAATGGCCCCTGATGAACCCCTAAACATCACATGGAGGGAAACATGTCGGGATGGGAGATAGTGTGGCACCCCACTAGTCAGTTGCCCCACAAAAGAGTGTGCAGTTATTCCTGTCACAGGGGAGAGTAAGGTTTGTAGGTGGATCCCAACGCAGCACTCCCACACTCGAGCCTAGCCAAATGGTTGGAGCCCAGTCCCTAGGGGGAGAGTTAGGGAAGGAGGGAAGTCACACAGTAGAGTTTTAGTTTGAGGAGCGTAGGTGAGCCTCCGAATGAGAGAAGGGGACCTCCAGGGAGGGGGCCTAGAGAAGAGGCAGCTCAGGAACAGAAAGAGGGGACCCCATATCGGAGCACCCATACTCTGTGGGAACCCTAGTCCATCTAACGGAGTACCAGCTCCGAGGATACAGTGCAGGGAGTCCAGCCCATGAGCCATCTACACCGGTCATCACGGGTCAGTTCATCAACCCTGATACCCTGTCTACAAAGTGCAGCCTCGCCAGGATCGCCCACCAAAGGTCGATCCCCTTCAGAGAGAGAGAGGGAGAAGAAGGGAACTCATAGCACCCCAACGGGCCTGATATACAAGAGGGCTGTGCCGAGGCAAGTTTTGGCAGCAGGACACGGGATTGACAAAAGAAAGTATACTACGGGATCTACTGAATGACCTTGCAATCCTCTGTGACTACCCGACCAGCTACCTGATTATAGACTGTTTGTGCTGTAACCTGAACTGCCATCTGAACTGGTTTACAGGGTAAAGTACCCGTGTAGAGTGACAAAGCCTCCATGTGTCTGTTCAACTGCTGCACTGCTCCACAGATCATCTCCACATCCAGCACCACCACCATCATTGCTGGTCTGCACCGGGGACTCAGCTCCACTTGCAGGGATCTGTTCCATCCAAGATGCAGTACCATCTCCCTGGAGGTCTGAAGCTGCGCTGGTGCCCATCACCAGAAACCGCAGGTGGCGTCACGACAAACTTTTATATTTTCCTTCATCACCATTCCCTATCCCCCTTTTCAGTTGATCACCAGGGCCACGGGTCTGGGCAGGCCATCAGTGACATCCCAACTACTAGTACTAACTAATGCAAGTTCAGTAAAAAAAAACAAAAAAAAAAAACATATTTAATTTTTTGTTTAGATTTGAACTTGTCACTTTTTAACACCTTTCTGTAAACATGACGCATCACTGATCTACTATACATGATGTTCTTTAAATGATAAAGCCAATTTTTTTTTTAGCAACCATCATATAAGAGCACAAATTATAACCATCTCTGGCTGATAAGACCCCTCTGCATTACACAAAGAGCAAAGACTAGTTATATAAGAAGGAGTCCTTACGTTACCCCTGTAGCACTTCACACTTGTATTGTTTACCCTAAAAAGCTTCTTTCATCCCAGCACCGCTCCCTTCGGAGGATCATTGTTCAATAACTCTGGCTGCATTTTTCATCATATTTACATGAATTCTCAGTGTAGTATTTTAGTTTATTCCATCAGCCTCTTGGCCTGCCAATGTACAAATTGCTAATGGACATTTGTTTTCTATTAGTGGCATTGTTAGTAGTGCCTCTTTGCTACTTTATGTGTCATTAGGAAACATAAAATTTATTTACTCTCTTTTATGTTGGTAATTAGTTTGGTTTTGGCTTACAAATGGGAACATAATAGCACGGCTTTGTGTGTAGAGTAGCAATTATTCATATTCTTAATTAAACGATAAATAAAAAAATTAACAAAAAAGGATTTGTGGTTAACTCTTCATGGACTAGACCTATATGAGCCATAACTCCTTCACCCCCAGCCAGTTTTCACTTTCCTGACTATGTCATTTTTTTTCCAATTCTGACCAGTGTCACTTTATAAGTTAATAACTCTAGAATGTTTTCATCCCCATGATTCTGAGATTATTTTTTGTTGTAAAATATTGTGCTTTATGATGGTGGTAAATTCAGGATGATTTTTTTGCTTTTATTTGTGGAACATTGTAAATTAAGCAAAATTTTTTTTCAAACTTGCAATTTCTGTTCCCTTAAATATACACCTATACCACAATTCATATACATACTGTAGAGGCTACAACAACCAACACAAAAAAATGTATGAAAGCCCATAAATTTCAATAAATGTTCTTAAATATATTTTTAAAAATTAGTTCATAAAAGAAAAAAACCAGACTGCACTGCATTTTTCTGGTGACAGGTTCCCTTAAACCGAGCACCAAATTCGCAATATTTAGCGTTTTTGATATTGGCCAAAAACCGGTGACTCCCGAATCCAGGTGGAACAATATACAACCAGATGCACCCACAAGTTCATGTGTCCCAACTGAAAGTCAGTGGGGCAGAAAATGGATGCGGTTGCATCCAGTTTCAGCTGAATTCACCCAGATTACAATAACCATTAGTGTGAAACTAGCCTAATACCACTAATTATCCCAAGTACAGAATAATTTATATGTTCTTTCTTAGATTTCAATTTAAGACCGCTAAGTGACTTAAACTTTACAAATTTAATATCCCGCAGTTAGTCTGTATTGCTTTGTATTATGCCTGTCAGCAAATTACCAAATAGAAAAAACTGCTGGCCCTTACTAACTTGCAAGTCTGAATAGGTGCATAGTGAACATATCATATAACAAAAACAGTTGCACTCTAAGATGCTGAGTGAATACAGTGAATACAGAAATATGAACATGCAATACCGCTTAGGAAAAACATACGGTAATAAAAAAATTGAAAAAATTGAGATACTTAGCAAAAAAAAGGCCACTTTTATTTGAGCCCAGTAACCAAACGTCAAGATGTATCTCTGTACTGGGTCTGAACCTAGTAAATGCCTCTCTTTGGATCCTAAAAAGACCTTCTATATGTATGGGTGGTAAGAGACCTGCTACCAGACAATTAAAAACCCTCTAAAGCTATAAAGAGTGCACAGACAGAGGGCATGACCCCATAATCCAAAATAACAAAAAACTGCTGGTACTTCTTAATTTGCACGTCTGAATAGGGGCAAACTGAACATAACATGTATTATAACAAAGACAGTTGCATTCTAAGATGCTGATGGATGCAAACTGTGAATACAGTGAACACATTAATATAGACTTACATTACTGGTTAGGACCCAGAAGAGAGATATACCTTGGTGTTTGGTTACTGTGCTCAGATAAAATTGGCCTTTTTTCTGCTATGTATGTCAATTTTTTCAAATTTTTTATTATTTTTCCTAAGCAGTAATGCATGTTTATATTTCTGTATTCACTGTATTTATTCAGCATCTTAAGAGTGCAACAGTTTTTTGTACAATGTATGTCACCAAATTACTGACAGGCATTCTAATAGACCAAATAGATTCCACTAGGTAGGGTCTAAGGCCGGCTTCACACTGCGTTTTTGAGGCATCCGAGTGTATCCGTTTCAAAACGGATACACTCGGATCCAAAATCGTATCCCATGTATCCCTATGGGGCTCGGATCGGATGTGTGCCTTTTGTCATCCCATTTTGGCACCATCCTGTCCGATTTAAGCAGGGACACCAGATCGTAGCCTGCTGCGATTTCGTGTCCGAGAATTAAATGGGACAGCATCGGATCCGAGCCGATCTGAGCCCCGATGACATGGGAGCCTATGGACATTGGATCCGAGTTCACCTCGGCTCCGTGGTCCCTGTCCTCCCTGCTCCTGCCTCCCTGCACCTTCCTCCTCTCCACTCCTCTATCCTGTCCCCCGCTATTCTATGCTGTCCCCCCGCTATTCTAACCTCTTCCCTGTATTATTCCCTATCCTTTTCCCTATTCTATTCCCTGTGTTTGTTAAATAAATAAAAAAAATTCCTCAATGAGGATACATTACCTTCCGGCGCCTCCAGGGACTGTCACCATCTGTGCAGAAGGGCCTTTGGTGATGTCAGAGAGCCGGTCAGCTGACATGTCAGGTGACCGGCTCTTTGACATCATCAAAGGTCCTTCAGCCACCAGATGGTGACTGTCACATGATGCCGTTGGAAGGTAATGTATCCTCAGGGAGGATTTTTTATTTTTTTTCCATACTGGAGGGGGAGAGGACAGGGGGGAGGATAGAGGAGAGGGAGAGCAGAGATAGAAGAGGGACAGACATGGACAGATAGAGAAGAAGCAGGGACAGACAGGGAGAATAGGAACCTGACGGATCCTGCATAGAATCGGATCAGATGGCTATTTGCCATCCAATTAAAGGCATCCGTGTGGATCCATGGCTGTTTGTGGGGATCCTGACAACACACAGATCCCCACGGACAGCCCAAAAACATACAGCCTAAGAAGAGTAGTAAGATGTCAGCCATAGGGAACAATGTTAGTAGCCCCTGCTGCCTGTCAAAGCAATCCATTGGCACTAACGGATGGAAAACATAGAAATGTTACAGAGGTAGCTCTTTTCCTCTGTCTAATCATCTAGATACCACAGTAGCAATTGTCTGTGGAAAGAGTTAAACTGCCAGGATTAGCACCTTCACCAATCACGACAATTGAGGCAAGCATAGTGTTATGGACTTCATCCACCTTCTTAACACTTCCAGCTTCCTGCTTCAATTGATGCCTGGCAAAATTGTAAGTCGCATCCAACTTGCATCGTTTTATCAATATTAGAAGGGAGAAAGAAGGAAGAGAGAGTGAAACAGAAAAACAAAGATATACACACTCGGTGCTGCTGCTTACATGTGGCCAGTGTATTTTCTGAATGCAATGATTGATTACTGTCTCACTGCTCAGTGCTGCTGTACAATATCCTCCATGCTTCTCCTGAATATGTGCTACGCGGACAGGAGAAAATGAATCCCTCATATATGTGTGCAGAAGACATTGAAGCAAATAGCCTCTACCAACTAGCTTAGAGACAACTAAAAATTATAGACAGAGGCTGCAAAGAGCAAAACAGGAGAAAAAAGCAAAGATAGTAGTACAGGGTGGGCCATTTATATGGATGCACCTAAATAAAATGGGAATGGTTGGTGATATCAACTTCCTGTTTGTGGCACATTAGTATATGGGCCATTTTGAAGGCTGCCATTTTGAATCCAACTTTATTTTTTTCAATAGGAAGAGGGTCATGTGCATCAAACGTATTGAGAATTTCATAAGAAAAACAATGGTGTGCTTGGTTCTAATGTACCGTATATACTCGTGTATAAGCCGAGTTTTTCAGCCCAAAAATTGGGCTGAAAAGTCACCCCCTCGGCTTATACATGGGTCAATTACGGTAATATATGTGGTGGGGGCTGTGTCCGGGTGCTGGGGAGGCTGGAGGAGGCGGGGGGAGGCTGATGACTGAGCGGCCCGTCACGTGGGGCCGCTCATTAGATATGCACGGCTCCCCCGCCCATCACAGCGGCAGGGGGAGCCATGCATACAGCCCCCCAGTGTATGCAGGCAGCCCCCATGTATACAGGCAGCCCCCACTGTATACAGGCAGCCCCCAGTGTATACAGGCAGCCCCCACTGTATACAGGCAGCCCCCACTGTATACAGGCAGCCCCCACTGACAGTCGTCCCCCATCATGGAAAGAGCCCCCACACTTTGCAGAGTCCCCCCCCCCGGCCCCCGCTGCATTATCTTACCATCCAGGGTCTTCACCGCGGGTCCTCCAGTCCTCCATCCTCGCGCGCTGTCTTCCGGTCTCATGTGACCCGGCGCGATGACGTCATTCCACTGCGACCGCCGGGTCACATGAGACCGGGAAGACAGCGCGCGAGGAAGGAGGACTGGAGGACCCGCGGTGAAGACCCTGGATGGTAAGATAATGCAGCGGGGGCCGGGGGGGGACTCTGCAAAGTGTGGGGCTCTTTCCATGATGGGGGGACGACTGTCAGTGGGGGCTGCCTGTATACAGTGGGGGCTGCCTGTATACACTGGGGGCTGCCTGTATACACTGGGGGCTGCCTGTATACACTGGGGGCTGCCTGTATACACTGGGGGCTGCCTGTATACCTCTGGGGCCTGCCTGTATACCTCTGGGGCCTGCTGTATACCTCTGGGGCCTGCTGTATATACCTTGGGGCCTGCTGTATATCTGCTGGGGCCTGCTGTATACCTGCTGGGGCCTGCTGTATACCTGCTGGGGCCTGCTGTATATACCCCTGGGGCCTGCTGTATATGCCTCTGGGGCCTGCTGTATGCCTCTGGGGCCTGCTGTATGCCTCTGGGGCTGCTGTATACCTTTGGGGCCTGCTGTATACCTCTGGGGCCTGCTGTATACCTCTGGGCCTGCTGTATATACCTCTAGGGCCTGCTGTATACCTGCTGAGGCCTGCTGTATACCTGCTGGGGCCTGCTGTATACTGCTGGGGCCTGCTGTATACCTGCTGGGGCCTGCTGTATACCTGCTGGGGCCTGCTGTATATACCCCTGGGGCCTGCTGTATATACCCCTGGGGCCTGCTGTATATGCCTCTGGGGCCTGCTGTATGCCTCTGGGGCCTGCTGTATACCTTTGGGGCCTGCTGTATACCTCTGGGGCCTGCTGTATATACCTCTGGGGCCTGCTGTATATACCTCTGGGGCCTGCTGTATATACCTCTGGGGCCTGCTGTATATACCTCTGGGGCCTGCTGTATATACCTCTGGGGCCTGCTGTATATACCCCTGGGGCCTGCTGTATATGCCTCTGGGGCCTGCTGTATATACCCTGGGGCCTGCTGTATATACCCCTGGGGCCTGCTGTATATACCCCTGGGGCCTGCTGTATATGCCTCTGGGGCCTGCTGTATACCTCTGGGGCCTGCTGTATATACCCCTGGGGCCTGCTGTATATACCCCTGGGGCCTGCTGTATATACCCCTGGGGCCTGCTGTATATGCCTCTGGGGCCTGCTGTATATGCCTCTGGGGCCTGCTGTTTATACCTTTAGGGATGCTGTATATACCACTGGGGAGGCTGCTGTATATACCACTGGGGAGGCTGCTGTATACTACCACTGGGGAGGCCTGTATACCACACTGCTGGGGGCTGTATACCTGTGCTGGGGTCCACCCTCGGCTTATACACGAGTCAATAGGTTTTCCCAGGTTTTGGGGGCAAAAGTAGGGGGGTCGGCTTATACACGGGTCAGCTTATACACGAGTATATACGGTAACTTTATTCTTTCATGAGTTATTTACAAGTTTATGACCACTTATAAAATGTATTCTGAAATTGCTACATGATTCAGATATCCAGTGGCAAAAAGGTTTCCATTGATGAAGAATGGCCCCACTATCTTTGTACCCCATATACCACACCATACCATCAATTTTTGTGTTCCAACAGTCTTGGAGGGATCTATCCACTGTGGGTTAGTGTCAGACAAATACCGTTGGTTTTGTTTGTTAATGTCACATTCACAAAAATGTTTGCCTCATTACTCATCTGAAGGCAATTGTCTATGCTGCGAAGATACGAGATGTGCAGCATCTGAAACAACGGATACTGGAAGCCTGTGCTAGCATTCCTTCTGCGGTGTTGCTATCAGTGTGTCAAGAGTGGGAGAAGAGTGTTGCATTGACAATCCAACACGATGAGCAGCATTTTGAACACATTTTATAAGTGGTCATAAACTTACAAGTAACTCATGAAAGAATAAAGTTACGTTAAAACCAAGCACACCATTGTTTTTCCTATGAAATTCTCAATATGTTTGATGTGTAACATGAACCTCTTCGCACTAACAAAAATAAAGTTGGATCCAAAATGGCCACCATGGTCACCACCAATCTGGTAAAATTTTCCCCCTCCTACTAATGTGCCTCAAACAGGAAGTTGATATCACCAACCACTCCTACTTTATTTAGGTGCCTCCATATAAATGGCCCACCCTGTACATGTACATAGCAGGTTTTTTTATTTTCTCCGCCCGTCCACCACGACAGCACAACAGGAGGTTGCCTCTCGGCCTTAATAGGGGCAGGAAACAAAAAAGAGGTTAAATAGCCCCTCCCACCACCTATCACCAGTGTGTTCCTGTCCCTATGGGTCACAAAGAGGTTCTCCCGAGGCTGTGGGTCGGCGAAGCAGTCTCTTACCAAGGCAGCCGGGTGGCGGGTCGATCGGGCTGTTGCTCCTTCCTCCCTGGGGCCACTTCTGCTCCAGGAGGAGCAGGACTGCACCACTCTCCGGCACCTCTGGGTAATGCTGAGTGGTGCCATGTTGCCGAGGTCCCCCAGTGGCTCCCCAGCTTCCTCCCGAGACGCTGGAGCGTAATGCGGCCTGTGTGCTTCTCGCGCCCGGAAGTGACGTCGACAACAGGGAGTGTTGCTTCCGGGTTGCGCTCCAGTGAGGAGCATGGGTCTTCCAGTCTTCCTGTGCGCCCGACCTGCGAGCAGTGGCAGCTGCTGCAGGGAGACCAAGAGGGAGGGCAGGCACTGCGTGCCACATCCGCGCTGTGCCCCGGATCCCCAGACTGACAGGACCCCAGGCAAGACTCAATCTGTTTGAATTGTTGTATTCTGCATGCTGTTCGGGATTTCATCTCAAAGCACTATAGCTGTTGAGGCAGCGCTTGCTTAGGCCCAGTAAGTACTGGGTATGAGGTATGTATTACCCACCCCTGGTTGGGGTTGTGGCCTCATTCCTTTCTCCTTTACAGGGACATAGGAACCGCAGCGGAAATCTGAACCCCCAGTGGGTGTTTCAGCAAGCCGCTTCCTCATAATATATTGCTCCTCTGTCCAGAGTACATGGACAGGGTCGGTGAGGAGCAGCCGGTTTTTATGACGACCTTAAGTGCTGGATTACGTCGATTCTCTCTGGCTGCTGTGTCTCGCCCTTCCGGTGGTACCCACCCATCGGCTACAACCCGGAGGGGAAGTCACTACAGAGGATTCTGCTCCAGAGACATCAGAAGTGTCTGGCCTGGAGGGCTTAGCAGAGGATTCTGATTCCCCCCACTGCAGGGCTGCCCCCAGGATATATTATTTTTCATCTGGGGGTATTGCTCACATGGTGTCGGCTGTTGTGGATACCATGAAGGACATCCCGGTCATTGGTCTATGTCACCTTCTGGGTCCAGTTCCTGTCAACCTGAATAAGATAAGTGTTGCATGAATGGAAAAACCAGCAGACCACCATGTCATCCCTGCCGAGATGGGGGGGTGTCCCTTTGGGATTCTTTGGTTCTAATCTCTGGTCTGATGCCCTGTCCACCTTGCTACGGTAGCACATGCACCTGCACTACCATTCAAGGGCTCCTCTCAATTTACAGGGTCCTATGGACTGAAGGGCGGGTAGTCTATTGAGGGGATCCTGGGATCCTGTTTCTTCTCATGTCAGCCACTATTGCGACGCCCTGTGTAGCTCGTGTACTGTTCTGAGGGACGTCAGCTAATAAGGGTCTTGTAGGTGTGGAAGTGGTAACGGTGTTTCCATTCCTTCATTTTTTCTGTCCCTCGTCCCCCAATGAGATGTGGACAGGGGAGAAACACTTCTCCTCTCGTCCCAGTGGATGAAGTGATGCCATTCAGATAAGGGGGGGTCTTACCAATTTTCTCCCCCTCTGGCGGCATGTTGCTTCCCGCCGCCCAATTGATCCACTTGTCAGGAATGGCATGTAAATAGTGTCTCCTCTCCCCTTCATCTGGAGTGTCATTCCCTTTTTCTCAAACTTCTGTTTTCCCTCTGGTAGGTGGTCCATTACACTTCTCCTCTTGGGGCTATAATCCCGGTTCTGGAGGGGGAGATCTGGAGCAAGCACTGTTCTCACCTATTCTGGTAAATGAGCCGGGGGTTCCTTCGGGCCATTGTCACCTTGGCCCTTGCACTGACGTGAGGCTTCCTCCAGTTTCAAGATGGAGTCCATACGGTTCTCCGTCCCCTGATAGGGATAGACTTTGTGAAGGCACATGGTTCTTCGGGACGCATATTGCCATATTCCCATCCCCTGAAGATCACAGTTCTGATATTAGCCATCTTTTTATCTTTTAGGTGCTACCATTCGGTCTCTCCTCTGCACCTCGCAGATTTGTCAGGGTGATGACGGAGGTAATGTCATTCGTCGGACCGACGACTTCCTGAGCAGCTGCTTCTGCCAGTCCTCTCTGGCATTCCCGTGCACAGGACTTTCTTCCGACTCTTGCATCATTATGCTGTGAGATCACTTCAGGGATCGAGTCTGGTTCTATCCCGGAGGCAGGGCTTTCGGTAGTCTACTGGACTCTCGTGGATAGACCTGTTTTTTCTTCCGCAGGATGAACTTTTCCTCCGTAGGTCAATGCTTGTTGTCTCCACCAGCAGCTGTCCGTCAGCTCCACCTTGTCAGCCTGGTCTCCGTGACATTGTGTGTCCAGTCGGGTCCATGAGCCTGAGCTCCTGCCGGCCCTTAAGGTATTCGACTCTGACTTCATCTTGGTGGAAGGTCTTTGGGTTGTCTTTAGGTCTCTCACAATAGACCTGGTTTTTCTTCCGCAAGCCGTCTTTTCTCCCTGGGTCTCAGCTTGTGGTCTTCAACAACAGCGGTTCATCCGCAGTGCTTTGTCGGCCTGGCAATGTCATCGAGTATCCGATGCTCCAGGGGCCGAGCTCATGCCAGACACTTTCAGTCCCACATCCTCTCCCAGGCATACAAGTCCCCCTCGTGTCTGCACGAGCAGTTCTTCTTCCCAGGGGGTATAGCTCTTGTTATATTAGTGATTGGACCGAGATGGTCATGATCAGGGATTCCGTGGGTACAGTCGTTTATGATTAGGTCTATGCAGCCATCAGCAAGAGGGGCTGGTGGTCTCTGGTCTCTAGGAGGACTAATGTGCCTCAAACAGGAAGTTAATATCACCAACCATTATCATTTTATTTAGGTGCCTCCATATAAAAGGCCCACCCTGTACATGTACATAGCAGGTTTTTTAATGTTTTTTTTTTTTCAAAAATGAGGCTACATCCATTAATTAGCACATTTGTCCATTAGCTGATTTTATTCTCCTGAGGAAGTGTGCTGTGGCGCATAAAACATGTAGAAAAATAATAAAGTCAAGTGATACTCCTTTGTTCGTGTTTCCTGAAGGCAGCGCAATTGTTTTACCACCGTCTTCACTCCTTTCCATGTGTCCAAAGTTCAGGTTCGGCAGATGCAGCCAAACGTTTTGGCACACTGCTCGTGACTCTGAACTTGACCCGAACCTCAATGAAAATCAGTAATTGGCAGTTTAGCTCTCCGACCACATACAGTCAGCCATTAGTAAAACACTTCCTCTTTTCATTTTTTCAAATTAATTTTAGACACACATTACACCCAAATACTGTGCTTTTAAGCCCAATGTGAGCTGATCAAACACTGCACACGGCTCCCACTGGACCAAGCACCAACTGTACCCGACCACAGCGATGCTCGCTCTAGTGCTTTGCAAATGTAAAGCATCCGAACTCCGAATCCGAACAGGTTTGTTCAACACTAAGAGGTTCGCTCATTTCTACTTACTAAAATGTTTGATAAAGAGGTGTACCTAAAACAATCCCTCTTGCGGCAGTTCTGTGGGATAGATATGATTGCTAATATTTCTGAAATAAATAATACATTCTCTAGACCAGGGATCCCCAACTCCAGGCCTCGAGGGCCGCCAACAGTGCAGGTTTTCAGGATTTCCTTAGTATTGCACAGGGGTTGGAATCATTACCTGTGCAGATGATAACATTAGCACCTGTGCAATACTAAGGAAATCCAGAAATCCTGCACTGTTGGCGGCCCTCGAGGCCTGGAGTTGGGGACCTTGCTCTAGGATAAGCTCCAATTGTTTGGCAATCATAAGATATCAGATATTGCTGTCTGAAAATCAACATGGAGGATCACATTTTTGACAGACTGTCAGTTGATTAGACAAAATAACAGTTCTAATTTGTTTTGCATTGTCAAAGTCATTCTTAACTCTACATTTTTATCTAATGCTTTTACACTTTATTTTTCTTACTGTGCATCAATGTGTTATTAATTTCCTAAAGTATCAAAATATTACATTAAGGTTAAATAGATAATATAATACTGTTCTTTACCTACCTACGGTACATAGAAATAGAGCAAAGTCTGCTGTTTTTTTTTTATAAACTTTGACATTTTTACCTTTAGAGATGCAATAGGTTTTTATGAATTTGCCTATTAGTTATTGGATTTCACATCCTCTGATGTTGTTCAGATCCTCAGATACTTTTCATTTTATCTCCACACGTTGACCTTAGCATTAAAAGACTTTTTAATCATAAATTAATGTGATAATTTATAATTTGAATTGATTGTAGAAGGTGTCATTTTATATAATTTCGATAACAGGAAGTTTGTCAATTTTTGCAGAAACTGATGGTAAAATTGTCACTTTAGCAGTTGATCTAACTAAAGGTTAATTTATTCATGGTCAATTTTAGTTTCTTTATGATAATACTGGTGAACCTATTTGTGACATGACAGTTGCTTTCTTTCTCATAAGTCTTTAATGACCCAGGTATAGCTGTTTGTAAGTGATTTAGACAATGCAAAATACTAATAGTCACTGTGTATTGCATTCCATGTTCTTTTTAACTGAATGTTTCTTACTGGTTCTTACTGGTGAGGATTGCTGGTAGTTTTTCAGATACTGTCCTATGTTAATGCATTACATAGCAGTGTTGCATTGCTTTTGTGTTGAATTCAGTATCTCATTAATGTTTTGCTTTAGAGGATGCTGTCCCTTTAATAATGCTCGTGTTAATAATGATTAATGCTTACAAATTGACACTGTAGGCATGGGGGGTTTTAGTCGTGTATGGATGCAATGCAATGGATAGGTTGACATATCATTGGTGCAACCTGGGCCTAAGAGGTTAGAGTGCCAATTTCTACCTCCAAAACAGATGGAATTGGGCATTTTGATGAGTTATTGGACTGTCAAGGACCAATATATTGTTCTTGCAAAGGGACACTTTTCTGTCTGTGTCCGCTAGTGGAATGGTGCCACAAGACTCCCTTCTATGGTAAAGCTAGGCTATATTATGTCCCCACGTATCCTAGATGAATCATTGTGGCCCTCTTCCAGGGCCCTAGTGTATATCCTGTCTAAGTAGTTGCAGACCATTGCCAGTGCAGAAATAAGAAAACAACACTTAAAATAAAAAGTCCTATAGCAGCTCCCTATAAAATCCTTATAACTGATTGCTCATTCATATATTCCACATCTCACTCACATATTACAATGCTCCGATCAGCATTCAATGCCAAAGTAGTGATGATGGAAGGTGTTTGGCAACCAAAGCAAGTTTAATTAAATGCAATTATGACTCTAGGTTATACCAAATTAATGTTTAAAGCCTTATCAATCCAGACATTTATGTACAATAGAGATGATCAAAATGATCAGCTGCAAATTTACTTCGAATGAATTTCCTGAAATTTGAAGATCCAAGATAAACCAAATTTTTTGTAATTTCAATCACTTGACACCCAAAAAAATATTGGCTGAAACCATTTCAAATGTTGCTGGAGATTAGTCAAAGAGCAGACTAATGGCCGCTTTACACGTCCCGACATCGTCCCGATATTGAATACAACGGTCACGGGAGTGCGCACATTTTTGGCAGTAATCCAAGATCGCATAGGAGCTGTCACACAGGGAGATATCGGCAGACAACACAACTGCGATGTATACACCCCCTTGTACGAGCGACCCAGGGAGCTACCATTTAACATGGGAGTGAATAGGGGAAGTTGTGCTCCAAATTGTTGTTGGGCTGTCAACAGCACGATCCTGCCAGATCGTCAATCCAATATCGGGCAGTTGGAGAGCCTGAACAATTCTTCCCCGATATCGTTTTGGCATCGTTCTTGCATCGAATTGGTCATTTACACCACACAACGCATGAACGATATCGGCGCAACGCACGAACCACGTGACTTTTTATCGTTGTTGGACAACGATATCGGGACGTGTAAAGCGGCCATAACACAACATCAGGCAATGCCGGCTTTTCAATAATTCTTTGCAGTTATTACATCACATTGTGTAGCAGAGCTTCATTCTTGCCTAGAGGTAACAGATCAGGGCGCACAGCTCAGAAAGGCCTAAATCATAGTGTGGAGTATAACTGCAACACTGAAAAACATAGTAAAAGGGAATGGTAGTTTCAGTCTGTGAATAATATAAAACAGATTCAAGTTCTAGGACAGTGCTGCAGAGTCAATATAAATGTGATTTAATTGATCCCTGATATACTGTAGTACCGCACCTTTATATCAGCAGTTTGTAAGTTCCTGAATAATTACAAATATAGAGGGCAGTTAAAGTCCCTTCTGTCTTAATTTTCCTACTAAAGAAAATAACTGAGCCAACACCTAAGGCAGTACTTACTCTAGCTACCCTGCACATATGTACTAAACCCTTGTGCTATTTATGCTCTTTTCTTTCCCCTTTTGTTCCCCCTGTGTGTTATTTTCGGATTTCAGTAGGTAATATTTCTGCTGGAGCAGAGGCTTGACCTGTCCTTATTAAACTCTCCTGCATTCAGTACCCCATTTGCCAGTTACAGCAACTGCACTGATGGTTGTTTGTGTCCTTTTGTTTACTAATGTTTATCCATGATTCAGTTTTTCTGACTACTCACTTGACTTACGATTTTTTTAAACATTTAAAAAAAAACTGTCCAATAATAATCAGTTTTAGTCTTTTGTGATCAAGCATTCTGTTATTGCCTGTAAGTCCATGAGATGACTGTAATTTCATGTTTAGGGGCCAACCCAGAATTCACTTGCCTAGGTCTGTGGTCTATGCCAAATCTGATTGATCATGCATTTTATAAACGATGCATGCAGAGTCCCGGACTAGATAGCTATTCAAAAAAGTATGGACAGGTATTTTAAGACCTAGAGAGTGCATGTTCTAAGTGTCAGAGATGCACTAGCACAACTACGAGTAGTATAAATTTCAAAATCTCCATGGTTAAGGAGAAGGTTTGCTTTTTTTTTGCCAGATGATGAATATCCACCTCTCTCCTGTATCCTCGATGAACATGACCCAATCCCCAATAGCAACAGTGAACAGATAATGTAGTAGATGTTATCACAGTTGTATGTAATACCACAGATAACAAAGTGATATCTCAATAGCAGATGTTACCTGCAGTCCTATGTACCACATATTTTTTACTGCTGGATGGACCATGCCCAATTTCAACTGTATTTGCATACCTGATGTAAATGCAGTCGAAAGCAATGATGGAAGATGAACTCAGCTAATACTCCCTCCTGCATTATTATTCTTGTGCATCCGATCTCTCAGTGCAGCAGGTGCAATTACATGATTACATTACGATTGCTGAACCAAGCACCACAGACCATATGCTGTAGAGACCGAATAGGTAGAGGTGAGTATATTTTTTCTTATCAATTAGTATTTTATGTTGGCCATCATGCTATTTGGGGGGCTATTTGTGGGGACATAATCCTATTTAGAGTGCTATGTGGGGGACATCATACTATTTGGGTGACCATCATACTATTTGGAATGATAATTATGGGTCCATCATACTATTTGGAGGGTTACATGGGTCAGCCATCATACTGATTGGATTGCTGTGTGAGGAACCATCATACTCTTTGGAAGGCTACATGAGGACATCATACTATTTGGAGGTCTGTGTGCTGGCCATTATACTGTTTAGAGGGTTGTATGAGGGCCATTTATACTCTTTAAAATGCTGTGTAAGGTTCCATTATATTGTTTAGAGGCTTGTGGGGGCAGATGTATTGTTTGGTGAGTTGTGTGAGGCTCAATGTCACTGGATATATGAAATTGCTACATTATTCAGTTATCCTTTGGCATTGAGGTTTCCATTGATGAAGAATGGCCCCACTATCTTTGTACCCCATATACCACACCATACCATCAATCTTTGTGTTCCAACAGTCTTGGAGGATCTATCCACTGAGGGTTAGTGTCAGATCAATAGCACTGTACCACCGCCTGTGTTTTGTATGTTAACTTCACCATTCACAAAAAAGTTTGCCTCATCACTCATCTGAAGGCAATTGTCTATGTTGTGAAGATACGAGATGTGTGGTTCTGAAACAATGGATACTGGAAGCCTGTAATAGCATTTCTTCTGTGGTGTTGCTATTAGTGTGTGAAGAGTGGGAGAAGAGGGTTACATTGTGAATCCAACACAATGGGCAGCACTTTGAACACATTTTATAAGTGGTCATAAAGTTACGTTAAAACCAAGCACACCATTGTTTTTATTATGAAATTCTCAATATGTTTGATGTGTCACATGACCCTCTTCCCATTAAAAAAAAATAAAGTTGGCTCCAAAATGGCCAACTTCAAAATGGCCGCCATGGTCACCACTCATCTGGTAAAGTTTCCCCCCTCCAATATACTAATGAGCCACAAACAGGATGTTGATATCACCAACCACTTCCTACTTTAGTTAGGTACATCCATATAAATGGCCCACCCTGTGTATACATATATTATGTGATTATGTGGCGCCCTTCCGGTATGGTCGCCACAAGGGTACTGCACCGGCTCCATGGTGTGGTATCTCTGTTCTCAGTGAAACAGGATGGTAAGTCTGAAACACCCACCAAGCAGCCAACACACCTGTAGAACCCAGGCCAGGCACAGTGGGCGGACCCGATAGAGGGAGGGCTCAGTTGAGATACTGAAAAAGGGAAAAAGTGTGGGTGGGGTGGAGAAGTTGGAAAAAAAGAGAAGAGAGTTGGCCCAGGGACTGGAGCGAAGAGGAGCTCGTCCTGGATCGGGAGAACAGCAGTTAGCGAGTGAGAGCAGAATGAGCGCTAGGGGCATAGGCAGAGAGAGAGAGAGAACCACCCGTGCACCGAATCCAGGTTCGACTGCAGTCGGTCGGAGGGGCTGTTTGAGAACCAGGGACCAGGCCGGAGGTGGCAAGGAAGCTCAACGCTACAACCACTGAACCAGAGGCCATGAGACCTACAGGAGTTGTGACCAAACCTGACACATCTGCAGAGAAGGTAGCCATACTAGGTCAGGGGACTAGGTACCCGTCGCCGGCCAAGACCCGTGGCTGCCAGATTGGGGCTCTGTGTGTGGAGGTGCAGGGAGGAGAGGCGGATAATCAGCACTGAGAGAGTAACCAGAGAGAGAAAGGAACACAGTGAGGTGTCTTGGACAAACTATCCTGGTTCCTTGAGGACTGTTCGGATTGGAGTTTGACAGAAGGTAGCACCCGGGGCAATACTTAACCGATCATTGAGTAAACCATATAAAGAACTCAGAAGCTGTGTGAGACTGTTTTTTTCTGCACAAAGTAGCAGCAGAGGCCACAAGAGACCTGCCTTAGTAATACCCCCATCCGGCTCTCCAACCACAAGAACCCAATGGTCTACCACCGCCATAGACTTTCCCCCTTGTCCTGGGGAACCCCTCCACCCATGGGGAGTGATACCACCTTAGCTGTGATTCCATCATCCCCAGAGGTCCCACACCACAGTGTTGGCCATCAATAGCTGAACATGACGGATGGCGTCACGACTTCAGCCCCAAAACCTTAACCCCCAAACTTTTATTGACACCGCCAGGGTCACAGAGCCAGGTCTCGATCCCCGTGACTCCCCACCAATTCTATAGCCCAGTTCCAAGTTCCCCACCTCCCTGGGGGGGGAGGGGTGTCAATTATGTAACTCAACAGATTCTAAGCAAAGTGTAGAAAAATGAGCCGAATGTTGAAAAAAAAATGTGTTGCTTGGGAACTGCTGTCCACAAAATTGTGCATCATGTTGGCAAAAGCTTTGAATGTAAAAAATCTAATATCATATTTTGATACCAACATATTAACATTTAACAATTACTGTCTAAAATGAATTGGTTAGATAATACAAATGAAAATATTGGGCCCCATTGATTATTAAGAGGAGTGTCTGTGTTTCGTTATGTGTTGGTTTAAGGATGTAAAATAAAAATCTTTCATGGTGCTCTTTTACATCCATTCTAAATAGAGGAATATAGCGAAACAGAAACACATTCCTAATCAATGGGAGGTCCCTTTGCTTCCATTTGTATTAGTTATGCAATTGATCCATGTTAAAAATTCATTGTGCTCATCTCTTTCTAAAAGCAGCACAGATAAATGTAACATGAGAATGAAAGTGTGAATTAGCACTAGACGGTTGCATTCCACAGTCTTTAAGGTGGGGTCACACGCGGCGATCTGGTCTGCGATGTCGGAAGCGACGTGCAGGTGCGCGGTCGCTTCCGACATCGCAGGCCAGCTGTCACACGGCACGACGGTGCCGGTGACGCGGCGGCGATGTGGGCGGAGCCGTCGCTCGCTGGGCTGGGCTCAGCCCAGCGAGCGATGGCTCAGTAACCCTGTGATATAGGCTGGATCGCGCCGCCAACAGTGTCAGACGGCGCGATCCAGCCTAATCGCTGGTCACAGGTTGAAAGGTTTATGAACATGTTCATAAACCTGTCAACCTGCGACCAGCGATAATTTGCAGTTGCGTCGCACTGTCACACAGCGCGACGCACTTGCAATATCGCCCGCGACTTCGCTGTGACGTCACTGTGCGGCGATGTCGCGGGCGACATCGCCGCGTGTGACCCCACCTTTACGGACCACAATGAACAGGGTGCGTTCACAACTGTGTATAAAAAAAATCACTCAAATTCTCAGCTACAGGTTGGAGTCACACTGTCGAGGACATTTCACAGTGCACTCATGCCAATATTTGACAAACAAGCATCTCAGATCTGCTATCTGAAATACGGGCGGAGAAAAAAGCTGATGCATGCTGCAATTGTCCGTGAGTCTAGGATCACTTGCACCCCCCATACAAGTTTATAGGTGTGAGTGAAACATCGGACTCCAATCGTGTACACTCGGCAGACATACGAGTGCAGTGCGGTATGCGCCGAGGCTGTCAATAGAGAAGATTAGGGGACTAATCTCTTCCTCTCTTCTGCAGCTGTGATCTGATCGCAGGATCGGATCACAGTACAATGACACTCGGCTCACACCCTTATAGCAGAGTCTGAGTTAAAGGTCATTAGCATATTGCATCTGATGCTCTCACATCGAATGCATACGCCAGTCTGACTCCAGTCCCAATGTTGGTGAGTGTCTGGTGAGCGTTTTTTCTCCCTCCATCTGTATGTCATGTGTTTGTCATGCATCTACTACACAAGTGGGCTTTTTTTTTCAGGAGAGAGAAAAAACGCACAATCGCATGGCGCTCACATAGCATACAGATTGTAAGTGAGAAAAAAGTGCATGACACTCTCCTGACACCAACCTTTCTGGCTGAGAATCTTGGTGATTTTTTATACTCAGTTGTGAACGCAATGTAATTGCTGGTCTCCTGACCTGGGACTCCACATCTACATTCAGTGGCTTAACTTAAAGCTTATGAGCCCCGATGTAAAAGCTCCAATGGGGCCCACAATTATTGAAAACATTTAATAGCATTAAGGTTTTTTCTATAAACCAAATGGACTTTTGGGGGGACTTCAGGGCCCGTGTGTGCGATTGCAACCCCTCCACCTATTGTAGTTACTCCCCTTGCTACATTGGCTTAAATGAGGTTGCTAAATTGATGGTCAGGATATGTCAGCTTGGTCCAGACATTGTGGTCTGTGGAATATAGCTTTCTAAACTTGGCCTAAGGCACACCATTTTTTTAACCAAGATATTTTTTTATTTTTGTACTTTTGTTTGTTCCTCTTCTTGTTCTATGAGCCATATTGTGATATTTTTAGCCATATGAGAGCTTGTTTTTGCAGGACAACTTGTAGCTTTGAATGACAACATTCACTTCACCGTATAATGCACTAGAAATGGGGAAAAGCGCCAAGTGCAGTGAAATGGGAAAAAAAAATAATGCCACTATTATCATTTGGATTTTGTTTTTACAGTGAATTAGTTCTACGTTCGAATAGACAGTGATTGCTCTCAGGTGTTGTAACTGTTAATAAGCTTTTTTTATTTCCATGGTATTTATTTTATTTTAACATTTTTTAAATATATTTTAGTGGTTAAAAAAATTAAGAAACTAGTAAAAACAACAATGTTGTGTTGCCCTTTAACCTTAAGGGTACCTTTACACATCGCAACATTGCATGCAATTTCACTTGCAACTTACTGGTTGCAGTGAAATCATGGACACATTGTTCCATTTGTACACGGCCACAAAATGTAACAATGTGTCCATGATTTCACTGCAACCAGTAAGTTGCAAGGGAAATTGTATGCAACGTTGTGACGTGTAAAGGTACCCTAAGATCACTAGCAAAACATGAAAGTCAGCAATTATGTTTAAGGTTAAAAAAAACTAGTCAAGATTATTTGATGCTCACTTTCCTTGTGTCTGTCCACTGCCGCTTTCTAGCCATCATCCCAAATGACTATATGAGAGATTGTTGCTCAAAATAAAACTGGTCTTTAAGTTCTTTTAGTGTGTTTTTACATGAGAGAGGGAGAGTTCATTGCTTAGAAACTATTAACGAGCAACAGCCTAAATGTGCTAACACAGTGGCTCATGCTCTAGCCGACTACGGTCTTTCATCTCACCTTAGTGCAAAAAAGGCTCCATTAGCTTCGAAGTCCCATACCAGCTGCTATATCTACTACTTTAGTTATGGCCATGTTCATATGCTCATAAGGACTTGAAAACTCTTTATCACCAAAGTCACAGCCATAAAGTTTTCTAGGTTACGTCTCCCCTGGTGTTGCCTTCATTTAATATGACAAGCATTGTTGCACAGCCCGCCAGATCCTTTTAAATATTTTGGATTAATAAAAACAAACAATAATGTATCTACTGTTTGTGCACTGAAGTCGTAGCCATATATATAAGACTATAAAGCGTAACGACAAATTGTAACAGCTCAGTTAAGCCTGTGGTGATATAGTTTGTACATATAAATCCAGCAGTCTCAGCTTGGACACCTTTTTTTAATAACTGAGGGCAATGCAAGCAACAAAACTGAGGTTGGAATCTGCATTGCTCCAGGGTGATGTAAAATAAATAATCTTCACTTGGCTGAGATGGTAGTTGTCAGGAAACAGTTTACTTCAGAACACTATTTTATTTCATTTTTTATTTACTTATTGTAAAAGAATAACACTTCACTCTAAGCCTTCAGCGCTAAGAAGCAAATGAAAAATATACATTTCTGACATTTTCGTTTCGACCCATTTCCAGCTGCTTGATGCTTACATATTTTTTGTTTATCTATTTCTGTATATCAGTATAGCTTTATTTCTTGAGTCAATAGCACTAAAAATGTATGAAAAATTTGATATCGGTGTAAATAAACAAATACAACATGCGCTGGTGTGCTTCTCACCTAATCATAATTATACATATTATTGCACATGTTTGTGTATAAGCTGACTACTTCGATACTTTGGTTTAAAGGGAATGTGTCTTTAGAAAATGACCAACAGTATTCTTAAAATCAGGTTATTTTACTTTTTTTTATGTTTAATTGTATTTTTTATTTTAAGTTTTCACATTAGAATCCATGTATAAAAAAAATCTTACATGTTCCAATTTAACTCTGGATTTTAAAACTAATTTTAGACTCAGACTAATTTTAGGCTGCCTTCACACTTGCAGATGCATCTGCAGCGTTTTGCAGATGCATCTGCAAGTATCAGCATGCAGACCGCGGTCCCTATGTTTATAATAGGGCGCACCGCGGTCTGAAAGCTCTCATTCATTCTTGTATGTGAAGCGTCCGCAGGCGGATGCCTGCTGACAGATCACACTCTCCCGCCCCGCACCTTGGACGCAACATCTCGCGTCCATGGTGCGGGCGGGAGAGTGTGATCTGTCAGCAGGCATCCGCCTGCGGACGCTTCACATACAAGAATGAATGAGAGCTTTCAGACCGCGGCCGTGGTCTGCATGCTGATACTTGCAGATGCATCTGCAAAACGCTGCAGATGCATCTGCAAGTGTGAAGCCAGCCTTAGACTTCTTTATGGAAGTTTCCTTATTATCACAGGTTGCATTACAATGAAAGTTTACACCTCTATCTACTACAGATAAGATAGGATCCACCATTCACAATTGGTGATGTATAATTAGGCTGCCTTCAGACTTGCAGATGCATCTGCAGCGTTTTGCAGATGCATCTGCAAGCATCTGCATGCAGACCGCGGCCCCTATGTTTATAATGGAGCACACGGCGGTCTGCAGATGCTTGCAGACCGCCGTGCGCTCTCATTGCCCGCCATTATGAGATCTGTGCGCAGGTGGATGCCTGCGTACAGATCACACACTCTCGTCCGCACCAGGGACGCGAGATGTTGCGTTCGTGGTGCGGGCGAGAGTGTGTGATCTGTACGCAGGCATCCGCCTGCGCACAGATCACTAATGGCGGGCAATGAGAGCGCACGGCGGTCTGCAAGCATCTGCAGACCGCCGTGCGCTCCATTATAAACATAGGGGCCGCGGTCTGCATGCAGATGCTTGCAGATGCATCTGCAAAACGCTGCAGATGCATCTGCAAGTCTGAAGGCAGCCTAAGTTCACCTACTCTCCCTCTATTTACCATAATCGTTGCCATAATCAAAGTATGTTCACTGCATACGTCATAACAACAAAGTAAGGTTTGTGTAACTGCAGCTACCCGGAAATAAATCCTGCATCCTGGCATGAAGAGTTACTATTGAGTGGGTATCCCCAGGAGGTGTTGTCATGCAGGTTGTAAGGAGACATCAAGCGCAAGATAGCGAGAGGGAGGTGGAAAGGAATCCCTGATGCTAAGGACAAAAGGGGAGATAGTGACCCTAAGATAAACTAGCCCTGACACCTGGCTCCCCCAACATTCCTATACATTAGCAACTGTCGCTGAACGGGGTACCTGCCCTAGCTGTCCCTGGACTACAACTATGCAGGAATCAGAGTGGGTGATCACTAGTCAGCCCAGCTAGCAACTAAACAAACACACAAGAGAAACCAACAAAAAGGGAAGAGATACACTTACTGTAGCTTGAGCAGATGCAAACAGCAAACTAACAAGCTCCAGGAAATACTGTTTTGAGCTAGGATGCAACCAGAAACACCTAAACAGCTATATCCAGCAGTGCATCCTGGGAGCCAAGCGGAATAAGTAGGCAACTGAAGATAAGATCCACTGGGTCCTAGTGACCTCCAGCTATTACTAAGACAGAGTAATAAAGTGACAGAGACATTATTTAGGATTTTGACTGTTTGGCCAAATGCTGCGACCTTCTGCGAGTGACCTCAACAGCCTCATCCATGCCACTAGATACACTCGTAACAGGTGTCCACCAGATGAGCGCAGTATTGAAGTGCTGAACGTATGGCTGTGTTTTACACATGTCAAAGAGTTGTCCCACACCAAGTAGACACATTGCGGTGGCCATAAAACTGAAGTGGCTCCACAGTTGGGGAGCATACTGCGAGGCTAGCTCCTTCTGTACAGAGCATTGAAGGCTCCAAATATATCATTCCTGAAAGACCACTTGTTGGGCTGGATTGAATGGACGAAGTTTTTTTTTTGTCTGATGGACATGAGGTCCTAGGAGACCACAATGCCAGAAGCATATCGATGCCAGCAATTGTCCAACATTGCCTAATCTAAAGGGGGTCTAAATTATTAGACTGACAGCTGCCAACCAGTTACCTATCCCAGTGGCAGGGTTGGTACAGATGATAATGAGTGACTGTGGAAAGAATTTCCAAAAAATAGGGGGATCGTACCTGTGAAGAACCCCATCGGAAGTAAATAAATTTTCAGCTGAGTTGTCCTCTATCCTGCATAAGGCTCTGGATCTTGATATTATCCCAAAGAAAGTCCATGACCGTTTGCTCACGAAGTCACCAGTGATACACACTTTCTACCTTTTACCTAAGATACATAAACATCCCACCATCCCCCCGGGCCGTCCGATTGTCGCTGGCATTTGAGGACTATGTGATCCAGTGTGTAAATTTATTGAATACTACCTTCAACCACTGGTAGAGACGCTGCCCTCCTATGTCAGGGACACTACTGATGTCCTGTGGAGGTTGGATGATTTGACGGTGGAAAGTGGAATGTTACTGGTGACGATAGACATTGGCCTATACACCAATAAAAGACATAATGACGGATTACGGGCAGTTGAGCATTACCTCCAGATGAGTAACTGATATGAAGATTTGTGGAGACTGGTGTTGGAGTTGTTGGAGTTCGTGCTGACCCATAATTTTTTCATCTTCAATGACCGGTTTTACCCCAAGCAATGCCGCACTGCGATGGGGGCGGCATGCTCACCCTGATACGCAAACCTCTTCTTGGGTTACTGGGAGATGGAGGTTTTCGGCGAGGGTGTGTGTGTCTCCTCCCATGTGCAGTGATGGCTTCATTATATTGGAGCTTGAGACTTTTGTGGGTCGGCTGTTAGTCCAACGACGTCAACATCTATCTCAACTATAAATGGGAGGATCATGATATTGACTTTTTGGATCTTAAAATTCTAGTCCTTCTGGAATGGAAGAGTTGAGACGGACATTTTTCATAAAAAGACCTCAGTTAACTCTCTCCTGCATACCACTTCCTTGCACCCATTTTCCACCATAAAGGCCATTCCTGTGGGTCAGTTCCTGTGGTTATGATGGATCTGCACCAGGGATGGTGACTTTGTAGTGCCGAGCTGTGGGCATGCGGGAGAGGTTCAGGGCTCACTGGTACAGCAATCACTGCATCCAGCAGGGCTATAGACAAGCAAAAAACCCTCCCCCAGTCCTCAGCTCCTTGGAGTCAGACCAAGAGTAAGCGAGACCACTAAGCCACAGGTGAAATTTATCTCAACGTACAATGGTCAATGGAATGAAATCAGGTCCATTCTTACCTGAGATTGGGATATACAGAAGACAGATCCTATTTTACGTGATTTTCTCCCTGACCGTTCGTTGATGACAGCAAAATGGGGTATGAGCCTCAGGGACAGGCTTGTGCATAGCCACTTTGTTCCTAATACTATCTCCCCCTTTGCTCTTTTTGTACTAAGGATTGGTTGTTATCCCTGCGGCTCCTGTCTAGCGTGTCAAAATATTATAAGATCAAAAACGTTCAAATCAGCGGACGGTTTGAGAGATATCACCATTAGGAAGTATATTTCCTGTAGTTCCAGGGGCGCGATCTATTATGCCACCTGTGACTGTGCTCTGGTGTATGTAGGTCTGACTTCCAGGGAGCTGAGGGTCCATGTGAGGGAACACATCAGGGATATCATAGGTGAAGCTGACACCGATGATGTGACCCTCTTGCTGACTATCCCCAAGCTCTATAAGTTGTGCCAGGGCTGCAACCCTAAATGCTTACGGGTTCGTGGCATAGATATCGTGTATTTAGGGAGTAGGGGTGGTGACCTTAAGAACCGCCTTGTCTGGCTGGAGTGTCAGTGGGTAGTAAGGCTGGGAAAAATGAGCGCACATGGCCTTAACTAAAAATTAATTTTTGACGCTTTTCTCTAACCCTGTTCTGGGCTTCCTGGAATTGAATCCTCTATTATTTTGAATTCCTCATCCTCCTGTTAGCTTGTACATTTTTTCTGCCTTCGAGCTAACTTGTATAGGAGTGTTTTTTACTTATATTTGTCTCTCACTTATCACACAGCCCTTGGTGTCAAAAATGTTTGGCCTTGGTCCCTTGGACTTAGAACTTATGGTTTTACCCTAGTTTGTTTCATATTAGAAGTGTTACTGACAAGCATGGAGGTGGAACCTTTGGATGCCCTGCATGATCGCCATAAGGACTTCTACGACACTACTGACCAACATATGGATCTGGGCTTCTACTGTTAAATATGGACTTTTGTCCTATGTAAGAGACCCTTGTGGTCTTCTCTTGGCAATGCAGGAGGCCTTCTCATTTAGTATTTGCTAATATATCATGTAGTAATGCTTCCTTTTATTGTAAACTGGGTGCCCACACACTTGCCCACTTCCAAGATTGTGCTGTAATCAATGGCGCAGGCGCAGTAAGTGAAGTGTTCATCGCGCATGCGCGAACCACGTGATGTGCAGCTTCCGGTATAGCGACGGCTCCAGAAGTTCGTTTCCGATACCGGAAGCCACGCTGCGGTTGGTGATCCGGCATCTTGACCCGCTCCCTGTGCACCTGCAGTGTATAAATGCCAATCTCGGGGCCATAGTTGGCATATTTAGACACCGCTCCCCCACACTCCTTTGCACATCCCCATGAAGAAGGTAGTGAAACACATGTCGGGATTGCCCCAGACATGTGCAGCATACTCTGAGCCCTATTCTCTATGGGCGAGTGGGTTTAGCAGCTGTGATTTAACATAGCACATGGTACATTACATGGTATTGAAACACAAAAAATAGTCAAACATGTAAAATACTCTGTTGTAAAGAAAAACAGTAAAAAGCAAGTGCTGCTGAAAAAGTAGTGAAAACTGAGTATTTAGTTGATATGTTTTTTGCAAAAAAATGTACGCTAAGCCGCTCTACCTCTTCACGGTAACCCTTGTCAGAGCAGTCCTTATCTGATGTATTAAAAAACCTGACCATGTGTATTGGTACCTATATGAGCAGGACCCAGACAGGTCCAAGGTCTGACATGGACTGAATGCAGAAGACGGTTTTTTATGTGCAGGGCTCATGGGGGAAGGGTGGGAGGTTCCCCGATCTTGCAAAGGCAAGAAACATAATAGACAAGAAACTAATCAGCCATGCACACAGTGAACATGTCTGTAGGACAGCTTTCACACCACCAAAAGACTGAAACACAAAAAACAGTCAAACAAACGTGTAAAGTACTCAGTTGTAAAGAAAAACAGTAAAAAGCAAGTGCTGCTGAAAAAGTAGTAAAAACAGGGTATTTAGTTGATACATTTTTTTGCAAAAAATGTACGCTAAGCCGCTCTACCTCTTCACAGTAACCCTTGTCAGAGCAGTCCCTATCTGATGTATCGAAAAACCTGACCATGTGTATTGGTACCTATATGAGCAGGATCCAGACAGGTCCAAGGTCTGACATGGACTGAATGCAGAAGACGGCTTTTTATGCGTAGGGCTCAATGGGGAAGGGTGGGAGGTTCCCCTATCTTGCAAAGGCAAGAAACATAATAGACAAAAAACTAATGAGCCATGCACACAGTTTACATTGTATTGTTTTACCCTTTTACTATATAACTTTTATACTTTCCTTGTATGCCGGATTGTCCCTTTATTATAATTCATTATGCTGCTGTGCACTATTTTTGTACCCATGTTAATAAGGGCTTAGACACTATGTAGCCATTGTCTGTCCTCACAGTGTCTTTACTCCTGGTTTGTAACCTGTGTAATTTACCCTGTTTTTTATTGTCCAACTGGTGTTCACTTGAATAAATATGATACACTTGCTATACTACTTGGATTCAGTATATCTCTAAACAGGGTTTATAAGTGTGCATTGAGCTTAGTTTCTCAGATTTAATTATGTACTGTTGAGCTGCACCTTGTAACTAATTATGTCCATAAAGATCCTTGGGTTTCTGTTTTGCCAATTGTCCAACATTGCCTAATCTAACGGGGTTCAAGTTATCAGACTGACAGCTGCCAACCAGTTACCTATCCCAGTGGCAGGGTTGGTACAGATGATGATGTGGAAAGAATTTCCAAAAAAAAGGGGGATCATACCGGTGAAGAACCCCATCGGGTCCATCATGACATTGCGAATGAATGTCCTGAAAGAAGTATGGCAGCCAGTGGAACACAGTGACACAGCACGAAGGGAAGGCCTCGCCCATCATGAATTCAAAAGAGGAGAAAGGACTCAAAGATTCACCCATATATCAAAGGTTATGCATTCTGGGGGAGTGTCATGCCTGGAAGAGTTGGTCCATGGTTAGTAATGCCAATTCCCATAAGGTGAAATGGAGAGAGAAGGTTTGCTCATTGCTGAGTGACTGAAGAGAACCATCGGAGACCTCGAAGAAATAGGATGATGGCCCAGGAGAGCTTCACCCAATGAAAAGTGGAGCCATGGTGAAAACTGACAAACCGTAAAGAAGATGGCTTCATTTGCATGCAGGAAGTGGTACGCATTATCCTGTTGTTTGAAAGTGACATGGGTGGAGCTGTTGTGCGCTATGAAAGTTGACAATGATGGCAACTCCAAAGAGGCGGGGGTTAAGACTCACACCTAATGCACAGTCATGTTTTGTAAACCATATAGCAAGAATATGGAAGGCCTCACGTATTACAATAGTGGGTGCTCCAGAAAAAAGAGTCAAACATCTAGAAGTATACTGTGGGCACACCAAACAAGAGGAATATGAACTACACATATGAAATACACTAGTACAAATTAGTACTAGTACCCTGAATAATGCCTGAAGTCCGAAACGTTGGTATATGTACTGTGTGGCAAAATAAAGTAACACTTTTTTTTAACTAAACCATATGTGTAGTTCATATTCCTCTTGTTTGGTGTGCCCAGAGTATACTTCTAGATGTTTTGTAAACCATACACGGTAGGAGGAGCAGAGGGGCACTCACCGGTCAGTTTCTTCAGGCATATTTATTAGACACACGGTGCTGTAATTATTCAAAGGTGCATCACTGGCGGGGAGGGGAGCTGGAGACACAGGACGACAGTGCCGTTTCGCACTTACAGGTGCTTCTATGGAAGCACCTGTGAGTGCGAAACAGTGCTGTCGTCCTATGTCTCCAGCTCCCCTCCTTGCCCGTGATGCACCTTTGAATCATTTCTGCACCATGTGTGTCTAATAAATATGCTTGGAGTAACTGACTGGTGAGTGCCCCTCTGTTCCTCCTACTGTGTATGGTTTACTTGGCAATTTATTTGTGTGAGGTGCGCCGCTGTGGTTTCCAGCCCAGTGTGGCTGCCACCCCCTGAGCAACGGGCAGTGTCAGCTGCTGCTCTCTGCTGTGGTGCCCGGAACCTCTTCCACTGTTTTTTTTTTTTTTACAGTCATGTTTTGGAAATGGTGCCTTGATGCATCTGAAGGAGGTACCATGCAAAAGGGTGTCACCCCATTTTCAGTACTGCTGTGGGGCTGAAAACATCCAAGGCCTTCAGCCTGATGTTGGGTGCATTCAAGTGGCTGTTGGAAAAAATCACTGGGTCCCAAGAAGGAGAACCAGAGGTTGAACTTCCGCATTTGGTACCTCATGTCCTGAGTATTCCTGACAAGACAGCTAAAGAAGGGCCTTGAAGAACTGAGCACGCCAATGTTGGTGTCCCACCCATGAGGTATCCAGAAGAAGATTTCATCTGGCATCAAAAAGTGCAGAAGATGCAAGAATGTACATGACTACTGGCCACATTGGACCCACCTCCAAAGAACATGAAAGTACAGAGATACTATATTCATTTAAGGACAGGAGAGTTTAAAGAATAGGGGAATGTAAGGGAGCAGAAAATGCACTTAACTGACCTCTCACAGTGTTTGCGAGAGAACATCACCATTTGCTGGTCAGAGGAAGTAGCAGGAGCTACATTGTAAAGTATGTGTTTCTGTGAGGAAATAATTTAGAAACGCTGAGTCAGGTGACAGCTGTAGAGGAATTACAAAATATAAAAGCCCTGGTCACCAGCAAATGGGTGGAGTAGCCTGTAACAGACAGGACATTTGGCTGCAAAGTGGGTTTGCAGCCACCATTACCACAGAAAGGTTCTGGATCAGTCAGATCCCAGAGATGGCCTGAGCTATATCTAAGCTGAGAGGAAGATCAGCGACATAAGTTGAGAAGATCAGTGACCTAAGCTGAGAGGAAGATTGGTGATCTAAGGGCCCTTTCACATCAGCGTTTTTTGAAATTTGCGACAGATGCGGTGAAAAAAACGCATCTGCCGCGATTACCGCATACCGGCTGCACTTGCGGCACGGTTGCGGTAAACGCCATACAAGGTATAGGCGGACTTGCGGCAGGTGCGGCAAGTGCGGTTTTGGCACTTGCGGCAGGTGCGGCCGCGAAAAAAAATGCGGTCAGCCGGTAATCGCGGCAGATGCGTTTTTTTCACCGCATCTGCTGAGAATTTCAAAAAACGCTGATGTGAAAGGGCCCTAAAGTGAGAAGAAGATTCCTAATCTAAATTGAGAGGAAGATTCATGAGCTGAGAGGAAGATTTGTGACCCATCCCTGAGCAAGACCAAGTGCCAATGGTCAAGAACCAAAGATAGTCAAGAACCATGATCTATCTATCTGAAAAAGATCAAGTGACAACAGTCCAGCACCAAAGGCAATGACTTATCCCTGAGGAAGTCCAAGCACTTATCATTAAGCACTGAAGACCATGAGCCATTCTAGAACTAAATTACTGACTAGATGATCAGGCTATATTGGAAGACCGCTTCAGTAATCTACTGCTTGGTTGCACAGTCATATGAAAGGTGGACAGGGACCGTGCTACAGGTAGTTGAGTGAGAGAAACTGCCCAGGGATTGAACTTGCGGTCTAGTGGGTAGTGTCATAACCTTCGTTAGAGCCTGTGTACCATTTAGTGTTATTCTGTTAGCCAGCAATAGTGATGAGTAGAGTAACCCTGACATTTCACTGACATAGAGAGGATGTGGTTCAGTCAAACATTGAGTAGTATTTGCAATCTAGTGTTTTATCCCCTTCATGACCCAGCCTATTTTGGCCTTACTGGCCCTGCCATTTTTTGTAATTCTGACCAGTGTCCCTTTATGAGGTAATAACTCAAGAAGGCTTCAACGGATCCTAGCGATTCTGATTGTTTTTTGGGGACATATTGGGCTTTATGTTAGTGGTAAATTTAGGTCGATAATATTTGCATTTATTTATGAAAAAATTTAAAATGTGGAGAAAATTTTGAAAATGTAGCAATTTTTAAAATGTAAATTTTTATTCTGTTAAACCAGAGAGTTATGTGACACAACATAGTTAATAAATAACATTTCCCACATGTCTACTTTACATCAGCACAATTTTGGAATTTTTTTTTTTTCGTTAGGAAGTTATAAGGGTTCATCAGCAATTTCTCATTTTTCCAGCTAAATTTACAAAACCATTTTTTTCAGGCACCACATCACATTTAAAGTCATTTTCAGGGGTGTACATGACAGAAAACACCCAAAAGTGACACCATTCCAAAAACTGCACCCCTCAAGCTACTCAAAACTACATTCAAGAAGATTACTAACCCTTCAGGTGCTTCACAGGAACTAAAGCAACGTGGAAGGAAAAAATGATTATTTTAATTTTTCCAACAAAAATATTCTTTTGGCCTCAATTTTTTCATTTTCACATGGGCAACAGGATAAAATTGATCCTAACATTTGTTGGGAAATTTCTCCTGAGTACACCAATACCTCATATGTGGTCATAAACCACTGTTTGGGCGCACGGCAGGGCTCGGAAGGGAAGAAGCATCATTTGACTTTTGGAGCCAATTTTTCAATCAAAACGTCAAATGGTACTCCTTCCCTTCCGAGCTCTGTCGTGCGGCCAAACAGTAGTTTATGACCACATATAAGGTATTGTGTACTCAGGAGAAATCGCCCAAAACATTTTAGGATCCATATTATCCTGTTGCCCATGTGAAAATGAAAAAAATTAAGCTAAAAGAACATTTTTGTGAAAAAAAAAACACTTTTCAATTTGACGGATCAATTTGTGAAGCACCTGGTGGTGGAATTGTTAGCGGATACCGTGTCACATATGGAGAGCTCCTGTGTGCCTAAACAATGGAGCTCCCTCACAAGTGACCCCATTTTGGAAATTAGACCCCGCAAGGAAATTATCTAGATGCATAGTGAGCACCTTGAACCTTCAGGTGCTGCACAAATTGATCCGTAAAAATGAAACAAGAAACTCTTTGTGAAAAAAAAGTTATTTTTCATTTTTTGTGCAGCACCTGGGGGTTCAAAGTGCTCATTATGCATCTAGATATGTTCCTTGGGGGGTCTAATTTCCAAAATGGGGTCACTTGTGGGGGAGCTCTAATGTTTACGCATACAGGGGCTCTCCATATGTGACAATTGGAGCTAATTTTCCATTCAACTTGTTAGCGGACACCCCTGTGTGCCACCAGCATTGCCAAGGGCAACTGGAAGAGTCAGGGTACAGCACCAGAAAATGGCGGATCTAATGAATGCGCTATTTTGTGGGGTGGCTGTGGGTTGTAATTTGCAGCGTATGGGGTCCACAATGTTTGGGTCTCTCCACGCTGAGGATTCCAGCCCCCCAGCTGCCAAGTTGTACGTGGCGGGCAACCAAAAATATGCAATGCTCCATGTCATTTTATTTGTAGAAATAATAGAAAAAAAATTGACATGGATCTTCGCCATATTTTTGGTCCTGCCAGGTACAACTTGGCAACTACGGACTGCCACCAATCCCCAGCTGCCTCATTGTACCTGGCTGGCAATCAAAAATCCAGCGAAACCCATTTTTTTTTATTTATAGAACTAATTTTAGGAAAAAAAATGACGTGGGGCTCCGCCATATTTTTGGTCCAGCCAGGTACAACTTGGAAGCTACGGACTGCCACCAACCCCCAGCTGCCCCATTGTACCTGTCTGGCAACCAAAAATACAGCGAAGCCGATTTTTTTTATTTATGAAACTAATTTAAAAAATAAAATAAACAAGGGGAACCGCCATAGTTTTGGTCCAGCCAGGTACAACTAGGCAGCTGGGGGATGGAATCCTCAGCAACGAGAGGCCCAAGTGTTCTGGGCTCCCCATGCTGCGAATTGCAGCCTGCAGCTGCCCCAGAAAATGGCGCATTCATTGAAGTGCAATTTTCGGGTGCTGTACCCAGACTCTTCCAGTTGCCCTGGTGCTGGTGGCAAACTGGGTAATAAAGGGGTTAATGATAGCTTTTTTATTGACAGCTGGCACTAAACCGAAGATTCATAATATTGGGCCAATATTAGACCCGGCCATTAGGAATCTCTAGTAAATAGTCAAAAAATACACCACACAGAGAAAAATCTTTTTATTTGAAAAAAAAAAAGACAAGCAAAATTCAGACTCCATCTTTATTATAAAGATTTGACGTAGTCCACAACGAAGGTCCCACGATGCTCAATCGCCTCCAATGTAGTCCACAATGAAGGTCTCATGATGCTTCATCGCTTCAGCTACATCCAGACACTGCAGCAAGGGATCAAGTGTCCTCTTGTTGCAGTCTCTGGTGTCATAGTGATGATGCACTGTATGGCAGATCATTGCCATACAGTGTAGCATCACTGTGCAAACCCAAGTCTCCGAGATCACATGATCTCTGAGGCTTGGGTCAAGTGACTTGACATTGCAGTGAAGTGATCTGACAGCCCTGGCACAGTGATCACATAGTGGATCACTGCGCCAGTGCTGTCAGATCACTTCACTGCAGCCTGATCCCCCTGCACAGAGATTGGGGCTGCAGAGAAGGGATCTGACAACCCTGTCAAAGTGATCACATAACAGATCAATGTGCCAGGGCTGTCAGATCACTGAACTGCAGCCTTATCCCCCTGCATGGAGATCGGGTTGCAGTGAAGTGATCTGACAGCCCTGGCACAGTGATCACATAATGGATCACTGTGCCAGGGCTCTCAGATCACTTCACTGCAGCCTGATTCCCCGGCATGGGTATCGGGCTGCAGAGAAACGATCTGACAGCCCGGGCACAGTGATCCACTATGTAATCACTGTGCCTGGGTATTCAGATAGTGGATCACTGTGCTGTCAGATAGCTTCTCTGCAGCCTGATCCCAAGCAGGGGCTGTCAGTGGTGGTGTTGGGCAGAGGGGTCGGCGATGGGCAGAGGGTTGCCAGCTGCGGCGGGCAGAAGCAGATGGTGGCAGACACAAATGTCTGCACAGCAGCCATGCTGATGCTGCTGATGATGGGAGGGATCATCAGATCACTCCCTATGAGCATGGAGGGCGCGATCCCTGCCCCTTCCAGCACTCCAGCCTATAGAAGGGCCTCTGACCGCCCCTTTTATAGGTGGAGACAGCATTGCTGTGATTGATTGTTTAAACAGCCAATCACAGTGATCCTGGGGGCTGGATGGGAAATCCACCCCACCTGACCCCAAGCTCCAGTGCTCTGTGATAGGAATCACAGAATACCGGGGCCTGATGGCGGTTACCGCGGCAACCGCCATGACGTTGTTCAACGTCATGGGTTGGGAAGGCACCGACTTTCATGACATTGTACAACATCAAAGGTCGGGAAGGTGTTAAGTAATTGAGCATAAAATATTGCATTTATATTTTTTGCATATTAATGAATGTATATTCTACTGTTTTATGATTGTCCCTACACTGCATACTCTTTATTTCAGTAAAAAAAAAATACCAATTGTGAGTCATCATTGTGTCATCTTTACCTCGCTGCTGGATCCTCGGGATCTGTTTACAGTTTTATTACACAATACTACACCTCTTTCTATCTAACCAATCCCTAGATATGTATTTTTACTGCACTTCCTGAATGTGATATTTCATTTGAGAGGCTTCTCAAATGCTTCATCAAATGAGGCTGGGGCTGCACTCACTCCTCACAGCATCTTTCACCTCTCCTGGAACAGGATGCCATCATTGGGTGGTGCTGCCATTACTTACTACAACTTCTTGCATCACAGCCTATCAGAGGATAGAAAAACAAAGAGAGAAGGGAGCGCACATAGGGTCTTATCTATGATGATAATTCAATGACCCCCGATTAGTGTGACTCACCTTTTTGGGTTGTGTGAGTCACAACAAACTGCAAGAGCCTTGTTATCGTGGTCACTGCAGACACCTGGTGAGGGAGAAATCCGGCTGTGTAGAAAAAAAGCCCAGGTTTAGATTTCGCGCAGACCACAAAACAGGAAGGGTATGTTTGATGTCCGTTTATTGAGCCAACGCGTTTCACAGGAGGACCTGCTGCTTCCTCAGGGCAAAACAAGTTTTGCCCTGAGGAAGCAGCAGGTCCTCCTGTGAAACGCGTTGGCTCAATAAACGGACATCAAACATACCCTTCCTGCTTTGTGGTCTGCGCGAAATCTAAACCTGGGCTTTTTTTCTACACAACCGGATCAGAGGATAGTGAAAGTAGCAGTGCATGGCATCTGTGCCACCCCACATAATCTAGAACCACTCTAAAACAAATCATCTGGGGGCAGTACTGGTTTCATTCACTACTTCTAGCACTGCCTCTGATGTCAATTAATTTGAGTTCCATGCCAGAAGCATTGAGTGACACCAGCACATTCTCCTGATGACAATTCACTTGAGGGTAGCACTAGAAGCTGTGGGGTAGCACTGGAGTCACTCACAGCTTCTATATCTGCCCCCTGAATATGCCTTTTTTACAGACGCTAAGGCTTTGGAGATAGATGCAGAGTGCTGGCGCTGCATTCACATCTCCCGCAAAATTTATTAACATGGAGCCAACACATCTTTAGAGGGCGGCGATGCAAAAGCCTGTAGTAAGTGCAAACTGTCTTCAAGTGATGTTTTGTTCTAGTAGATTCTACAGGGAGAGAGAGCTGCCCCAGCCTTCTGTGACATCAAATATCACAGGAAGTGCAGTAAAAAAGAAACAGATTTAGGCATTAACTAGTCAGGGAGAAATGTATAGTATTGTGTAATAAAGCAAATTACGGTACATAAGTGCTTAGGCTGTAAGGATAGACATTTAGAAATAACATTTTAGTTGCCAGACCAACCCTTTAATAGGTCATGGGAATATTCTATTACAAACTAATCATATTAATTTTCCCGTTTTTGTAGCAATTTGTACATCAGGTCTGTAAAGAAAGGCGCAAAAAAAGAAATTTAGATTTGTATAGGAAAGAAAGAAAAGACAGGCTGCCATCTGGTTACTGGATACTTTAATAGCCAGTCCTTCCTTTAATGTTTTTTTTGAATACTGAGAATATAAATATAAAGAATAATTGTATTGACTGTAATGACAAATGGACTAATGTATGACATAAGCTTTACTAGGAATTACTATTACATGGATATAATTAATAATAAAGATAGATAATGTCATCTAAGTCATCTGGTTGTCTGATTGCAATATTACTACAGGCTACAGTCGCTAATGTATGTATATGGAAATAAAAAAGGTTTTCATAAAACTGAGTAAGTATTTCAGTTTTATTTTGCATTGGAAAACACTTTGGGGATCAAAGAAATAGATTTTTCTCTTTATTTCGGTTCCCCTTGAAGGTGACCATGTTGATTACATTTGCATAACTGCTGCATAAAACAACATATTTATGTAAATGCTGTTACCCTACAGACGTCCCTTCTTTTTGATGCATAAACTGGCAGTTCAGAATTAGTTTTTAGTTTCTACAGCATGGTGTGAACATGCTGATAACACAGCTCCTTAATCATGCAGCACAAGACAAACTAACATAAATCGATAAGTACCTGCGAATGCATGATTTAAGAGAAATAACCAGGATCTTAATGAAACAAGACACAGCAGCACAGAGTTTCAGGATAAGCAAATAATGCCAGGCACGTTTCAGCAATAGTTCTGGCATAATTGCATACAAATAAAAAATAAATCTCTATATAGAAAAATAGCACACACATAAATGTGTATACTTTAACTAATTTAGGTGTGACACGCCCATTCAAGGGTCGGGGAAGACTTGGTACCGGGCAGTTACTAGTTGTTCTCACATCTTCTCTTCTAGGTTTCTTTCACGGAGACAGATGGGGCCGAGACCCGGTCCAGTGATCCTAGCGGTGTCATTTTAATAAAGTGGATGATGTCAGGAAAAGTCTGAGGGGATAAGGGGTATTTGTGACACCACCTGCGGTATGCAGCCAGGGCAGCCGCCGCTGCTGCAGAACCTCTGGGGATGATGACTGGCAGCTAAGATAGTCCCGCTCCCCGCAGGCGGAGCACAGTCCCCAGGGCAGTGGAGTGGCTTACACCGGCTCATACCATGGCAGTTGGTCACTTGGTCAGCAGTACCTCCGGTGTCGTATGCAGCCTCTGCGGCCGATGGTCGCCGCAAATAAAAGTCACACCACAGCTGCAGTTCCGTTACCTTTACTTAGGTATTAAACATGGCTGCCGGGTATGCTGTCTTCCAGTCTCCGATACTTTACGCTTTCCCCAGAGCCAGGTTGGTACAGTCAAGCCACAGTTGGTGCCCTTACTCTCCCTTCTCCGTGTTACAGTCTCTGGTGGGTCTCTTCTCTCTCTGCGTTATAAGGGGTAGCTTTCATCTGAGACGAGCGGGTCATCGCTCTACCCCCCCCAGGCTTTCAACGGCCTCCGCTAAACAGAGCTCAAGTACCGGTAGCCACGTGTGCTTCTGTGTGTCCTGGACACCATTAGGATCCCTCCCGGGCACTGCTCCCTAGTTCGGCCACCTTCCCCAAGATGTGTCGGGTGTTCGGACATAGCTCCCATTACAAGTCTGAGGACTCCTCTTTTGGCTCAGGCTTGAAGCTTCTGCACCGTCTGCAGGGCCGGTCCCTGTGTCCTCCACCAACCCCTCTGTCTCATCAGATTCAGGTGTACGGGGAATTGATGCCTCGTCTGCACCCTTAGGGCTCTTCTCTTTATCAGTCAGGCTTTCCCTCCCATAGGCGAGCGGGGTGGAACTGTTCCAACCCACAGGAGTCAGCACCACACCCCCTCTGCACTCCCGACTACCACTCCTCTGTCAGCTGATGTTACTCCTCTGTCTCCTACTACTGAACTGAACTAACAATGTCCCATTCCCCTTTTGTGGCTTTGGTCCTCCCTCAGGGTCCACCCATTGTCCCAGGGGCCCATCACTGTGTGTGTGTTGTGTTGTGTTGTGGCTCAACCATACCATCCCAACACCTGGAGAACAAGGACACTACACTTCCTAACTACAGAAGCGCAGTACTTCTGGTGGCGGTTTACCCGGAGGGGCGCCAAGACACCTATGCTGGGTCGCCACAGTAATCTATTTTTAGCAATGCTCCAAACTTCAGTCCTCAAGGCCCTCCAACAAAAAATGAGTGGATCTTTTGAAAATAACATTTTCTGGGTTGGCTGAATTTTCTCAAACAATTTGATTCCTGGCAAATAAATTTCTGCAAATTGTAATACTAAAAAGCTTGTAATTGTTCTGAAAATATTCATGGGGGATGAGAGTGAGAAGGAGAAAATCCTACTGACCATAAGGAAGATAGGGGAAAACAGAGGTGTATAATGGTCCGCGTTGCCGAAATCCACTTGCTCCAGAGAACACACGGGTCAGTGATGTTCAAGCAAAGTTCCTTTATTTGGATTCAATAAAGGAACTTTGCTTGAACATCACTGACTCGTGTGTTCTCTGGAGCAAGTGGATTTCGGCAGCGTGGACCATTATACACCTTTGTTTTCCCCTATCTTCCTGAGATTCCATGTGCGAGTGGTTGGAGGAGGTTCAGCGGCAGCCGGCAGGATTTTGATACTACATGTCTGCAAACCAGTTGTGGGTCTCACAACTGACATAGGTGAGTGGTTTACCTATATACCACTGGGTCATAGTGTCTGAGTGATAGGGCACTATTGCGCCTCTTGTTCCCCTTCCCCTTTTTTTATCTATACTGACCATAAGAACTTACACACTAAAGAAAATAGAGAGAGAGGACCTCATTGATTATAAGACTGGACTGGTCTCCCTGAGATCAGTGAATGCTTTGTGATGTTGGTCTACTAGGCCTTGCTTCCACCTAGCCAGAATCCTACTCCACACTGATGAGGGTTAACACCCTGAAACAGCTGTCTGTGGATGGATACCTGGCCTTGGTATTCCCTTGTCATATCTCTAAGCTTGTAAAAGAGCTGGATATTGACTAAAAGGGCCACTTAACATGGTGGTTATGGTGTTCTCCGCAAGGAACCACCCCTTGGCTGGGTTCTTCCCTGGAGGGATATCTGGCTAGTCCTGTGTTTGAGACTCCTAACCGAGGCTCCACAGACTCTATTTGCATATTCATAATTCCCTGGAGGCAATGCGCCTAGGAATTCACTGTGTTGAGCACTTTAGCCAGCTGCCCGTAGTGTTTTCTTGGACTGGTCTCCCTGAGATCAGTGAATGCTTTGTGATGTTGGTCTACTAGGCCTTACTTCCACCTAGCCAGAATCCTACTCCACGCTGATGAGGGGCAAGACCCCGAAACAGCTGTCTGTGGATGGATACCTGGCCTTGGTATTCCCTTGTCATATCTCTAAGCTTGTAAAAGAGCTGGATATTGACTAAAAGGGCCACTTAACATGGTGGATATGGTGTTCTCTGCAAGGGGCCACCCTTGGCTGGGTTCTTCTCTGGAGGGATATCTGGCTAGTCCTGTGTTTGAGACTCCTAACCGAGGCTCCACAGACTCTATTTGCATATTGTGTTGTGTTGTGGCTCAACCATACCATCCCAACACCTGGAGAACAGGGTCCCTACACTTTCTAACTACAGAAGCGCAGTACCTCTGGTGGCGGCTTACCCGGAGGGGCACCACAGACACCTATGCTGGGTCGCCACAGTAATCTATTTTTAGCAATGCTCCAAACTTCAGTCCTCAAGGCCCTCCAACAAAAAAATGAGTGGATCTTTTGAAAATAACATTTTCTGGGTTGGCTGAATTTTCTCAAACAATTTGATTCCTGGCAAATAAATTTCTACAAATTGTAATACTAAAAAGCTTGTAATTGTTCTGAAAATATTCATGGGGGATGAGAGTGAGAAGGAGAAAATCCTACTGACCAAAAGAACTTACACACTAAAGAAAATAGAGAGAGAGGACTTCATTGATTATAAAGAGGTTACACACTATAGGAAAGGAAGAGGACCCCTCTGACCAATAGATCTTACACTGTACAGGAAAGAGAGAGAGGTAGCCCAAATGAGCATATAAACTTTCACTCTACAGCAGTAGTGGAGAACTCCAGTCCTCAAGGGCCACCAAAAGGTCAGGTTTTCAGGATTTTCTTGGTATTGCATAGGTGATAATTCAATCACCCGCACTAGTGATGATTCCAACCCCTGTGCAATGCTAAGGTAATCCTGAAAACCTGCACTGTTGGCGTCTCTTGAGACCTGGAGTTCCCCATCGCTGCTTTACAGGAAAGAGAGAGAACCCTGCTGACCATAAGAGCTAACACTGTACAGGAAAGAGTGAGAAAGAACCCTACAGAGCATAAAAGCTTGCACTCTTCAGGAGAGCAAGAGAGGACACTGTTCACCATAACAATTTATTTACGCACAGCAGAAGGGAGCGAGAGACAGAAGAACCTGTTGGCTACAAAAGCTTAACCTGTGCAAGAGAGTTAGAAAGAAATAGGAACCAACTGATCATAAGAGCTTATATTCTAAAGAATAGAGAGAAGAACCCGCTGACTGTAAAGGTACCGTCACACGCGGCAATTTTGCTAGCAATTTCACTGGCAATTTGCTGGTTGCTCTGAAATCATGGACACATTGTTCCATTTGTACACGGCAACAAAATAGAACAATGTGGCCATGATTTCACTGCAACCAGCAAATTGCCAGTGAAATTGCAAGCAAAATTGCTGCGTGTGATGGTAACTTCAGAGCTTACTATCTACAGTAAAGAGAGAGTGCCCTGTTGACTGTAAGAACTTACACTCTACAGTAAAAAGGGCCCTGTTGACCATAAGAGGTTACAAAATACAGAATAGATTGTGACAGAATGAGAATGAGATCTCTGTTGACCACAAGAGCTTACATTCTACAGAAGAGAGACTTTGGAAAATGACTCTACTGTACAAAGTGTTCTCTGATCTGTGATGACCCAGGTACTGACCATCACTGTCAAGGTATGATAATCAGCTCGATATTATACAGTATGCAAAAAAGAAATTGACCCACTCTCTAATGTTTCAGTGGTGTTGGAAAGAGTGTTTGAATTTGTGTGAAACTGCAAAGTTCAGGAAATTCATCTACTATTCGATTCTCTGCAGGTCAATCTGTTCATCTCTTCCACCAGCAGATCATGTTTTCAGGATTTCTTTAGTATTGCAGAGGTGATGACTTATTATCTGTGCAATTCTAAGGAAATGCTGATAACATGATCTTGTTGGTGGCTCTTGAGAAATGACGTTGGCGTACACAGTAATATAGAAAGAGTAGACGCATATCATTTGTCATGACAATCTAAAGACCTGTAAGCCAAATGATGATGGTGATGATGGTCAAATTGACTTGAAATTGGAAATGTTAATGATAATATTTTCCACATGTATGCTTTCAGTGATGTCAATAGTTCTTAGTGATTCATTAGCGACAATGTAATTACTTAAGGATGCAGTAAATGTTCATTTTTTCATTTTACTTTTCGTTCTTCTTCCAAGGCCATAAGATTTTAATTTGGGCTTTCTCATATGTTGGCTTTTTTTGTGGATTGAGTGGAGTTTTAAATGGCACTATTCACTTTATCATGTCATGAAAACCAGGGAAAAAATTACAAATGGGGTGAAATTGTTAAAAATGCAATTCTGCTTTTGATGTTTCTGTGCTAATTTTGTGGCATTCACTTTACAGTTAGTCTGACAGAGCAACATGATTTGCCGATTACGTGGATATCAAAGTTGTATTTTTTTTATTATTTTTTATTTACTTTTTATTTTTTTAGTGGCTTAAAAAATAATTTTCTATCTAGATTTTCTGAGACTCATAATTTGCTTTTTTTTCATTAATTGGGCTGTGTGAGGGCTTGATTTTTGTGTGCCAAGTTATTATTATTCATTGGTACTTTTTTTGGAGAACATACATCAATTCAATTACTTTTTCTTGTGATTACTGAAAAAACAGCAATTCTGGAAGTTGCTTTTTTTTTTTGCAGAGTTAATCATCCAAGTTAAAGGGAACCTGACCCCTAATAATCAGCCCCCAGATCATTTATACCTGTCCCTGCACCTCCAGGAATGCATTGTAGGCATCCCTTAGTGTAAAAAAGGGTATTTGTAAAGTGTCTAAAAGTGCTTTTATTACCTTAATTTCTGCGGCTTCTCAGTGCTTGAGAAGTCACACAGGGCGTTCCTTGTGGCTTCTCAGCGCCACCTGCAGATCAATTATTCATACCCAAATGGGCATGCTAAGGCAGTATGAGCTCCCTCGCCCCCCTTCATGGGCGGTATAGCCTGTATGACGCAAATCGCGTCATATCCATATCATAGGACTTCACGCTGTGCATTGTGCATGCGCGAGTTGGCTCTGCAGCAGCTAATCCCAGATTTTACCCTTTTTTTACACAAAGAGATGCCTACAATGCATTCCTGGAGGTGCAGGGACAGGTATAAATTGTCTGGGGCTGATTTTTAGGGGTCAGATTCCCTTTAACTAATTTCTATAAATTACATAGATTGTAGTCTTTACAGATATATCAGTGATGAATATGGTTCATTTTTGTATTTTTTATTTCTTTATTATTAACTAGGGAAAACGCATGATTTTAATTTTTATGTTTTTTTAACATTATTAAACTTTTTTTGACTTTTTAATTTTTTAGTCCAGGAAGAGAGCTTGAATCTGTCATCTAAATATTTTTTATTTTGAGCAGCCACAGATAATTGATAAAGTAGAGTATAGGGCAATCAAGGAAATCTCCAGCATTGTATGTTGTTCTTATAATACTCTTTAGCACAAATGAAACCATAGCCATTAGTAATAGCAATAACATTTTTGTTTTTGAAAGGATCTTTACTTTCCTCTAGGTAATCTGCTTTGCTACCTTCCTCTATTGTTTTTTTGTATGGCGTCTTTCAGTCTTAACATAATGGTTCCCATGTTGCAGTCTTCTTTTTGACTTGATTACATCCTCCTGTATTTTGCTGTGGCATTCTGTAATTCTGGCATCCTGAAATGCTCCTTGGCATTAAATTGCATTACCACTATTGTTACATTCAGCCCAGTACATTACTTTTAATTCCAGGTGTAAGGCCTGTTTCACATCAATGCGCTCCATGCGCTAGGCTGCCCTGCGCCAGCGCAAATGCAATTGCAGGACCTGGGGCAGCCTAGCGCATGGAGCACATAGATGCCCCCGTTAGCGCTCAGCTGCGCTCGGTGCCCCCATTATCTCCTATGGCCGAGCACAGCTGAGCGCGCGCTCTGCCAGTGAGAAGCGCAAGTGAAACTGGCAGAGCGCACAGCGCATGCGCCTGGTCTTGACGCATCCGGAAACGCCCTATTGAGGCGTCTCCAGGAGCGCCAGAGCCGGCTCATGCACCGTGCACTCTGCCAGTTTCACTTGCGCTTCTCACTGGCAGAGCGCGCGCTCAGCTGTTCTCGGCCATAGGCTATAATGGGAGCACCGAACGCAGCTCAGCGCTACTGCAGGGCATGTATGCGCTCACTGCGCTAGGCTGCCCCATGCCTAAATGGCCCTGCGCTTTCTTTTGCGATGGCGCAGGGCAGCCAGGGCAGCCTAGCGCATGGAGCGCATTGATGTGATACAGGCCTAAGAGCTTATCCTATTTCCTCAATGTCATTGATAGATTGCATTGGATTATATTCCTATTGTTATTTTGTATAGCAGCATTTTGCATTCTGTACTGAATGCTAATGTTCTCCATAAGCTTACCTATCTGGTAAAGCCAATCAGATGGCTGGTAGCGATCTGGCCAATCAGATGGCCAGACATCACAAACCATGTGATCGCTACCAGCCACCTGATTGGTCAGATTGCCAGGTCATTGATGCACGTTCAAGACCTGACAATCTGGCCAATCAGGTGGCTGATAGCGATCAGGAGGTTTGTGATGTCTGGCCACCTTATTGGTGAGTATAATATTTTTTAACAACTTTTATTCACTTTTAGTGCACTTTCGCAGTGTATATATAGATACACTGCGAAAGTACACGCCCGCCCATTCACTGCCATTGGACTCACTATACTCGCAACGAGTACCAAGTACCGGGACCTACTCGTTGCAAGTATAGCGAGTCTGATTCTTGCAGTACTCGCTCATCCCTATAAATAATTTTTCATATCTTATAACATTTTACAAATGTATCCATATATATATATACAGTATATATATATATATATATAATATATATATATATATATATATATATATTATCAATATACACACACACACATATATATATATGTATATATAGGTACTACTGTTCACATGTTTGGGGTTCACCCAGGTAATTTTGTGTTTTCCATAAAGACTCATACTTTTATTTATCAAATGAGTTGCAAAATGAATAGTGAATATAGTCCAGACATAGACAACAAGGTTAGAAATAATGATTTTTATTTTAAATAATAATTTTCTCCTTCAAACTTGCTTTTGTCAAAGAATGCTCCCTTTGCAGCAATTACGGCATTGCAGATCTTTGGCGGGTACTATTTAACGAAGCTGCCAGATGAGAAGCTGTGAGGCGTCGATTTCTCAAACTAGAGACTTTAATGTACTTGTCTTGTTGCTCAGTTGTGCAGCGGGGCCTCCCATTTCTCTTTCTACTCTGGTTAGAGCGTGTTTGTGCTCTCCTCTGAAGGTACATAACGTTGTTGGAAATCTTTTTTTTGCAATTTCTCGCATGGAATAGCCTTCATTTCTAAGAACAAGTATAGACTGTCGAGTTTAACATGAAAGTTCTCTTTTTCTGGCCATTTTGAGAGTTTCATAGAACAAACAAATGCTCCAGATTCTCAACATTCATAGCTCAAAGGAAGGTCAAGTTTATAGCTTCTCTAATCAGCCAAACCGTTTTCAGCTGTGCTAACATACTTGTACAAGTGTTTTCTAGGGCTTTTTAAACATACATTAGATTTCTTAGGGCCCTTCCACATCAGCGTTTTTTTCAAATCGCGGCAGATTAGGTGAAAAAACCGCATCTGCCGCGATTACGCATACCGACTGCACTTGCGGCACGGTTGCGGCGCGGTTGAGGTAAACGCCATACAGGGTATAGGTGGACTTGCGGCAGGTGCGGCAAGTGCGGTTTTGGCATTTGCGGCAGGTGCGGCCGCGAAAAAAAACGCGGTCAGCCGCGGTTTTTTTCGCGGCCGCACCTGCCGCAAGTGCAAAACCGCACTTGCCACACCTGCCGCAAGTCCGCCTATACCTTGTATGGCGTTTACCGCAACCCCGCCGCAAGTGCAGCCGGTATGCGCTAATCACGGCAGATGCGGTTTTTTCACCGCATCTGCGCGATTTGAAAAAACACTGATGTGAAAGGGCCTTACACAGTTAACAAACATAATGTACTATTAAAACACAGAAGTGGTTGTTGTTGGAAATGGGGCTCTATACACCTAAGTACTGTAGATATTGTATTAAAAACCAGACATTTGCAACAAGAATAGTCATTTAACACATTAACAATGTATAGAGTGTATTTCTGATTCATATAATGTTACCTTCATTGAAAAAATATGCTTTTCTTTCAAAAATAAGGACATCTCTAAAACACGCCAAACTTTTGAACGATAGTGTATATGTATGTATATATATATATATATATATATATATACACAGGGTGCTGATAAAGTAACTATGCAGTGCTGGAAAGAAATATATCAGAGTCTGGGATACCTTTTAATGGCTATCAACCACTGAGAACTCTCAGATTCTAATATTTTTCTATCTACTGGCTTAGGCTAGGGTCAGACTTGCGTCATGCATTTGCTAAATGCATGCACTATTTTCATGTGCAAATCTTGAAAATTAAATACTTTAATGCACCCATAGGCTCCATTGCAAAAAAAAGCATTACAAAAGCGCAATGTGTTTGACGCTATGCGGTTTTGCAAGTGCATCAAAAAACATGGTATGCAGCATTTTTTGGTGCTTTTGCATGCTTTTTTAACATAGGAGTCTATGGGAAACACATGGTTAACATATGGTATACCGTATATACTCAAGTATAAGCTGAGTTTTTCAGCACAAAACTTGTGCTGAAAAGTGCCCCCCTCGGCTTATACTCGAGTCACAGTGAAGGCTCAGTGGGGAGGGGGGGGTGATCAGGAGCTGGAGGAGGCTGGGGGAGGCTGCAATAGGAGCGTGTGGTCACGTGCCCCCGCTCATTAGTGCAATGCAATATGCACTGCATCCCCCTGTCCATCAGTGGCAGCGGTGCATATTACATTGCACTATGTAAGAGCCCCCAACAGTGATATACAGGCCCCCCTTGCTGCCGCACACCTGTAAAATAATAGATCATTCATACTTATTCCTGTCACTCTGTCACTGCTCGTCCTCCGGTCTTCTTCCTGCTTGTACGGGCATTGCGAGCCGTTGCAGGGGCGCGAGCAATGGCCGCGCAGCGACCATTGCGAGTCTCCCGCCCCGGCGACGACCGATGAGAGCCGAGCGCCGTGGCCGAAAATAGAACCAAGGGCCCGGCCATGCACAGCTCTAAAGACCGCTATGTATCTCAATAGGAAGTGAGGCGCTATGCTCATTGGTCGGCACCAGCACACAGCGACCAATGAGCATAGCGCCTCACTTACAGCGGTAAATTTGAAACTCAAAGTCCTCCATGTATCTCAATTGAAAGTGAGGCGCTATTCTCATTGGTCGCTGTGTGCTGGCGCCGACCAACGAGAATAGCGCCTCACTTACAGCGGTAAATTTGAAACTCAAAGTTCTTCATGTATCTCAATGGGAAGTGAGGCGCTTTTCTCATTGGTCGCTGTGTGCTGGCGCCGACCAATGAGAATAGCGCCTCACTTACAGCGGTTAATTTGAAACTCAAAGTCCTCCATGTATCTCAATGGGAAGTGAGGCGCTATTCTCATTGGTCACTGTGTGCTGGTGCCGACCAATGAGAATAGCGCCTCACTTACAGTGCTAAATTTGAAACTCAAAGTCTCCATGTATCTCAATGGGAAGTGAGGCGCTATTCTCATTGGTCGGCGCCAGCACACAGCGACCAATGAGCTTCACGCCTCACTTCCTATGAAGATACATGGAGGACTTTGAGTTTCAAATTTACCGCTGTAAGTGAGGCGCTATTCTCATTGGTCAGCGCCAGCACACAGCGACCAATGAGTTTCGCGCCTCACTTACAGCTCTAAATTTGAAACTCAAAGTCCTCCATGTATCTCAATGGGAAGTGAGGCGCTATTCTCATTGGTCGGCGCCAGCACACAGCGACCAATGAGAATAGCGCCTCACTTCCCATTGGGATACATGGAGGACCTTGAGTTTCAAATTTAGCGCTGTAAGTGAGGCGCTATTCTCATTGGTCGGCGCTAGCACACAGCGACCAATGAGAATAGCGCCTCACTTCCCATTGAGATACATGGAGGACCTTGAGTTTCAAATTTACCGCTGTAAGTGAGGCGCTATTCTCATTGGTCGGCGCTAGCACACAGCGACCAATGAGAATAGCGCCTCACTTCCCATTGAGATACATGGAGGACTTTGAGTTTCAAATTTACCGCTGTAAGTGAGGCGCTATTCTTATTGGTCGGCACCAGCACACAGCGACCAATGACAATAGCGCCTCACTTCCTGTTGAGATATAATGGAGGACTTTGAGTTTCACATTTAGCGCTGTAAGTGAGGCGCTATGCTCATTGGTCAGCGCCAGCACACAGCGACCAATGAGCTTCGCGCCTCACTTACAGCGGTAAATTTGAAACTCAAAGTCCTCCATGTATCTCAATGGGAAGTGAGACGCTATTCTCATTGGTCGCGGTGTGCTGGCGCCGACCAATGAGCTTCGCGCCTCACTTACATGGAGGACTTTGAGTTTCACATTTACCGCTGTAAGTGAGGGGCTATTCTCATTGGTCCGCGCCAGCACACAGCGACCAATGAGCTTCGCGCCTCACTCCCTATGGAGATACATGGAGGACTTTGAGTTTCAAATTTAGCGCTGTAAGTGAGGCGCTATTCTCATTGGTCGGCGCCAGCACACAGCGACCAATGAGCTTCGCGCCTCACTTACAGCGCTAAATTTGAAAGTCAAAGTCGTCCATGTATCTCAATGGGAAGTGAGGCGCTATTCTCATTGGTCAGCGCTAGCACACAGCGACCAATGAGCTTCGCGCCTCACTTCCTATGGAGATACATGGAGGACTTTGAGTTTCAAATTTACTCAGAGTCAAACTCAAAGTCCTTCATGTATCTCAATGGCCAGTGAGGCGCTTCTCTCATTGTACTCATGACAGTAGCAACTGGATGCGGTAACCGCAAGTGCCTTCAGACACAATTGTTTTTTTAAAAATGTGTTTTTATCTCCGCATGCGGTAACCGGATTGCTCCGGATGTGTAATCCGGAGCAATCTGGTTACCGTATGCTTTGTTCATCCCTGCCGCCGCAGGGGGTGCCCACACTGCCACCCGGTGTAATCCAGCCCCATAGGAATACTATGGGGCTGAAACTGGATCCTGAAAATCGTGGTGTGAAGGGGGCCTTAGGAGACATTTACTTTGTAGTTGATCAATGAAATATGGCTCGGGGCCACAAGGTTTTTTAGATTGGCATTTCTTCTAAAAATAACCTTGTGATATTTCGGTAAAACAGAGGAAAAAATAGGGTCACAGTTTAAGAAATGCTAATTTGTTTTGTTCAATTGCTTAACAACCCTATGTGATTAATTAAATGTAGTAATTAGGCTGGCTTCACACTGCAGTTTTTTCACTGATCAGTGTCCATCAGTGTTTGGGTGCCAAAACCATGAGAAGAACCAGGAGAGGAATTTGCAGAGAAAAACTAGAATTGAAAGATTGACATCTGTTCTGAGTTTTGGAGATATTCCTGGTTTTGGCACACAAACCTGATCGAACCTGATCAGTGAAAAACTGCAGTGTGAAGCCAGCCTAAGACTATTGTTATAGCCATCATTATTATTTTTTGCTCCTTTTTCAGTATGTTCTTGAATCCTTGATAAACAATCATCTTGTTTCAAACATATTTTACATTATAGGTATCTTCTAATAAATGTTTTGGGTAACCTTCTTCCATAAATCTATCTTGCAATAATCTGGCTTCTTGATTAAATACTGACTGGTGTGTGCAATTCTAGCGAATGTGCCAGCACTGTCCATAAAGCGGCCGTCACACGCACAGATATCTTTAGCGATATTGTAAGCGATCACGTGCACGCGCAATCGCTTACAATATCGCTCACATCGCTGGTGAGATGTCACACAGGCAGACTCACCAGCGATGCGGAGCCGCGATCTCGCTCGTTACTATGGTACACATCGGGTAACTAGGGCCGCGCGTCGCTTAGTTACCCGACGTGTACCATAGTTACCATCTCCCAGCATAGGCTCTGCCGCTGGGAGATCGTTCATCGTGGTGTTATACACCACGATGAAGGAGATCGTGCAATCGTTCATCGCTAGATCTGAGAACCGGACCTCAGATCAGCGATGTCACGATCAAGCGATTTCACATCGTAAATCGCTTGATTACATGCATCGATTTTAAGCCCGATATCGCTTAAGCGATCAAAAAGGAGATCGCTTAAACGATATCGGGCAAGATATCTGTGCGTGTGACGGCCGCCTAAGGGATGTTTCTGATCTATTTAGTGAGCTGACCACTAGAGAACTACATTCATCCATGTAATTGTGTTTTTTAATATTGTGTATTTAGGTGTAGGGTGGGAACTAACCTGTATTGCACCTTATACAAGGGACTGGCCGTCCCTTAAACTTGCGCACTGCCCATAATAAAGATATTAAAAATATCAACCATATTGTCTGAACCCTTCTTTTTTATCTTCCTTCCTTGCTCTTGTGCACAGCAGTGAATAGTGCTTGTTATGATCATAATGGTGTGTCATAAAGAGAAATTAAATAGAAATTAAAATTCATAAAACAACTCTCTCAGGTACTTACCACAGAGGAATGCTTGGGAAAGACACAACAAGACTGAAATTTGTTTACGCACAGGCAGGCCCCACATTTTTTTGAATAAAGCAGGATCATAGGATTCTCAGAGCCAGCAGCTATGAATATTAGGGTTTTCATCTATCCAATATTTATGTGAGGTACATCCTCAGCATCATAATATGAGGGGAAGAATATGCACATTTTATACTACACAGATTTGGCATCGCTGATCCATAACAACATGCTCTATAATACTGTCACTTGGTAACCCCTTCAGTGAACACCATACAAAAAAAACCTGGCAAAAAAACACTATGTTTTTTCATCATTCCGCCAAAAAAGTAGATTAAAATATGATCCGAAAGTCATATACAAATAAAAAAGGTCAGCATACAGCTCCATCAGTGAAAAAATAAAAAAATCTTTCAGAATACAGCAATGCAAAAACATTTTATTCTCTATAAAATAGTGTTTATGGTGTAAAAGCAGCAAAACATGAAAAAAACTATATAACTGTGGTATTGCTGTTATCATACTGACCCAGAGAATAAAGCTATCTTATCACTTTTATGACATGATGAACAGCATAAAAAATATTTGTAAATTGCTGTTTCTTCTTGATTTTACCTAACAAAATGTGGAATAGAAAGCAATTAAAAGACATTTTACGGCCCAAAATGGTACCAATAAAACCTTCAAATCATCCCGCAAAAAACAAGCCATCACATGAATCTGTTGGCAGAAAAATAAAAAAAAATATATACCATATATACTCGTGTATAAGCCGAGTTTTTCAGCACAAAAAATGTGCTGAAAATTCCCCCCCTCGGCTCATACACGAGTCATAGGCCGGCCACCCGCCCCCCCCCATCGGTATACAGGCACCCCCCCATCAGTGGTATACAGGGCCCCCCTTGCTGCCGCACACCTGTAAAGTAATAGATCATTATATTTATCCCTGTCGCTGTCGCCGCTCTGACACCGCGCTCCTCCGGGTCTTCATGCTTCTTCCTCCGGCGCACAGACAATGACGTCATCGCCTGCGCCCGCGGGTCACAAGCAGGAAGAAGCATGAAGACCCGGTGGAGCACGGTGTCAGAGCGGCAACAGGGATAAGTATAATGATCTATTACTTTACAGGTGTGCGGCAGCAAGGGGGGGCCCTGTATACCACTGATGGGGGGGGGCGCCTGTATACCACTGCAGAGGGGGCCTGTTTACCACTTCTGATGGGGCCTGTATACCGCTGGGGCCTGTATACCACTGGGGCCTGTATACCACTGGTGCTGCTGTATATACTGCTGGGGCCTGTATATACCACTGGGGAGGCTGCTGTAATACTGCTGGGGCATGTATATACCACTGGGAAGGCTGCTGTATACCACTGGGGCTGCTGTATATACTGCTGGGGCCTGTATACACCACTGGGGAGGCTGCTGTATATACTGCTGGGGCCTGTATATACCACTGGGGAGGCTGCTGTATACCACTGGGGCTGCTGTATATACTGCTGGGGCCTGTATATACCATTGGGGAGGCTGCTGTATACCACTGGGGCTGCTGTATATACTGCTGGGGCCTGTATATACCATTGGGGAGGCTGCTGTAATACTGCTGGGGCCTGTATATACCACTGGGGAGGCTGCTGTATACCACTGGGGCTGCTGTATATACTGCTGGGGCCTGTATATACCATTGGGGAGGCTGCTGTAATACTGCTGGGGCCTGTATATACCACTGGGAAGGCTGCTGTAATACTGCTGGGGCCTGTATATACCACTGGGGAGGCTGCTGTATACTACCACGGGGAGGCTGCTGTATACTACCACGGGGAGGCTCTGTATACCACACATGCTGGGGGCTGTATACCTGTGCTGGGGTCCACCCTCGGCTTATACACGAGTCAATAGTTTTTCCCAGGTTTTGGGGCAAAAGTAGGGGGTCGGCTTATACACGGGTCGGCTTATACACGAGTATATAAGGTAACCTTTAAAATTTAGTAATGCAAAAAAATCTTTTTTTGTAAAAAGCATTTTTTAGCATAATAGTAACCAAACCTAAAAAAAAACTCATATAAATGTGGTATTGCTGTAATTGTACTGTCCTGATGAATAAAATCGCCTTAATAACTAACACTGCAAGGATAATGGCATACAAATAGTAATAAAGTAAATTCTTCAACTGCTGATTACTAGTTTATTTTGTCTCCCAAGGATCACAGTCAAACTTGGCTCACATTTATTCTGTACACTGAGTGCTAACATGAGGGATTACATGTAAATCCCTAAAAAATGTGATTCAGTCAAAATTACCAATGAAAAATTCATTGTAAAGAGTTAGAGTGAGTCAGTTTGCACTCCCATCCTACCTGTGATCTGACAATGTCCACCTTTTTACACATATTTGTAGGAGTGCACAAAAGTGCGGTCAACAATAGTTTTGTGCACCTTTGAAAAGTTATACAAAGCTGAACAGAGGGCAAACAGAGTTCAGACTAACTCTGCTACCTCATTAGTGAATGAATCCATTAGGGGTTTCACCTGAATCAAGCATTTAAGAGATGTAGCTGGAAACCTAAATGTTCTGTACCCAAATTGCCACTAATAGCATTCAACTCAACCCACAAAACCCAAGCTCAGTCATCTGTTAACGAAAATCTAAGGGGCTTCCATGTTACTGGTAGCACAAAGGCCCTGGAAAAGCATTTATGGCTCTTCACCACTAAAAAAGAAAACCAGCAAAACCTGCATTCCTAAATACAAACGCTCCCTTCCCTTCTGATCCGCACAGCTAAACCACAGCTATCGTCCGTATGCTTGACATTGTTGTAGTGAGGAAGCCCACTTAGTTTTTACCAAAAGCACAAGCTGGATACAATGTATGAGCACTACAATGTACTGCGCACTTCAATGGCTTATTTGCAATTTTTAATAATGCAACGTTCACTGCGTTTGATGCCATAGGTGTTTTCAAAAGATAAAATCATCACTACACCCACAGATGAATTCCTAGAGGGGTGTAATTCCAAAATGTGGTCACAGGAGGGTATTTCTACTGTTCTGGCACTTAAGGGTTCTGCAAATGGAGTCTGCAGACTATTTTAGGAAAACCTGTGCTCCAAACATCAAATGGCGCTCTTTCCTTCCAAAACTATTCTGTGCAGTCAAACAATGGCTTTCCAGCACATATGGAATATCAGCATCATCTCTCAGGAGAAATTCACAACACATTTTCTTGTGTAATGTCTCCTATTTGGTACTTAAACAACATTTTGTAAAAAAAAAATCAGATTTTTTCTTTTTCTTTTTTAAGTTGTAAAATTCTGTTAGGCTGTTTCACATCTTTGGTGTTTGAAGGTGCCAAACCGACACAAAATCTATAGTACGATAAATTACCTTGGGGCGTTGCACAGCCTTACTCTATGATGTTTGGGTCACATTGTTTTGGGGATATTCCATCTGTTTTCGGTACTTCAAGGGCTTACCAAATGCATTATGACACCCGAAACCATCCTATCAGAATCTGCCCACCAAAATGTGTTCATTCCTTTCTGAGCCTTGCCAAGTGCTCTTACAGGCTTTTCCACCCCATATTAAGTATCATATTACTCAGGAGAAATTGAACAACAAATTTTGTGGTCCATTAACTCCTATTGTCCTTGTGAAAATGAAAATATTGCACTAAATTAATTTTTGTGGAAAAAAAATTAACTTTTTCATTTTCATTGCTTAATGTTATAAAATTCTGTGAAGCACGTTGGGGTTTGATATGCTCACAACACATCTAGATAAATTCCTTGGGGTCTAGTTTCCAAAATGGGGTCATTTGTGGGGCAGGGATTCACCAATTAGGCACATCAGAGGCTCACCAAATGCAACAAGGATTCTGATAATGATTCTAAAAAAGTTTCCATATAAAACATCAAATGGTCCTCTCTTCCTTTATAGCCCTGCTGTGCACATGAACAGTGCTTTTCTACACATATGAGGCATTGGCATACTCAGGAGAAGTTGCATAACAAATTGGGTGTATTTTATCCTGTTCCCTTGTGAAAATGAAAAATTTTAGATAGATAGCTAGATAATATAGTAGATAGATAGATAGATAGATAGATAAACAAAGAAAAAAACTGCACAGCACTCACAGAAAAATGTGAACTGGTGCCAGCAGGGACGCTGGGTCAAATAACTAGAAAAAAGTACTCTGCAGCACTCAGCTACTACCAATGATGTACAATTGCTAACAAGCTATTATATTTGAGAAAAAGTTTAAAAACTTACGTTTTTTTAAAAAACTCAAAATCAGATTTCAGTTTCGCACACATTGAAGCGTTGTTAACCGAGCAAGTCTCAGGGTTTGGTCACGGTGAGATTCCATTCATGTAAACTCAAGGAATCACACCAGATGCACTTCAAGATATGTTGGGCGAGTTAACAGCACTCATAAGATACAAAAATGGTTGCACACATTACAAAATGTCAAGGTCACTGGAGCGGTCAAATAAATGGAAAAGTTTCAGACACTGCAATACTACCAAGACGACAAATGCTAACAAGCTATATATATTTGAGAAAAAAGTTTAAAAACTTACGTTTTTTTCAAAAAACTCAAAAACAGATTGGTCGGTTTGCCGACACATTGAAGCGTGTAACCCGAGCTATAGTCTCAGGGTTCTGTTTCAAGTGCAGAGAGCATCATGAAGACTAAGGAACACACCAGGCAGGTCCAAGATACTGTTGTGGTGAAGTTTAAAGCCGGATTTGGATACAAAAAGGTTTCCCAAGTTTTAAACATCTCAAGGATCACTGTGCAAGCGATCATATTGAAATGGAAGGAGTATCAGACCACTGCAAATCTACCAAGACCCGGCCGTCCCTCTAAATTTTCATCTCAAACGAGGAGAAGACTGATCAGAGATGCAGCCAAAAGGCCCATGATCACTCTTGATGAACTGCAGAGATCTAGAGTTGAGGTGGGAGAGTTTGTCCATAGGACAACAATCAGTAGTACACTGCACAAATCTCAAATCAAACCTTCTTTTATTCTCCAACGCGTTTCAACGCCTTACCTGGCGTCTTCATCAGGGTATCCCTGATGAAGACGCCAGGTAAGGCGTTGAAACGCGTTGGAGAATAAAAGAAGGTTTGATTTGGGCATCGTCTACTTGCATTCTTTAAAGCGGAATACTTTGGCAGCGCGGACTGTGGCACACCTTTCTTTCTCCAAAGCATCTGATTTCGTCTCCACGTGTGGAGACCAGTGGAAGTCCAACAGCAGCCATCAGGATATCTATCCTACCAGGTCTACTAACCAGTTGTGGGTATCACAACTGGCATAGGTGAGTGGCCCTTCTTTTCTCACCACTTTAGAATTAGTGTTAAAGTGATAAGGGCACTATTGCGACTCTTGTCCCCCCCCCTCCTCTTTTTTCGTCACTGCACAAATCTGGCCTTTATGGAAGAGTGGCAAGAAGAAAGCCATTTCTCAAAGATATCCATAAAACGTCTCGTTTGAAGTTTGCCATAAGCCACCTGGGAGATACACCAAACATGTGGAATAAGGTGCTCTGGTCAAATGAAACCAAAATCAAACTTTTTGGCCACAATGCAAAACAATATGTTTGGTGTAAAAGCAACACAGCTCATCACCCCCAAAACACCATCCCCACAGTCAAACATGGTGGTGGGTGCATCATGGTTTTGACCTACTTTTCTTCAACAGGGACAGGGAAGATGGTTAAAATTGATGGGAAGATGGACGGAGCCAAATACAGGACCACTCTGGAAGAAAAATTGTTGGAGTCTGCAAAAGACCTGAGGCTGGGATGGAGATTTATCTTCCAACAAGACAATGATCCCGAACATAAAGCAAAATCTACAATGGAATGGTTCATAAATAAACATATCCAGGTGCTAGAATGGCCAAGTCAAAGTCCAGACCTGAATCCAATCGAGAATCTGTGGAAAGAGCTGAAAACTGCTGTTCACAAACGCTCTCCATCCAACCTCACTGAGCTCGAGTTGTTTTACAAGAAAGAATGTGCAAGAATTTCAGTCTCTCGATGTGCAAAACTGATAGCGACATGCCCCAAGCGACTTGCAGCTGTAATTGCAGCAAAAGGTGACGCTACAAAGTATTAACTCAAGGGGGCCGAATAATACTGCACGCTCCATTTTCAGTTTTTTATTTGTTAAAAAAGTTCAAAATATGCAATAAATTTCATTCCACTTCACGATTTTGTCCCACTTGTTGTTGATCCTTCACAAAAAAAATTTGAATTTATATCTTCATGTTTGATGACTGAAATGTGGCAAAATGTTGAAAAGTTCAAGGGGGCCAAATACTTTCACAAGGCACTGTATATATATACATACAGGGTGAGCCATTTATATGGATGCACCTAAATAACATGGAAATGGTTCGTGATATAAACTTTCTAATTGTGGCACATTAGTATATGGGAGGGGGAAACCATTTCCAGATGGGTGGTAACCATGGAGGCCATTTTGAAGTCAGACATTTTGGATCCAACTTTATTTTTTTCAATGGGAAGAGGATCATTGTGACACATCAAACATATTGAGAATTTCATAAGAAAAACAATGGTGTGCTTGATTTTAACATAACTTTATTCTTCCATGCAACCCTCTTCTCCCACTCTTGACACACTGATAGCAACGCCGCAAAAGAAATACTAGCACAGGCTTCCAGTATCTATTGTTTCAGATGCCGCACATCTCGTATCTTCACAGCATAGAAAATTGCCTTCAGATGAGTGATGAGGCAAACTTTTTTGTGAATGGTGAAGTTAACAAAACCACCACTATTTGTCTGACAATACCCCTCTGTGGGTAGATCCCTCCAAGACTGTTGGAACACAAAAATTGGTGGTATGGTGTGGTATATGGGGTACAAAGATAATGGGGCCATTCTTCATCAAAGGAAACCTCAATGTCACTGAATATCTGAAATTGCTACATGATTCCATGCATTGAAATCGATTTAACATGCACGGTGGCTCAAGTGGTTAGCACTGTAGCCTTTGCAGCACTGGGGTCCTGAAGGTCCTGGGTTCAATTCCCACCAAGGACACTAAGGACAACATCTGCAAGTATGTTCTCCCCGTGTTTGCGTGGGTTTCCTCCGGGCACTCCGGTTTCCTCCCACATTGTAAAGACATACTGATAGGATGTTTAGATTGTGAGCTCCAAGAGAGACAGCATTACTGATGTATGTAAAGTGCTATGGAATTAATAGCGCTATATAAATGAATAAAATTAATTAATTAAATATACCATACACTCATTGTGAATTACCCAATAACCTGCCTAATAGTGAAAACAGCAGTAGCTCCATCTATTAATTGTCAGTCCTTTGCATAAATTGTCCTGACAATAAGAGGCAGGAGGGTGTTGTTGGTGACATGAGCTTTAACTATTTTAATGCCTTTATCTATCAATAACTATGGCACTAGAATATTGTGGGTGTTAAAGGCCTCCATGGCTTCTTTACCGTCCTGTGAAACCAAGCCTGTTGCTGGCTTTAAGTTTGTAGACAAAGTGTTCAGCCAATTACCAATTAAAGTGCAACTGAAAGATAGAAAGCTGGGCACCACACACTGAAAACTTTATCTCCACTAGATATACACATAATCACATCAAAGGCATGAGTGCATTTGGCAGTGCACGATCTGAATACAAACCACACACAGAATCCATGTAAGGAAGAAGGAAATAAATGGCACTCACCACATCAATAAATTTTCAGCGCATTAATATGCAAATTGCCTCTGAACTCTGATGGTGGGTTTACACACACCAATTTATCTGTTCAATATCTGAACAATCTCTGGTTGCAGTGAAATCATGGACACATTGCTCCATGTTGTACACAGCCACAAAATGGAACAATGTATCCATGATTTCACTGCAACCAGAGATTGGTTCAGAGATTGAACAGATAAATTGGTGTGTGTAAACCCACCATAACACCACCTATTGGTAGTCTTTAAAGTCAATACTGATCCTTTAACAAGCCTTATTATGTGACCAAGGATATAAGCCAAATCATATTCTAAATTTGCAGACAAGGTGATTCAGAGTGTTTGCTCCTCATCAGTGCAAAGTATGAGAATATGATTTGGGACCCATTGAAGTGCATTACTAGAGCAAAACAGCTGACGTCATCCTCACTACCCTCCCTGCTATATGTACCTTTTGAATGAATTAAAGCGCTAAAGATTTCATTCCAGGGTGAGTGCCATTGATTTCTTTTTCCTTATGTACATTCAAGTATTACGTGGATGGGGTGGTAGCTGTGGTCCTTACCTAGGTGACATGCCTCCAAATATTGCTGGATGCCATGGGATACAATAGGCAAGGTCCAGATGGTTAACAGAGAACTAAGAGAGACCAAAGGACGAAAAAATAATTTTTACTGAACATTAGCTTGATGACAACTACAGTATATACAACATATAGTAGGCATGGTTCCTGTTGTACACTTCCCTTGTTTTATACAGGCATGAATACTTCTTAGTTACATCATATAACATTTCCTTACACTTGCCTTTCATATACTTGCACCTCATTACAGTCCAGTTAAAAACTCTAAGTGTTTTTGTCTTCCCCTGTGAAGCCTCAACTCTAGAGATTGCATCGATACAAATCCTCTCCATTATATTCAAAGGTCATTCTCTGAGGGTCACAGATTTCAGACTGTAATGCTTACCCAATCCCCCGTAGAGGAATTTGTGTCCCTATATGCTGCCAATGATGTGACTCGCAGCTCAGGGTACCTTTCCCTCTGCAGCATATTATTCATTCAAGTCCTCTTAATACAAGTCCTTTCTCAATCTGTTTCTCTCTGCATAGGCCAATCTCTCCATTTCGCTTAGGCTGGCTTCACACTGCAGTTTTTCACTGATCAGTGTCCATCAGTGTTTGGGTGCCAAAACCAGGAGAGGAACCAGGAGAGGAATTTGCAGAGAAAAACTATAATTGAAAGATTGACACCTGTTCTGAGTTTTGGTTTTGGCACACAAACACTGATGGACACTGATCAGTGAAAAGCTGCAGTGTGAAGCCAGTCTTACTCAGTCTTCCTGACCTAGATATTGGTCTATTTGGTGTATTAAGCGGCCGTCACACGCAACGCTTTCTTGCCCGATATCGTTTAAGCGATCTCCTTTTTGATCGCTTAAGTGATATCGGGCTTAAAATCGTTGCATGTAATCAAGCTATTTACGATGTAAAATCGCTTGATCGTGACATCGCAGATCTGAGCTCCGGAGCTCAGATCTAGTGATGAACGATGTCACGATCTGCTTCATCGTGGTGTATAACACCACGATGAACGATCTCCCAGCGGAGATCGCGGCTCCACATCGCTGGTGAGTCTGTCTGTGTGACATCTCACCAGCGATGTGAGCGATATTGTAAGCGACTGCGCGTGCACGTGATCGCTTACAATATCGCTAGCGATATCTGTGTGTGTGACGGCCGCTTTAGTCCTACAAAATATCATGCCTCTTCTCCAGTTCCTTGGTCTTCAGATCTTACTATCTGTCATTGTCTGTTGTTGCACACTTAAAACCCAGCTGTTTGCTAACTCTCAGACTTTAGTTCTACAACCAAAGAACTTTGGGTTATAACTATTACTTCCCAGCAAGCAACACCCTACTCTTCCCATATAAATCCTCCGCTTCTGGTTGATTGCCTAACATTAAGTCCACTATACCAAATACATTCCAACCAACAAACACATGAAACCAGATTGAAAAAAGTGCATTAAATTGCAACAAATCACATTGTCTTAATGGGGGTGTGAGAAGCACTTCAAACTCCCTACACTGGGTCCCTATGAAAACTAAAAAAAATTAAATAAAAATAAGAAAAGTTCTAAATAAACTTAAATACTCAAACTACCTACCTTTTCCTTTTTTACTAATAAAGAAATAAAAATATAAGCATATTTGGCATTACCCCATCCATAGAAGTCTAATGTACTGTATCTATTATAACATTTATCAACTCAAATGGTAAACGCCATAATTAGAACAAAATCAAAACATCCGAAATGCTGCAAAAGAAGAGAAACTCACACTACTTCTTCAATGGAAAAATGGAAAAAGGTAGATGCCTCGGCAAATGGAGACCCCAAATAAATGTCAGGCCTGTTTCACACCTCTGCGCCTGGCCACATCACCTGCACCAGCCTGATCACGCTGGCGCAGGTGCAGGCACAGAGGTGATTGGGGCATTGTGGGGCCGCGTTTACAGTTACTGTAAAGGCATACTAGTGCCCCCTACACTCGGTGCCCCCATTATATCCTATGGCCGAGCACAGGTGAGCGCGCGCTCTGCCAGTGAGAAGCGCAAGTGAAACTGGCAGAGCGCACGGCGCATGCGCCCGCTCTGACGCACCCAGAAACGCCTCAGTAGGGCGATTCCGGGTGCGTCAAGACCAGGCACATGCGCCGTGCGCTCTGCCAGTTTCACTTGCGCTTCTCACTGGCAGAGCGCGCGCTCAGCTGTGCTCGGCCATAGGATATAATGGGGGCACCGAGCGCAGCTGAGCGCATAGGGGGCACTAGTATGTGTTTACAGTAACTGTAAATGCGGCCCCACAGTGCCCCCAATCACCTCTGCACCTGCACCTGCGCCAGCGCGACCAGGCTGGTGCAGGTGATGTGGCCAGGCGCAGAGGTGTGAAACAGGCCTGATTTTACAAAATTCCCAATTTTTATTTCACTACTTAAGTAATAATAAAAAGATACATGTTTGATATCGCCATAATCATACTGACTTGAACAATGATTTTACAGCAAAGTAAATCATAAACACAAAACCCAAAAAACAATGGCAGAATTGCAGGAGTTTGTAACTCAATTTCATCACACGTCAATTATTTTCCCCATTTCCCAGTACATTGGTAAACTGAATGGTATCATTCAAACTATAACTCGCCCCACCAAAAAAACAAACTTTCATTTGGGGGTGTTGGTAGGAAAATAGAAAGATTATGGCCCTTAGAAAATGAGGAGGAAAAAGCAGAAGTGGAAAAAATGGAAACTTGTCCTATCATGAAAGGGTTAAGCATTCACGTATATTTTTTATTTTCCATCAAGATGTTTTTTCTGAAAAGAGAGGAATAGGTTAAATTTATGAGAATTAACACTGAATATTAAAAAGGATATCATAAATGAGGTGACAAGTGTTAAAATTTCCCAAGAGGAAGAGGACTGGGTAAATTGGCTGCGGCACAATGAAACGTACGCGGCTCAGAGCAGCAGGCTGGTGATCCCAACAGCTGGGAAGTGTTCACATGTTGTCAGAGCTTTGTCTCCTGGGATCTCAGAAGATAAGATAAATCCAGAACTACAAATTAATAGATCAGTACAACCATAAAATGCTTTGTAAATTAGAAAGGATTTATTGTATTAAATAATATACAAGTGATCATATAGAATAGATAGAAATGTTCACTTTTTAGGTTTACATTTATTGAAATTAGTTTAACCTCCCACTTGGTTGTAATGACAGCCTGTGATATTAACAATGTTGTTTATTTGCAGACCCCTGTGTGACACGTACTTGTGCAAAAATGTTGCAACTTTCGGCATTTTTACGCCAACTCGACTACATTTTTGAAAAGCTCACATTTGATAAAGGCTGAAATATAAAGTGCCCTGAATTCCCCTTTGGCTATGTGCCGACACTTAAGGCCGCTGTACACGTCATGATATCACAATGCAACTACGATAAAAAGTCACGTGGTACAGGCGTTGCAGTTGATATCGTTCATGCGTTGTGTAATGTAAATGGGCAACGAGACTCAAAACCAATGCATCTACGATATCATTTTTGGATTGTGCATGCTCTTCAACCGTGCAATATTGGGTAGGCGATCTGGCAGGATCGTGCTGTGTGACAGCGCAACTACGATTTGGAGCGAAACTTCCCCTATTGACTCCAATGTTAATTGGTCGTTCCCTGAGTTGCTCAGACACAGTGTGAAAAAGGGGCGTACTACATCGTAGTTGCGTTGCCTGCCGATATCTCTCGGTGTGACATCTCCTATGCGATCTTGGACAAGTGCCAAAAACGTGCGCGCTCCCGTGAAATCGTATGCAATATCAGAACGATATTGCAACGTGTAAAGCGACCTTTAGTATTTGCTTGGGAAATTTTTCAGCACCAAATCCGCAACTACGCACTACGGAATTGGTGCGAAAATGGTGCGGACTTGTGCCTGCATATTTCTTAATGCATTCTATGGGTGGGAGAGCTGGAAAAACACTGAAAAATCCACTGCAAGAATTGACATGCTGCAGATTATTCCACAGCAAAATCCACTCCGGAAAAAAATGCAGCATGGGCACAACACTTCCAAATTCCCATAGACTTTGCAGGGGCTTTGTTGGTATGCAGATTTTACACAAATCTGCAACTTTTCTACAGCAAAAATACTACAAAATCTGAAACATGGCCACAAAGCCATAATGTGTTGCAGGAATAGATTTAGTATAACTTGTAATTGAATGAACTTATATTCCTGCTCATTCTAGGTTTCTAAAGCGGCCGTCACACGCTACGATATCTAGAAAGATATCGCTAGAAAGCGCCCGATTTAACATCGCGTCAACAATGTCTGTGCGTGTGACGGCAGGATACGATGAGCGATGATTGATGAAATCGCAAAATCGTGATCTGAGCTCCGGAGCTCAGATCTGGCGATTAGCGATTTCACAATCTGCCTCATCGTGGTGTATAACACCACGATGAGCGATCTCCCAGCGGCAGAGCCTATGCTGGGAGATGGTAACTATGGTACACGTCGGGTTACTAAGCGATGCGCGGCGCCTAGTAACCCGATGTGTACCATAGTTACCAGCGATCTCGCTGGTCCACATCGCTGGTGAGTCTGTCTGTGTGACATCTCACCAGCGATGTGAGCGATATTGTAAGCGATCGCGCGTGCACGTGATCACTTACAATATCGCTAGCGATGTCGCCATGTGTGACGGCCGCTTTAGTTGATGACGGTCATAGTTGACAATTGTCAGCCTTTCATATGTTATCTTGCCAAAAGGGAAGTCTCTTAATGCTATATGCACACCTAGCGGAAAATTTCTGCACCAAAAGTGCATCTCCTGGCAGGAAAAACGATGCATCCAATCTGCAGCATTTTTTTGTCTTCTAATGCATTTTTATGTGTTTTTTTTATGCATTTTGGTCCTTGCATTTTTCCTATCATTGTCTATACAAAACACACAAAGTTGCTTCTTTTTTCTGCACCAAAATTTGCAAGTCAAAAATCCTGAAAGTGTGCATACTACTTAGAAAACCCATAGACTTTGCTGTCATGCATTTCCCCTTGAAGATTTTGGGGAAATCTGCAAGTAAAAACACATTCAAAAATGCACCAAAAGCACTAGGTGTGCACATAATCCAAGGGGAATCTGTCAGGTTTTTTCCACCTAATCTGAGAGCATCTTAGGCTAGGTTCACATTTGTTAATGAAATTGCGTTCACTGCAACCAGATCCAGATGCGGTGAACGCAATTGGCCTCCCACACATTTTGCAAGCGAAATGTTTGCTGAAGCCGCAATCCAGTAATCGGATTGCTCCGGATGTGTAATCCAGAGCAATCCGGTTACCGTACAGTTTGCCGCAGGGATGAACAAAGTGTTAACACTGTTAAAAAAGCTTAAATATTAATAATAATTGTGGCCATCATGTCTCTTGGGGGTGCCCACCCCCCCAGAGACATGCTACTCACTCAGGTGGGCATGTAATGGTATGGCAGCACTGGTATGTGGCAGGTTCTGTGATTGTTCAGTAGACTCTTCTCTATAGGCTGAAGGCACACTGGCGTGAGACTCGTGAGAGTGAAATGCGTGAAAAAATCGCATTGCACTCGGACCAATGTTAAGCAATGCTGCAGGGCATATTGGTGCGTTTTTCTCGCATTGAACACGCATTGCGGGGGCAATGTGAGTACAATCGCAGCATGCTGCGATTGCATGTATTTTTCACGCATGAGAGCCCAATGAAAGTCAATGGATGCGTGAAAAAAATGCACCATTGTAACACACAAGGCGAGTGTCATGCGTGAAAAACGCACAAAAACAGTTTGGAGTAGTAAGTTGAGTCATCAGCTTATCAGGAAGCGTACCTGCAATTAGGGTCCCATTACAAGCACAAGCTGTGTTTCCTCCTCTACAGACGCTGATCCTGCATCATGTCCCGGTATATTAATGTTGAGATGTTAATTGTGCTTGTTCAGGACCATCCAGTAATATGGGACAAGCATAATCTAGCTTAGACTAGGCTCACACTTGCACGATTCTAAGTCCACTGCGTTGTTTGCAGAAAACTAAGGCCGGCTTCACACTGTGTGTGTGATCCGATCCGTGGCTGTCCGCTTGAGGCAGACAGCCGCGGAACGGATCAGCGCACAGGACTGGGGGGCTATTATGCCCCCAGCCCTGTGTGCAGCGCACGCAGTTCCCACTGCTGATAGGTGAGGACCGCGGGCGCGTCGTGTAACGGTACCCTTAGAATCGTGCAAGTGTGACCCTAGCCTTATTAAGGAGCTAATTGACCGTCATTTACTATACAATCGGCAGCTGATTTGATCATAATTGTTTGCAAAACCTGAAAATCCAGTGAGAGAAAAATGCATTGTCGTCAGATTCAAGATGTGGCCAAAAAAACGCACTCGCACCACACTCGCAGGACAGTACGCAAAGCACTTGCAGGACTGCCGTGCAACAAAAATGCTCAGTTTTTAAGACTTGCAGTGTGCCTTCAGCCATAGGCCCAGCTGCACACACAGATAATTGTGCAGAGATTGTTCGCAGATTTCTGGTTGCAGTGAAATCATGGACACATTGTTCCATTTGTACACGGCCACGAAATGGAACAATGTGTCTATGATTTCACTGCAACCATAGATCTGCACAATTATCTGTGTGTGTAACTGGGCCGAAGGGCTCTGACACACTCATCAGAGTTTCACTGAGGAGACTGAAATGGCTGGAGCAGTGACCCTGAACGGCTTCTCCTTATCTGGACAGGGCTGTCAGCTGCTTGTGTTTTTGTGCAGCTGCAGACTCCCTATCCAGAGAGGGAGAGGCCATTCAGGGCCACTGCTCCAGCCCTTTCAGAGTCTCCTCAGTGAAACTCTGACGTAACTAGGAAAGTGTGTCCAAGCCCTTAGGCTGGTTTGGGCCGCTTCACACTGCGGCGTGATCCGGTCCGGTTCTGTCCGGGAGGACCCAGACAGCCACGGACCTGATCAGCACACAGGACCGGGGGGTTAATGAGCCCTCCGGTCCTGTGTGCAACGCACGCAGCTGCAGCCGCTGACAGGTCAGGACCGCGGCGCCCGTGGTCCTCACCTATCAGCAGTGGGAGCTGCTTGCGCTGCACACAGGACCGGAGGGCATACTAGCCCCCCAGTCCTGTGTGGTGATCCGGTCCGCAGCTGTCTGGGTTCTCCCGGACAGAACCGGACCGGATCACACCGCAGTGTGAAGTGGCCCTTTCACACTGCAGTTTTTTTCCCTGATCAGGTTCGATCAGGTTTGTGTGTCAAAACCAGGAGTGACTCCAAAACTCAGAACAGGTGTCAATCTTTTAAATATAGTTTTTCTCTGCACGTTCCTCTCCTGGTTTTGGCACACAAACCTGACCGAACCTGATCACGGAAAAAACTGCAGTGTGAAACCAACCTAAGCAATGAACAATTGTGTTGGTACATCAAATGAGGAAAAAGCATAAAAAATGCAGTAATCAGAAAAGATTGTTATTGAGAAATTTGGTACAGATACCTGCAGAAAACATACTGATAAAAATCAACAGAAAAAAAGCCGTGTACAAATGTAACAATGTGTCCATGATTTCACTGCAACCAATAAGTTGCAAGTGAAATTGCATGCAATGTTGTGACGTGTAAAGCGGCCCTTACTGTTACAAGGATATGTCTGCTATTTGCTGATTTGTATGCCTATTTTATTTTAAATGCATTAAAAATTAAATTTTTGCTATTTTTTTTCATTTAGAATACAGGTACATATAAATGCACAAGTATATAGAGAGGAATTATTACAATCTGCCTGTATTTTTGGCACATACAGTGCATGTTTCATTAGAGGAAAGTCTCCCACACATATCAATGCAGCCTGTGGCTTGTAGTTTTTGCCGCTGCTTCCAATGTTGCAGGTTAAGGGACGCTTTACACACACAGATATCTGTGACCAACTTCTGAACAGATCTCTGGTTGCAGTAAAATCATGGACACATTGCTCCATTTTGTACACAGCCACAAAATGGAACAATGTGTCCATGATTTCACTGCAACCAGTGTAATGCGGGCCTTAGTGTTCAAATCCTAGGGAGATCAGATCTCAAGGAAATAGAAGAATTGTTTTAATTGGTTTAATTAAATGTAGGTATATAAAGGTACCGTCATACGGCACGACGTTGGAACGATGTCTGCAATGATCTCGTAGGCGCGCAGTCTTTGCAGACATGGTTTGACATCACTGGTGAGATGTCACACATCTAGATATCGTGGACAACTCACCAACGATGTTGTGAGCAGGGATCGTTCGCAAACCCCGCAAACGATCCCTGCTTATTGGTGTGAATGGGCAAAGTAGTCCATGACATCTTTATCGCGGTGTCACACACAACGATCTAACAGGTTGGCGGATCGTTGATCGTGAGGTTTGAGAATATGTTCTCAAACCTGTGATCAATGACCCAACAACTTATCGTTGTTAAATCTTGGTGTTACACGCGACGATGTCCACGATGTCGCTGGTACGCGTCCAAACCCATGACGTATCAGCGTCAAAGTCCAAATAACCACTGTGCCCTGTGCCCTGCACTGAGCAGTGTGAAGAAGAGCAGCTCCCACTACACTTACCTGCACATTTGGCTCAGCTGCTCCTGCTTCACCAACATGTGATAGCATAGCATGCTTGCAACACACAATGGTAATTCTTTGATAATTTTCAGAGCTCATGAGCCTTTCACACAGTCAAGGCACCTAGGACCAGAGGCTGCAAAACAACCATAAAAAATCTTTGAACCTGCACCATATTTCACTGTAGGTACTGTGATCTTTTCTTTGTAAGCCTCATTCCATTTTTGGTAAACAGTAGAATGATGTGCTTAAGCAAAACAAACTCTATCTTGGTCTCGCCTGTCCACAAGATGCTTTCTCAGAAAGATTTTGGCTTACCTATATTTTTGCAAACTGCGTAATAGCTTTTTAATGTCTGTATGTCAGCAATGTAGTCCTTCTATGTTTCCTGCCATAGCATTTAATTTCATGCAAATGTAGACAGATTGACCTCAGAAAGACCTTTTTGAACCAGGGCTACCATCCAAAACCTGTTCATCTATAATAACAACGGACAAGATAAGGATTCCTGGGACAGATCAGGACTACAAGATCCCAGGTAACGTCAGCTGCACCACAAGCAATGTGGTGTATTTAATTATATGTATCAAACGTCCAACAGGTGCATGTACATAGGGGAGACTGGATTACAATTCAGAACAAGAATGAATTCTCATCGTCACTCAATAAAAGAAAGCGTATGGACCTACCTGTAGCGAACCATTTTTGCAGCTCTGACCACTACACTGAAACCCCGATATGAGCTGCTCATTTTAAAAACTAACTTCAAATCTCAGAGAGAGAGAAGAATTTGGGAATACAAATTGATTACAACCTTTGACACATTCAAAACAGGACTAAATATTTCACATGGATTCATGGGATTTTATGTAAAATGAACGGACATTTGAGGATAGCAGATTCATGCATTTTTATATAAAATGAAAGTGCATTTGGAGACATCTTGCAACACACCCAAATTATAGGACTATGAACTCTTGACACTTCTGTGAACTGTGAACTCTGCTCTCCACAACTTAACTAAGTATTTTCAGGTCTCCATGGGTTTGCTAACCATTTACCTAATACAATTTGTTCTGCTTGGCTTAGAAATCTGGTTTCTCTGTCCCTGCTTCTCCACCCCTTACTAACCCTACTCTGCTTTGCGTCACCTGTCATATCCACCAGAGCATATAACACTGTTTTGCTTTTTTTTTTTTTCTTCTTTCATTAGCTTATGTATATATGTATGTGTCTTCATAATTTGTGTCATTACCAGCCTGACGAAGTTGGCACAGTGTCCCGAAAGCTTGCTATGTTTTCCATCTTTTCAGTTAGCCATTAAAAGGTATCAACCACTGAGGACTATCAGATTTCAATATATTTGACATTTTCTTTAGCAATTTAAAGAGTGCCAACACTTTCGGCCATGACCGTATTCCGTTATGCTATATGCAGAAGGTTTTATCATTTTTGGTGACATATATTCCTAAAACTACAGCTCTCAGTCACAGGCCAGCAAATTGACAAGATAGAGTTGACATAAATTATTTGGCCTATGGGCAACAAGGTCAATAGATCTATAGGTCAATAGACCAAAAAGTAGTTTAATAGTAGAAATTTAAAGGAGATCTGTCACAAGACTTCACAATACAAGCTATATACTATATTATGCCTCAGACCTGATGAGGCTAGCATGTGTTACTTTTAAAATCCTTTTAAAAATGTTTTAGCCTGATATTAAAATTAACATTTTTAATTTTATTATTCAAATGTCCCTAGACTCATAAAATGTTTATTTTATTACGAGGATTATACAGTCATTTGGCCGTGAATTTTCAAAGGAAGCATACCAGTCTCGCCAGGTCAAAGTTATCTATTTGGCATTGCATGCTGTTTGTTATGTCAGATCATGTGACAGAGCCTTTCAAACTGTAACCTTTTGTGTCCAATATGATTTTTTTTTTTTGTAAATTGAAATAATACAGAAAATTATTAAATAGACCTATTAAGGCATGTAGCATCCTATCATTAATTCAATAAGGATGTCTTGGCAGTAGAAGGGTTATTTCCTTTATCTTTGGAATGCTGATCAGGATGACATACGAGATGCAATAACCAAGCAATCTGCCTTTTTCTTTGTTTATTTCCCTTGAGCCATAGTCAGAACAGTTTGATTTGGCTGAACAAGCAGCCCCTGTCCTGCTGCCAGATTCCTCCTCATACTCCGGATCCACCATCAACCGGCAAATTTGTTTAGGGATCCATAAATAGCTGTGATTTACAGTCCACATTCAGCGCTGTACGGGATCCCGCAGCCAGTGTGTATTAATCTGGGTATTTTCTAACCTTTATGTAGGGTAGGGAATATTCTGAATATGAAGTCTGTGTCATCTCTAAAAACACATAATACATTTGTATTGAGATATTTGCCATTTTATCTGATAGAGACTTTTTATGACCCTGTTAAAACGTCTGTGTGGTATTTGGACACTTTACTGCTAGAAGGAGTAAGTTTACATTTGTGTTTTTATTAGGAGAGTAGACATGGGCCACATTTAAAGATATCGGTTTCATAGTAAATATTAATACACTAATTTGCAATATAATTTTGTGATAATATGTCTTAAACATGATGACATTTACATTTACTATTATGCCTCAATTACTGTATACAGTAGGTGATTGACAGGTATAATAAAAAATTGTTCTTAGTCCTAAAATGTTTTGACATCCTATGTACATCATAAAATCCCCTTGATAATAAACTACGCATATTACACCCCATCTGCCACACTGCACCCTTATTTTCCTTTGGAACTAAATGCTATACTGTAACTCTTTACAAAATACATTTATTTTAAGGTCTGTTCAGGGGAAAACAAAGAATTGTCCCAAAGCTTTAGAAATTGCTTTATAACCTTTTCCACACTGATAGATTTTATTTACTTTGTTTCTCATTTGTTCCTTAATTTCTTTGGATCACCGCATGATGTCTAGATTTGAGGATGTTTTGGTCTTCTTCACTTTGTAAGGCAGGTCCTATTTAAGTGGTTTCTTGAACGAGAATAGGTGTGGCAGTAATTAGGCCTGAGTGTGGCTGGGGAAATTGAACTCAACTTCCCGAAGATGTAATAAACCACAGTAAATTTATGTTTTAGGAGGTCCTATAGGTTTGGACTTCTTTTTCCCTTATTAATAAAGTATTTTATTTATAAACTGCATTTTGTGCTATCTTAGTCTAATATTTTAATTTGTTTGGGCAAACATGCAAAAGAATTATTAATAAGGAGGTTGGCAAACACTTTTTCACACTACTATATACTGTATATACTCGTGTATAAGCCAACCCATGTATAAGCCGACCCCCCTACTTTTGCCCCCAAAACCTGGGAAAACCTATTGACTCGTGTATAAGCCGAGGGTGGACCCCAGCACAGGTATACAGCCCCCAGCAGTGTGGTATACTGCAGCCCCAGAGGTATATACAGCAGCCCCAGTGGTAGTATACAGCAGCAGCCCCAGTGGTATATACAGCAGCAGCCCCAGTAGTTAGTATACAGCAGCCCCAGAGGTATATACAGCAGACCCAGTGGTAGTATACAGCAGCCCCGAGGTGTATACAGCAGCCCCAGTGGTAGTATACAGCAGCCCCAGTGGTATATACAGCCCCAGTGGTAGTATACAGCAGCCCCAGTGGTATATACAGCCCCAGTGGTAGTATACAGCAGCCCCAGAGGTATATACAGCCCCAGTGGTAGTATACAGCAGCCCCAGACGTATATACAGCCCCAGTGGTAGTATACAGCAGCCCCAGTGGTATATACAGCCCCAGTGGTAGTATACAGCAGCCCCAGTGGTATATACAGCCCCAGTGGTAGTATACAGCAGCCCCAGAGGTATATACAGCCCCGGTGGTATATACAGCCCCAGTGGTAGTATACAGCAGCCCCAGAGGTATATACAGCCCCAGTGGTATATACAGCCCCAGTGGTAGTATACAGCAGCCCCAGAGGTATATACAGCCCCAGTGGTATATACAGCCCCAGTGGTAGTATACAGCAGCCCCAGAGGTATATACAGCCCTAGTGGTATATACAGCCCCAGTGGTAGTATACAGCAGCCCCAGAGGTATATACAGCCCCAGTGGTAGTATACAGCAGCCCCCAGGGGGTATATAGCAGCCCCCAAATGCTGGCACTCGCCCCCCTTGTAAGGGCCCCCTCCCCCCGCTGCTTATCTTACCATCCCGGTCTTCTGCTCAGCGCCGCTCTTCAGTGCTCCGTTCTCCATGCTCCGTCCTCGCTGCATCAGGGATCCCCGGCCGTCGCGCGATGACGTCATATGCCTGCGACGGCCGGAGATCCCGGATGTAGCAGGACGGGCGCATGAAGAATGGAGCACCGAGGAGCGGCGCTGTGCAGAAGACCGGGATGGTAAGATACGCAGCGGGGGGGGCCCTTACAAGGGGGGAGAGTGCCAGCATTTGGGGGCATATATGCACTGCTTCCCCTGCCGCTGATTGTCAGGGGGAAGCAGTGCATATATAATGAGCGGCCCCCGACTACCGTATTGACCCGTGTATAAGCCGAGGGGGAGACTTTTCAGCCCAAATTTTGGGCTGAAAAACTCGGCTTATACACGAGTATATACGGTACTACTCCTATACTGCTACTAAAACCTAGAAACAATTTTATCAAATCTACAGCAAGCAGCCCAGTACGTGAAACATTGCTGGAATCAGAGTATTAGTCTCATTATCCATTGAAACTCTGTAAATAACTTGGGACGTTCACAGTATCTATCAAGTAATTTAAGGTTGCCAAGACATAAAGGAATTTCAAACTCTTCACAAAGGTTTTACTTCGCAAAGAATGTAAAGAGTGGCTTACAAAGGACATTATGAGCAGTAAGGTAGCATAAAAAGCATTTAGCATTTCATATTAATGTACAGTAGATACTAAGACATATTACAGTCACAAAGAATTATTGTTTTCCTTCAAATTGTGCAAAATTACCGTATGTATTTTTTTCTTGTCGTCAGAAAAATAAACAATACATCATCTGTTCTTAAATGGTTAAGTCTTTCACAACAGAGAAAGTCTAACAATGAATAGAAATGTTATATGTTGCTATGGCAACTTGGTCCACTTAATTAGATGCAGAATTCAGAAATCCACCCAGATACAGACATAAAGTAGTAGAAAATAAATGTATTTATGTGAATATTATTTTTGGGTCTTTTTACCCCGAGAATAACAACATTTTGGCATACACAGCACACTTCATGATTGCACACTTTCACAATTCAGCAAGTCTGCAGTAACATAGAACGATTACAGAGTTTCCTTCTGCAATGGGACAATCCTCTTAAAGAGGTCTCATCTCATTAAGACAACCCCATTGCTAAAGACAGTCATCTGATTATTAGTGGTTTAGTGTTAGTTGAGTGAAAGTTTCATTCTACCACATAATAGATGTAGTATAGCTTCTTGGCCATTCAGGTATTGGATGACCATTCAATACATCGATAGACTCAATGCTCTCAGTCCTCAAAGTAAAGGCTATTCTTACATTGGACATTAAAGAGGGGCATACATAGAAATCATGGGACCCCATAGTCAAAGTCCTACCTTGCCCCCAAAAGACTGCATTATAGGTGGGCGGAGGTCATGGTACATAGATGCACTCACCTATGGGAAGCATAACTCCCAACTATTAATGACAGGGAGAGGGACAAGTATTGCATAGTTAACACAGGAATTTTGCCCCTACTGATACATCACTCACCCACTACGATCCCCTTATTATGGCCCTCATAAAGTATGTTCCCCCCCAAAATACCTCATGCCCAAATAATATAAACCCCAAATTGAATTCCCCTATAAAAATTGCTACCACAGAAGAAAATTAGATATAGAAGAGGAAAACTGATGATGTAATTTTCAGAAATAGTGTTAATCCTTGTGTACGCAAACATGACTGCTTATTCCTTAAAGTTACCTGAAGACTCGGGTATCCTTTATTAACCCCTTTATGACCTATTATGTACCTATAGTTCTAGGTCGCCTCCCTTCCTTTGATGTGAGCTCACACGCTGAGCTCGCATCATCCCAGCTACATGTTGACTGATCTGATCAGCTGACATATGCAGCTTCTTTCACATCAGCGTTTTCTGCCATTCATGTCAGATCTGACAGCTTTGCCACATCTGCCGTGTAATGACTCACTTGTTGAAAGCCTGCTTTCAGCCCAATTCAGTCCCTATGGGACTTGCAGTCATGTGCAGCACTTGTGGTTCTGGGAAATTATAATTATTATTATTATTCATTATTATTCATTATTATAGCACCATTTATTCCATGGCACTTCACATGTGAAAAGGGGCATACATAGAAAAGAAAAATAAACATGAGCAATACAAGGCACACAAACATGCAGAAAAAGAGGGGACTCTGCCTTTGAGGGCTCACAGTCTACAAGGGATGGGTGAGGATACACTAGGAGAGGGTAGAGCTGGTCATACGGTGGTTCAGTAGACTGAGAATCACTGCAGGTTGTAGGCTTGTCAGAAGAGGTGGTTTTTAGGTTTCTTTTGAAGATTTCCACGGTGGACGAGAGTCTGATGTGTTGGGGTACAGAGTATGGGGGAAGCACGGGAGAAATCTTGTATGCGGTTGTGGGAAGACGAGATAAGTGGGGAGTAGAGAAAGAGAGGATTAAAGGTTGCTTGTAGGTAAGTATAGGGAGACCATGCCCCAGATGTATGGAGGAGACAGGTTGTGGATGGCTTTGTATGTCATAGTTAGGGTTTTGAACTGGAGCCGCTGGACAATACGAAGCCAGTGAAAGGATTGGCAGAGAGGATAGGCTGTTGAATAGTGGGGAGACAGGTGGATTAGTCGAGCAGCAGAGTTTAGGATAGATTGGAGTGGTGCAAGAGTGCTAAAAGGGAGGCCAGAGAGCAGGAGGTTGCAGTAGTCGAGCGGGAGATGAGTAGGGCATGCACAAGTATTTTTCCAGTTTCTTGGTCAAGGAATGTACAGATCCAGGAAATATTTTTGTGTTAGAATCGGAAAGAGGTGGCAAGGGCTTGGATATGTGGCTTGAAAGAGAGGGCAGAGTCGAGGATCACCCCAAGGCACCGAGCATGCTGGACTGGGGAGAGTGAGCAGTCATTGACTTGATGGATAGGTCTGGTGGAGGAGTAAAGTAAGATGGGGAAGGATGATGAATTCTGTTTTGTCCATGTTTAGTTTTAGAAAGTGAGCAGAAAAGAAAGATGAAATAGTGGACAGACATTGTGGGATTTTCGTTAGTAAGGAGGTGATGTCAGGTCCAGAGTGGTAGATCTGCGTGTCATGAGTGTAGAGATGATACTGAAGACTGTGGGATTCTAAGAGCTGTCCTAGGTCGAAGGTGTAGATGGAGAAAAGTAGGGGTCCTAGAACTGAGCCTTAGGGAACACCGACAGACAGGAGGCGAGGTGAGGAGGTGATGTGGGAGAGGGAGACACTGAATGTCCGGTCTGTTAGATATGATCAGATCCTGGATAGGGCCAAGTCTGTGATGCTAAGAGCTAAAAGAATCTGTAACAGGAGGCAATGGTCCACAGTGTCAAAAGCAGAAGACAGGTCTTATGAGGAGGAGGACAGAATAGTGTCTCTGCTCTTGGCAGTTAGTAGGTCATTGGTGACTTTAGTTAGGGCAGTTTGAGTTGAGTGATGCAGTTGGAAACCAGATTGCATCCGGTCAAACGCTGCTAGCAGCGTTTTTTGAATTGCTGCAAGTGCCAGATCCGGCAAAACCCCAAGCGCCGCACATGACTGCAAGTCCCATAGGGAATGAATTAGGCTGAACGCAGGCTTGCCACAAGTAAGCCATTACGTGGCAGATGCGGCAAAACTGCCACATCTGACACGAATGACAGGAAACGCTAATGTGAAAGTAGACTAACAGGTCAACTGTTAACCCACTAGATTTTGATGTCACACTCTGACAGCGCCATCTATCACTTGGTCTGAAACGAGGAACGAGGTGCACCACCGTAGATAAGGTGTCCCAATAAGGGTTAGGGGTGCTGCTTTGTCAACAAAAAAAACAATGGTAATAGAGAAGGAATTAACAAATGCAATAGCAGCACACCACCACAAAGAGTATTTATGAAAATCAATAAAGATTTATTTAGGACGAAACAACTAACATCTAAAAACAATTAAAACAATTTTTGGACCACAGTCCGCAAAGAAATGAGGCTCCTAGAAATAACAAGGTTACATCACATATCCAGTCTTAAATACTACATAAATAAATTACATATAAGTAATGAATCAACAGCATGTGTGATCATGAAATGATAAATCTCAATGTATACACATAAATAAGAGATTGACCACAAGAACTTTCCAATGATCTGCAAGGATCAAGAAAAAGTGCATAGCTGATAAACCATAGCAGACCGATATGAGTATCCCTGAAGCGATGGAAAATACCAGGTCACATTATGAACCCTGTCTTTGTCATGACTTACTTCTTCTTAAGGCTGCTTTCAGATCAGCGTTTCTGTTCAGTTACTGCAGATCAGGTAAACCTGAACTTTTGAACTTCAGGTTTGCCTGATCTGCCGTTTTTCAAATTCGGTGGAATTCCACCTTTTTTGAAAAAGCAGGATCCAGCACTCTTGCAGCAGCATTGCGTTCTGCCTAATGCATTTACTATTGGAGTATCGGACATGTTTGGCACTTGCATTTTTACCACAACCTGGCAAGTCCGGCACTTCTGGCACCGGACAAATACCGCTGCTAACTGCGGTTTTAAGCCTCAACACAAGTGCCAGATTTACCGAATCCAGATGAAAACACAAGTGTCCGTATATATCTCAAAGTCCTATAGAAATGCATTAGAAAAAACGCAATCTTGCCTCAATGTTGACGGATCCGGCTTTTGCAAAACATACCCGAATTATTCCGGGTTTTCAAAACTACAGATGTGAACGTAGCCTGATGCTGGCTGAGCATCGACATTCACAGGATATGATCATTTCTACAGTACAGAGCCATGCATCAGCTCAGTTCTGTACTAGAGAAGCAATCAGACTGTGCAGTCTTGCGGTGTCCACCCTAAGGGGGATAATAAAATAAATAAAAAGTTAAAGTTTTTTTAAAAAAATATGGAAAAAAACCCAAACAAGTTCAAATCTCTTTTGCCCCATTGAAAATAAAACTATTAAAAAAATATATATACACATATTTGGTATCACTGCACTCAGAAATGCTTGATTTATCAAAATATAAAATAAATCAATCTGATTGGTAAACTGTGTAATGGAAAAAAATGAAAACTGCAAAATTACATTTTTTTTAGCTGCGGCAACATTGCAATAAAATGCAATAACAGGTGATCAAAACATCACATCTACCCAAAAATAATATAATTAAAAACATAAAAAATAAGTTGTCAGCAGTGCCAGATCCTGAAACGTGAGAATGCTATGGGTGTTGGAAAATAGCAACAAATGCACAATTTATTTTTTTTAACAAAAATTAAAGTATTATTATTTTTTATTATTATTATTTAGTTATATAGCGCCATTAGATTCCATGGCGCTTTACATGATAAGAGAGTAGACGAGGACAAGTACAAGTACAATAAATACATATATTAGACAAACAGGAACAGGAGTGGCTGGGACCCTGTACAAGAGGGCTCACAGTCTATATATGTTTGGTATCTACAAACTCGTGCCAACCTGGGGAATCATAGTGAAAGATCATTTTTACAATAAAGTGAACATGGTAAATAAAAATAAAAAACGTGAAATTGCACTTTTTTTGCAATTTCACAGCGCTAGGAATTTTTTTCCATTTTTCCATTTTTCAGATCAAATCAAAAAACAGCTTCATGTAGGGGCAGAGAGTCTGATTGCAGTGATGTATCAGTTACTGGACTGCTAGGTGCAGTATTCACAGAGTCGCTATTTTCTCTGCGGTAGATGTAGTAGTACTATGAATACTGAGGTGCGAGTAGCCCCAAGCACATTCCAGATTGACTTCTTTTGGTGTACACTATACATTGTCAACAACCTGCAATCAGTGGTGGGGGGACTGGGTTAGGCTGGTTCCACTGCGGAGGACATCTGCAAGTGTCTGCATGCAGACGGCAGCCCTATCCTTTATAATGGGCCGCACGGTGTCTGCAGATGCTCCCATTGCCCGCCATGAGTGATCTGTGCGCATGCGGAGGCATGCACACAGATCACACACTCCCGTCCGCACCGGGAATGCAACATGTTGCGTCCCTGGTGCGGACAAGAGTGTGTGATTTGTGCGCAGGCATCCGCCTGCGTACAAATCACATATGGCAGTGAATGGGTGCGCACTAGGGATGGGCGAATCTACTCGCTAGGACTCGTTACTCGGCGAGTAGTAAGGGACTCGCAGGACTCGGTACTCTGCGAGTTTCCCAGCGTTTACTCGCACGAGTCCAATGCAAATCATTGGCAAACGCTGACAAAACTAGGATTGCCATTGTTTGCATTAGACTCGGCTACTGTGCCAGTGATAGCAGGGATACTCGCAAATAACTGCTGTTTCTTTGCGAGCCGAGTCTAGCTGTCTTCTCTGTGCAGCTCCAGGGTCCTAGAGCCCGCCTGCTCACAGAGATGATGTAGCAGTGCTGAGATTGTTCTCAGTCTGCTCATTCCCTGTGCATAGACATCTATATCTATGCACAGGGATGAGCAGAGAGGACATCGCATTTTGGACTACGTCGGACGGAAGAGGATTTTTTTAATTAAAGATGGAGTCCCTAATGGCTTTTTTTTTATTTCAAATAAAAAATTTTCTCTGTGTTTTTTTAACCCTTTATTGGAGATTCTTAGTGGCTGGGTCAAACGTGGCCTGACATTAAGAATCTCGGGCTTAATACCAGCTTGTATAACAAAGCTGGTATTAACCTCTTTATTACCCAGCGTGCCACCGCCACCAGGGCCGCTGGAAGAGCGGGGTTCAGCGCCAGAGGATGGCACTTCAATGAACGCGCCAACTTCTGGGGCGGCTGCGGGCTGCAATTTGCAGCGGGGGGTGCCCAGAAAGCTTGGGCATCCCTGCGCTGCGGATTCCAGCCCCCAGCTGCTTAGCTGTACCTGGCTAGACATAGAAATTGCGCGGAGCCCCACACATTTTTTTTTTTATTCATGAATTTCAGAGTCTCAGAGTCAGAGTCTCAGAGTCAGAGTCTCAGAGTCAGAGTCTCAGAGTCAGAGTCAGAATCTCAGAGAGTCAGAGTCAGAATCTCAGAGAGTCAGAGTCAGAATCTCAGAGAGTCAGAGTCAGAATCTCAGAGAGTCAGAGTCAGAATCTCAGAGAGTCAGAGTCAGAATCTCAGATAGTCAGAGTCAGAATCTCAGAGAGTCAGAGTCAGAGTCAGAATCTCAGAGAGTCAGAGTCAGAGTCAGAATCTCAGAGTCTCAGAGTCAGAGTCAGAATCTCAGAGTCAGAGTCAGAATCTCAGAGAGTCAGAGTCAGAATCTCAGAGTCTCAGAATCTCAGAGTCTCAGAGTCAGAGTCAGAATCTCAGAGAGTCAGAGTCAGGATCTCAGAGAGTCAGAGTCAGAATGTCAGAGAGTCAGAGTCAGAATCTCAGAGTCTCAGAGTCAGAATATCAGAGAGTCAGTCAGAATCTCAGAGAGTCAGAGTCAGAATCTCAGAGAGTCAGAGTCATAATCTCAGAGAGTCAGAGTCAGAATCTCAGAATCTCAGAGTCTCAGAATCTCAGAGTCAGAGTCAGAATCTCAGAGAGTCAGAGTCAGAATCTCAGAGAGTCAGAGTCAGAATCTCAGAGAGTCAGAGTCAGAATCTCAGAGAGTCAGAGTCAGAATCTCAGAGAGTCAGAGTCAGAATCTCACAGAGTCAGAGTCAGAATCTCAGAATCTCAGAGTCTCAGAATCTCAGAGTCTCAGAGAGTCAGAGTCAGAGTCAGAATCTCAGAGAGTCAGAGTCAGAATCTCAGAGTCTCAGTCAGAATCTCAGAATTTCATGAAATAATTAAAAAAAAAATGCGTGGGGCTCCGCGCAATTTCTATTTCTAGCCAGGTACAGCTAAGCAGCTGGGGGCTGGAATCCGCAGCGCAGGGATGCCCAAGCTTTCTGGGCACCCCCCGCTGCAAATTGCAGCCCGCAGCCGCCCCAGAAGATGGCGCGTTCATTGAAGCGCCATCCTCTGGCGCTGAACCCCGCTCTTCCAGCGGCCCTGGTGGCGGTGGCACGCTGGGTAATAAAGAGGTTAGGGCCAGCTTTGTATTATCAGCTGGCCCTAAGCCCGAAATTTATGGCGGTCACCCCAATATTAGACATGACCGCCATGAATTTCTATTAAATTGTTTTATAAAAAACACAACACAGAGAAAATTTTTTATTAGAAATAAAAAAAAAAGCCATTAGGGACTCCATCTTTAATTAAAAAAATCCTCTTCCGTCCGACGTAGTCCAAAACGCGATGTCCTCTCTGCTCATCCTTGTGCATAGGTATAGATGTCTATGCAAAGGGAATGAGCAGACTGAGAACAATCTCACTACTGCTACATCAGGCAGCAGGCAGGCTCTAGGACCCTGGAGCTGGGGCAGCCAGCACACAGAGCAGACAGGACTCTTATCTGTGCGAGTTTCCCAGCGATTACTTACAAAGTAAACGAGTCCAATGCAAATAAATGACAAAACTAGGATTGCTTCAGGCTGAAGCTTCCGAGACACATCTGGGATTTGTAAATCTCACACTACTCGCTATTACTCGCTTCCCCATTCATTAACATTGGACTCGCTAGACTCGCAACGAGTGGCGAGTCCTGTGCTCGGACTCGCTAGAGTCAAGCGATTCCGAGTAATTTAGGATTCGCCCATCACTAGTGCGCACGGTCATGCGCAGTCAAGCCGTGCGTCCCCATTCTAAACATAGGGACTTGCGCTGGCTGCGCACATATGGTGATTCCCCTCCGCAGAACGCTGCGGAGGGGAACGCCAGTCTGAAACCAGCCTTACACAGATTTTCTAGACTGTCTCTCATGCAAAACCTAGTCCTGCAGTAATAATCTCTTGTTGCTAAAACAATAATTGTATTAAAAATAGAGCAAGCTGCTGAGCAAGTAACACATCCCTGGAATTAAGCTATCCCCCTCTACATTATGCTGCTTTCAGATTAAATAGAAAAACCTGCTGACAGATTCTTTGTAAAGCTTTAGTATGGACATACACTTCGTGTTTCTTTCTTCTTCATTTTTTAGATAAAATACATCACAGAACACCCCGAAGGGCACGCCATACGCGTTTCAGGGACATGGTCCCCTTAATCATTAGCACATCTAGTATAAATGTATTAAAAGTAGTATTAAAAAAAGTAGTATTAAAAAATAAAGAAGAAAGAAAACCGCACTGTGGCACCGGCAATCCTTCCTTTCACAGTTGCTACCAGGTGGTAAGCCAGCCGCCGCTGAGTTGCCTGGGAATGTGCATGCTATTGGGTTGAGCCTTCCCATCCCCTCTTTCCTTGTGAAGAAATACAATTCGTATACCTTTACAAAAATATAAAAGACTTTGGAGATTTTAAATCAAAAGATATAAATAATAATAATAATAAATAATAAATCCAAATTCAATGCTGCTAAAGGTTCTCATAGGATTATAAAACAACAATATAAATATAATCAAATCATAACTGCGCAAAACATATTAATCTCCAACATATCTAAGATGTATTTTTGACTCCAAGGTCTTTTGACAAAGTAATAATCAGAAGAAAGGTTTAGAGGTTTAAAGGATTGTAATGAAAAGAACATAATATATTATTTCATTATGCAAACCTTTTCAGCCACAGCTATGTGTATGGTGAGCTATGAATGTTGACTTTAATAAGCTTTATGTGATTGTATAACCTCAGAGCTTACATCTAGTGGTCCATGCACTATGTTGCAGCATGGATGCTAGCAGTATAAATGGCTAATAACAAAATACCTTGCCCTTATTCCACTATGTGCCAGTTGTTTATTACAGGAAACATTGAAATGGTATGGTATTGTAATGTTCACACAATGATCTTTTTCACTGCTTTTACATTTAATCAGGAGATGTAGGGAAGTGACTGGAAAAATGAATGAAAAGCACAGTAAGAATTTCTAATGGACAGAGTCTAAAATGCCGCCTTAAGATATCACGCTTACATTATGATGATAGCTACAGGCTCCAAGGTCAGAACATACTGTATAATTAGAAACGGTGATTTAATATGTTACCATTAAAAAGGTTTGACTACTTCTTACATTTTATACTATATAAAATGAAGGGTGTTCAGTCATAAAATAAAGGGGAAAAAACAACTTTTAAGAATCAATATTGCGGCCACCATGGCGCCAAAAGAAGAAGGACTTGCATACAGAATGCAATAATGGAGAAATACAGTGGGTATGGAAAGTATTCAGACCCCCTTACATTTTTACTTTTTGTTTCATTGCAGCCATTTGGTAAATTCAAAAAAGTTAATTTTTTCCCATTAATGTACACTCTGCTCTCCATCTTGACTGGAAAAAAACAGAAATGTAATTTTTTTTGCAAATTTATTAAAAAAGAAAAACAGAAATATCACATGGTCATAGGTTTTCAGACCCTTGTTCAGACACTCATATTTAAGTCTTATGCTGTCCATTTCCTTGTGATTCTCCTTGAGATGGTTCTATACCTTCATTGGAGTCCAGCTGTGTTTAATTAAACTGATAGTATTTGATTCTGTATAAGACCTTACAGCTCACAGTGCATGTCAGACCAAATGAGAATCATAAGGTCAAAGGAACTGCCCAAGGAGCTCAGAGAGAGAATTGTGGCAAGGTACAGATCTGGCCAACGTAACAAAAGAATTTCTGCAGTACTCAAGGTTCCTAAGAGCACAGTGACCTCCATAATCCTTAAATGGAAGAGTTTCAGGCCACTAGAAGTCTTCCTAGACCTGGACGCCCAGGCAAACTGAGCCATCATACGAGAAAAGCCTTGGTGAGAGAGGTAAATAAGAACCCCAAGATCACTATTGGCTGAGCTCCAAAGATGCTGTAGGGAGATGGGAGAAAGTTCCACAAAGTCAACTATCACTGCAGCCCTCCACCAGTCAGGCTCTTTATGGCAGATGACCCAAAGGAAACCTTTCCTCATTGCAAGACATATGAAAACCTGCATAGAGTTTGCAAAAAAACACATGAAGACTTCCAAACTATGAGAAATGAGATTCTCTGATCGGATGAGATGAAGATAGAACTTTTTGTTCATTCTAAGCGGTATGTGTGGAGAAAACCAGGCACTGCCCATCACCTGCCTAATACAATCCCAACAGAGAAACATGGTGGTGGCGGCATCATGGTATGAGAGTGCTTTTCAGCTGTAGGGATAGGATGACTGGTTGCAATTGAAGAAAACATGAATGTGGCCAAGTACAGGAGATATCCTGGATGAATACCTCTTCCAGAGTGCTCTGAACTTCCGACTTTGCCCAAGGTTCACCTTCCAACAAGACAATGACCCTCAGCACACATCTAAAATAAACAAAGGAGTGGCTGCTCCCTGCGTTCACTCCCTGGGTTCCCGCAAGTCTGGAGGCAGTGCCTCCGGATTGTGTGCACATACCCTTAGTTTCCACACTCCTGGTAAATTGGCTAGAAAAGCACCTAAAACTCCAGGAGCTTTGGGGGAATAAACTTGCTGACATCTATCCCTTTCGACAGGTTTAGACATCTCCATATCACTTCCACAATCTTTTCAGATGCTCAGAAGAATTCTGAATTTTGGCTTCTCTTCACTTTAATTTTGCAGATCTAGTGGAACTACTTCAGGATTATGGTGGTATGTTTGCACACATCCATAGAGACAACTTTATTAACATAAATAGCTTTTTAGTAGTTTTTTTTTCAACCACAGCTTGCAGAATATGAAATAAGCAACTGTATATTGTGTCACTTTTTTTTATACTGATAAAAACGCTTATAGAAAGCATTATGTGTAAGAATGAACTGATTGCATTGTGTTCTGCAGGAAAAGCAGTACCATTCAAGGGATGTTTCCCTTTATCCTCTTTATACTTGATGTTAGAATTGTTTCACGGTATTATTCTTCACCTGCAGTTAGTTAGGGTTGACACTCGGTGTAGAGTGAATATGGTTCATATATTACTTATATCAAAGCACCAGCTGTCAGTCAAAACTCTTTTAGACAAAAGCGTTCCTAGAACTTGCATGTGGACCTTTAGCTTATAGACGTCAATTCTCCACATTGTTTCATTGTGAAAATGTATGTGTGGCAGGTGCGCTGTCAAGCTTTCCTCTGGTGTCCCTTCACGTGTGCGGTGCCATTTCTTATGCAAATAACTAGAATGCTTACAAAGGCCTTTCAAAGAGTTTACATGAATAATAAAATAGCTTAAAGAGATCTTTTGCACAGAAGAATGAGTTACTAGCTATGGAAAGCAGTACATTTATCTTCGAGAACAGAATGGGAAGTAAATGGCTTGTTTCTTATTATTAATAATTTACATATAATGTATACGTAGAATAGAATTATGTTCCAAGAAGCTTTTCCAATGTACAGAAAATAAAGAAAGCATTTGGAGGCTAGCTTTAATATTATCAGTAATGTTATTGGATTGCCCTTTAACATTACAGGTTTCTTTTGTAACCAGTATTTTACAAATTAGATTAATAACCTGAATTAATGTCAGATTACCACCTTGGATGCACATTGTTCTGTGTTTTTTTTCTCCTATAAGAGTGTAGTTAGACATCATTCTTCTTATTAAACAGAAAAAGGAGGAACAAATCTGTAACTTACTTGGACGTTTTTAGTAGTTGTCTCAGGCGTTTATTCAACAGTTTCAGTGGATACACCAGCAGGGCTGAGTTTTCAAGAAATTCACAGTTTAAGGCCAGAGACACACTGAGCGAGATGAATGGAAGGAACTATCACACGGCATGGCTGCCAGCTCTCTGGACAGGAACGCTCACCTGCTTGTGTTTCAATGGAGCTGACAACTTCCAGAGAGGCAGGGGCTGTGCCATGTGAGAGTACTTGCATGCATCTCTCTGTGTATCTCCATCCTAATCAGAAGACTATAATAATATTTATTCATTTATATAGCACTATTAATTCCATAGCATTTACATATTTGTAACACTGTCCCATTGAGGCTCTCAATCTAAAATCCTATCAGTATGTCTTTGAAATGTAGGGAGGAAACGCAAGGTCCGGAGGAAACTCATGCAAACACAGGGAGAACATGCAAACTCCTTGCAGATGTTGTCCTTGGTGGGAATTGAACCTAGGACCTCATTGCTGAAATGCTTCAGTGCTAACCACTGAGCCACTGTGCCACCCCTGTTGTTTCATATGGTTTAGACTCTTTAATGGGATCCCTCTGTGCTGTAGTTAGATGGGATTCATAATGAGTTATTTTTGACACCAATATTACTATTAACAGATGGTAGGTGAAGGTCTTGACTAAGGATGAGCAAACCAGACTTTAAAGTTGAGAGTTGGCACCAAACACAGACTTTTAAAAAATTTTCAGTGTCAGGTTTGGAATTCTGGTGGTTTATGTACACAAACCACTGGAGCTAGGCCCAGTGCGAGTCACTTGCAGTGTTTGAACGGCTCACACTGGGGGTAAATCAGAGTTATGGGATGAAATGTGTACCAAAAAAAAGAGAAAACCCCGTCACCCACCCCTAGAAGTGTTTTACTTATGGCTGGCTGTATGTGGGAGGAGAGATGAACTGCGAATCAGTGAATCCAATGAGGTTCAGGTCAGGTTTGGGTCCAGAATAGAACTTTAAAAAAAGCCCGGCTGAAACTCCAGAACTTGAACTTCCACAAGTCCCCATCTCTAGTCCTGACGCACACTTTTCATCAGGTGCCAGGAGCCTTATATTACATTTCCAAGGGTCCTCATACTAAATGGAATTATCTGTGTACATTTACCCTTTAATTGCAGCTTGTTGAACACTTTTACATGAACAGTTATACATAAGTGACTACTCTTGTCTTGTAGTACTGAGTCCTTTTCTACAAATGTGCATTGAATGATCTTTTTTATGAATTTGGGTCTGTGGAGACCCAAGAGGAAAACATATCAGGGGTGAAAAAACCAAATATGTCACTGCTCATTTCTCTTGCTCTATGTCTGGTCCTCCATGCTTGCTCTTCAGGTTTTCATGACATGTCATCTCACTAGGCTTTGGGCCACTACGAGGTGGTGGAAGCTTTGGATTCAAGTGAAGATGACAGAAGAGCTGTGGAGAACACACAGAGTATTGGAAAGGTGCAGTGGAAAGAGTATTTATTTTTCAGACCTTCACATTTCAGCAAAAAAAATTGCAATAAATAATTATTTTATTTTGTAAAATGTGCTTGTTTGATTAAATCTGCTAATGGGAGTACAAATTGCTGCTAAATATGAGGCTGTTATACAAATAATGGAGAAAAAATAAAGATTATTATTATTTATAAAAATCATGACTTCTCCTTGTCATCAGAAGGGCTGAATAATGTCCTAGACCCTGCATGAACCAACCTGTAAAGTGGCATTATATGTGAATTGTTATGAAAGAATACCTGCAATACATTGTGTGCACTTAATCTTTCAGTCTCAAGGGAAATGGTGTGATAATGTAAATGTTGCTATTTCTTATTACAGTTCAAATAGTAAAGGAATCGTATATTAAAACTCACTTTCGAGGTAGAGCGGAGTTTCCCACCGGAAATAGAAACTAAACAGCCTATAAAATGTTTTCTCTCTGCGATGTACAAATATAGCTGGACCAGATCAATACGGCTCACTGTATAGCTCTAAGCACTATATTGATTAATACATAAATTATTAAATAATTCCAAATTGTTGCCTTCACTAAGAAGATTTGTGGAAGTTTAGAGTTGGCTGTTTCTTCCCTGTGCGTCCTCAAAGGCAATATTTATTTTGTATCTAGAGAGCCTGGGTATGTCTGCGCCTCCTGTTGTTTATCTGTAGATGGGAATAGACAAGCCTAGGGGCGCACCTTCCTAATTTATTGCACATTACATACGTGTATAACTTTAGATTTTTCAAAGTCAACATAAAGAGATTATAGATTCATTTCACAAGGCTGAATAATAATACGCATTTTGTAAAATCGATGAAGCAAATAATTTTTAAAGATTTAGTTATCTCATGATCCTAGTTAATGACTGTTCCTAATTTCAGCTATTGATAAATGGGATTCCCAGGTTTTTCTAGGCAGAGTTGCAGACTCCCATTTTTTCAGGTGTTATACATCTGACTCACCGTGCCGGGTTCTCAGGTCTCAACGCTGGCTGGGTCACGGTTCAGTGCCTGAGGCTGTAAGGGCCTAGTGGTCAATGCATGGTTAGGTAGAAAATAAAGTTTGTTTCGTGACGCCACCTGTAGGTGTCCGGTGATGGCACCGGCGCTGCTCAGACCTCCGGGGTGATGTGCGGCAGCTAGATGGAACCGCTCCCTACAGGGCGAGCGGGGGTTCCCCGGGCAGTTAGTAGAATTGAAGGGAATAGGGTAGCGCGGTCGGTGTAGTGCGACTGGAAGGAGGGACACGCACACATTAAGTCTTTTGGGTACTTTTACTGGTGTTGACTGGTACAACTCGACACTTCTGGATTTTCCACAGCAAGCAGTGTTGTAGACTTCCTAGTAAACATTGTTCTGCTGGAGTCTGGCAGGCATGAAACCCGACCAAACCGTTACTGAACTTTCTGTGTGACTCTTCACACCCGGATTTGCTGCACTGAGGGCACTTCTATGGGACTCCTGCCGAGCTCTTGACTCCGGGCCCTCATTTGGTGTTGCTTCGGGTGTCCAGGGAGCTAAACCCCCTATTTTGGCGCTGGTTTCGCTACAAAGTCTGTACTGCGTCCTTGTAGCTCGGACCCAGTGACCGGAACTCTGTTAGGGTGAGTCGGGAGGACTCCTCTGCCCCTATTTAGTACTTGCTTCTCTCCTGTTCCTGTGACCCCTATTCTAAGGCTCTACACACTTTCCAGGTGTCTCTGGTATGGGCCTAGCGTGGCTCCAGTACCAGGTCAGCTCACTCAGTTGTTTACAGTCTCTAGTGACTGCACACTCTGGTGTTTCTCCCTCCAGGACCTGTATTTATAGGGGGAACTGGCTTAAGGCAACCAGTGGAGCTCCCCCTACAGGTCTGGGGTGAAAGGTGTTGTTTGTTAGTGGGGTCTGCTTGCTGTGTACTTTCCATCCATGTCCCAAGAGTTCCTGTGGTGCCCAGCACAGGGTACCACACATCTGGTTCGAGCTGTGTGGATGAAGCCTGTATGGTAGTATAGTGACCCTTTAGAACCATGTTACACAGTTGAGAACACTCCTTTTACTGCTATATGAGGCTTTATAATAATAATAATCTTTACGTATATAGCGCCAATATATTCCGCAGCGCTTCACAATTCACAGGTTCATATACAAACAGTCATAAGTAACAGTTATCAGAAAATACAATAATTAAAGCAAAATAATGACAGCCCTGCTCATAAGAGCTTACAATCTAACAATGAGGTGGGGGTGACACCAAGTACATGTGCTTATTTACAATGATGGTGCAGACAATTTGAGGGGATGGGGAGTAGATAAGAATGGCATAAGTGGCCACCAGCCAATCTGTGTAGAGCTTTTGGGTCTGGTGGAGTTTGACAGAATTATGTTCAGAGCAATAATGAATACCCTATGTCTAAATGACTTCGACTAAGGGTCATTATAGGCCGCCTTTAAAAGATGTGTTTTTAGGGATCGCCTGAAGCTATGTACGTTGTGGATAGTCCTAATTTCATGGGCTAGAGCATTCCAGAGAATTGGTGCAGCTCGGGAGACGTTTTGGAGCCAAGACTTTGAGGTTCTGATTAATGCAGAAGTGAGTCTAAAGTCGCTTCCAGAGCAAGATGATGGGTAGGGTGATAGAGATGAGGGAGGTGATGTACAGAGGAGCCACTCTATGACGAGCTTTGCGGGTGAGAACAAGCAATTTTTATTGGATCCTATAGTATAGGGGCAGCCTGTGCAATGATTTGGCTGCTCATGGCTTTGTGTTTGATTCTATATTGCTACTGTTCTTCCCTGTCTCAGAGAGCTCAATGCTCGGGCAAAGTCATGGCCAGGGCCCTAAAACAACGTTCAATTCACCTCTTGACTTTTTGTAGTGCTAGAAGTCTGCTAAAATCTCCAGGCAACTATCTGCCCATAAACATTCGCTATTTCGGCATTCTTTACACACCAGGTGCAAAGGGGGGAATACATTGGGGCAGTCACACAGTGTGCTGGGTTCATCGGATAGTGCCAACAAACCACTTTGCCCAGGTTTGGGTGTTTAAAGAGAACCTGTCACCAGATTTTTACAACCTAATCTGACAGCAGCACACATTATGCTGCTCTCAGATAGGATGGCAAAAACCTGGTGACAGGTTCTCTTTAAAGACAGCAAGAAAGCAGTACATTGAACCTTTGTAAAGGAGAGCTTAGCTACATATCTGCTTTTCTAGTATTCTTAAATGCTGTTAAGCTTTTACAGGTATTGTTTATTCCATTTCTTAATCTGTTTTTATTGGCATTTTTAAAATTCTATTGAGAACCCTATGAAAAAAAAACAGCAGAAAAAAATAGATACCAAGAGAATACTGTATTTTGAAAAAGAATGGTACTGAACGAAAAATAACACCTCCCAAATGCTACAAAACACCTATTATTATAAACTGTAATGGGAATCCGTCAGCAGGCTTTTACTATGTAAGCTGGGAAAAGCACGCTTCAGGGGTTAAAAAACAAAAATCAACCATGCCTCTCTTGTCAAGCTCTGTACAATTGTTTATGTAATATAAAGGATTTATTACCCTGTGATTACCTTTACAGGACTACAATGTCATGCACACAACAGTCAGGAACACCACCTGCTGTGATTGACACCTCACAGTCAATGCACAATCTCTATTGAGAAAGGGCAGCTCTCTCAGCTCTGCTGTGTCTCTAAACCTAAATGCTTGATTGTGTCAGAATGGCTTCAGCTCTTTAAACCCTATGGTTTCTTTGCCTACATTATGTTGCTGTCACATATGGTAGCAAAAACCAGCTGAATAATTCCCTTTAAAATGAATTTGTCACCAGATTTTTGCTACCCCGTCTGAGAGCAGCATAACGTAGGGCATAGACCCGGAATCCAGTGATTAATCACTTACTGGGCTGTAGTTTAGATATAATCACTGTTTTATCAGTTGCAGATCTACTGGTTCTCTAAATATTGAGCTCTGTATAGCCCTACCTATGCCACTGATTGACAGCTTTCTGTTTAGACTGTGCATAGGCAGAAAGCAGCCATTCAGTGGTGGGGTTATACATAGCTCTTGACTATGGAAGGCTACCTGATCCATGTTCTGGAATAGTCATTAATATCATTCTAGTGGAAAACCAATTTAGCATAACATGTGACATGTTGCTCAGATATAATGATGATTTTGATTTATAAAAAATCAATCTGAAAAATGTTTTATTTATATTTGGGATATTTGAAACCAATAATCCTAAATCAGGTCTCTGCTGGAATAAATTGCCTATTTCAGCTGCTTTATAGGATTTTCTATATATGTATTGTACTTGAAAATGACTGAAAGGGCTGTGCAGTGACTGATCTAGTTTGAAGGCATATCCGTGATAATGTATGCATAGGAAGACAATTAGTGCTGATTGGAGTGTTAAGGTTAAATTGATAAACTTGTCAGAATTCCAAATTAAACGAAACTAAAATTAATGAGTATTTTCTCTTCTTTTTCTGTTACGCAGCTCTCCATTTCCCACAAGGTGGCGCTGTCCTCCATCAGTTATATTGGCTGTTCTCTGTCCATTTTCTGCCTGGCAATTACATTGGTCACATTTGCTATACTTTCGTGAGTAATTTTTATTATATAATTTTTTTCCTTTGTTCCTTGCTCGGCAAATATAACTGTTTAAAGACCATCCGAGATTTATGTGTGTTCACATATCAGACTAGCAGCGCACAATAAGTTTAGCATTCTCTCAATCATAAATTCCATTAATTCTCACCAACCCTTTAATTGGATTTTGCCTATATATTTGTAACAGCTGGGTGATTTTGCTCAAATTGCTTTAATTTCCCGATCAGAGGAGTTTTCCATTTGCTTTCATGGCATGTTCTAGAGCTCCTGTCTATTATCTCGGCTCAGCTGCGTTAGTGAGATAGAACATTTGCTGTGAAGAGGACATTTTAAAACAATTCTAGTGGGCAAAAGGCCTGTAAATCACTGTAGGTCAAAAAAGCAAGATCTAGTCATTTACTGTACTCGCAAAGTACAGAAAAAGATATTCTGAAGAGTTGTATGAATCCAATGTGGATCAATGTGACCTGATAGATGCATCACACCGGGGGTCGCGGCCTCCTTGGAGCTGGATGACTCACTATTCATGTGCAGAAATATAGACTGTGGCTCCTTATTAAGATTCCCATATGGTTTATGACACTCACTGCACAGGGAGCCTGCAAGACCAAGGTGCGAAAGACACAACACATGGGGACGTCTGTAGGTGAGGTGTATCTCATTCCGGGAAAAAAATTAACTTTGCCTGAAGCATTAATTTAAAGATTAAAATACTTTTCCAAATTATACATTTATCATTCATTTATCACATTCTACTGGATTCTACAGCGTTAAGGCATTAGGGGGTCCAGTAACTGTTTATGATCGTAGTGAGGAGACACTTGAATGTACCATAGGTGCAGTTGAGTAAGTTCCCTGCTGATTAAATCAATCTATGGGGTTGATGGAACTAGTGATTTGGGAAGTTCTACAGGTGGCACCCCAGTCATCAGACATTTGTCACCCTATTTTTTAGATACGTGATAAATGTCTATTATTGAAGAACCTCATTAAAGAGGTTGTCCCCTTTGAACTAACTTTTACCCGTAGGTTCATTGACGTGTTAACCTCTTCATGTACCATATACAGGTGCATCTTAATGAATTAGAATATCATCAACGTACATGTTATATAGAATCGTTGCAAACAGAGTGATCTATTTCATGTGTTTATTTCTGTTAATGTTGATGATTATGACTGACAACTAATGAAAGCCCAAAGGACATTATAAAGGACTGGCATCACCTTAATGTGCAGGTGCAAGCAAAAAATATGTGTGTGCACTTGAGGGAATATACGGTAATTGCTGCAACACTGAACACATTATGAAAGGGAAGAGCTTAATGATTATCACATATGCATTTCTTAGCTACACAGACAATCCTGCATTTCATGTAATAGCCATTAAGCTCTTCCCTTTCATAATGTGTTCAGTGTTGCAGCAATTCTATTCCCTTAAATGAAAACCCAAAGGTGATTATCTCAGAAAATTAAAGTAGGGAGGATTAAGGGTCTCAGAGATAAAATATGACCTAAATAGGTATCAGAGGCTTCACCTTGTGTGGTTGTGAGAGTCACAATCACTATAAAAGCAGATCACGGCTGCTGCAGTCCCCAATGTGGTGCGTAGAGAGAATGAAGGGTTAAAAACCATGATGCCGTATACCACGAGACATCAAAGGGTGAATATAATTTTTGTTTATTAGTCAGTGTATTTCAGGGCTCCTTGGCCCCTTGCTCAGGACAAATCAATTTCACATTGCATTGCGTCAGGGCATTTCTGGGAATCCTGAAACAGATGACTAATTAATTAATATTATATTTACCCTTTGATATCTTGTGAAATAAATCAGCATCATTTTTAACCCTTCATCCTCCCTACTTTAATTTTCTGAGATAATGACCTTTGGGTTTACATTGACTGTAAGACATAATCATCAACATTAACAGCAATAAACACATGAAATAGATCACTCTGTTTGTAATGACTCTATATAATACTGTATATGCATTTCACTTTTTGTATTGAATTACTGAAAAAAATTATTTTTTGATAATATTTTAATTCATTGCAATGCACCTGTATATACAGTACAAGTCAAAAGTGGGTGTGTGGAGGAGTTCACTCAGAAGGCAATGGCTTTGTGTCACAACTAGGACCTACCTCTTACAATTGCGGGTGCAACAGAGCTCCGCCCGCGAATGTTAAACTGTTAAATGTGGCTTTCAAATTCCGACAGTGGCACTATCAGAAACCTCCGATGATGGCACACCATTCTATCCATTCCTCGGCCCTCCTTTGAAATTACTGCAGGGTTCTGATGAATTTTTATCATAACTAAGGGTGTACTGAACACCTCCATGTTTGTTATTACAGAACTCCCTTTAAACCCAGCCTGTGGCCAAGCTTCAAAGACGATGATTTTTACTACATGCTGCAATTCTGTAGTATTGGTATTGTTATGCATATCACAAGCAATTAGATGATTACAGGTTGAAGTCCCCTAAGGGGACTAGTAAATACACTGAAGAAAAAAAAAAAAACCGCAATAAACCCCCCTCACCTTTTGACACAATTTTGGAAATTAAACCCTCGAAGAATTAAAATTAACTTGTGAGCATTTTTTTTTTTCATATGAACTGCAGCCACCACCAATAAGGATAAGGAATTCCATAATTATGTCCCCAGGCCGATATCCATAATGTAAAAGAACAGCTTTTGTTATATTTACCTGATGAGGGATCTGGTCTAATGGGCATTTCTTGTCATGGTCTGGTGCCTCCTTTCTTCTTGCAATTGCCTTCCTCCTCTGTTTCTGGTGGGTGACTTGTCCTATGTCAGCCATACACAGTCTCCTACATTGTGCCCCTGCTCAGGTGTACTTCTTTCTGCCCTGCTGAGAAAAAGTCAAAATACTGTAAAGAGCCGGTGCGGGAAATGGTCAAAGAACATCCATGTAGTTTGCATGGTCTCAGCTCTCAGCACCGGAGTGTAATGGAGGAGACTTAGGATGCATCACCTGCACAAAGCAGAGAAGAGGACAGCAATCGCAAAGAAAAAAGGAGGCACCGGACACAGACCAGTGACACCCATCGGATTGGGCTGCTCCTCAGGGAGGTATAATAAAAGCTTGTTTTTTACATTATACAGACCGCCTTGGGGACTTCTATACAGTATTCCATAATCAATTATATAAGGCCTTACTGGTGGTGGACGCAGCTTATATGGGAAAAATCTGCTAACAGATTCACTTTATCTCGGTATGTTTTGAGACTTTGAACCCAGAGTTGCTATTGTTTGGATACATGGAAGGGTTTGGAAAGGAAAGTACTCTATTTGATTTTTAAAGCACAAATTTGTCTGTAATATATTGTGAACACCACATCACATTTGCAAGAAACCCCCACAAGTGACTCCATTTTGGAGACTGGATCCCCCCATAAATTAATGTAGGGGTGTATTGAGCATTGTTATGACAAGTCCACTGCAGGGCCGGGGAATCGGGCGGTTACTTGTTGTTCTTCACCTCTTTTCGGTTCTTTTCACAGGGACAGACGGGGACCAAGACACGGTCTGGTGTCATTGTAATAAACTGGGGTAGATGTCAGGGGAAGTCTAAGGGGAAAGGGGTATTCATGACGCCACCTGCCATATGCGACCAGGGCGGCTTCCACTGCTTTAGAGCCTGTGGGGACGGTGATTGGCAGCTTGGATCGTGTTGCTCCCCACAGGTGGAGCGTAATCCCCAGGGCAGCGGAGTGGTTCTCTCAGCCTGTACCTTGGCAGATGTTCACTTGGTCAACAGTACCTTCGGTTTTACAGGCGGCCTCTGCATACCAAAAAAGCAGAAAAATCCACAAGAGTTTACTCATTTTAGAAATTACACCTCAAAGTGATCTATATCTGCAGTGACTATTTTGGCTCCAAAGGTGTTTTCACTACAATATCCATTAACTTTATGCTTTTTCTGGAGAACTGTAAATATGCCAGTTTAGTGCCCAAAAATATTGTCTATCTTGTGTTTCTGGAGACAGGCACCAGATAGTGATTGCATTTGAAGGGATTGGGGAGAAGGACACGCTGCTCACCTCTATCTCATACACCCTTTGAATCCCGGGCTCCTGAAGGTGGCTGGCTTCCACCGTGAATGTACAGAAAAGGAAAATTCAGGGCCACTTTCATCGGCCGATGAGTAAGGACTTATGTCCAAAACGCGTCCGTCGAGGACACTTTTAATATGTTTGTCTGAATAAAGGATTCCTAACTTCAATGGATGAGGCGACCAGATAGTGATGAGAGAATGTGATCGCCACTGCTCGAGTACAAGGGTGCTCAGGCATGCTTGTTACTTGGTTGAGGATTGCAGGTACCCGAGTGCCTGGCTTGAGTCCTTGCATGTTTCACAGTATTTAGACAGCCAATCAACAAGTGGGATTTCCTGCTATACACGATAATGCCGTAGCCATGTTGGCACCTGACATTATGGTGATTGACCGGTCACATAGCATTATTGGGTGTTACATAATACCATGTACCATGATGCTTATCAGACTGCAGTTCAGGGCCAGTTAATCTAGGAGGCAGATTATAGATTAAAGCAAGCATATAGGCAAATTTTATTACCTAAAGGGCCTGTCACACGTGTCAATGTCGTCAGTGAGATGATCGCTGACGACATTGACGGCTGATCGCTGGTGAGCTGTCACACAGACAGACTCACCAGCGATCAATTGACCAGAAACATCGTGGAAACGATTTAAATATCGTTTCCATGATGTCCTGCTCCCGCTGCCAGCCTGCTGGAAGCGGGAGCAGGCTGGTCTCCAAGGTAAACTGCGGGTATCTAGGCAGCGCGCGCTGCCTAGATACGCGACGTGTACCTTAGTTACCAGCCTCCTCCGCTCACCAGCTGGTATCTAAGGTACACAGCGGGTAACTAGGGTCCCTAGTTACCCGCTGTGTACCTTAGATACCAAACCGGTGAGCGGAGGAGGCTGGTAACTAAGGTACACGTCGGGTATCTAGGCAGCGCGCGCTGCCTAGATACCCGCAGTTTATCTTAGTTACCAGCTCCCAGCGCTTGTGAGAGGCGCTGGGAGCTGGAATATCGCTACTCCCGGTGTCACACGCAGCGATGCTGCGTGTCCACCGGGCGACAATCGCCAGGTTTTAGAGCAGGTTCTAAAACCTGGCGATCATCAACCAGCGATTTATCGCTGGTTGATGCAGTATGTCACACGCGTCAATATCGCTGCAACGTCATGTGCAGCCGATATCGTGCAGGCGATATTGATGCGTGTGACAGGCCCTTTACAGTTCTTCTATAGGTATACTGCTGCTGCAACCTAAAACAAAAGCCTTTTTTAGAGTTAAATACTGTCCTTTCGTTATTGTAGTAAAACCGCTGTTATCTGCATTTAGTGTATGGATAGCTGGTGGAGCAGGAATAGTTTTGGATTAGAGGCATATAAACATGATTCATTGCCTTAAGCCGACGTCACACGCAGCAACCAAAGCTGCGATGTCGGATGCGATGCGCGGGTGCGTGCTCGCTTCCGACATCACAGCCTTGGTGTCACACGGCAGGATGTTGCCGGTGACGCCGCAGAGATGCGGGCGGAGCCATCGCTCATTGGGCTGGGATGAGCCCAGCGAGCGATCCGCAGCAATACTGCGGTATAGGCTGGATCACCGCCAACATCGCTATTGCGGTGTCAGACGGCGCGATCCAGCCTAATCGCTGGTTGCAGATTGACAGGATTACGTTCATGCTCGTAAACCTGTCAACCTGCGACCAGTGATAGATCGCAGTTGCTTCACGCTGTTAGACAGCACGACACACTTGCAATATCATGAGCGACATTGCTGATGCGTCACTTTTCGGCGATGTCGCTCGCGATATTGACGCGTGTGACGCCGCCTTTACCGTCCTTCTTTAAGAATACTGCTGCTGCAACCTAAAACTAAAAGTTATTTTGAGAGCTAAATATTGTTCTTTATTTTAGTAAAACCACTTACATTCAGTGTAGGGATAGGCGGTAGAGAAGGGATAGATTTGGATTAGAGGCATATAGGCGTGGAGTATTACTTTACAGTCCTTCTATAGGTAAACTGCTGCTGCAACCTAAAAACAAATGTCCTTTTCAGAGCTCAGTACTGTCCTTTATTCTAGTAAAGCCACTGAAACCTGAATTCAGTGAAGAGATAGCAGGTGGAGCAGCGATTAGAGGCATGTAGGAAGGGTTTATTGCCTTACTCCAATTTTATGGATAGACAATAAAAAAATCACAAGTGAAGATAAAAAGAATTTTACAGAAAAAATGTTAGGAAACCTTCTTTCCTGTGTAATGACTTGTATATAAGGCAAATACACATGCATACACTTCTATTTCTACCTGACCATGCACATACACACTCTTCCATTCTTCTTTAGCTCATCATTAGCTCATCATAACGTCTTCCTGCTCATCATAATTGGCACCCCTTCATTTTTTTCATAGACTGTACAGTATCTTTTTCAATAAATGGAAATGTACCAAAGTTACATCCTTGGGATTTTTTAATTACTGATTCTAAATAATACAATAAAACATTGTCAACTTACATGTTGCAATTTCAAACAAGAAACAGAATAAACAGCATGTACAGCAAAAAAGGTTCCCCTAATTAATACTTGGTTGCTCACCCTTTGGCATTGATGACAGCCTCCAAATGTTCCTTGTAGCCATCTATTATCTCCTTGAACTTCTCAGCTGGTATTTTCTCCCTGTCTTCCTTTGCAGTTTGTTTCAGCTCTTGATTTTTTGCAGGATTCTTTTTCCCAATGGCAGATTGCAGCTCATCCCAAAGATTTTAAATGGGACTCATTGCTGACATTTTAAAACAGTCCATTTTTTTCTTTTTCAACCATTCATGTGTACTTTTGAGTGTGTGCTTTGTCTCATTGTCTTGCTGGAGGACCTATGATCTTTAACTCAAACCAAGTTTTCTTAAGGTGCTGTCACACAGCACGATCTGGCCAGCGATGTCGGAAGCGATGTGCAGGTGCACGCTCGCTTCCGACATCGCTGGCCAGCTGTCACATTGCACGACGTTGCCGGTGACGCCGCGATGTGGGCGGAGCCATCGCTCGCTGGGCTGGGCTCAGCCCAGCGAGCGAAGGCTCAGGAACACTGCGATATAGGCTGGATCGCGCCGCCAACAGTGTCAGACGGCGCGATCCAGCCTAATCGCTGGTCACAGGTTGACAGGTTTATGAACATGTTCATAAACCTGCCAACCTGCGACCAGCGATAATTTGCAGTTGCGTCGCACTGTCACACAGCGCGACGCACTTGCAATATCACCCGCAACATTGCTGTTACGTCACTTTTCGGCGATGTCGCGGGCGACATCGCTACGTGTGACACTACCTTTACACTGAGCAGGAGATTTCGCTGTAAATCTAGTGATAATTCTCTAATTTCATGATTCCTGTTATACAGTCAAGGCCTCCAGTGCATCAAAGCAGCCCCATAGCTTTATGAATCCTTGACCATGCTTAACTGTGGGTAGCCTGCTCTTTTCCTTATAGGCTTCATTGCTTCATCTGTAAACAAACTGCTGCTTTACATTGCCAAAAAGATTTATTTTTGTATCTTCTGTCTGCAGAACATTTTCCCAGAAGGATTCTGGTTTGTGAAACTACTCTTATTGGCAAAGATCAGTCTCTCCCTTATGCCTTTTCATTAGTAATGGTTTCTTCCTTGGCCATCGCCCATAAAGTTCTCCTTGGTTTAGTGTTCGGCTTATGGTACTTGTTGAAACCATTACCCCAGACTGTTAAGTTTGGCCTTCAGATCTTTGGATGTTTGATGTGGTGTGTTTTCCACCATTTGCACCAGCCTTTAAAGACATCTATTGTCAATTGTCCTCTTTTCTCCATGTCCAGGGATGTTCTTGATGGTTTTGTGCTTGGAAAACTTCTTAATAACATTGTGCACTGTTGAAACTGGGTTTCCAAGGTCTTTGGAGATGGCCTTATATCCTATGGAAGTGTTGTGTTTTCTATTAATAGCAGTTCCGATGTCTTCAGACAACTCCTTTGTCTTCACCATTGGGTCAAAGAAACAGGGGACATTTTAAAACACTAAAGTCATCATTCATTTGCTAATTCATGTCACATGGGCACAGACAATTTATCACATATGATTCTCATTTGTGATTTACTACAGCTGAGTCAAAATGTGTTTCCATACTAATGTGAAGGGTGCCAATACCAGTGTCACAGCAAGCTTTAGGTTTTTCTTTTTCTTCCCATTGTTTTTTTGTTTTAAATAGTTGTTAATCATTTATTCTTTTGTATTTAGCTCGTATGCTCTATATAAAAAAAATCTGTTTCACTTGCGTCATTTTTTCAGGAGATATTTCACAATATGTACTTAGACTTTATGGGTACCAATAGCAATGAGTAGGACTATGCACACAACAGTACACACACATGCACATACAGCTCTGCAGCATATAGTACACACACATGTACACATACCCTTCTGCTAACTGCAGACTAAAATGCAACTTTTAGCAAATTTCTTTTCGCCAAATGCATCTTACGGTCCAAAATTCCAGCAGTCCATCATGAAGGGTTATATATTTTTTTGCCAAAGAAAGTTATTTTTAAACTGCAAAGTATCCAATGTCAGTATACCATTAAATTAGTTTGAAATTACTTGTATTATGTAATTTATTAAGCATGGAAGAATCAGTCTTTATCCCATAATTCATTGCGGTCTATTTTCTTGGGAACAAGCACTAAAAAAACTTGGAGAAAAATGGGGTACACCATTATTTTATTATTGGAAGAGCATAGGCTGAGGATGTATGTGCCTCCTTACTGGTAGAAATGCTTTAATTACTGTTGTTGCCATATTAATACTGAGAGCACCTGCTGTGGAGCGCTATAATTATCACATTACATATTAGCAAAGCCACTAATGGCCAGAACTGTGGGAAAAATCTTGATATTCTTTACAAACAATTTTACTACCTGGATCATTAGGCACAACATGAAATACTGAACTTATTTTCAGATCTCTAAACATGAAATTGTGTTTTATGAAGATTCTTGGGTAATGTGTGTCCAAACGTAATTATCTTTTAAGAGAATTTGATCTAAATCTAGATATTGACAGTTTTTGCTCTCCTTCTGGCTCTAATTATTTGTAGTCTGTTGGTTGACTTTAGCAATAACTTTTATCGCATAGCGAAGCTAAAAAATAATAGATTAGTCGCACATTGTTCTTTGAAGTTACAATATTATTCAGCTCTGGGATGACCATTGTAATTTGAAATATTAGTGCAATATAATTTGACTGCAGATCATAACTTTATGGAAAACTAGTAATTATTTCCAAAGCTCTGAAATGTCATCAGGAAATAGGAGAAACTGAAGATAAAAAAAAAAATGTAATACTGTTCAGATAAAGTTACTTGTTAGATAAATAAGCCAGAAAGAGCTGTAAAATACTGTTAGCTTAGCAAACAAGAACCATTTCATTCTTATGTACAGTTCTAATGGTATACCATAAAGAATAAAATGAATACATGCCAATACATGCCACAAATTATGAGTGTCTCTAGTAGTACTGTATATTCTTAAGTGCTCAGGAAAGACCATTGTTTATAAAAAATGTGGTAACTTGATGGCGGTTTAACTGTATGGCTAATAAAACTAAGTCAGACTGTTTCAGATGGAAAATCTGTTGGCTGATGTTATATTGGATGGACCAGACCAGATTTAATTTGAGCTCCTGAGTAGACACTGACAGATTGATAAACTAGAGAGGTACTTTCCCAGATTTATGTTATAGACTTAAGTTCAGACTGTTCAACCATAACTATGTTAAGTTATCCTATCTTCCAGAAGGAGGGTGTTGGCTGTTAGTTACAGTTGATGCCTACAAACATGGAGGTCATGAGTTCCATTCTCGGGGAGATTAGAGAAGAGTAGAATTGATTATTTAATTGATATGCAGAGAGATTTTGGCCTCACTCCCTAAGGAGCTACAGAGCTGGTGTACAAAGTGAGAGAAAGTTGGGACAACTCGCTGATGTGTGGGACTGAGCCCTCAAATCGGGACAGTAACACCCATTCCAATACAATTAGGAGGTATGCATTTGATACAATAACACAACTTTATAGCTCTCAATTCCTACTGCCAGATTGACAAACTAGAGAAGTCCTTTGCTAGATTCATGTTATAGATGCAAGTCCAGACTGTTCAACCAGAATTATGTTACTGCAAGTGAAACAGACCACCACACCAATATTTAGAATGCCAAATTTGGACATTTAATCCCCAGGAAATGCCTCCAAATTGGCCATTATTGGATTTTTTGCTAAACCTTACCCCTTTTGTGGTTTGGTTTCTGGGATTGTTCGAGCAAAATTTGACCTGCTTGAAAATATTGACTATGCAAACTACTGTTATAGGTAGAATTGTAAAGTCAGACTGCAATTATATGGGGAAGGCCAGATTATAACCTAAAACAGGGGATAAGAGCTCAGACTACATAGTCAGATTGGTGTTTTATGGCCTTGCAGAGCTGAAGTCCCAAGTTCAAATCCCATCAAGGACAAGGAGTTTGTATATTGTTCTTGTGCTTGTGTGGGTTTCTTCCTCCGGGTTCTCTGGTTTCCTCCCATACTCCAAAGACATACTGTCCCCAAACCTATCACTACCTGTCCCTGCAACTTCCTAGTACATCCGTAAGTCTCCCTGTGTGACCTAAATGTTTCAAATCCTGAGTTTTAATTCCATGGGCTGCTCCTTCCAAGTATGATGCCACTGAGCACCATTTCCGGTCCTGTGCAGTTAGGGGGTGTATTGGTTATACTGGCCGGCTCTGTAGCATGTGCAGTGCAATTCTGAAGCCGGTCCGTTCAGCTAATAATCCCCCACATACACAGGAAGGACCGGAAATGACACAACCATGACGTCATACCAGGAAGGAGCAGCCCATGGATTTGAAATGCAGGACCACTCTTCTGAATTAATTATCACACCCACCAGAGCGTGATACCAAGGTGGGGGAAAATGGACCCAGAGAGACTGCCAAACCCCCCTTCCTCCCCCCTGTGTAGACAATGGGGGAAAATGTAAGTTATTAAAATCTTTTTTACAACCATTATACTTCATATTTAGCTCAGACAGGGATACTTATGGATGTACTATATAAATTTAGGGGCATAAATGACCTGACAGGTTCCCTTTAAAGGGAACATGTCAGGCCGATTTAGCCTCCAAACCTATTACTACCTGTCCCTGCAGCTTCCAAACACATCCCTAGCCATCCCTGTGTGACCTAACTGTGTCCTATATTGGCTTGGAAAAGTGAGTTTGATACCTACATTCTCCTGTCACTGCACCATCCAATCTCTACTGTGTGGAGACTGACTGGGTGGTCTCCAGGGCTCTGTCTTCCCTCCTGGCTTTTTTTAGCACGCCTTGCTGGGTGTGAGACGAGAACCCCCTGGCACGGTCCCGGCCCCACTGTAATGTCCCGCCTCTGTGAATGACACGGCACGGCTGTGTCATTTCCACTTCTGCACTGCGCAGACATCCGAGGTGCAATGTCCCACCCCTGTGACTGATGCACGCTAGCGTCATCGATTATGTCCTTTTGACTTCTGCACAGAAGCGGAAATGCTGCTGCCGCGTCATTCACAGAGGCGGGAAATTGAAATGGGATGGCTGTGCAGATGCAGAAGTGATGTCCCCAAGGCCACGTCATACACAGAGGCAGGACATTACAATCGGGTCGGGAGCGCGCCAGAGGGTTCTCTTTTCACACCCAGCAGGGCGTGCTAACAAAAGCCAGGAGGGGAGACGGAGCGCTGGAGACCACCCGCTCAGTCTCCACACAGCGGAGACTGGATGCTGCAGTGATAAGAGAATGTAGGTATCAAACTGATTTTTCTAAACCAATGTAGGACACTGTTAGGTCAGACAGAGATGGTTAAGGATGTGCTTGGAAGCTGCAGGAACAGGTAGTGATAGGTTTGGAGGCTAAATCAGCATGACAGGTTCCCTTTAAGTTCTACACTTGATAAGTGAGTAAAAGAAATGAATAATTATGGGTAGTTGTAACCAAAGCCATCAAACTGCTATTTAGGTAAGACTAGGCCACGTAGAGGGCTGTGCAGCAGCCAGATGATTCCATGCATTTCAGTCCTGACCTTGAGCACACGCCACTGAATGAAGCTTACAAGCTAAGTAATGTTTATCACTGATGCATTCACCTTTAGACTTCTCAGGATTTCCAAGACATTTTTTTTAAATGAATGTGAAGTTTTTAGACTGACATCTGTAGGAAATACTAACAATAAAAAATATAAGTCTCTAAATAACCATTACACCCTCATGATATTTTGGATATCATTGAAGAAGATAGACAATGCGCTTAGAAAGCTTACGACCAGCTACATATCACCATTAAAGCCACAATTTATATAAAGCGATTTTAACTTGCTAGAATGAGACAGAAGGAGAATTGTTCTTTGGAGACAGTTGAAAGAAGATCTCAGATTTAGTATTCCCCATGCAGACAGACTTCAGTGAATCAGTACATTAGGCAAAGTAAAATAATGGAAGCCGTTCAGGTAAGTAAAACAGCATTTTAGATGAATCCATGGCCATTTAACACATTTAGCACAAGGTTTTGACCCACCGGACTTTTGGAAGTGTAGATGAATTGTTTATGAATGCCATCTGCACCTTAGCAATGCTTTGCCAGGGTACAACAGTTACATTAGATTGTCACTGGAGGCTGTGGAAATGATAACAGTCAAGAGAAGGCACTTTCCTTGAATTTAACCGCTTGCAAATCTGCATTGCTGTTAAAGGTAGCTTGTCCATAAATGACATTGAAATGGTTTCCTGAGGCCTGACACTATTGGCAGCTGTATGTGTTGCCTGGACAAGGGACAGAATGTTACTGTGGATAGTTAATAGTCCTGGCGGTATGGTGCTGCAAAGTCCACTTAATACTGTACATTTTAAGTGACTCCATATGGATAGTGATACATTTATGGACTAGGCATTGCAATATTGGCACTCCTATGGAGCATGGATTTGTATATGTTTTCTTTTGGCATTGTCATAAATAAGCAGTGTGTGAATTGATTACTGCACATAAACCATCTGTTCTTACAAAGAATATTTTACAGTTTGTGGCTTGATTACAGAATCATCATTCAATTTAGCCTAGACTATATATGCTAAATTTTCAATAATTTCTGTAATACTTTAACCCTTTCACAACAACTGCTGTACATTTAAGGTGCTGTAGGAGGTGCATTACAGAAAACCGTTGCACATGTATGGTGCCATGCCGACTCACATGCAGAGTCAGCGACATCATCAACAGATGTCAGCTGTCTATCTTCACCCTATAGTAATGCCCGCAATCGGTGCTAGCACCAATCACGAGCATTTAACTCTTCTGATGCTGCTGTCAATAGTCACAGTGGCATTATGACACTGTCACTATTGACCAACGGCATCAGAGGAGTTTAACGAGTACATTGATTTGCTTGCAGAGGGTGGTGGATCCCTCCCTGCTTAGATGGTCACAACGTGATTGCGATCACATCATGCCAATGGTCTACATGGGAACCTGGGACCAAATAATAGTGGAGAGGTCACCCAGATAGGTATGATGGTCTCTAAGGTCCTACCTTGAGCAGGGCCTGACACGCCTCTTGCCAAACGTGTTGCAGAGTATGCAGATTATTAGATCAGTGATCAGAGAAGGAAAATTTGATGTCCTGGGACTAGGTAAAAAAGTTTAAAAGGTTTGGAAAATGTAAAAATACTATTAAAATAATCATAAAATAAAGAAAAAAATGAAAAAATTAATATACCAATAAATACATGTGTTTATGTAACAACAAAAAAGTACATATATTTCATAACGCACAATTCAGAAATACCTGCTCTATAAAACAGTTACACCAGTTAACCCCTTTAGTGAACACTGTAGCAAAAAAATGCAAAAAATTATTCTTTTTCATCATACCACCCAAAAAAGTGGAATAATGCAATCAAAAAGTTACATGCAAATAAAAATGGTATAGCTGAAAACATAACCTTGTTCTGCAGAAAACTAGCCCCCGACGCGGCTCCATCCACAGGAAAATAGAAAAGCTACAGTTTCAGAATATAGCAATGCACAAACAATTATTTTTTAAATAAAATTGTTCTTATTTTGTAAAAGCAGCAAAACATAAAGTACATAACTGTAATATTGCTGGAACGGTACAGAGCTGAAGAATAAAGCTGTCTCATAATTTTACCACATGGTGAACGGCATAAAAAAAATTCCTGAATTGCTGTTAACAATGCCTCCTAAAAAACAGAATAGAATATGCCCCAAAATGGTACTAATAAAAATAACTAATCCTACAAAAACAAGCCCTCATATGACTCTGTTGTACCCCTGCGGGTCCAGTCACCACAGAGGTACTACATCCTTGTTAGGGTATAGTATCCCATTCACTGGTAAGTGGAGTACAGACTGGTAACAGGACACCCAGACCACACTAGGAATAATTGTAGTAGGGTTGATTGATGAAGGGTGTTAGTTAGAGGGAGCACTTTGGGAGAAGTGAGGTCAGAAAGAACACACGTAGATGATGTGGGACACGTGACAGAGGGTATAAATGGAGCAGGAAAGATCTAGAATGTAGGAGAGACAGTTGAATAGTTGGAGAGAGAATTGACCACCTGAGGAGAGGCAGTAGAACAGCTTAGGACAGACCATTGAAAACCAAGGTCAAGTTGGAGGGCAGCTTGAGAATATATGCCTGAGAAGTGTGCAGAGGACTGGAGCAAGTGGCAGCTTGTCCTAAGGGTGAACCATAGAGCAGAACATAACCCAAGTGGCTCTAGGAGAAAGAGGGGTCCCAGAGGCACGGGAAGTGAGTAATCCACCTGTGGGACTCACATCCATTGTCAAGTGCAGGCAAGTGGATGGACTAGGCTGCAAGGGATACCGGGAAGCCATAAGACTAGTGGAAAAGACCAGGCTCAACTAGAAACCCGGAGGCTGTGCTACTTTCTAGGTGACAGTCAACAACCACACACATCTGCTGAAAAGGTGGCAACCATAGGGCTAAGGGGAGATACTACAGGGTAACCCCTAGGAAAAGCTCATAGTCACTGACTCAGAGCTCTGTGAGGCGAGGCACAAGTCAGGGCGAAGCAAGCGCTGTGTGAGACGACCTGAAAAGACAGATAAGGGGTGCTGGTTATGTACCATCCTGTTACCAGTGAGAAGCTGGATCCCTACCTCCGAGAACCCAGTGCTCAGCGGGCTGCTGCACAACGACTGTGAGTAAAAGAAGTAAAGACTGCAGCACACTGTCTGTGAACTTTCTTAATGCGCCTAAAGCACCAGAAACACAACTATCAACTCACCCAGGTACCTTTTGCTACCCTAGGGGTCAGCCCTACCCGTAGAGGGCTTAAGAACATTGCTGCCTCCCAACCAATGAACCCTAGGAAGACTGTCGTGCAGCAGCGGCCATTGATAGCCAAAACCTGCGGGTGGTGTGACATATAAATTAACAAGTATTGCCCAATCCAGTTATCCCTTCCAGAATGATCCCTCCATGCCAGATGCCCTTCCCTAAGAAAGTGAGCCACCCACACCGAACTTTTAATGACACTGCCAGGGTCACAGAGCTTGGTCTTGGTCCCTGTGATCACTGTGATGAAGCCTCAAGAAAGCCCAGTTACGAGTATCCTAAGGCCCTGGAAGGATGCATCAACTCTGTCACCAGAAATATAGAATAATTATAGATCTCCAAATTTGGTGATGTAAAAAGATATTTTTGTAAAAAAAAAGTGTTCTTTAGAGTGTGATAGGAGTCAAACATAAAAGACCACGATATAGATCTGTTATCACAGTAATAACACTAACTCAAATAATAAAGCCGTCTAATCACTTATACTGCACATTGAATGGTTAAAAAATAAATAAAAGCAATTCTTGACCTGCTGGTAATTTATTCATTCTTCCTCCCAAAGATTGCAATAAGGCTGAGCTGACATTTATTCTGCACTCTACACTGAGTGCTTACTCTGCGGTTTCTATGTAAATCTTTTGAAAATATGAGATTTAGGTGGAACCCCTGACAGAAAGTTCGCTATGATGAGGCAGAAGGAGTCACCTCGGAATAAGTCTTTACTGTAATTCAGCAGTTTCTGTCTCTTCATTGGTTCTTAAAAGCACGGTTGATTACAGTTTGGTACACATCTGAAAAAGACGACACTGAACAGAGTCCAAACACAGTCCACATTAACTCTGCTACCCCATTATAATGAATGATCCCTTGCGGGTTTCATTGTAATTATGTAATTCGAAGATTTAACATGGGATAAATGTGCTAAAAAAAATTTCCAATGAAAACATTAACGGAATCCACATAAAAAATAAGTCACGGCTGAGGTCTGTTATCTCTAAACAGAAATATAAAGGGCTTCCATATTACAGGTAGCACAAACCTCTGGAAGAGTACTGTGAATTCCCCCCCTCTCCCTTAAAGGAAAAAAAATCCAACAAAATGCATGCTCCCAAATCAAATGCCCTTCTCCATTCTAAGTCCCACATATAGCATCCACATGTTTGGCATTTCTGTAGTGAAGTAGCCCACTTAATCTATGGAGTGTGTTGCTCCAGAAGCACAAACTGGGCACTATGTATCGGGCACTATAATGTACTGTGCAATACAATGTACTGGGTATTACAATGGCAGATTTTCAATTTCACGCAACATCTATAGCTGCTTGTTTCTAGAAAATACCCATGGAGTTAAAATCGTCACTACAAATGTAGATAAATTCCCAGAGGGGTGTAATTAAAAAAATGGGATCATTTGAGAGGGGATTATGCTTGTCTGGCACTTAGGAGCTCTGTAGATGGAGTCCGCAAACTATTGTGCAAAAAATTGTACTCCGTGAGCCAAATAGCATTAATTCTCTCTTGAGTTCTTCTTGCCTTGTACTGTACAGCCACACATGGCGTCTTGTCACATTCAGCATCAATTGTGTTACAATTTCTTTTGAATTTTTCCCATTTCTATGTAGAAAAATGTTAAATCTGAGACTATTACAACATTTTTATTTTAAAAATGTACTAGTTATTTTTTCTTCAAAGCCCAATAGTATAGAATTTAGAGACACGCCTGTGGTGTCAATATGATCAGTTCATCTCTAGATAACATCATTGAGGCATGTAGTTTGTAAGGGGGGAGGTCACTTAAGGGGGGTTCTGCTGCCCTGGTACCTCAGGGGCTTTGCCAATGTGACATGGCATCCTCAAACCATTCCAGCAAAATCTGAGATCCAGTATGGTGTGCCTTCTTTTCTGTACCTTAAAAGTAGTTTTTGACTACATATGGTGTATTGGCATACTCAGCAGGAATTGATTAACAAATTGTATCATTTAATTTCTCCCATTACCTCTTTTGAAAATTAAAACAATTTTGGCCATAGCAACATTTCAGTGGACAAAAATTGTAATTTGTATTTACTTAGCGCAATGTTATTTAATTCTGTGAATTGCCTGAGAGTTATAAATGCTCACTAGATGAATTCCTCAAGACATTTGGTTGCCAAAAGGGGTTTACCTGTAGGGGTTTCTTCTATTTTGGCAAGTCATGACTCTTTCAAATGTGATATGACGCTCGAATCCATTGCAGCCAAAATGGCGTTCCTTCCTTTTGAGCTATGCCGATCGCCCAGTAGTTTTACCCACATATGGGGTATTGATATCCATAGAAAAAAATGCAGAAGGGTGTATTATCTCCTGTTACCCTTGCGAAAATAAAGAAAAACGGGGCTAAAGCAACATATTTGTGGGAAAATGTGATTTTTATTATTTTCATGGCTGAACGTTATAAAGTTCTGCGAAGCAACTGGGATTAAAGGTACTCACCACACATTTAGATAAATTCCATGAGGAATCAAGTTTTTAAAATGGGGTCACTTGTGCAGGTTTTCTATTGTTTAGGCTCATCAGGGGTCTTTGCAAACATGACATTCCGTCCAGCTAATTTTTAATTCCAATAGTCAAATGTCACTCCTTCCCTTCCATGCCCTACAGTGCATCTAAAACACTACACTGTGTGCAGAATTATTAGGCAAATGAGCATTTTGATCACATGATACTTTTTATACATGTTGTCCTATTCCAAGCTGTATAGGCTTGAGAGCCAACTACCAATTAAGTAAATCAGGTGATGTGCATCTCTGTAATGAGGAGGGGTGTGGTCTAATGACATCAGCACCCTATATATGGTGTGCTTAATTATTATGTAACTTCCTTGCCTTTGGAAAAATGGTCAGAAGAGAGATTTGATGGGCTCTGAAAAGTCCAAAATTGTGAGATGTCTTGCAGAGGGATGCAGCAGTCTTGAAATTGGCAAATGTTTGAAGCATGATCACCGAACAACCAAGAGTTTCATGGCAAATAGCCAACAGGGTCGCAAGAAGCAGTTGGGCAAACAAGGCACAAAATAACTGCCCATGAATTGAGGAAAATCAAGCGTGAAGCTGCCAAGATGCCATTTGCCACCAGTTTTACAATATTTCAGAGCTGCAACGTTACTGGAGTATCAAAAAGCACAAGGTGTGCCATACTCAGGAACATGGACAAGTAAGAAAGGCTGAAAAACGACCACCTTTGAACAAGAAACAAGATAAAACGTCAAGACTGGACCATGATATATCTTAAGACTAATTTTTCAAAGGTTTTATGGACTGATGAAACGAGGGTGACTCTTGATGGGCCAAATGGATGGGCCAGAGACTGGATCAGTAAAGGGCAGAGATCTCCACTCCGCTCAGATGCCAGCAAGGTGGAGGTGGGGTACTTGTATGGGCTGGTATCTTCAAAGATGTCAAAGATGAACTTGTGGGACCTTTTTGGGTGAGGATGGAGTGAAGCTCAACTCTTGGACCTACTTTAGTTTCTGGAGAACAACTTCTTCAAGCAGTGGTACAGGAAGAAGTCAGTATCGTTCAAAAAAACATGATTTTCAGGCAGGACAATGCTCCATCACATGCATCAACTACTCCACAGCGTGGCTGGCCAGTAAAGGTCTAAAAGAAGAAAAATAATTACATGGTCCCCTTGTTCACTTGATCTGAACCCCATAGAGAACCTGTGGTCCCTCCTAAAATGTGAGATCTACAGGGAGGGAAAACAGTAACCTCTCGAACAGTGTCTGGGAGGCTGTGGTGGCTGCTGCATGCAATGTTGATCGTAAAACAGATCAAGCAACTGACAGAATCTATGGATGGAAGGCTGTTGAGTGTCATCATAAAGAAAGTGGCTATATAGGTCACTAATTTTTTGAGGTTTTGTTTTTGCATGTCAGAAATGTTTATTTCAAAATTTTGTCAGTTATATTAGTTTACCTCGGTGAAAATAAACAAGTGAGATGAGAATATATTTGGTTTTTATTAAGTTGCCTAATAATTCTGCACAGTAATAGTTACCTGCACAAACAGATATCCTCCTAAATAGCCAATCTAAAAAAAAAAAAAAAACACCCAACTTCCAAAAATATTAAGCTTTGATATTTATGAGTCTTTTGGGTTGATTGAGAACATAGTTGTTGATCAGTAATAAAAATAATCCTCTAAAATACAACGTATCTAATAATTCTGCGCACAGTGTAGTTTTCCACAAATATTGGGTTTTGGCATACGTAAGAGAAATTGCATAACAAACTTTATGGTTCATTTTTTCATGTTACCTCTTTAATAGGGGCAAAAGCAACATTTTCGTTTGAACAATTAGATTTTTCATTTTCTCAGCTCACAGTTGTACAATTCTGTGAATCACATCGGGGTCCAAGGTGCTCACCACACATCTAGATAAAATTGATGAGGGGTCTGCTTTCCAAAATAGGGTCACTTGTGAGGAGTTTCCACTGTCTATGCTCATCACAGGTCCTGCAAATGTGACATTTTGCATTTTAAAAAGTTATATGGTGCGCCTTCTGAGCTCTGCTGACCCCACAAACACTAGTTTTCGACCATGTATTGCCTATCACTCAGGAGAAAGTGCACAACAAGTTGTATGGTACATTTTCTCCTGCTATCCTTGCGTAAATAAAAAACATTGAGGTTAAAGTCACATTTTTTTTTTTTTAAAGTAAAATTTTCTTTTTTTTTCTTCCCAATTGCTTTAATTCCTGTAAAGCATCTAAAGGGTTAATAAACTTATTGAATGTGGAATTGAACACCTTAAGGGGTGCAGTTTTTAAAATTGTGTCACTTTTGTTTTGTTTTCTATTACACAGTCCCCTCAGTCATTTCAAATGTGATGTGGTCCATACAAAAATTGGTGTTGTAAATGAGAAATTCCTGATCAAATGTTTAAGAAATGATGCTGATGTAAAGTAGACATGTGGGAAATGTTATTTGTAGATGAGTGAGAAGTTCAATATTCTGATTCGGATAAGTCTTACCAAATACTTTTTACTATTTGAATATTCATCCTGAATAGTGAACATAATGAAAGTCAATGGGGAACTCTGATATATGTCTAGGGAATCCTATACAAATATAGTATAACCTGAATATCGAACCACTCGCTCATCACTAGTTATTTGTTAATACAGGTGCATCTCAATGAATTAGAATACCATCAAAAAGTTCAGTAATTCAATACAAAAAGTGAAATGCATATATTATATAAAGTTATTACAAACAGAGTGATCTATTTCAAGTGTTTATTTATGTTAATGTTGATGATTATGACTTACAACCAATGAAAATCCAAAGTTCATTATATCACAAAATTAAAGTAGGGAGGAGTTAAAAACTGTGCCACCGTATTACACAAGACATCAAAAGGTGAATATAATATTGATTTATTAGTCAATGTGTTTCAGTGTTTCAGTTATTAATTATCATGAGGAAGGGGCCAGGGAGCCATGAAACACGTTGACTAATAAGTTAATCTTATATTCAACCTTTGATATCTTGTGGAATACGGCAGCACAAGTTTTAACCCTTCATCCTCCCTACTCTATATGTACCACGCTGGGGACTGCAGCAGCCGTTATATGTGCTTTTATAATGGTTGTTACTCTCACAACCACACAAGGTGAAGCCTCTGATACCAATTTAGGTGATATTTTATATCTCAGACCCCTCATCCTCCTTACTTTAAATTTCTGAAATACAGACCTTTGGGTTTTCATTGGCTGTAAGCCATAATCATCAACATTAACAGAAATATACACTTAAATAGATCACTCTGGTTGTAATGACTCTATATAATACATGCGTTTCACTTTATGTATTGAATTACTGAAATAAATAACTTTTTGATGATAGTCTAATTCATTGAGATACACCTGTTTTTTTGGGTGACATAATTATGTGGTTAATGGCATCAAAAAATTACTAAATTTTTTAAATTTTTACCAAATTTCTGATATTTTTACAAAAAATATCATTCCAAGTTTACCACTACCATGAATACAATATGTCACAAAAAAAAATCTCCAAATCATTGGGATCCATTGAAGCATTGTAGAGTTATAAACTCATAAATAGACACTAGTCAATATTTATCATGAAAATAGATAATTAAATAAATATATAAGAAAAAATTACTATTTTTATTAGATTATTTTATTTCAGTTTACATTGTTTGCCAGTCATGAGACTGCAGTAAGCAGGGTAAACAATTAATGTGTATGCTACGTTTTCTTGGTGACATTAATGGACTAAAATATACATATCTCCTAGTGTTAAGTTTCCATTATATACTCATTTTGGGCAAGCTAACTTAATATTGTTAATAAAATGCTTTTAACCTGCTGATATTGGGTTAATCTGCAGGTTAATAGCGTTCTAAATCTTCCTGAGGGTGCCTTCACACTGCGGTCAGGTTCGGTCCGGGGCTGTCAGGGGTGACAGCCCCGGACCAGATTTTGGCCCCATAGTAGTCTATGGGGCCTGATGGAGCCAGACGGCAGCTATCTGCCATCCAGCTTCCATCTCGCCAGAAGAATCCGGGAGAAGTGGGATCTTTCTCCCGGATCCAAAAACGTTGCTTGCAACGTTTTTGTGTCTGGGGAGACAAATCTGCACCTAATTGGTGTCTCCCAGATTCCACCAGATTCCCCTGGATCCTCCCGGATTCCCCTGGTTTCTTTCGGGGGAAACCGGCACTCCCTTAACATGAGAGCCTATGGGGCTGGATTGCCCCGATCCGGGAGAACCCAGGAGGATCCGGGTACCGGATACCAGCGGCTTCACGCCGCTGTTATAATTCAGGACCACGGCTTGCTCCCTGCGAGTCACGTCTTGAATAATCATCAGCAGCAGCTACGGCAGGATGCACACCAGACCGGAGGGCATATTAGCCCTTCCGGTTCTGTGTGCTGATCCGGTCCGGGGCTGTCAGGTTCACCCCTGACAGCCCCGGATCGACCCTGACCGCAGTGTGAAGGCACCCTGACTTTCACACTGAAAGCCTGGCTACCAGGAGAAAATGAGCCTTATTCTTTGGTCTTGTTGGTCAATGTCCAACCCTTTAAGTGACTTCAAATAGATGATTTAGCAGCCAAACTAAAGATATCCAAATATAGCCAGCCCAGTCTTGACAATACTGGATCTGGTTCTAATTATACCTAAATGAAAGAAATAAGAAATATATACTGTCCTTTTTAATACTTAACATTAATGGCCACATAATTAGAGGCACCAATCTAGCAGTACATTAGATCTTTGAGGATCTCCATCTATGGTTTGATTTCTTTTCATGTGTGTATTGGATGGGTTATTACCGACATGTGGTGAGAAAATCATGTCAATAGCAAGTTTAGAAATATATTTACTTAGCAAACTGATGCGTTCAATACTTATTTTACCCGCTGTATATGGATAAGGCAAGGACAGTGCTTTACTAGCATATTAGTTACAACGCATTACTTGTAGAAAAATACTGTACCTTAAGTGGCACTCACCATTTCTTTTTGAATACTGTTATGTAGTGATGTAATTACAATGAAAGACATAAGAAGAGACAGTGAGTGCCTCTGAAGTCAAGGCAGTAAACATAAGAAGACAAAGCAAGAATTCACTATCAAGATAAGATATAGATTTTATCTAAAAGCCCTTTTCATGTAGAAACTGAATGTTTCTCTTGCGGTCATTTTATTGATTGTCTCCAAGGTGTTATAGAGAAGAATGGATGTGTATCACTACCTTATCTCTAGCACCTGACAGTCATAGTTAGATCATATTTTTAAAGCCCAGAAGCTTTTTTGGATTTATCATTTGCTGCTTTATGGACTTATTCAGATATTTCTTGTTTATGTTTTGCTTTATAGGTCAGTGAGCACAATCCGGAATCAGCGATATCATATCCATGCTAACCTCTCTTTTGCAATATTGGTTGCACAGATTCTGCTTCTTACCAGCTTCAGCTTTGTGCCTGGGACGGTGAGCAAATAATATGTAAAGATCTGATTTGGTATAACATATTTATGTATTAATATATACTTTATATATTTGTATGGCATTGTGCTACATATCCCAAGCAGCAATGAAGTTCTGAGGGGGGGTGGGGTGACATGTTTCCGAGGCACAGGAAGTATTAAAGGCAGAAGAGGGCATCAGCACAATCAATACATTTTCAGCACGCAAAGGATCATATCAGTTGAAAAAATCAGTTGCCATATATTTATGTGTTCTAGTCTTAGGGCCCTTTCACATCAGCGTTTTTTTCAAATCGCGGCAGATGCGGGGAAAAAAACCGCATCTGCCGCGATTACCGCATACCGGCTGCACTTGCGGCATGGTTGCGGCGCGGTTGCGGTAAACGCCATACAATGTATAGGCGGACTTGCGGCAGTGCGGCAAGTGCGTTTTTGGCACTTGCGGCAGGTGCGGGCGTGAAAAAAACCGCGGCTGACAGCATTTTTTTTCGCGGTTGCACCTGCCGCAAGTGCCAAAACCGCACTTGCCACACCTGCCGCAAGTCCGCCTATACCTTGTATGGCGTTTACCGCAACCGCGCCGCAACCGTGCCGCAAGTGCAGCCAGTATGCGGTAATCGCGGCAGATGCGGTTTTTTCACCGCATCTGCCGCGATTTGAAAAAAACGCTGATGTGAAAGGGCCCTTACTGTTGCACCTGGTTTCTGCTAGTTTCTTCAACTGAAAAGTAATTCTGGAAAGAGTGGCCTCCTGTTATTTACCCAGAAAGTCTGTATTACTCACCTTACCTGTGTGTCTTTGTGAGTCCTCTTTTCTGTGTACTCTGTATGTTTTTGTTCTGACTGAGCACTTCCCAGCAAATGAAACTATTGATGCTCCTTTATCTTAAACAGGCAGGATCCAAGTAGGGAACAGATTAAGGAACCCTACTGCCGTTATTCAGAACTTATGTATGTGAGTGACAGTGTCTGCTCAAGTATTAATTACTCTAGTCAAGTACAATAACTATGGCAATATGTACACAGTTCTCTTTACACACGCAATTAGGTTCTATGGCAAAGGTGTACTTCAAAATGATTCCCTGATATACATCTCCTGCTAGAGATAAGTATCTTGAATTCACATAGATTCAACAAGATAGTGGCTGGCAAAAGTTTTTAAAACTAGAAAATGTATACTTTCTTCACTGGTCACTTGTCTGGCCCTGCACTGCTGCCATCATCTTATTCTCAGAGCCAATCTCCTTTCCCCATCACAAAATATATCACCCAGCTTATTTAGTGTTTACTAGAACCACCAATACTAACCAGACGTATGAGGCCTGGTCAAAGCTGGAAGTTCCTGCCGAAAATGAAAAGGTAGAAGATGTAACAGTGGAAATCAGAGGACCGTTGGGTGTACAGCTGTCTTGTTTCCTGCCATCTTCTTTACATGGCCTCTTCTCTCTTGTCATATTTACGGCCTTTCCCTTTAATGACAATAAAACTCTGAAAACTGGACAGCAGGCAATGAGTAATGGAGAGGTCAAGTAGGTGAGCAGCGAGGTGAGTGTATGTTTCTTTTGTAGAACTTCCTTTTATCATGCTCTGGGTTCTACAGTACACAGGCTCCAGAGCATAATAAAGTGCATTCAATTCACAAAGACTAACTGTGCAGCCAATTGAATTTCCCAGGATTTATGAGCACCTTATCTACTATCTAAAGGGTAGGGGTATTTTTAGTTTGACTTATCAGCATGGAGCGCTGTTGCTCAAATTGCATAGGGTACCGTGATTGCAAAATACAGACCTCAGAATGGGGGACAAATAGACATTACTAACTACAGTATTAAACCTTAACATATCAAAAGCCAATTTCCAGTGCATATGTATTGTTAGGTATACAGATGAGCGGATTGATCCACGTAAAATCAATTTCTAGTTTAATTTTCTGAAATTCATACAAATTTAAACACTTTGGGTTCGATTTGTGAAGATCGCAAAAAAATAACGAGGCCTAGCCTCACGCTGCTGAAGCACCAGCAGAGCAAATGTATGAGGTTTTTGCATAGCTACTCGGATTAATGTATTTAAGCCAAAATCTAGTTTCCTATTGTTAAATATGAAGGGAATCTTGAAAGAAATAGAAACATAAAATAGGGTTAAATAAGTAAACTGTGTACTTAATTGAAGGGATATTCTACACATTTCTTCTGTTTGACAGGTTTTAGATGAAATCTCATATTGTCTCAAAGTTTGCAATTAAAGTTTATTTAATCCTACCCATAATGTCAAAGTACCATGGAGCTGAAAACTCTTAAGACTTGACATTTAAGACAACAGAAGAAGAAAACTGAAGTCTACAAAAATGTAATTTTTCTTTTTACAACTTGAAGTTTTCTTTTTCTTCTATCCTTAAAACATACCCTGGCAAATTAGTGGAGAATAAAATAACTTGGAAGCTATGTCTGGTTAAACAAGCCAAAATAAATGTTTGTTGCACAAACCAATTGTATTTGTAGTCAGTTGGCCAAATGTAGCATAACTAAGTATCAAGGATCCAAAGAGATTCAATAAACCCCTCGGAGAGCTATGGCCAACATTTTATATGTTGTAATGTTCTATGTCTGCCAAACCTAGGAGGCAATAAGCTCCATTTACCAAGCAAACTATTTAGCTGTCCCTAATTCCTTACTCCCACACTGTTTTATTTGTTGATTCTGGTGGGTATTATTGTGTGTAAAAGATATGTGATTCTGTTTAGTCCAAAAAACAGATATTTTCAGTATCATTTATATTACTTATGACAGCCTAGTCACACAAATGCATCTAACATTTTAGCAATTACACAAGACTTCGCATCAGCCCACTAATTCACTTGATCTAATACACTATAAGAGGATTTTGAGGTGAGCAAAGCAAACCTTGGCTGAAGATGCATGTAAATATGATTTTTTTAAGCTTTAGCTATTGTGGAGGTTGTCGCTTTTTTAAAGGGACACTGTGAGGTCATCTTTCAGTATGATTCTAATATTACCCTTGAATAGGGCCTTTGAAGACCTTTTAAAAGCATGTAAAATCATTATTGTACCATTTGTAGTTTCCATGTTATCAGCATTGTCAGATCCTGCAGGTAACTCCTGGATTAGTCCTCTCCATTATAAGCAAATAGGAATAGTCCGGCTGCTGTATAAAACTGTCATGTAATTATGCAGTCCCTCTCAGTAGCGCTCTCTTCCCTTCATCCCTCCTCCCTTTGCTAACAGTGCAGTGTCAGGTTTCATTAGCTTCTGTTCTGTTAAGGACAAGAGGAAGAGTGCTATTACAGGTCTGCCTTATCTAAACCAATTTGTTTCTCCAAGAAAGGTATTCCTGCTGTGACAGTTCATGTGTTGTATTTGACCTCTTGTGATGCTGCAAACACAGAAAGCAGAGAGGAGAATACAGCCCCCAAGTGATCTCCTTTGCAGTGATGTGGTATGAGTATGTGACATGCATATTCATGCTATGGGAAGAAGACAGTAGAGAACTAAGTGGATCATTCACTGTGATTGATAGATGGAATGAATCTTAATTTTGAAGTTTACAGAAGATAGGAGAGAAATATAAATAAAATGAATACCTAAATAGAGAGAGTTTAGAGCAAGGAATTGGAAAATGATAGCACTTACATATGGATTTTTGACCTGACAGTTTTCCTTTAAAGGGACATTTCTACAGAAATGGCTCTTGAGCATTCCCTATGCAAAATTGTCTTAAATATCTGTAGCTACTGTTTTATTGTACTACAACAGGTGCAGGGGTTGCAATTGCACCCACGCCCTGGAGCCTAGGGGGCCCCAAAAGTCCCTTTGGCCTATGGAAAAAGACTATTGCTATTAAAAATTTGCAATAATTGGGGGCCCCATTGGAGCTTTTGCATTGGGGCTCATGAGCTTCAAGTTACACCACTGATTATGATGATATTACTCGGGATATCTGAAGCAAAACCATGATAAAATGTCACATGATCATTCATAATGAAGATGGTAAACATTAGTTTCCAAAAGTTAGGGTAAGGGCACACAACATTCAGGCATCGACTTTCCCACTGAGTTTTGCACACAGAGGACATTTTAGAAAAACACCGGTTGTTTTCCTGAAGAATCTTTACAGGCGCCTTTTTTTTTTTTTTTTTTTTTTTTGCAGTGACTCTGGCGCTGTTGTATTTTTTTTTTTTTTAAATCATGTATGTAAATAGTGATAATCAAAATATCTGTCTAATGAAATGGTCAGGTTACTTCATCCAATGGCTTTAGGGCTTTCGAAGCCGATATCAGTTTAAGAAAAACTCTAATGGTGGGTTTACACACACCAATTTCTGTGTCCAATATCTGAACAGATCTCTGGTTGCAGTGAAATCATGGACACATTGCTCCATTTTGTACACAGCCACATAATGGAACTATGTGTCCATGATTTCACTGCAACCAGAGATCTGTTCAGATATTGGACACAGAAATTGGTGTGTGTAAACCCACCATCAAAGATAGAATATATGCACATTGAGTCAATTTGATTCCGCAGTACAAATATTAGTAGGGATGAGTGAGTTGTGAAATTTTTGGATTCGCTATATTCATAACGAGTAGGTCTTAATACTCAGGTACTCATTATGAGTAGTTAGTCCAATTTAAGTCAATGGGAAATGCGAGAGTACTTTTGCAGTGTATCTATATACACTGCGAAAGTGAAATAAAAGTTAATAAAAGGTATTAAAAATAAAAAAAATAACATACTCACCTATCCAAAGGCTTTCCCGCAACCTGAAAAAAAGACATCCGATGAGCTGCCAGAACCTTAAGTCTGATGGTTAATCAGGTGGCCGGTAGTGATCAGGTAGTGTCTGACGTCACACACCACCTGATCGCTACCGACCACCTGATTAACCATCAGACTTAAGGTCCTGGCAGGCCATGAATGTGTTAGAACATCGATGGCCTGTCAGGAGCTTACGTCTGATAGCCAATCAGATGGCCGGTAGTAATCAGGTGGTGTGTCACATCACACATCACCTGATTGCTACCGGCAATCTGATTGGCCATCAGACTTAAGGTCCTGGCAGCCCATTGGATGTGTTCTTTTCAGGTTCCGGACCACCCGTCGGATAGGTATGTTATTTTTTTATTTTAAACACCTTTTATTAACTTTTACTTCACTTTCGCTGTGTATATAGATACACTGCGAAAGTGAATATACTACTCGCTACTCCTAATGAGTAATCATAAGGAAACTCGTGGAGTAGCGAGTAGCCCAATACTGTACTATTCGGTGAGTACCGAATAGTTACGAGTATACTCGCTCATCCCTATATATTAGTTATTTTTAACATTTTTATGTGAGTGTTGTAGCATACCCGATTGAGAAAAATTTTGTGTACACATATCTGTAGGACTTGTTGAAATGTAATGGACATGATGAATAGTGGAGAAAAATATAAAGTTCTTTTTCACCTGCGAGTACATTTTACTTTTAAAGTGACCTGTGATGAAGATTTTTTTATTCACATCATGTCAATTGATGTTGTAAACAAATTGCTGCTTTATTGAGAAGCAAAATATGGCTTTATTGTAGATTTTTACTTCCCCATTGAAATCAGTAGAAATGCTGCAGAAAATCTGCAACATCAAAAACTCACCAAATATTCCTTGTGGGAACTTAGCCTAAGGCCTCGATCACATGAGCGCATAAATTGGACGAGTGCAATGAGAGAAAATCTCGCATTGCACCGGACCAATGTTTGTCAGTGAGTCAGAGCAGATGAATGATTTATGTCTCAACCAGATCCTGGAAGAGAAAAAGATGCAGTATTCTGAGAGTGGATATGTAAATGGAAAGCAGGTCAATGAGTGTGAGAAAATAATGGGTGCCACACGGATCATTCATGTGCTGTCCATCTTTTGTAAATGATTGTAGAATAATAGTTACTGAGAAAAAAACGCATTGCATATGGATGACATATGGAGAAAAATAACCCAAACACATATTGCATTCACATGACATGGAACACCATACGGATTTCACTCTTCAGGATGAAAATCGGGCAGATTTTTCAAACATTCATGCGACTCCAGCCGTAGACTATGTTCACATTGTGCACTTTTGCTCCATTTTTTTGGGGGGGTGTTTTTCTTACTTTTTCAGCTGCAAAATAAGATCAGCTTTTCAATAAAAATGCATCAGAAAACAGATAATCCGTGTTTGCTGCGCTTTTTCTGGTGCGTTTTTCAAGCCCATAAGGAATGGTTTTAATGAACAAAGCGGATCAGAAAAGCACAGCAATAATTTATATGCTCCTTTTCTTGCAGATCACTTTTCTAGGGAAAAAATGTACCAGATCTTAAATTACCAGACTGTACAACAAAACCTGGAAACCCACTGACTTCGCAGAGATTCCATTTGAGTGATGCGTTTACTGCAAAAATGGATAAAAAAAAGGATCAAAAACACCCAATGTGAACATAGCCTTAGTCTGCAATCGTTCTGTAATCTATTGGACTCTTCAGTTTGCTAATATCTCACGAAAAAAGTAGTAGTCAATAGTAATTAGAGTACGCTCACATCTGTATATAAAATTGCATAGATTCTCAGCCAGAAAAAAGTAGGAGAGTATGGCTAGGGTCACACTACCGTTAATAGCACTTTTAACGGTGCTGCGCTAAAGACTTAGAACTTTTCTGCTGCAGCACATAGCATTAACGTTATGTGCTTCAGCAGAACGCTGCCCCATAGCAACACATTTTTTACCTTGGCAGCGGCCTCACACAGAGCTGCTGGGCATGCAGCATTTCCTGTGCGCTCCTAAAAAGCGGCGCCCAGCAACTCTGTGTGAGGCCGCTGCCAAGGTAAAAAATGGGTTGCTATGGGACAGCGTTCTGCTGAAGCACATAACGTTAACGCTATGTGTGCAGCAGAAAAGTTCTAAGTCTTTAGCGCAGCACAGTTAAAAGGTGCTATTAACGATAGTGTGACCCTAGCCTAGCTTTCATTTTTTTCCTCACCTAGCATCCTTATATCATGGATATGTCATACCAGAGCATGTTTTTTTTCTTGCCTAGCATCTGTATGTCCTGCGAGAGTTCTTTTTTATCTAGGTTAGAAAATGCACAGTAAAAATCTGTGAAAGAAAGAATGCGCATATAGGGTCTTATCTCAATTAAAAACTTTCACTTGTCGATGTGGAATTGCTCACCTTAGTCAGTTGTGAAACCCACAACTGGTAGAATAGCGTACAAGCAGCTGCTGCAGGGACCGCACTCTCAACGGTGACCGTGGTCGTAATGCAGAATCTTGGACAAAGTGCTTCGGTGTCCGCGCTGCTGCTCCAAAGCCAAAGAAACACAGACACGGGAATGTCTGGTACAGCTACAACCTTTATTTTCCTCCTACGCGTTTCGGAGCCTCCTCCCGAGCTCCTTCCTCAGGGATGTTCCCTGAGGAAGGAGCTCGGGAGGAGGCTCCGAAACGCGTAGGAGGAAAATAAAGGCTGTAGCTGTACCAGACATTCCCATGTCTGTGTTTCTTTGGCTTTGGAGCAGCAGCGCGGACACCGAAGCACTTTGTCCAAGATTCTGCAGAAAATGCACAGTTGCACAGCAATTACATTCACACAGAGATGCAAGGAAATAAAAAAAAATGCATGACACTCAACAAGTTTTCTGGATGAAAATCTGGGAGCTTTTTTATACGCAGCTGTGAACGTACCTTTATAGTATTAGTATATCAATGTAAAACAGGATAACATACTTACTTTTAATGCATCTATGACTGTACAGCTAATAACACATTTAGTCTTTATAAGCAACAATTTGCATATCAACTGCAAAGTAGCTAGAGGAAGTGTTTTACTCTGACCAAGACAATGCTCTTATCATTTTAGATTTCCCATTTGGTTAAGTAGCAGTGAGCTGGAACTGGGCCATGACCTTGTGTGAGTCGTCTCGGTGTGCCTTACGTTGTCTCCTCTTACCCGCACACGTCATTAGTATAAAACTGTAATGAGGACACTTTTATCATAGCACTTCTGTTCGGTCAGAACATTTACTGAGCTTAAATTGAGGAATCGCCTTTGCTACAATTTGGCAGGATTGATCTCAGAAAATATGAAATGCTAAGAAAAGAAATTTTGTGTGATTTAAGTGTATTGAATAGGTATGTTCTGACAGCACTTTAGAGGCAATCAGAGAAAATGGGCTGCAATATTGTAATGACTGTCAGTAACTGCTGACCTTTTGACTTTTTGGACACTGAAAAATCAAACGTATTTGCAGGAAACTGGGCAATAGTGGGTTAAGCTGCATTGAAGAAACCAATTCAAAAAGAGATAGAAAGTTACTCTTTATATATTATATTGTTCCACAATCTGCTGTTCGTTAATATTTCTAAGGCTAGGGTCACATTTTTGGTTTTGTTTTCAAAACCGGATCCGGTTTTGCCCATTAAAAATGGTCAAAACTGCATCTGGATCGGATCCGAAGCCGTAGGCTGCAATAGTAAAACCAGATTGCACTACATGCAATTCAGTTACCACATCCGGTTTTGCAGCCTGCGATAAATATCATGCAGGCTGCATTTTCTGGAGCGGTTAAAAACCGTTTTTTTTATAATGGCCGCCTACAGCAACCATATCCGGTACCGCAAGGTACATGAATGTAGCTTGCGGTACCGGATCCGGTTTGTGGTGCCACAATTTTTTCTCATTGCAGATCTGGATCCATTACTGGATCCAGATCTGCAATGTAATGCCAAATGTGACGGCACATGATAATACCAAATCCGGTAATGGATCCGGTTACCGGATTGTGCCTTCCAAATGTGACCCCAGCCAATAGATTTATTATGTAAAATGTCACTAGCCAAAGCATTAGCAAATCATGGAGTAGTGAGAACACAATTCCCAAGCATGTATACAGTATGGGGGTCATCCAGAACACCCTCCTGTCCATGTAACTCATACACACTGTGCGGATATTGATAATTTCAATTTGATAATGTGTGAGAAAAAAGAAAGCAGCTTTATATTCATAACAGCAGGAGATCTATATCAAGATGAGTAGTGGAATTTTTCCAACCTTCACATCCAGGAGATGAAGAAAAGTTCTGCTGGAGGGCACACATTAATATATTGCAGAAAAGCATTCATCTCTGAGTCTGTTACATAGCTTTTCTATGTACAATTAGTATGCTGAACGCCATTAATTAAGGCAATGGCATCTGTCATGACTGTCAATAAAAAAAATTAGCTCTCTTAAGTAGCATTTTATTTAAAGGGAACCTGTCACCTGAATCTAAGTGCCTACACTATCACTAGCTGTCCCTACACCTTCCTAGCTGCTCCCTATCTATCCCTTTCTCATCTAAAGTGTCCCTATTAAACATCTCAAAAATAAGTTTAAACTTACTGAAGTAACCGAGGTTGGGGGACTGGAAAGGCGGGCCCACGCTCCATTCAGCAGTCCTCCATGGTGTATCGCACGCCCCGCTGGGCGGCATTATTCTTTATTACTCTCCGCCCCCACCATTTGGAATCTCTCGCCCTCTGTGACATGGTATGCACTGGCTTCGACGTCACATCCGGTGCGGTGCATTATGGGGCCGGTCACGTGATCAGCCACTAAACATTCAGATATTGCCTGCCATGCTGGCTATGGCCAGTGCTGTGATTTTCCGGCTACATCACATCATCAGGTCTTATATGAGACCTGATGGTGCAATGCTCAACACACTACAGCTCAGTGAAAGTTGATGTAGGAGCAGAGAGCTTAGATTATATCAGGAATATATGCAGGGTTGTACCCTTGCACCATTTAGTGCCTTTCATGTGGCACTAATGGGTGCTTTTTGACTGGTTTAATATAATGAATAAACAATAAAAACCCAGCATGGGGTCCCCCCTATTTTTGATCATCAGCCAAGGTAAAGCAGACAGCTGTGGGCTTCAGGGCAAGGGAAGTCAGGAATGCTGGGTGAAAATCAGGACGTTCAAAATAGAATTAATTTACACACTACTCACTAACTATTTCTCTGAACATAATTCCCTGTCAAACTACACCAAACCCAAAAGCATTACAAAAATTGGCTAGTGATCACTCATGCAGCTTTTATCTATCCTCCATTTCCTCAAGATGGCTGGAATATCATCGTACTGTACTTTGTGTCACCCCCACCCCAGTGTAGATTGTAAGCACTTATGAGCAGGGCTGTCATTATTTTTGCTTTAATTATTGTATTTTTTGTTACTTATGACAGTTTGTATATGAACCTCTGAATTATAAAGCGCTGCAGAATATTTTGGCGCTATATAAATAAAGATTATTATTATTAAAACAATAGCATAGTCAGAAAGCAGGCCAGGAGCAAAACCAGTAGATGAACTGATAATACTGACCACAATAAGACCACACAAAATCAGAAGAAAAGCTTTAATGGGGCCGTCACACGCGTCAATGTCGTCAGCGATCTGATCGCTGGCGACATTGATGACTGATCGCTGGTGAGCTGTTACACAGGCAGACTCACCAGCGATCATTGGACCAGCGACATTGTGGAAATGATTTAAATATCGTTTCCACGATGTCTGCAGGCTGGTATCCATGGTAAACTGCGGGTATCTAGGCAGCGCGCGCTGCCTAGATACCCGCAGTGTACCCTGGATACTAGCTCCTAGCGCTTCCTGAGAGGCGCTGGGAGCTGGCTGATTGCATCTCCCGGTGTCACACGCAGTGATGCTACGTGTCCACCGGGCAACCATCGTCAGGTTTTAGAACAGGTTCTAAAACTTGATGACCATCAACCAGCGATTTATTAATATTGCTGCAACGTCATGTGCAGCAGCGATCGTGCACGCGATATTGACGCGTGTGACATCCCCATAAGAGACTGACTGCTGGGGGTTTAAAATGAAAGGAACCCTGTCCTTGGCTCAAGCAGAGAACTAGTTGAAATTAGCCAATGATCTGCTAGAACAAAATAAAACATACAGGTTGTAAGGACACAAGCCTCAGCAGTCTTACATTTTAGCTGAACCATGCTTCTGCTGCCCAGTGGCAATCCTAGCCTTAAAGGGAACCTGTCACCAGGTTTTTGCCATCCCATCTGAGAGCAGCATAATGTAGAAATAGAGACCCTGATTCCAGCGATGCAGCAGGCCAAGTAGACTGCTAGTGATAATCTCCAGCTGATTAAACAGTGATTTTATCAAAACTACACGGAGCAGCCCAATAGGTGACACTTCGCTGGAATCAGGATCTCGGGTCCTTTATTATGCTATTCTCAGATTAGGTTGCAAAAACCTGGTGACAGGTTCCTTTTAACGACGCACAATGTAGCAATCATGCTTGATGTGGTTATTTATATACACGGATGCTAAAATAGGAAATTGTGTTTGGCCTTTTATGATTAAATAAAATGTTCATCTAAAAACCGAGTGTCATATAGATGTCCAAAATGGAAGAAAAAGTCATCTAATTTTTCAGGATGAAAAATGGAAGGTTTTACATATGTGCATCATAATTTAGTGTTTAGTGGAGTCACACTAGCATATGACTCATGCGAGTGTGAGGTGGTGGAAGTAGCATCTTCAGTATCAACACCCGTCCACCAGGGGTCTTTGCTAAGACTAGCAGAGGGTAGGGTCACATTGAAAACCTAAATTGCATTCACCGCATCCGGATCCGGATGCGGTGAACGCAATGGCCGGCACACACATTTTTTTTCAAAAATGTGTGCTGAATCCCGCACTGCGGTTACCGGATGGCTCAGGATGTGTAATCCCTGAGCCATCCGGTAACCGCAGTGCGGCCCGGTAAACGCTGCGAAAACTGCTGCCTGCATGATTTTAAACGCAGGCAGCAGTGCCGGATCCGGCCACCGGATGGCTTGTGAAGCCATCCGGTGTTTTGCATAGGCTTCCATCAGGAGCCTTTCCTGGTCCGGTTTTGAGCTTTTTTAAAGCTCAAAACCGGATCAGGATTTTAAACAAAAAACGCCAATGTGACCCTAGCCAGAGGCTAGGGTCACACATAGCAATCCGTTTTTGGATGTGTTTTCCATGCCAAATCCATTTTTCCTAGGCTGCATTTTGTGCCTCCTGTGTCCCTGGACGTCTTTTGGACATTTTTTCTTAAAAACGCATATGTGTTAACGTATGGTGCCTATATGTACCATGCGTTAATGCATTTGTTTCCCATAGGGCCCCATGTTAAAAAAAAAGCATGCTTTTTTTACTGCATCCAAAAACATTGCTAGCAGAGTTTTTTGGATGCCAAACAAAAAGGCATGCGTTTTTGAAAAACGCAGTGACACTTAAGTGCAACATGTGTTTACAGATATGCGTTTTTGGACTTGGAAAAAAAAATCCAAAAACTGATTCCAAAAACGGATCCAAGGCAAAGTGGATGGCATGTGTGACCCTGGCCAAGAGACTCTTTGGAGGTCGGGTAGAAGGGGTTAGTTTCCAGCCAGGCCCTGAGGTGTTCGAACATTCAGAGGTTTACCTCCTTCCCATTGTAGAGGATATTAGACTTGGTATGTGAAAAGATAGTGTTTTGTGACTTATGAGAGTGGTGCCATGTATGTGAATATCTGCATCGGTAGAGAAAAATTGGGTAATTTTGTGAGGACATTTCAGATGTTAGCAGTAAGGGATCCCCTCTTCAGGTCCCTTCCTCGCAGTGACCTGTTAGGAGGATTGTCAGTAACCATATAACAGAATCTGGTTTGTCAAGTCAAGACTCCCAGCAGATCCCCCAAGACTCGAAAAAGCTGATGCCTTCAAACATGAGTCCTGAGCTCAGGCCCCAATGTAGACATTTTTGGTGTGAAGCATGCACACACAAACTAGTGTTTGGGTTCAAACAAGGCTAGGTAGGCTGCAGTCAATGATAAAGGAACTGAACTCTCCTCCAATTTGGTACCCGGGTAGCCTTTTGCTGTGTCTGTGTTCCAGGAGAGGTTTAGAATTGTGGATATATTTGTAAACTACTGTGCTGTCACATTGACAGGCCATTCCGTGCACTCAGTAATTTACACTGCATCACTAGAGTAGTTCTTGCACTCTGCATTAGGCAGGAAAATTGGCTGCACCAGTTCTGTGACATTCCGGGTCAGTGTTGTTGGCGCAGCACGATGGTCCAGGTCAATCCTGACCGGGTGTATGTTATGTTGCTTTGTTTCTGTCTCCTGTTTCTCTATTAGAGATCTCTATCCAAATGTCCTTTTGTATTAAGATCAAAATTTTCAAAACTGTCTGGTCTCGTTTCTGAGCTGTGATCAGCTGTATTCTGGTATAAATTCCATGGATCTTGGCTTACACGAGGATCACATCGCACTGTCTGGACTGGCCATTGGCTCTCCTAACCTGAGCATACTAGCTTCTTGTATTTCTATGAAGCTGTCATTCTCAGGTCATGAGAGCTGTGGCCAGTTTGGACAGTGCGATACAACACTCACATGAGTCATATTTAGTGTAACTGCAGCCTTATTATGGAAAATCATTAGACTCACAAATGATGCAAGCAGAAACAAAGAGAGCAAAGTAGTTAAATGCAGTGTTAAAAGTATGTTGCTAAATCGCTTGCAAGAAAGTTTATGCTATTTAACCTGAAACATTTCTTTCCTGAATATTTTACTATTAGTTACTAAAGAACTAGAGATAGCAAATTCATTTAATGCAACTTAAATTTGTGTTGAATTTTTTTAAATTTGCTGGGCCAATTAAATCTAAACAATTATCACTTCAATTCATCATGAAAAATTCTCAGCTGCTATTATACACAACTAGATGTGGGCCCAATGCTATCGCATTGAAAGGGTATGTCTGTGCGCTGTCTCTCATCCCTGTGCCTGTCTCCCCACTGTGCGCTGTCTCCTCTATGTGCCATCTCTCCCGTGCCCCATTTCTCCCTTGTGCCTTTTTAACTCCGCTCTGTATGCTGCCACCCCCGCGTGCTCTGTCTCCACCCAATGCGCGCTGTCTCCCCCCGTGCACACTGTCTCCACCCCCATGGTCCTGTCCACCCCCGTGTGTCCTGTCCACTCCCGTGTGTGCTGTCCTCCCCCGTGCGTGCTGTCTCCCCCATGCATGCTGTCTCCCCCCTGTGGTCTTCCACCTAGCATGCTGTCTACCCCCTGTGCATGCTGTCTTCTCCCCATGCGTGCTGTCCCCCCCGTGCCTATTTGTCCATCCTGTGTGTCCTGTCTCCCACCATGCTCCGTCTTCACCCCTGTGAGCTGCCTATCCCGTCTCTCCCGTGTGCACTGTCTTCCCCTGTGGCTGTTTGTTGTCTGTGCCTCTCTCTGTCTCCCCTTGTGCCTCTGCGTCCCCCTGTGCCTCTGTGTCCTCTGTTTCCTCCCCTGTGTTTCTGCGACCCCTTGCCTCTGCGTCCCCATGTTGCCCTTGTGCCTCCCTCTACCCCTGTGTCACCATGTGCCTCTGTGTCCCCTGTGTTTCTGTGACCCCTTGGCCTCTGGTCCCTATGTTCCCCTTGTGCCTGGCCAACCCCTGTGCCTCTACGTTTCCCTGTGCCTCTGCATCCCCCTGTGCCGCTGCATGAATTTGTGTGCCTCTGTGTCTCCCTGTGCCTCTGCCTCCCCTGTACCTCTGCCTCCCCCTGTGTCCCCCTGTGCCTTTGTTTCCCTCTGTGTCCCACTGTGTCCCTCTGTGCTTGTCTCCCCTGTGCCTCTGCATGCCTCTGTGTCCCCTGTGCTTCTGCCTCCCCCTGTGCCTCTGTGTCCTCCTGTGTCCCCCTGTGCCTCTGTTTCCCTCTGTGTCCCCTGTGCCTCTGTATCCTCCTGTGCCCCTCTGTGCCTCTGTCTCCCTCTGTGTCCCCCTGTGCCTCCACCTCCCCTGTGCCTCTGCATGCCACTGTTTCTCCCTGTGCCTCTGTCTCCTCCTGCGTCCCCCTGTGCCTCTGTGTCCCCCTGTGTCCTCCTATGCCTCTGCCTCCCCCTGTTTCCCCCTATGACTCTGTCTCCCACTGTGTCCCCCTGTGCCTCTATCTCCTCTTGTGTCTCTGTCTCCCCCTGTGTGCCCCTGTCTCCCTCTGTGTCCTCCTGTGCCTCTGCCTCCCCCTGTGTCTTTGCATGACTCTGTCTCCCACTGTGTCCCCCAGTGCCTCTGTGTCCCCTGTGCCTCTGTCTCCCCCTGTGCTTCTGTTCCACTCTGTGTCCGCCTGCCTCCCCTTCTGCCTCTACATCTCCCTGTGCTCCCTGTGCCTCTGTCCTCCCCCTCTATTCTCACCCCCTCCTAGCATTACTGATGACAGCTGAAGGCTCCAGAAATTTTGGAGTGAATCTTTTTAGTGAGAAGATGTCACCATTACCAGATTACCATTAGAAGAGTGTGTGTGCACTACATTACAACATGTGATCTTTATGAATTTTTGTGTGCTGAATCCAAAATTCAAATCTGTTTCCTCCAGTCACTTCCGCACCTTTAATTTCAGTAAAGTCAGCAAAAATACTTAGGTCAGCAGTATTTTATTTTTAAATGTAGACCAGTGAAATTTACTAATGTAAACCCCAAATATAACAGCTGTTTAAAAATGAAAAATAAAAGCAAATATTTTTTAAAGAAAATACAGTATACAAGTTATATTAACTACTGTATATAGAGCATCAATAATAAGAACAGCAGTGAGACAATGGAAAAAGTGACCTACTGTAGAATCACCCTACCCCTTGCAATGCACTTCTATTTATTGCTCATCTTTTAGGAAGTATGGTAATTGCTGAATGTTATTCTGTCATTCCATATTATTCTTCATGTGCTGTCATTGTCTTCCAGGATGAAGGAAGCGTACAGTTAATATTTTATAGGTAACCCTATTTAACATTTTTACTGGACTGACAGATCACGCTAATAATTGTCACCATTCCATTATTGTTATTTCTAGTGAAAGTGTCAAACTGGATTCACTAAATCCCCAAACTCTCCATAACAACTGTAATACTTAACCTCCCTGGCGTTACGAATAATTCTGGAATTTTATGCTAAAAGCGTTACATTTTTTTTTTATGGAAATTTTGTGTTATGTACAGTAGGGCTGCAATTCTTAGTAATTACCTGATCAAAGAAGACTCTAGTAGACCTCTCAGATGTGATAAAGTTCGAAACATAAAATCATGAATTATAATTAAATAAATAATAACATTTTATTCAATAATCAATAATCTTATACCTGGCGGTATGATTATGTCAGGATTTTTGTACTAAGGGTACTTTCACACTAGCGTTTTTTTGTAAATCGCGGCAGATGCGGTGAAAATAACCAATCTGCCGCGCTTACCGCATAACCGCGACACAGTTGTGGCAAGCCCCATGCAATGTCTATGGGGCTTGCGGTAAGGGTGGGGCAGGTGCGGCAAGTGCGGTTTCAGCACTTGTGGGCAGGTGCGGCCGCGAAAAAAAAACGCTGTCAGCCGCGTTTTTTTTTGCAGCCGCACCTGCTGCAAGTGCCGATACCGCACTTGCCGCATCTGCGGCAAGCCCCCATAGACATTCCATGGGGCTTGCGCCAACTGTGCCGCAGGTGTCGCGGTAATGCGGTAATCACGGCAGATTCGTTTTTTTCACCGCATCTGCCGCGATTTACAAAAACCGCTGATGTGAAAGCAGCCTAAATGCGGTACCATTTTTTTTCATAACAAATTTCTTTTATTGGCCGAAATGTTATATTTTTTTTTTTTTCCCACCCAGTTCCGCCTCCAATGAGCCGCTTCGGCTCACAGAGACGGAACCAGGAAGTCATATGGGGCATCCGAAGGAGCTTTCACCGGCGATCGCAGCGGGGACATCGCTGGATGTCCCTGTGACAGAGGAGGGGAGGGTAACTGAGGGAAGCATCCAGCTTTCCTTGGGTGTTCCCGCCCCTCTTCTCGTCTGCAGCCCAGGCTCTACCCTAACACCCTAGCCCTAACGGCCCCGTCACATGGGGCGACGGGGCTGGAGATGTCAGCGGTGAATGGCGGGGGCGTGCATGCTCTCGCCGCCCCCGCCACCAGCGCCGTCCCCCGTTTAGACCGGGTGACTCCTCCAGCCCCGTGTCGGCAACCTCTAGGGCGACAACCCCGGCGGCGATGCAGGACAATGGGAGCCTATGGCTCCCATCGCCTGACAGGTTACTGCCGCCCGGTTACCGGTGTGCACATCGCCCCATGATGGTCGCCAGGTTTCACAGCACTGCTGTGAAACCAGGCGACCGGCCGGGACCGGCAACATCGCCCCTTTACATGTGGCGACGTAGGGGCGATGACGCCGGCAATAGGCCACGCCCCCACGTCTCCACATGAATGGGCAGCAATATCGCCCCCTTACCCTAATGATGCTGTCACACCTGGCGACGTCGCTAGTGACATCGCCGAAAAAGTGACGTATCAGCGATGTCGCTAGCGACGTCGCGCTGTGTAAACGAGCGGTCGCAGGTTGACAGGTTTACGGGAGGAACCGTAAACCTGTCAACCGGCGACCTGCGGTAAGGCTGGATCGCGCCGTGTGACATCGCCAGAGCGATGTTGGCGGCGATCCAGCCTATGCCGCAGCGTTGCTGCGGATCGCTCGCTGGGCTGAGCCCAGCCCAGCGGCCGATGTCACCGCCCGCATCGCTGCGGTGTCGCCGGCCGCAGCGATGCTGTGTGACAGCTGGCCAGCGATGTCGGAAGCGAGCGGGCACCAGCGCATCGCTTCCGACATCGCTGGCCAGATCGGGCTGTGTGACAGCACCATAACAATAGCCCTAACCCTAGCCCTAACCCTAGCCCTAACCCTAAGCCTAGCCCTAACCCTAGCTCTGGAGAAGGGTGCCATATCACTCACACGGCGCCGGTGGCAACTGGCAGGTAAGACCCGATGCCCCAGCCCCCTCCCCCCGGCTCTGACAGCACCCCGGTCCTCAGCACCGGGAGCAGGAGCGGGTGGCGGTGCTCCCCCGCCGGCACAGCACAGGGAGCAGGGGCGGGCGGCGGTGCTCCCCGCCTCCGCAGCACCGGGAGCAGGAGCGGGTGGCGGTGCTCCCCCGCCGGCACAGCACAGGGAGCAGGGGCCGCGGGTGCTGGCCAAAGATGGCACCCGCGGCTGCAGTGACCGCGGGTGCTGGCCACAGAGGGCACCCGCGGCTGCAGTGACCGCGGGTGCAGGGCACAGATGGCACCCGCGGCTGGAGCAGTGACCGCGGGTGCAGGGCACAGAGGGCACCCGCGGCTGCAGTGACCGCGGGTGCAGGGCACAGAGGGCACCCGCGGCTGGAGCAGGGGCCGCGGGTGCAGGGCACAGAGGGCACCCGCGGCTGCAGTGACCGCGGGTGCAGGGCACAGAGGGCACCCGCGGCTGGAGCAGGGGCCGCGGGTGCAGGGCACAGAGGGCACCCGCGGCTGGAGCAGGGGCCGCGGGTGCAGGGCACAGAGGGCACCCGCGGCTGGAGCAGGGGCCGCGGGTGCAGGGCACAGAGGGCACCCGCGGCTGCAGTGACCGCGGGTGCAGGGCACAGAGGGCACCCGCGGCTGGAGCAGGGGCCGCGGGTGCAGGGCACAGAGGGCACCCGCGGCTGGAGCAGGGGCCGCGGGTGCAGGGCACAGAGGGCACCCGCGGCTGCAGTGACCGCGGGTGCAGGGCACAGAGGGCACCCGCGGCTGGAGCAGGGGCCGCGGGTGCAGGGCACAGAGGGCACCCGCGGCTGGAGCAGGGGCCGCGGGTGCAGGGCACAGAGGGCACCCGCGGCTGCAGTGACCGCGGGTGCAGGGCACAGATGGCACCCGCGGCTGGAGCAGGGGCCGCGGGTGCAGGGCACAGATGGCACCCGCGGCTGGAGCAGGGGCCGCGGGTGCAGGGCACAGAGGGCACCCGCGGCTGGAGCAGGGGCCGCGGGTGCAGGGCACAGAGGGCACCCGCGGCTGGAGCAGGGGCCGCGGGTGCAGGGCACAGAGGGCTGGGCTCTGACAGCACTTTCTTGCCCCCCTGCGGCCTCTCACTGAGCAGCAGCAGCAGCCGCGAGTATTCCCGAGTGTGACTCGGGGTTACCGCTTCTGTTAGTGAAAATTAACCCCGAGTCACACTCGGGAATACCGCTAGGAAGGTTAAGGACTCATCTTCTGATGGGATCAATTTGAAACTCTGTTTTCAACATTTCTCATTACATTTGTTCATTATATAATTTTATAGAACAAAATAAAGTAAAAAATCGAATAGTTGAATGATCTGATATACAGTTGTCAATAGCAGACTTTCAAAGCATAATCGTAGATTACATTTTTATCTAATAATAATGTAGAGCAAGATGTCTGAATAAACTTTCAAATATACTGTATAAATAAAATCCAGAAGAATAACTTTCAAAAAACTAGTAGAAGATGGTCCCTCTATGCTGTTTCTGAACCAGACATATGCTTGTTGTCATGGAAATCTGTATTCAGCTCCACACACTGAATGCGGCCTTATAAGGGTGGGGGTGGAGCCTACACAGCGTGCACGCTTCTAGCTGAATCTGATTCACTGTCAGTGCATCGTCAGTTTACCTCAGGCTGAATTCTGTCAGGTTGCCAGCTCCTCTGTCTTGTCAACTGTTTTGTGCTTTGCTCACAGTGACATCTGCGTTTTTCAATGTTCTGTCAGCTGCAGGCTCCTGTGTTATCTTTGAGTGAAAATTTAGAGCAAATATGCATCAAAACAATCAGCCATTATGCAGTTCACAGTCCAAACTCTGCTAACATTAGAGACAAATATTATTTATATTGCTATCTATAGATATAGATATATATATATCTATTTCGAATTATCCTCTACCTCTATTAGGGATGGTCAATTCCAAACTGTAAACTTCGGGGTCCACACTGATCACCCAGTTTTCGGACACTGACAATGCACACAGACTTCCCTGAGAAGTCCGTGCTACTGTTCAGGTTTGGGAGCTGGAAGGGCTGTAAAAGAAATAAAACATTTATTAAACATCAGCGCATACTTACCGAGGTCTGCACACTTTTACTTCCGGATATGCTCATTAACTTCCTGGTCCTTCACTGCAGTAACCTGGAAACCTCTCATACATTCTAGATGCTAGAATGTATGGGCTGTTTCCAGGTTACTGCACTGGCTCCAACTTCCAATCACAAAAGCCTATTCTCTGTAACAAATCTGTGAAAAGCTGTAGCGCCCCTCCCCATTGTTCCGGTGTCTATAACAGGAAGTGATGCTGCAGAGCTAACTTCCTGAGATTTTGTACAAAGGCAGGGAGAAGGAAGTCAGCAGTCACTTGATGCAGAGCTCGCATGTCACAATAATGTCATATGAGCCCCCAAGCTGCGGTCCCAGGCAGCACTGGTATGGTGGTAGTACGGGAGGTTAATACCCGGTTTATTATTTTACATGGGGGAAACAAGTTGATCGAGAAGGGGTTGTCCAAGTAGTGGACATCCCCTTTAATGATTTGGGGCCAAAGAATTTATAAATAAATGCAAATATTTCTAAAAAGGTAAAGATTTTCTACTAATGAGAAGTTAAACTAAAGGCCCAGTTACACGGTAAGATATCGTGAACAATATCGCTCAAACGTCACGGATTTGGAGGCATTCAAACAACATCATTAGGACGTCATTGCGTGTAACACCGTGATACGACTACGATAAATCGTTGGATCGCTGATCGCAGATTTGAGAACATGTTCTCAAATCAGACGATCCACAATCAGCCAACCTGCTGCATCGTTCTGTGTGACACTGCGATAACGATGTCGTTCACGACTTCGCCCTTTCACAGCAGTGAACAAGTATAGTTCGCTGGGTTGTGCAAACGATACCTGCTCACTGGATCATTGGTGCATTGTGCACGATATCTACGTGTGTGACATCTCACCAACGATGTCTAAACGATGTCCTAACAACCGCGCGCCCCCGAGATCATTAGTGATATCGTTTCAACATTGAAGCGCGTAACGGTAACTTTAGATTCAGCTTCTTCAATGTTCGTCATAGGATTCATAAAGGAACTTGCCTGGTTGAACAGTTATTTCAAGCCTATTTCTGAAGCTCCCTTAGTTAAATGTGATAAAAAAATCAAGCTTACTAATGGTACCCTTAGCTCTAGTCTTTCATATTTTGTTGACACTTTCAAATGTCTTTTTTATCTTCAAATACAAAAGAAAATGGCGCATATATGCATGATAGATTAGTAGACACTACAAAATATAAATCACAAACTAAAAACATGTCACTCAACAGATAGATTTTCACATAAACCAAATTTGCAAACCCATCAAAGCAAAGAAAATATTTGTAGTAGCTGAACCCCAAACAAGTGTAAACAGTAATCCAATCCTGTAGTCAGCTTATCTAAATGAGGTTTTTTGCCATCACTGATGTATAAAAACCCTTACAGCACCAATTTCTTACTTTCCACACACCAGCAATTTGCTTCTGAAGATATCAGGACTGTCTTTAATCTAAGAAATTTCAATAAACATGAAATATGAAAAAATATATAAAGAAAAAAATGGATCTGTACCAAATCTTGTAAATTTATCATTTATCAGGATAAGCAAATGTTAAACGGGAACGTCACCTAAAAAATCAAAATCAAAATGTATTTACAAGTTACTCTATTGTAGTAATATGAAACAAAATGTAATGTTGTTACATCTCACCAGACCAATCAATTCTGCTTAAGGGTTACAGTATGCTTAAAGGGAACCTGTTAAGTAAAAAAAAAAAACACTCACATCCTGCTGATATGGGGTTAATCTGCAGGCTGATAGGGTTCTGAACTTCTTTTGTGCTTTCAGACATCAGGTTGGAGCCAGTGTGGCGTCAATCACTGCTTTTGGTATAGTGAGTGGGGGCTGTTACCGTGCTCCCAGGACTGACTGAAAGCCGGCTCAGCATTGGAGCCAGCTGTCAGTTAGTGTTTGGGGTGTGGTTACATTTGACACTAATTATACCGAAGGTGGTGACTAAAGCCTCATCAGTTCCAACCTCATGACTGAAAGCTTGAGGTCCACAGAAGGTACATAACGCACATTGGCCATATTGACTGAAGCCTCATCGGTGCCAACCTGATGACTGAAAGCTTGAGGCCCACAGAAGATATACATTTAATTTCCTTCCAGCAACACGGCTGTCAGTGTCAGTAACTAGCAGCTTCAGGACACTATTAGCTTGCAGATTAACCCCATATCTGCAAGTTATAGTGCTTATTTTATTTTTTTACATTTTTTTAACATTTTCATTAAGCTTCCTAGTTATAGTAAATACTGTTTTAGAAACAGACTGTAAATTGTGAATCACCATCCTCTGTAATGTAACTAAAATAATGATAGAGAAACTTTATCTAAACTTTAACCCCTTATACGCCAGGTAATTTTTCATTTTTTGTGCCTTTCTATTTTTAAAATTATTATTATATTAAAATTCTTATTAACCTTTTGAAGTTCCGATTCGGATCGGTTTGCTGAATGGGCATATGTTCAGTGAAAAATTTGCTGAACTTTTAAACTCTATTGAAAACAATGGGAGGCAAAACCAATGGCGTAGAAAACCCTTTAAAAGGGGCACAAAAGCTGCTAAACATAGCTCAAACCATTTTACAGTGGAGCCCTGCTGTGTTTGCACAGACATTATCTTCCTACACTATTACATAGCAAAGCTTCAGCTCCGCTGACACACTCACCATGGTTGCGAGCCCGCTCATGAACTTCAGACCTACTCATGACTTCTCTGAGGTTGTCTCAGGTTGCACAGCAAGTATCACACAATCACACAGCAGGAAATCCCACTTTGTGATGTGAAATAACCTCAGTGGCATCAGTGCTTATAACACTAGCTGTCTCATGAGAGCCACGATATTGCGTGAGATGTAACAGATACATCTCGCCGGTATTGTGAGGCAGTGCGTGTGAGAGGAGGGTCATGTCAGGGAGTGAAGTGCAGTTCAAACTTGCAGAATAGCCCTCGAGTATGAAATGTAGTAATGTTTGTGATGGCACGGCTTGTCACATTCTCACGTGTGTCTGTGTGTCTGTTCTCACAGCATATGGGGGATGCCTTGTGTGAATATTACCCCACCATATTGTTTTAAGGCCATGTGCCCACGGTACATTGATGCTTTTTTTAAAGACGATTTTGAGAATCTGCACCAAAATCTGCATGTCTAGAAGTTAGCAAAGTCTGAGAGTTCAGAAGTGCTTTGCCAATATGTTTTTTCCCTTGCAGATTTGGTGCAAATTTAGGGGCAGAATAAAGAAATTTGAACAACATGTGCAAGGTAAAGAAAAACAATGTGGGCACAGCACCTATCATAGGGTGTTTTCACATCTAAGGTTGGTGTGCGTTTTGCTTAATTTGCGTTTCTAGGTGTTTTTACCGCTAAAAATGAATAAGCGTTTTGCCTCCATTGATTTTAATGGAAATGCATGTAAAAACGCATGCAAAAACGCATGTGCATTTTCAAAGACGCAAAACGCATGCGTTTTTGCCAACGCAGCACAAAACGTCTTCCCCGACGTTTTGGGCAGCGTTGGCAAAAAGCATATGTTTTGCGTTTTTGAAAAAGCACATGCGTTTTTACATGCGTTTCCATTAAAATCAATGGGGGCAAAAATGCTGGCGTTTGTATGCGCTTTTAGCGGTAAAAACCCCTAGAAACACAAATTAAGCAAAACGCACACCAACCTTAGATGTGGAACAGGCCATAGACTTTGCTGGTCTCAGGACAGACATGCAGATTTTGATGTAGATCCTCAAACACATTATAGTCACAGGGCCAAAGGGTCTAATTTGGCCTGACATCATGAATTTCGGGCTTAGTACCAGCTGATAATACAAAACTGATATTAACCCCTTCATTACCCAGCATGCCACCTTCCACCAGAGCCAAGTAAAGTACCTGGAAACGGTGCTACAATGAATGTGCCATTTCCAGGGGTGCTTGTGAGCTGCAGTTTATAGCGGGGGGGGGGGGGGGACATTGAACGCTTGGGCCCCAGCATACTGAGAATTCCAGCCCCCAGTTGCCTGGTTTTACCTCGCTGGTGATCAAAATAAGGTGTTATCCCAAGCATTTATTTTTAATTATTTATTTAAATAACTAAAGAAAACATTGGGCTTCCCTGTAATTTGATTGTCAGCCAAGGTAAAGCCAGGCAGCTGGGGGTGGCAACCCATAGCTGTCCACCTTATCTGTGCTGAGAATCAAAAATACCGTGGAGCACTGTGTCATTTTTTAAAAATTATTTATTTATTTTTACACTTCTATGTGTGTAACAAGCTCAACAGCGAATCACAGACCCCGTCACAGAGAGTGGGCGTCTGTGATTGGCTGCTGGAGTAACCTAAACCAGCTCATACATTCTACCATACTAGAATGTATAGACTGATTATAAATTACTTGAATAGCCAATCACAGATGTCCATTCTCTTTTACAGCATCTTTGATTAGCTGTTGGGTCTGTCACACATAAAGAAGTGTAAAAATAAATATTTAAAAAAAATGACATAGAGCTTCGCAGTATTTTTGATTCTCAGCACAGATAAAGCAGACAGCTAAGGGCTGCCACCCCCAGCATAAATGGCCTGACAGGTTCCCTTTAAGAAGCAGACCTAGATTTTTTAAAATATTCAGCACATCAACAAGTCTCCAGTTACTTCATTGGAGTAGTAGGATGTTGGGTGGCTGGCAATGGATTGAGCAGCATATGAATTACTCTGCTCAAGCAATAAATTTGTTTTTCAGAGAGCAACATTTTTAAAAAATCAACCTCCATAAATCCAGTAGTGTCCACATGGACGCCTATGAAAGAAGTAAATTCTGGCATGTACGGAGTGTATAATTCTTTGTAAACCCAATCATTTTCAATGGCACCAATGCATTTTGTTGCCTGGTGTGCTGTCAATGAGACTCATCATTGCTAGTGCTAGCAAAAGAGGATGACTGCTCATCTGTTTCGCTCATACTGTCCATATCTGAAAAGATCAAGGTTCAAACCTCACCTCATCCTCCATAGAAGTGTATCTATTGCAGTGTGTGTAAATATTTTTAATTTATAGTTTTACATTTTAGATATACTATTTGGATAGCAGAAAGTTACTAAACCTAACTAATTCTAAACTACTTGTCCCTAACTAAAGCCCTGCACCTAACTAAAGCTACCTAATGATGGAAAGACAGAAGGACAATGTTACAATACAACACCTCCACACACACACAAATGAAAATGACAGGTGATGGGAGGAATGACAGGGAGACTGGGAATTTGGGGAAAGTAAGGTGTGCCACAGTCCGCGCTGCCAAAGTGTTCCGATTATGATCCGGGCATCTCACCCGCTCCTGAAACGTCACAAGCCAGCGGCTTGTGATGTGTCAGGAGCGGATGAGATGCCCGGATCATAATCGGAACACTTTGGCAGCGCGGACTGTGGCACACCTTACTTTCCCCAAAGCACCTGATTTCGTCTCCACGTGTGGAGACCGGTGGAAGTCCAGCAGCAGCCATCAGGAATTTTATCCTACTAGGTCTACTAACCAGTTGTGGGTATCACAACTGGTATAGGTGAGTGGCCTTTCTTTCTCACCACTATTGATTTAGTGTCTAGTGATAAGGGCACTATTGCGCCTCTTGTCCCCCCCTCCCCCCTCTTTTCTCGTCAGGGAGACTGGGATGTCACTGGAATATTGATATAGTGATTCAGACTTTTTTGCATCTCTCACAACAGCACAGCTCAATCTTCAACTCAGTTATGGACAGAATGAGTCTAATGCTGGAAATACATGAGCGTATGAAAAATCTGACTATTTATTATCTAGGAGAGTAGGATGAGTGACAACCGTAAGGTCTTCCATATGTTATGCAAGTGCTATGCGAGAAGGAATTGTTTTCTCGCCTAGCTTCCGTATGACATCCGTGTGCTGTCTATATGCATTGTGTTTATTTATCAGCAATTATTATTCTACAGGACCATTTACAGTGTTCTATGCTACAGAATGATAATGCATCAGTAAAAAATGGATGCCACCAGGATGGTCTGTGTACTGTCTGTTTTTTTCTTCCATCCATTGACTTGCATTGGCGAGTCTCACAACATTAACGTATTTAACATGCTGCTACTTTTATCTCATCCAGAATCTGGATGAGAGAAAAGCTTAACACAATCACTCCTCTGCTCTGACTCATTTAATAACATTGGTCCAGGTACAATGAGAGATTTTCTCTCCTTGCACTCATGATTCACACGACAATGTGTCTGAGGCCTAAGCTGTGTACTGAGGTTGTCTTCCAAGGATACAACAGACTGAGGAAAAAGAACGCGACCAGTAAATTTCTCAAAGAAAAAGACCAGATAGAGATTGTGCTTTAGTGATCCGTGCTGCCGTCCCACCGTACCTGAATAAATACCAGGGAAGCCAAGAGTATGCAAGCTGCTTCTTTATTCCTTCCAATGCGTTTTGGTACAGACCTTGTACCTTCCTCAGGGATATGCTCTATCTCTGAGGAAGGTACAAGGTCTGTACCGAAGCACATTGGATGGAATAAAGAAGCAGCTTGCATACTCTTGGCTTCCCTGGTATTTATTCAGGTACGGTGGGACGGCAGCGTGGATCACTAAAGCACGATCTCTCTGGTCTTTTTCTTGGATACATCACCACTGCTATGTGGGAGTGTGGATCCAGCAGCAGCTGTCAGAGCAAATTTACCATTTGTGCGGAAACACAACTGGATAAGGTGAGCACTTACACCTATGACGGTACTACCTTATCAGTAAAATGACTAGACCCATTTGCGCCTCTTTGTCTCCCACTTTTTTCTTTGAGCAAATTTGTCAAGGAACTTTTCTCTACTAGAAACAGGGTTTAAGTTCCTCTATAAGCACAAAAAAAGAACGGTTATGCAATATAGTTTCTCACACACTTAGAGTCGACTGGGCTTCTGTGCTCTACAACCTATAGGCCCAGAATGCCATTCCATTCAGTCGTCACCCAGCTCACACCAGCAACAACAGTATTTGCTCCGGTCATGGTAGGATCTTCGCCAGTGTCTCCAGCAGCACTTTCACCCCCATCAATTGACCGAACGTACTTGGTGCTCTTTTGTAGACTACAAATCCCCATTATCTGTTGTATAGCTTTTTGGATTGGCTGGTGTGTGGTCGCCTGTTGCCAATACTTAGGGCCTTGTCTGGTACAGAGATGATGATCTAGGGCTTTCTGATACCCAGTGTCACAAATAATCTCTGGGACAGATGGTCCACCAGAATGAATCCCTTTTGGCCAATGGCTTACCCGGACAGTAGGACCCGCCTCCAGACTATCCCTTGTGCATCCATCTTGTGATAATTTTCAGCCATCAATCTAATGACACTTCCATCTTGAGGCTCCACTGTGTGCCCAAATTGTCGCTCAAAGAACTCCAGCAGCATAATGGTGCACTCCGACCCGCCGTCAACTAGGCTGTATAACCGACTGCCTTCTAACTCGACTTTCATACCCGGGCTGCTGGCAAATAAGTCAAATACCTTTCACATGGGACTTGGCTTTTGGTGAACTGACACAGTATGCTTATCCACTATGGTGGGCTGTAGTTTAATAGATCCCATCTTTACAGGGCTCTCTCTGACAATGTGACCATACTATAGAAAGTGTCAACATTGAGGACTCTGGAGGGATCAGGGTCCCACCATGTTGAGTCTCATGGGATCTTGCATCCTGGCCAGCGATGTCTTAGGGGCTTGGGACCTTGGTGAAGTCAGCAATGAAAGGAGTTACCAAGTCTTCATCTGAGCTACTTCCTAACAGAGATTCTGCATTTGGTCCCACATTACTATTGTCAATACCTGAATAGATTTCCTTCATGACCAGCACCTCTCCTAATCCTGTTTGTAATTTGGGAATTGCTTACTGACTTATTGATTTGAGAATCTATCTCTTCCTCCCATCCTTGGTAGCTATCATCGAATGTCAGAGCCGAGTTACTCCTAGTCATTGATTGGAGCTTGTCCTGTAGAGACTTATTGGCAAACCCAGCAATGATCTGATCCCTCCAGGAGCTGATCCATTGCTTCTTAGAGGATGTTTGAGTACTTCATCGGTGTCTCTTCTTTGCGCTGTGACTGAAGAATCTGCCTCTTAGCTGCCCTAAATGCATATGAGTCCCTTGAACCATCTCTAGCAAGGTAAATATCTTTTCTAGGGATTCTCTTTTGGATTCAGAGTGCATCATCAACGTTCGTCTGGTGTCACCCTTTATTATGTTCAGAACTACCTCTGCTTGTAACTCCAGAGTCAGGTTATACACCTTGACATACATATTCATACATATATCCTCAGAGGCATAATAACATACTAAGTGGGCCGAATAGTTGGGAACTAGCCCCCTTGACTAGTTAAAGCCATATTTTTAATCTGATAACCGGTCTTTAGAAAGACTTTTTCTAAAAATCTGTTTATGTATGCTACTGCAGGAAGAGACTGTTAGGCAGGTAATATAGATATGTTTACAGAACTGCTCCTTGTTCCCTTTAAGGCTTTAAGGAAGACAGCAGCAAAGAGAGATAATGGAAAACATTGAATGTATAAGTGCATGAGCAGTTTTCATCCTTACACATGGCTGATGCTGTTACATGACTTTCTAATGTGCAATTCGAAATTAAAAGCTCGTAACCCTCCCTACCAATGGACACAGGTATTATCGACTTTTGTTAATATCACTATGGAAACCATGTGAGTGCCTTTACATTTCTAAATTAGTACAAAAGCCTATGGAAATTTTTATTAAGTGTGATCTAAATTAACCCAATAGTGCCCCTAAATACCAATTGGAGATTACAGAGTAACAATTGTTGTAATTTTAATTTAATAAGTCAATGATACCCATGAAAATAAACTTTGTAACATATTTTGTCAAATAAATTTGCTCTTTTCTCCTCCTGGATTAATCTTTTGCCACTCTCAATTTAGCGGTAAAGTGTAGAACCTGTTTTCATTGAAGTGATTACCACGATATAAGATGACAGTTGGTGCTTGTACATTAAATTCCCACAATCAATTTCAGCAAAGTGGATGGGATTTGTAGAACTCTCATGTTCACAGCGTAAGGGTGCTTTCACATCTGCGTTTTTCGTAATTCGCGGCAGATGCGGTGAAAAAACCGCATCTGCCGCGTTTGCCGCATAACGGTTCCACTTGCGGCACGGTTGCGGTTTTTTCCATAGGAAGTATAGGGGGACTTGCGGCAGATGCGGCAAGTGCGGTATTGCACTTGCGGCAGGTGCGGCAGCGAAAAAAAACCGCAGTAAGCCGCGGTTTTTTTCTCTGCCGCACCTGCCGCAAGTGCAATACCGCACTTGCCGCATCTGCCGCAAGTCCCCCTATACTTCCTATGGAAAAAACCGCAACCGTGCCGCAAGTGGAACCGTTATGCGGCAAACGCGGCAGATGCGGTTTTTTCACCGCATCTGCCGCGAATTACAAAAAACGCTGATGTGAAAGGGCCCTAAACTGACCTGTAGTGTTTGAAATCCACGACATGTCTATTTCTCTTGCAAGTGAACAGATGCACACAAAAATGTAAGTTAATTAATATACCTAATAGGAGCAGAAATTCTGCAGAAAATCTGCCACATCAAAATGCTCATCATCATAAAATAGCCTATAATTTCTATGGAAGGGGGGATCTAGAGGTAGACCCAGACTTTCTCCTGCAAGCTCTCCTGAATTTAGTTACAAATCTCCATAGAACCGTACAGCCAGATATGCATGTGAATGGGCATGTCAGGAGCATTAGTGCTCGAACGTCAGCTAGCTATGATATGTGTGGCCAACTGTGTACCACAATATACATGGAAATGCTTTTTGAGGTAGCTGTACTGTGCTGCCTGAATCAAGAAATTACTGGAATATACTGTACACTATATGTACATAAGTATTTGAATATATGGTACATCTTGATTATTAATTTTAATGATTGCCAACTTTGAGAACAGTTTAGGGAAGGCCCTTTTCTGTTCCTGCATAACTGCGCACCAGTGCACAGAACATTGGCCATAGAGAGATGATTAAGTGTGTTTAGTGTACAAGAATATGACAGCACTACACAGAGCTCTAAGCTCAATACCACTGAACTGAACACTTTTGTAGTGAATTAGAGAAAAAGATTGCAAACAAGGTCCCTCTCATCCAAATTTAGTGCCTAACCTCACAAATGCTCTTTGGATAAATGGGCAAATAATCCCACAGACTCACTCTAAATTTTTCAGAAAGCCCTCCCAAAAGAATGGAAGCTATTCTAGCTTCAGAAGGCATGCCAATACTGTAGTAATGCTTATGTATGTAAAATGAGATAACACAAAAGCATACATGCTACTATAGGTGTATTAGTTGGTGTCCCATTGTAAGTGTGTTGCTTTTGTCTGAGACCTTTCCGGTATCTAAAATGAAAAGGTCTCAGCAATTTGCACGCTGCTTCTTGGGGAAGATGAGAGAATTAGATATATTTTCATTTGATGTTGAAAGGAGTTAGAATTCTCTTTTTTTTCGTGCTGAGATTCCATATAGCTCTAAACTCAGCTGCTGCACCTTGCTGACACTCCCTTTCATTATTTAAACTCACTGATTGCTCTCTCATGTGCCAGTTATAGTTTGCCTACACTGACCTCCCAGGAAAAGTTGTAATTGTGGAAGCTGTGGAATTCAGTTTGTTGTTTTATTCCCTCTTGTTTGTCTTGCTCTCTGTGTTGTCTTATTGCAGTAGTAAGACTAGCATTTGATGACATACTTACTAGCTAATCTGGCTCAAGGTCAGTGAAGTGGTCACACACAGGACTAAGGACCTGTCTAGGGATGATAGGAAGTACAGGGTCCAGCCTCAGGTGAGTGTGTATGGGTCACCCTCCCCCTATCGTTAGGGTCCCCTTTTTACCTTTCCCTTTATTTCCCTTCTTTTGTTCTTCTTACTGGGCATTTCCTCTCATTGTTGAAACTCCAATTATGTTTGTCCATACATTTTACATATTTCCCACATACCTGTACACATATAATGTCAGACATTGTTCATGTGAATTTGCGTTCTTTATGTGATCTCTTCTATGAGATATCAGGTTTAGATTCTCTCCTACCTGTTAAAAGTTGTGAATGAAACAGCGTTGGTTAATATTAATACCGATAATGATAATACCTGGACTAATGTTTGTGTTTCTCCTTTTGTATGTTTTTGCAGCTGCCATGTAAGATTGTAGCAATCCTACTGCATTTCTTCTTCCTAAGTGCATTTGCATGGATGCTTGTGGAAGGTCTGCATCTCTACAGTATGGTTATCAAAGTGTTTGGGTCAGAAGAGAGCAAGCACTTCTACTATTATGGAATTGGATGGGGTATGTCTACACATAGCTAAAAATTACTGTAAACATCGTATTGAAAATGTGATTTGTTTGTCTGGAATTATTTAATTGTTACAGTGCATATAAATCTTTTCAGAGTCAGACCATTTACTGTTCCTGTGCAGGCACGTTTTCATGTTTTTTGGTCCATGCTGTTAAAAAGCTGGAAAAAATCTTATTGTTGAACTAAGTTTGCATAGTTTTTTTGCTATATATGGGTCTTCATTTCTAGGTCACTGCCATAATCTCTTTTTTTATTTTTCTTTTTGATGATATTGAGTGATGTTGGTGTGAAAAAGGAAATCTCCTATTTTTCAGATTATAAAACATACCTTTTTCCCACCAAAATTTGGGGAAAATGGGTGTATGTTTTATAATCTCAACAGCAGTTTACCCGGTGGTGGTGATGGTGGAGAAGGTTCACAGGAAGCAGGGTGGGAGTCGGCAGCGGCACAGTGGGGCAATGCTGTAGGGGGCCCAAGGCTGGGAGGAGGGAATGTCCTGACAGGTTATCACTGAGTGTCATTAATCTCACCATAGTTGATGTGATGGCTGAAAGGAAAATGGCTGCAGAGGATGCGCTGGCACAGATAAAGATCTCAGACAGCCGCATCGGCAAGGATTCCCCGCTGCCATCGGTGACCCTGTAACTTGATCACAGGTCGCTGATGTGATGTGATTGCTGTCATGACTCACTTCCTGTGAACATTGGCTGAGCGCCGGCATTCACTAGAGATGATCACTTTTGCAGTACAGAGTCGTGCATCAGCACAGCTCTTTACAGCAGAATCGATCAGACACTGCAAGGTTGAGGTACCCTAGGGGGGGCTAATAAAATAAATTTAAAGTGAAAGAAAAAAGTTTTTAAAATATGAAAAAAACATATAAGTTCCAATCACCAACCTTTTGACCCATCTAATATATAAAGCTGAATGTGTGTATGTGTGTATGTGTGTATATCCGGGATTGGCATCTACACCGTCGCAACTACAGCTACAAAATTTTGCACAGTCACACGTCTGGACCCCGGGAGCGTCATAGGCTATGTTGTGAGGCGCAATTTTAACCCTGCACGTTCCAGTTCACCAAACAATTTTGCCCCTATCTACATAATGGGAAAAAAGGGAAAGGAAATGTGTGGGAGGAAAATCGACAGCTGTCAACTATAGAGACAAAATTTTGCACATTCACACGTCTGGACCCCAGGAGCGTCATAGGCTATATTGTGAGGCGAAATTTTAGCCCCGCGCATTCCAATTCACCAAACAATTTTGCCCCTATCGACATAATGGGGAAAAAGTGACAGTTACCAGTTGACAGTTGTGAATGAGAGGGGCTTAATGATAGCACCAAAGACTAACAGCACATACCAGCATATAGTCACTAAGGTGGGGCCCCAACATGAGATATTCACCACACACAGGGACATGTATATACACCACACGCACACAAAGTAACAGCAAGTGTATAGTCGCTAAAGTGCAGCCCCAACATTGGATACTCACCACGCACCCGAACAAACACACACCACAAACAGACACACACAACACAGAGACACACACACACCCCCAAGGACACACACACACACTCTATAGCGACACATGCACTCACCCCACAGGGACACACACACCACAAAGGGACACACATAACCCAGACACACACCACACAGACCCCCCCCACAGGGACACACACACATAGCCACCCTATAGGGACACATGCACTCACCCCACAGGGACACACACACCACGAAGAGACACACACACACCACACAGACCCCCCCACAGGGACACACACACATACACACCCTATAGGGACACATGCACTCACCCCTCAGGGACACACACACCACAAAGGGACACACACAACACAGACACACACACCCCACACAGACACCCCCCCACAGGGACACACACATACACACCCTATAGGGACACATGCACTCACCCCACAGGGACACACACACACACCACAAAGAGACACACACAACAGAGACACACACCACACAGACCCCCCCACAGGGACACACACATACACACCCTATTGGGGCACATGCACTCACCCCACAGGGACACACACACACACCACAAAGAGACACACACAACAGAGACACATACCACACAGACCCCATCCCACAGGGACACACACATACACACCCCAGGGACACACACACCACACAGACAGACACAGATGTGCACAAATCACCTCACACAACTCGCCTCATACGTGTGCTATCTTTATTTTCCAAACATAAACATCTGATTAAAAACTGCCAATGTGCAACACATGTGCCATATAGGGAATTAAGGCAGATGTCAGTCACATGAGCTGTCTATTATGTGTATGTGTTAGGTAACATATACTGCCCGGCCAGGGGGTGGGTTTACTGTTGGCTGGAGATTTATTAGGCTGCCTATAGCAATCAATCACAGCTCAGCTTCTATTTTCCTACAGGTCATTAATATGACATATTCATATTCTATTTTGTTATAGCTAACAGCAGTTATTAATTAACCCGGGCGTAGCCGGGTACTACAGCTAGTTTAAAATAAAACTGTTTAAAAAGATACACATACTTGGTGTCCCTGCATTCAGAAATGGCTGATCCATCAAATAGAAAATAAATTAATCTGATCGGTAAACTGTGCAATGGAAAGAAAAAGTCAAAATGCCAAATTTATGGTTTTTCAGTCGCCGCAACACTACAATAAAATTCAATTAAAACAAGGCAATTAAAACATTGTGTCTACTCATATATGGTGTAATTAAAAACATCGGCTCAAAAAGCAGAAATAAGGCATTACACAGCCCCAGCTCCTGAAAAATAATACGTTACAGTCTCAGAAAATGACAATAAAACCGCAATTCTTGTTTTTGACAAACTTCTGAATTTTGTCACCACTTAGATAAAAGAAAAAGTATACTGGTATCTATGAACCCGTACTGACCGGGGGAATCATATTCACAAGTCAATTCTACCATATGGTGAATATGGTAAGTAAATAACCCCACCAAAAGCATTGTGAAATTGAACTTTTTTTGCAATTTCACCATACTTTAATTTTTTTTACTTGTTTTCCAGTACAATATATGATAAAAATCAATGATGTAGTTTAAAAGTGCAACTCATTCCGCAAAAAAACAACCCCTTATATAGCTATATTGATGAAAAAAGAAACAAGTTATGGCTCTTGGAAGAAGGGAAGAAAAAACAAAAACAGAAAATTGCCGAGTGGTGAAGGGGTCAAAGGGAATCTGTCACCAGGTTTCTGCTATCTCATATGGGAGCAGCATACTGTAGGCAAGATGACCCTGATTCCAAAAACGTATCCCTAAGGGCCGCTTCACACTGCGGCGTGATCCGGTCTGGTTCTGTCCGGGAGGACCCAGACAGCTGCGGACCGCATTTGCACACAGGACTGGGGGGCTATTATGCTCTCCGGTCCGGTGTGCAGCGCACGCAGTTCCAGCTGCTGATAAGTCAGGACCGCGGGCGCCGCGGTCCTGACCTGTCAGCGGCTGCAGCTGCGTGCGCTGCATACCGGACTGGAGGGCATAATAGCACCCCAATCCTGTGTGTAGATCCGGTCCGTGGCTGTCTGGGTCCTCCCAGACAGAACCGGACCGGATCACGCCGCAGTGTGAAGTGGCCCTTAATTTATGGGGTGCAGCAGTTGAGACACAATCAGGGTCCTTAGAATTTAGTAGAGCTAAGGGTGCTTTCACATCTGCGTTTTTCGTAATTCGCGGCAGATGCGGTGAAAAAACCGCATCTGCCGCGTTTACCGCATAACCGTTCCACTTGCGGCGCGGTTGCGGTTTTTTCTATGCAATGTATAGGCATACTTGCGGCAGGTGCGGCAAGTGCGGTTTTGCACTTGCCGCAGGTGCGGCCGCGAAAAAAACCGCAGTAAGCCGCGGTTTTTTTCGCGGCCGCACCTGCCGCAAGTGCAAAACCGCACTTGCCGCACCTGCCGCAAGTACGCCTATACATTGCATAGAAAAAAACGCAACCGCGCCGCAAGTGGAACAGTTATGCGGCAATCGCGGCAGATGCGGTTTTTTCACCGCATCTGCCGCGAATTACGAAAAACGCAGATGTGAAAGCACCCTAAGACAGCTAACAAAAAAAAAATAAAAAAGGAGAAGGGCGGCACTCACCGGGTAAACGAGATGGTCTCTTTATTCCAAATATCGGAAACAAACAGGGTGCAGGGAGGGGGCAAGAGGAGCCGCCGGACTACGGTACCGTTTCGCGACACGTGTCGCTTCTACGGGTCCAGGCACCAAGACAGCTAACCATGACCTCACCACAGCTCTCGGTACCTGGTTTATAAATAGTGAACTATTTATACGGGGAGGGTGTGTGGTCAGTCTTGCAAGTTGCTGAGCCATAGTGTGGGCAGTGATAATAACCTGGTGATAAAACAATCATTGCATGAAAACAACAGCACACAGCCTAAGAGGTACCACATCGCTAACATCTATGTCTCATTTTGTATCTTCTGCTGTCTTTAGAATACATAGAAAAAAAATTGCTGACAGATTACATTTAAGAGAAATTTGTAAAGGAAGTATAATTATTGCTAGGCTTAGAATATAAAGGGTCATTGGCGAGGTTTTCTACCAGTAAGTGTAAAGATGGTAATAGATAGGAAATCCAGGCAGCAAAAGCAGTTAACGTGACCAAGCTCACCTGCCTACCCCTCCTATAATTAACCTTTTCCTACAAGCCTCCATTCTCATTTCTCCCTTCATTATTTCAGTAGAGAATATTAATGCGCCCTCTTGGAGATCTGTATCTCTACCTGAATGCCTGCTACGCTAGCATCTGACACTAATTTATAATCTGCTCATGAATTCTACAAAGACTTTTCTGTAAGAATACGGTAAGTTTTAAAGTATTTTGTGAACTTTCAGAAAAGTGGGCTAGTGAGTAATATCAGCATGTTTATATGTAATTGTGAATAATTTTACAAATGGCTTACAATGAGAATTGTACTTTAGCTGACCCATTTCTGAAAGCTATATCAGAGCTAATTATAAAAATAACACAGCCTCCTTACAATCATAATTGAAATGCTTTAAAGTCACTATTCTACTGCAAGTCATTTTGGTAATGCCTCTAATTTCTATGCATTTCTACCGCTATCCAATTTAGGTATTCCTGGCTGACCTTTTATTTCCTTATTCTCGGTGTGCTTTAATCTCAGCTGTAACCTTTCCTTCAGTATATCACTAAGACAGTGTTATTCGCGAGGTGGTCAGCCTCATGAGGCTGCTGATATTTTCAGCTGCTGTGAGCTTACAGGAAATGAAAATTACACAATTCACACTTATGCAATAGGAGCTCTTTGGGGGACGTTGTTTACCTCAGTTCTTCTTTTACTGAAGGAGCCTGGCAAGCCATTAAATGACATGAAGCACAGAACCAGAATGAAACCTCTATAAAACTATCTACATCCAGAATAAAGCAATGTCACTTTTCATTAGTTAGTTGGAAATAGAATTAAAGGCAAACGCCTAGTTATTTCATTTTTTAACACTAGACCCCTTTTAGTTTTATCCCTACCTTAATGATATTTTAACAGCTGTCTCTTGTCATCCCATCTAAAATCTCGGGATAAAGAAGTGCTAATTTTTTTCCCTCTTTTTACATGAATCCCCTTTTGTAAGGAAACCATGGACAGCATAAACCAAAGCCTTGCTGAGTGATTGCAGCCCGGTATGTTTCAACCTGAAACGCTGCAGCATTTTCAGAGGAGACATGGTTAAAAAAGCCATCTGGTGACTACAGGGAGAGACCCGACCAGTATAGAGGGGGCTTCAGCTTGCTTCTCCATGCCATGATCCAGCTTTTTGACATGGAGTCAGGAAGAAGCCGGCTGCAGGCCAACCCAGGCTAATCGGATCTCTCTTTATATTCCCTGACCTGCTCTTCAAACTGTGTTTTCTCTGAAACACAATGGAGATAGAAAATAAAGCATACTTGGCTGAAATTGTGCAGCCATTGCTTGGGCATCATTAATCTAAGGAAAGGTTACCTTTAAAGTGTAGTTGTTATTTCAAGTGACTTTTCATATCAAGTTATCTGTCATTTAGCATGTTCATTAGACATTACAATACTATGAACAGGAAAGCCTTTCTCCTTGTGGAGATTCACACACCTGTCTGGCATGTCAGTAATGAGGAGACTTATAGCCGCAATGCTCCTCTGGGAAATATGCAAACTGACTCTTTAGGGAGGAAGTAGACAAACTCTAGTGCCACCTGATGGAAGTAGCAATCTTAAAAGTCAAAATTGACCCTTTATTACACCTTATCATATGACTTACGATTTATGCAAGGTCAGAACCACAGTTTGCAGACGCAGTTTTTCAAGGTGATTGCCCCTCATCAGTGCAAAGTATTGGGACCTCTTCTGACTGTACAAAAGGCTAAGACAAGGTCTAAGGGAATAACTTTTCTCCTTGTGGAGATTGGCACACCAATCCAGCATGTCAGTTGTGAAGAGGCTTATAGCACAATGATCCTCCTGGAAATAAGCAAATTGTCCATTTCAGGGAGGAAGTAGATGAATCACCTATTGGAAATAGCAAACTAAAAATCAAAATTGACCCTTTAATGAGACATGTCAAAGGCCTTATTAAAGAGTCAATTCCCCTGTTGATAAGATAACACATGATATACATATGTTTGAGCATTTATGTACTAAATTGCACCCATGATCATTTTATTACATTTTGTATCGACAAATTCTGTGATAGGAGTTACCTATAGTTGGTCTCTGTCAGTCTTTATACACTTGGTAATTTGTATATGGATATTCAATACAGTGTTGCTGTATTATCCACTCCTCCAAATTTGTAATGTCTTTTAAAGGGATCCTGTCACCCCCAAACCACCTCCTAAGCTATTAAAAGCTGTCCCTAGAGCATAGTAACACTTACCCTACACTCCTTTTAGCTCCTAAATGCAGCAAGTGAAACTGAATCTAAACGTTATAAAAGTACCTCATTACTGATGTTAATGAGTGACTATGGTATTCATAGTCACTCAGCCAGGCTGCCCCTCTTCATACTATCACGCCTCAATAGGCGTGATCTTCATGATACATTCAAATGCGTGCCTCCCTGCGCGCCTCCCCGCTCTCCTCTCGGCCTGGCGCTGCTGTGTGGGGGCTGTATGACGCAATTCGCGTCATTTCCGGCGCCGGGTGACGTACTTTTATAACGTTTAGATTCAGTTTCACTTGCTGCATTTAGGAGCTAAAAGGAGTGTAGGGTGTTACTATGCTCTAGGGACAGCTTTTAATAGCTTATGAGTTGGTTTGGGGGGTGACAGGATCCCTTTAAACTTCTTTGAGTGGTTTACAATAAAGATATAAGTATTTTAAGACTAAATGGAGTTGTCTAACTATTACAACAATAGACTATTGGGAATATGGGTAAAAAAATCTCCATCTGGGTCCTCCAGTGTTTAAATGTATCTGTGAGGAGGTATTCTAAGGAACCCATTGATAAAAATTATTGCCTGAGGATAGCAGTGTTGTTGATAAAGGCCTAAGTACTCAGCACAACCAGTGAGTATGACCTTGATGGAGAACAATGACAGATATCAACTGATTTTGAAGTCATCAAAATGTGTTTTTTTTAAAGGAGGATATCCAGGATAAAAAAAAAATGTGCCTAAACGCTAACAGGCAGGTAGCTGCCACCTACCTGTCTTTTGTGCTTGGTGCCGTTCACCGCAAACACAGAGCAGTATTAGACCATTCCTGTCTGCAATTTTGTCAAGACTACACAGTTGGCAGCTTTTCCCCTCTGTAGATGGACACATAGCCAATGTCCTGCTGATTGACAGCCGGCTCCCCCAATCAGGTAGTGGGGAGTGGGCTGTCAATGTGCGTGACATCGGCTATGCACCCACTCCCACACAGAAGAGTGGAAGAGAAGCCACCGCTCTTCTGTTCTGTTTACCTCATCATGTTGTCCCCGGCAGGAGCAGTCAGTGACCGCTCTGTGCCGAGGGAAAACGGCGGTGACAGGTACCGGGTACAACAGTCAGTCAGGTGGCAGCTTTTTTTTTTTAAACATTTCAGATAACCCCTTTAATCCCCTGTTTGTGCAGGGGCAGCCTTCAAGTCTCGAATGAACCAGAGCAGTGTAAGCTCCTGGGCCATAGTGAAAATTCTGTAACAAAGCCCAAACCTAATGTGCTTTTTTCGCAGAGGGTCTTTAGCATATTGCAACTTCTATGTAATAAAAGCATAAGATGGCCGCTCTCATACAAAATATCAGTATGTTAGTGAAGTACAGCTGGAGCGGCTGCTTTTATGTAAACGGTAAAAATCTGTACAGATTGTTTTACCATTTCTGCAGCAATCTCTTGTTTAGCATCATAAATAATAGTTTTTCTACTAATCTTAACCATATACAGAATGTAGAAGACAAATGGGAGGTAATTGATTACTGTTTTTAATGTTAGAACAAACTTCCACATCAGTCTGTGTCATAGAGAATTTGAAAATTCATAAGGCATCCATAGAGAGAGAACATATACACCCCCACACTGCACATTCTGGATTAATTATAGCCGAGGAGGAAAGACAGCATGTAATCTAACACTTCACATGACCTCTATGATGCTAAGATCTTATAGTGTTGAAAGGTAATTAAAATTGGTACATCAAAAACCTAAGATTTATATACACAGAGGCGGGCAAATACATTTCCTAGGCCAAAGTGATCTTTGATCAAAGAGGAATCCCAAACAAGTTGGAAACCAGTGGTTAGTTATTAATATTGGGGTTTGTATAGATTCTAAAATTATGGGAATTATAATTCCAGCGTTGTGACAGAATGACAAACGTAATGCACATGTTTTCATAATTGTGTGGTCTGAGCATCAATCCCAAATTAATATTAGAGAAAAAAATGATGCCACACATACCATGTTTCATATCTGCAGAAAGGTAAAATAGAAATAAGAAACATGACCATGATATCTCCACCTGGGACCTCCAGGGGTGATGATACCCTGGAAGTTGGAGATCGCTTGATTTTTTGGAGACATGTTATGAGTCACCAGAGAAGAGGTATGTGGCTGTAATTTGTATTAATAGAATTAAATGAAAAATTATGATCCTTGTTCACATGTGAAGGCCTGCCTATGCTGGAGTGTGTTTCATATTTCATTTTACTTCTCCCCTCAAGCAGAGCCAGACTGAGACTAAAAACAGCCCCATCACATAAACTTCAGCATCCCATAATCCCATGATATGTGAATGGTTCCTAAATTATATACATATTACAGTACACATTACACACTCAGACGATATTCACCTTACACTAAGGCCCTGCACACTTCCATCTTCATTAAATCATAGTATTTATTGAATGCATTTAAAATCAGCATGCAGCAACATGACAAATACTTACACGCAGGGGCATAACTACAACGGGCGCAGGGGATGCACTCGCACCCGGGCCCTGGAGCCTAGGAGGCCCCCAAAGTCCCTTTGGCCTATAGAAAAACACTAATATTACTAAAGATTTGCAAATAAGCAAAATTGCACTTCACTAAGGAAGTAGAGAAACTCCAGTGACACATTTAAGCAGCTTCCTCAAAGTCATAATCGCTTTCCAACAAGCTTTTAATATAACTAAGGGATTTGTGCCAGATCAGAACCCCAAACTACAGATGCTGCGTTTCGGGGTACCTGCCCCTCATCAGTGTAGTGTGTGGGATATTCTGATCTGGCTGAGTGAGTGGGCTAAGACAAGATCTGGGAGCTTGCTATCAACCTTATGGAGACAGCGAAGTAGGTGAGGAGATTGTAAGCCACTTCCCTCCTCTCAGATATATGCAAATATGCACTTCACTAAGGAAGTAGAGAAACTCCAGTGCCACTTTTAAGCAGCTTCCTCAAAGTCATAATCGCTTTCCAACAAGCTTTTAATATAACTAAGGGATTTGTTCCAGATCAGAACCCCAAACTACAGACGCTGCGTTTCGGGGTACCTGCCCCTCATCAGTGTAGTGTGTGGGATATTCTGATCTGGCAGAGTGAGTGGGCTAAGACAAGGTCTGGGAGCTTGCTATCAACCTTATGGAGACAGCGAAGTAGGTGAGGAGACGCAGTTAGTGAAGTGCAAATTTGCATATTTGCATATATCTGAGAGGAGGGAAGTGGCTTACAATCTCCTCACCTACTTCGCTGTCTCCATAAGGTTGATAGCAAGCTCCCAGACCTAAAGATTTGCAATAATTGAGGGCCCAGTTGGAGTTTTTGCATTGGGGCCCATGAGCTTCAAGTTACTCCACTGCTTACGTGTTTCAGACTTTATCTGTGTAGTTCCTACAAATGATGTAAGGACCGCATAGAGGGGGTCAGCAATTTGTAGAATATCTGCCATGTTAGCGCAGACTGATTTAAAATGCATGCAATAAATCCTATAATTTAGTAAAGAGGAAAGTGTACTGAGCATTATTGTACACTACATGCTCAATGCACTGAAGGGGAATCACTCAGCATGCCTCTCTGCACTGCCAGGACCACCAAATAGGTGCCGGCTTGTATAAGGACACAGCCCAGGCAAGCTGAGATCTAATTAATATTTCCTAACCATGTAGTACGTGTCACGTACTAGTGTGCACTCAAAAATACCACTTGACAGTGGCACACGGGCTAATGGTTAACCAGCACACAACACAACAAATAAGGGAATACTGGGAACACAGTAACAATGGTAGGCCCTGTTGGTAGGGAATGAGGGAAGGGCACCCTCCTGTACTCACCTGCAGATGTACCCTGATCTCTCTGACATTTCTATACGTTAGTTAAAGGTAAACCAGCGGTTTAGACAGGCACATTCTGAATGAACTCTGGGAAGTTTATCCAATTTAAAACTTCTTTAATGAGTATTACTGGTCTTTCTCACTACGCGTTTCGGCGTACTAGCGCCTTCCTCAGCTGAATACCTGAGGAAGGCGCTAGTACGCCGAAACGTGTAGTGAGAAAGACCAGTAATACTCATTAAAGAAGTTTTAATTTGGACAAACTTCCCGGAGTTCATTCAGAATGCGCCTGTCTAAACCGCTGGTTTACCTTTAACTAATCTACAAGCACCCTGGTGAGCGGTGCAGAGCTGCTTCTGATAAAACTGTGTCAGTGAGGAGAATGGGGATCTAATATCTAAAGCTCTCAAGGACCTGTGCTGATGTCAGACCATGTGACTGATCACGTGTCAGCCTGAGACCTAGAAGCAGGGAGAGACGGCAACTGCACGAGACGCAGTAAGGCTACAACACCTGGTTATGCTGGCAGCATAATCAGGACAGGTGAGCACCAACAATCCACCGACCCCCTTCCCCCTACTGACCCCTGATACTGCACCAGGAGCGCCCCTCTCTGTTTTTATCATTGACATTTCTATACGGGCTCTTTAACTCTGTCCCAGAAGAGGATACCTAGTCCCTCACTGGCCCTGCTCTTATTCCTTACTAGGGAACTGGCCGACAGGAGCACTAGTTCCACCACTGAACTAATACAACATGAAGGGAATAAAAGATAGACAGGGGAAAAACCAAAGGATAAAGCAACTTCAAGGCTGCGGCTACAGTCCTAGCTAGTAGACGGTTTAGCACCAGTCTGTTCACTGAAAGCTCTTTCCACCAGGGTGGCTTGCAATGAATTAGATTTAATCACCAGCCCTGAGTGATTGATCATGTGACTATTTAAAGGATATGGGAGTGGTCATACCTGAACAGATCTCACGACTTGCTAGCAGAACTAATGTTAACCCATAGAGTGCCAAGAGAAATTAATGTTTAATCCAGAGTCTCTCAAGCCAAAGAGACTCTCGGCCCAAACATGTCACAAGTCTCCAAGGCATGAGAGTCAAACGTGACAATACATATATTAGCACATTATTAGGGGGGCACATAAGAGATCATACAACTTAATGGGATGTTCCCATCTCACCGTTTCAAATACTTCTTCTAGCCCTGTCCCTCTCACTTCCCAGTTGTTTTGGCAACAGATGCTTCACATGACCGACGGGGCTGCTGGCCAATGGCTGTTTTACATTCACCCCCAGTCTCTTCTGCTCATTTTCTGCAGTCTGCACTGTGCTGTAGAAAACCTCTACTGCCATGTAATATTCTCTACTGCTTCTCTTCCCTCCCTCCATGCAGTCCCTACTTGCTGGATTCTAATCTAGCAGTAGCTGCATTTGCATGAAGTAATACAGCAGTGTTAGATTCTGACTTACAGCCCCTCAATTTGCCTCATTATATGCAGGGCTCTGGACCTGCCCATAGCACTGTCACAGTGAATCACACATGCTGTTTGAAGATTGCCAAGCAGGCACGTGTATTGCCTATGTTGTCACCATGCTGTCATACTCATGATATCCTTTGTGGTAGTTCACAGGGCAGGGAATTTGATGATAGGTTGTGGCTCAGCTCCCCCATGCTCTTTGCGATGAAGCCAGGGGCTAGGCGGGCCTAGGTAATTAATGGAGACTGAGCCTTGTGAGTATTCAATGAAGATTGGGGTGACCTGCTGGTACTGGGGACCAGCCCACTTTTGAAGAATCATCTGTTTTTTAAAATGTTAGACATATAGCCATTCTAGCCAAGTTCCCAAGGAAACAGAAGACAACTTTAGACCAGAAAGTTTAGATATTTCTGGGATTTTTATTGTATAACTGTCTTGAATATTTGTGTGTCTTTTTTATCTTTATGATTTGTCCATTTTTATTGTAAGCACAGTTTTTTTTATATCAAAGTGTAACATTTTAATAGGTTTATCTTTGTATGCACTAAAGCAGGGGTTCCCAACCAACAGTCTGTGGGTCTAGACTACGATGTTGGGGTCTCTGTGCTGGTCTGCCCCGCCGCAGACCAGCAATACATACAAAGTGTGCTCTGTGGTGGCTCAGAGCCCATTATGTGCAGGGGATGCTGTCCACTTCCCCGCCCTTCAGTGACGTCCCTGCCCACCACACTTGTCCCGGTGACCACCACTGCAGTATTACAACACCGCTCTGAGCTATCTGCCCCTGCTGAGTAGATAGGCACTGATAGGCCAGTGGCTGCTGCGCTGTGTTTGACCGACGGCTCCGCCCATACATCTACGCAGCTGAGGCAGAGAGCAGAGTGGTGACTAATACTGCAGTGGTGGACCTGTGAGCAAAGTGTGTGTATGTGTTAATCGGGGCTGCATTGGGATGATGGAGGTATTGGGAACTGCAAGAGGATGATAGGGATATTGGAGGCTTCAAGGGGATGATGAGGTAATTATGGGCTGCAAGGAGATGATGGGATATTTTGGGATGCAAGAGGATGATGGGGATATTTGGGGCTGCAAAGGGATGATGGGGATATTGGGGGCTGCAAAGGGATAATGGGGTAATTATGGGCTGCAAGGGGACGATGAGTATGGCTGCAAGGGTGATGGTAATTATGGGCTGCAAGGGGATGATGGGGATATTATGGGCTGCAAGGGATGATGGGATATATGGCTGCAGGGAATGTGGTATTATGGGCTGCAAGGAGATGATGGGGATATCGTATTGGTGGCTGCAAGGGATGGAAAATAAGACATCCTTTCAAAATTAGACATAGCGCATTTTTCAGGGAAACAGGGTACTAAACTCTAACCCTTCTCCATAGCACCCTCATGTGATCAAAGCACTTGTGCCACCCTGCCGTCCAGGCCATGAAAAAATGATCTTGCGTGAAACCGGTCCCTGGTGCAAAAAAGGTTGGGGACCACTGCTTTAAAGAATGCATAGCCTTATAGAGAGTGTGTGACTCTGTTGATTTTTAGACTGTAGAATGTTTCAGGGACTAATCACTCTGAATGTTTGATGAGTGCTGGCAGCATGTTGTGTTTTTGAGGTATGCAGACAATATCGAGGGTGATTTATGCTCATTTTATAGTCTATAACATAGGTTGAGTGCTGGATTGAGTAACATGAGATAAATTAATGCTTGCCGGTGCTCTCCATATCATGTGTTGAGTATTGTGTATGAGACAGTCTATCTGGTAGGGCTCAGGAGTTGTCTTGGATTGTGTTGTAAGGAGGCACTAGAAAAAGTTTTTAGACGCCCTGTTGTAGGGATCAAAGAAAACACAATGGAAGTACTTATACTTTGTAAGGCACTATGAGAAATGTGAGCTCTAAGAGAGGTATAGAGGCGGAATTTATATGGCGGTGACAAATAAGTGGAGATGTGCTTGTAGAAGAATGATCCAGTGAGGACTGTAAAAGTACTAAAACACTGTTCCTTATAAATGAAATAATAAAATGTGAACTTAAACAGCCTTTAAGGCTCATAAATATGTGTTGTGCTGAACTCTCAATATAGTGGTTTTAAAGGTCAATTCCAAGCCCTTGCCACTTTCTGCTGCCTCCAATTCAAAAATATTTCCAGAATCCGTCACTTCCTCAACCCTCAATCTTCTAAACTACAAGTGCACGCCCTCATCATCTCCCATCTTGACTACTGCAGCCCCCTCCTCTGCGGCCTCCCTGCTAACACTCTCGCACCTCTTCAATCTGTCCTTAACTCTGCTGCTCGACTAATCCACCTCTCTCCTCGCTATTCATCCACTTCTTCCCTCTGCAAATCCCACCACTGGCTTCCAATTCACCAACGAATCCAATTCAAACTACTAACATTGACTTACAAAGCCGTTCATACTCTGTCCCCCCATATATCTCCGAACTAATCTCCCAATATCATCCAACTCGTAATCTTTGATCCTCCCAAGACCTCCTCCTTTTTTCCACACTTGTAAGTTCCTCATCTAACCGCCTGCAAGACTTCACCCGAGCATTCCATATTCTATGGAATTCTGCACCCCAAGACGTCCTACTGTCCCCCACACTTGGAACCTTCAAGCTGAACCTGAAAACCCATCTTTTTAGAACAGCCTGCAACCTGCAATGACCACAGTGCCACCTCACCACCACTGGACCTGGTGCTCCACCACCACCACCGGAGCAGACCCAACCTACTGTCTCTCTCCCCACTGCCCTGTAGAATGTAAGCCCGCAGGGGTAGGGTCCTCTCTCCCCTTTGTATCAGTCTGTCACTGTTAGTGCACTATTGATTCCATGGTGCTGAATAAACTATCTACATTTAGGGCCAGAAATATTTGGACAGTGACACAAGTTTTGTTATTTTAGCTGTTTACAAAAACATGTTCAGAAATACAATTATATATATAATATGGGCTGAAAGTGCACACTCCCAGCTGCAATATGAGAGTTTCCACATCCAAATCGGAGAAAGGGTTTAGGAATCATAGCTCTGTAAGGCATAGCCTCCTCTTTTTCAAGGGACCAAAAGTAATTGGACAATGGACTCTAAGGGCTGCAATTAACTCTGAAGGCGTCTCCCTCGTTAACCTGTAATCAATGAAGTAGCTAAAAGGTCAGGGGTGGATTCCAGGTGTGTGGTTTTGCATTTGGAAGCTGTTGCTGTGACCAGACAACATGCGGTCAAAGGAACTCTCAATTGAGGTGAAGCAGAACATCCTGAGGCTGAAAAAAAAGAAAAAATCCATCAGAGAGATAGCAGACATGCTTGGAGTAGCAAAATCAACAGTTGGGTACATTCTGAGAAAAAAAGGAATTGACTGGTGAGCTTGGGGACTCTAAAAGGCCTGGGCGTCCACGGATGACAACAGTGGTGGATGATCGCCGCATACTTTATTTGGTGAAGAAGAACCCGTTCACAACATCAACTGAAGTCCAGAACACTCTCAGTGAAGTAGGTGTATCTGTCTCTAAGTCAACAGTAAAGAGAAGACTCCATGACAGTAAATACAAAGGGTTCACATCTAGATGCAAACCATTCATCAATTCCAAAAATAGACAGGCCAGAGTTAAATTTGCTGAAAAACACCTCAAGAAGCCAGCTCAGTTCTGGAAAAGTATTCTATGGACAGATGAGACAAATATCAACCTGTACCAGAATGATGGGAAGAAAAAAGTTTGGAGAAGAAAGGGAACGGCACATGATCCAAGGCACACCACATCCTCTGTAAAACATGGTGGAGGCAACGTGATGGCATGGGCATGCATGGCTTTCAATGGCACTGGGTCACTTGTGTTTATTGATGACATAACAGCAGACAAGAGTAGCCGGATGAATTCTGAAGTGTACCGGGATATACTTTCAGCCCAGATTCAGCCAAATGCTGCAAAGTTGACTGGACGGCGCTTCATAGTACAGATGGACAATGACCCCAAGCATACAGCCAAAGCTACCCAGGAGTTCATGAGTGCTAAAAAGTGGAACATTCTGCTATGGCCAAGTCAATCACCAGATCTTAACCCAATTGAGCATGCATTTCACTTGCTCAAATCCAGACTTAAGACGGAAAGACCCACAAACAAGCAAGACCTGAAGGCTGCGGCTGTAAAGGTCTGGCAAAGCATTAAGAAGGAGGAAACCCAGCGTTTGGTGATGTCCATGGGTTCCAGACTTAAGGCAGTGATTGCCTTCAAAGGATTCGCAACAAAATATTGAAAATAAAAATATTTTGTTTGGGTTATGTTTATTTGTCCAATTACTTTTGACCTCCTAAAATGTGGAGTGTTTGTAAAGAAATGTGTACAATTTCCTACATTTTCTATCAGATATTTTTGTTCAACCCTTCAAATTAAACGTTACAATCTGCACTTGAATTCTGTTGTAGAGGTTTCATTTCAAATCCAATGTGGTGGCATGCAGAGCCCAACTCGCGAAAATTGTGTCACTGTCCAAATATTTCTGGCCCTAACTGTATAAATAATAATAATAATAATAATAATAATAATAATAATGTGTGCTTTGCTGTGTTTTAGCTTGAGAAATCTATTAATAAAGAAGCAGCTTCGCAAGCATCTTAGCATACCTACTGGTAAGACATCCAGAATTTGATTCAGTGAGTTAGTGGGGGTATTTCCCACAGTGAACTCAAGCCAAGGTCCTGATCTTATTACAGCGAAGAGGATCTGTGGTTGGAGTTTGGCCTCCTAGAAGAATTGGTGGTTTTAGAAATGTGCCTATGCTGTAGACCTGATCTGTACTGCCTTTATTACTGGGCCTGTTACAGTGACAACTCAGTGATTAAAAATGGTTGATGTTCCAAGTGGTTGCAGATCATTACTAGCTTTTAGCCCATTTAATGAACCTGAGGCACTCCACAAGTCAGCCAGCTAGTGTCTACTAAATGTCACTCAGCTGTCTCTCCAGTTATGGTTGGCAGGAGCAGTGTTGCTGCTTGTGATAGGCTTATAATTTTTATTTGGTAAACTTTACTGAGAAATTTTCCCATTGATTTGGTGTAATTAGTGATGAGCGAGTGTATTCATCACTATTCGCTATTCGCATGAATAGTATGGTATTCACATTATTATTCTGTGAGTTTTTCTGTACTCGCCTTGCTATATTTGGATGTCCCGCCCTGCAGTTTTGACGCATCCTTTGCTGGGCGTCTTAACAATCACAGTAATTCTGCAGACATCTTGGTTGTGGCATTACTGTGATTGGCTGGCCGCCCAGCATCATAGATGACTCATAGGGTCTATTTAAGCCCTGCCACCAACATTTTACTCGCATTGTATCCAGATCCAGTGATGGAGAAGCATAGAGACATGTTGATCAGCTGCCTGAGAGAGTGTTAGGCCTCTTCAAAACACAAAAGCCCTTGTCAGGGCTACCCCTAGAGTACCTCAGTAACAGTGTAGATTAGCAAGGGAGAGAATTTGGAGCAGGGACAGTTGAAAGGATCCGTACAGCATCTGCATAATACCACCAAAATAATAGCTCTTCTGAGAGCTGAAGAGACACAGTACAGAGTTAGAGTACAGGGACTGCGAGTGACTCAAGCAGGGTCAGTGTAAAGCAACAGTACTCCAAAACTTTCTACTGCCTGCTACAGACCTCACAGCAGTCCATTTAATCTGCTGTTTTTTCTGACCACATTCTAAAAAGGTGGTTTGCCCAACTTAAAGCAGCAGGTCTCCAAAACATCCTACTGCCTGCTGCTAACCTCGCACCAGGCCATTTAATCCGCTGGTGCTTCTGTCCACTTTCTAAAAAGGTGGTTTGCCCAATTCAATGCAGCAATAATCCAAAACGTCCTACTACTAGCTAGTAACGTCGTAGCAGTCCATTTTGCTTCTGTCGAATTTCTAAAAAAGCAGTTTGCCCAACGCAAAGCAGCAGTACTCCAAAACTTAATATTGCTGCTACAAACACCAGGCCATTTAACCCACTATTATGGCTGTGGCAGCTAGGCTGGCTTTTGCCATCCACACCAAAATCTGTCAACAAAACCCAAAATGCCCAAATACCCTGTTGGTAAGGGACAGGAATGTGGTTGTGGACGTGGTGGTGTCAGTTGTGTGCGAGAAGGCACTGAGTCTCTGTCAGGTCAGAAGAAGAAGCATGCTTCCACTCTGTTCCTGGAAAAATTTCCCAGTTTGGAATGTCAACATGCGTGGAAGCCAGAAGACCAAGAGCAGATTCTGTTATGGATAGCAGACATGGCCTTTATGCATTTGTCAAGCAGCAACAAATTGTCCACGACCACACAATTTAATGGCGATACACAGAAGGCTGGCCCATCCAATCCTGAAGCTGGTTCTCCTTCCCCCATTATGAGTCACAGGAGATATATGACCCCAAGCTTGGCCACTCAGAGGATCTATTTGATTTGTATTGTTTGGTTTGGTTGGCTCTGGCCTATCCCCGTGCAGCATCGAAGAGGGACATGAAGAGGTGTCGTGCGTTGATGCTTGAGTATCTGAGGATCTATATCCAGAAGAAAGCCACTTGGAGGAACGTCTTTTACTGTCTCCAGAGGTGGAGGCTGATGATGATGATACACAGTTGCCATCAGGTCAGCCTACAATGTCAACTGGGAAGGAGGATGAGATGGAAGATGAGGTGGTCGAAGATGAGTCCACTGATCCGACCTGGACCATTGGCACGCATATCCATGACAGCAACACCGAGGATGATATATATGTAGCACCCTCACAGGCACCAAGGGGTCGTCGTGGTTTTCCCAGAAAATAACTCGGTCAACTGTTCCCAAGACCACTCCCGCTGTGGGCCAAGTCTGGGCAAGCCGCTGTGTGTAATTTTTTTTCTGAAAGTCCTTCAGAGAAAAACATTGTAATCTGTAGCATCTGTCATACCAAGTTGAGCAGAGGCCAGGGCAAAGGCTACCACAGCACCACCAGTATGTAAAACCACAGGGCAGCCAAGAACCCCAGTAGGTGAGCAGAACACCAGGGTACCAAATCTGCGTCGGAGGTCAAAGCACTGCCATGAAGCCTGGGTTACGTCCCTCAGGAGCTGACGCTCAAACCTCCTGCCCACAAGCTGTGGTTGCTCACACAAAACAAACATCAACCACATCTACTTCCTTATCCCAGCAAAGTGTCCAATTATCCATGCCTGCGACCTTGGAAAGAAAGCATAAATACACTGCCACGCACCCACAGGCACCAATGCTAAACTCCAACATTGCCAAATTGCTAGCTGTGGAGATGTTGCCGTTTAGGATTATGGGAACACAGATTTTCCGTGATCTCTTGGCTGTGGCTTCCCCACGATACACTGTTCCCAGCCACCACTATTTTTCCCGGTGTGCCATTCCTGCGTTACACAAGTATGTGTTGAACAATCTGAACCGTGCTCTCACCAATGCCGTAATCGGGAAGGTCTACCTAACAACAGACACCTGGACAAGTTGTTGTGGACAGGGATGATACATTTCTGTCACAGCACACTGATTGAACCTGGTGGAGGGTGGGACAAAGGCGCAAAGTGGAACATTGCACATCGTACCCACGCCAAGAATAGCGGGTCCAATGTCTGTCAGGGTCTCCACCTCTTCATATTCCAGTTCCTCTCTCCCTCCTCCTGCTCCTCATCCTCCACAGAATTACCCTCTCCATCAATGCCAAGTTGGGATTTGTGCAAAGCGGCAAAACGCTCTGCTGAAGGTCACCTGTTTAGGTCAGAAACTACACACTGCAGCAGAGCTGTGGCAAGCTTTAAAACAACAGACTGATCAGTGGCTCTCCATTCTGCACCTCCAAACCAATTTGGTCTGCGATAATGGGTGTAACCTGGTTGCGGCTTTAAAGGTTAGCAAGCTGGTATACATGCCATGCAGGACTCACATGCTGAACCTTGTTGTTCAAATATTTCTTAAAACTTACCCTGACTTGTCGTATCTCCTTGAGAAAGTGCGGCATATTAGTGCCCATTTCCGCCATTCCTCTACTGCTTTTACTGGTCTTACAGCATTGCAAAAACGCTTGAATTTAGCAAACCACTGACTCATTTGTGACCTGCCCACACGGTGGAACTCTATGTATCATATGTTGGCGAGGCTTAGTGAGCGGCAGAGAGCAGTAGCTGAATACCAGCTTCAACATGCCCATCAGATTGAAAGTCAGCCACCACACGTAACAGCTGTTTAGTGGGTGTGGATCGCAGACAATTGTGAGGTTCTTGAGAACTTTGAGTACTGCACCAATCTCATGAGCGGTGATCAGGCTATTATCAGCGTAACCGTCCCACTGCTATGTCTCCTGAAACAATCACTGCATAATCTCAAAGATGAAGCTTTGAGTGGCCAGCATGTTGGTATGGAGTCACATTTCCAAATGGGTGATACTGCCCAGCCTATATTCTGAGGCAACATTAGGGAATGCGGAGGAAGATGAGGAGGATGAGGAGGAAGAGGACTTGTTTTACTTTGCAACCGAGGGGACTCCTAATGTTACAGAGAGGACACCCAACCCAAGCTTCATGTCTGTCCAGGATGGGTGGGCTGGAGAGGAGGGGGTGGAGGAGGAGAGTCAGCGTGAAAAGAGGATGGGTTCCGCTCCTACTGTTGGGATACCAAAGATTTGCCTTTTGCCAGCTTGGCCCACATGACACAGTTCATGTGTAACTGTCACGGCAAGACTCTCGCGTGATACACATTTTATCCAACAACCTATACTGGTTGGCCACCTTTCTCAACCGATGGTACAAGGAGAAATTTCCTTCTTTCCTTTTGGAGTCACCAAAGAATTTTACAATGGAATCCTTCAAGGGGTCATTGTAGATCAGTTGCTGAAAACATCACCTTCAGACAATACCGGTGGCAGAGGTACCGGCTCTTTTCAACATCATGGTCTAATGGGAAGAGATACAGACACCAGGTCCAACAGAGGTGGTGGGAAGATGTGCAGAAATTGGTCAATTTTCAATAAACCAACCCAACACCAAGGGCTATCTATACCTGTAACAATGCCAAGGAGGGAGAAGTTGAAGAACATGGTCAAGAGGTACTGAAGTGACCATACGTGCATCCTTTCTGATTCTTCGGTTCCCTTTAATTACTGAGTATCCAAGCTGAACACTTGGCCTGACCTCTACTTATAAGCCTTGGAGGTGCTGGCCTGCCTGGCTGCTAGTGTGATGTCAGAGTGTGTTTTCAGTTCTGCTGGGTCAATCATCACTGATAGGCGCACACGCCTCTCAACGGAAAGTGCAGACAGACTTACTCTGATTAAATTCAACAAGGACTGCATATTTCCATAGTTTCTAATCCCTCCAGGTGACAGCGAGCCAACTTAAATTCACTAAAAATGCTGATTCTTCATGCTACTACTGTTAATGTTAAACCCTTTATATAAAAAACAGCTTTCCTTCCTTTGTCAAGCATGTTTCAGCCCATAGGGCTAATTTTTGGAAACCCTATGCAAATAGTACAGTGGACAAACTAGGACACTATTCCTATTCCAGCCTAACTAGTATATGTTTTGGAGGCCCTTGGGATCATGGATTCCTGTGTCAACTTTCACTCAGCCTATAGGGCTAATTTTTATAAACCCTCTGGACATTGTGCAGTGGACAAACTAGGACACTATTCCTACTCCAACCTAACTAGTATGTGTGATTGGAGCCCTTGGGATGGTGGATTCCTTCGTCAAACTTCACCCTTGTCAAAGGTTATTCTACATTGTGACTGAGATAAGGGATACATATTCAATCGAAATTTACACTGACTGTTGATGATCGACCGATGGCACTCTCAAAACTTGGAAAACTTGGATTGAGGACCACAACTACTTCAGTAGTCCATCGTAGATAATGTTTTTCAAGGGAAGCCTTTGTCATGGTATCTTCATGCACCTATGACACAGCCCGCAGGGATCATTTTTGGAAATGCGATGCACATTCTGCAGTGGATCAAGTACTACAGTATCAAGAAGTCTTCTCTTCCTGTATAATCTGGGAAATATTGTCAATCACAATCTCTGAACCATTTGGAGGAGCTTCGCTAATCCATCCTGGAGGGGGGGCACCATGGGTCCTTTGTCCATTGACTTGCACATGAGATATATTTGAGCTCGTCATCCAGTTGACTAATGCAGCTTTTTTTTTCTGGTTCACAGAGTTCAGCCAAACCTGAGGATCGCAGGCCACACTCACTGCTACCTTTTATTACTCCATGTCTCTTGCCCTTTTTCCATGAGTCTCTGCCATTAAATGAGTTAAATAATAGAGTGAGGGCCCTACAATATGAATAAGTAAGGGCATTCTCAAATGTACACAAGAGGGACCTCCAAAATTTCTTGAGGAGGGCACTTCTAAATGTATGTAACAGAGCTACATAAGGGTTCTAAATTAATTCAGGTTCCCTGCCTACTGCAGGCCCATTGAACATTTGAATTTAGGGCCACAAAATGTCATGGTGGTGGAGGAGGAGGGTGAAGCCCAACGCTACAATGGGCACATTGTAAACTTCTATGGAATATGTATTCCACTATCACAGTGTCAATGAGGGAGAGACCGACCAAATGGCTAAGTAAACGTGGTCTCTCCAAAACATAAATTACAGGGCCATCTCTGGGCCATCAGCAATGTCAGGTTTCGTGCCTACTGCTGGCAATCTGAACATTTGAATTTAGGGCCGCAAATTTCATGGAGGTGGAGTAGAAGAAGGAGGAGGAGGGTTTTGCCCATCGCTAAAATGGGTACATTGTATACTACCATGGAATAAATATATCAGTATCTGAGTCTCAATAGGGGAGGGACCACCCAGATGTCGAAGTAAGAGCAGTCCCTCCAAATTGTATGTTACAGGACCACCTGAGGCCTCTGAGGTCAAAGATCCACATACCTACTGGTTCGTTGTAGCTGCCCTTGTAAAATGCTGGGGAATAGTTAACTAACAATGATGTATGACAGAGGGACCTACAAAATTATGAGTCATGGCCCTCCCAATTGTAAAAAGTGAAATAAAGCTACAACAGTACGTGTGAACAAATGCTAAAAGTGATATTTTTTTATTTCTATGGATTATTTTTCCTTCTATACAAGTGATTATGCATGAAAAACTGTTTGGGAACCTTTTTGGCCTGTTAAATGCGATTTTATTTAGGTTTGGTAGTTGTTCTTGTGTATCTGTAACACTGGTGTAATACTGCGACAAAGCTAATCTCACAAACCATATGTGAGTCAGAAATGCATGCAATCTATAAAAGTTTGAGAATGCACAATAGGGTTCTTATCTTTTTATAAATCAGTTTAAAAAGTGGTCCAAATCAGAATCGCTCACCTGATAAGGTTGTGTCACACACAACCAGAGTGATCGCTCAGAAATGCAGCTGCTGCAGGAACCGTACCTCCACAGGTTACTGCGGTAAACAATCAATATTCCGGACAAAGTACCTTAGGTCCGCGCTGCTGCAGGATCGATGTAAATGACACCAGAAACACCGGGATGTCTGGTTAAAAGGTGATGAATAACTTTATTTTCCGATGCGTTTCACTGAGGAAGGAGCTCGGCAAGTGGCTCTGAAACGCGTCGGAAAATAAAGTTATTCATCACTTTTAACCAGACATCCCGGTGTTTCTGGTGTCATTTACATCGATCCTGCAGCAGGCGGACCTAAGGTACTTTGTCCGGAAGATAGAAATGCATGCAGGCATATTCTCCAGGCTCTTCCCATTCAGTTTCATCACTTTCCCACCCATTTCAGGCTTTTCTCAAACCCCAGACTCCTTTGTAGGGTTCAACAGAAAATTACTCGCAATTCCCATTGACTTACATTGTATTCGCTATTCAGAATGGATACGTGATTATTAGAAAGTACTTGTAATGAGTATAGCAATTAGAATATTATGGTACTCGCTCATCACTAGGTGTAATCTATTTCTCCCAACTTTTATATGTAACCACCATACTTTTGTACCTCAATTTTGATGTTTAACTGACAAATTCTGAGGCTTTTTTAAGCTGTGTAAGGCTGGGTTCACATTTGCGGACCACTCGCAGCATTCTGAGGAGGGGATCTGCAATGTGACCGCAGCGGCCGCGAGCTCCTATCTTTATAATGGGAGCGCACGGTGCTGCGCTTGACCGCGCATGACCGTGCACACCCATTCACTCCCATATGTGATCTGTGCACAGGCGGATGCCTGTGCATAAATCACACAGTCTCGTCCGCACCAGGGACGCAACATGTTGCATCAGTCACAAAATGGGAGTTATGGTGCGCACGGTCGTACGCGGTCAAGATCAGCACGTGCGTCACTATAAAGATAGGAGCTCGCGGCCTCTGCGGTCACATTGCGGATCCCCTCCGCAGAACGCTGCGAGGGTCCGCAAATGTGAACCCAGCCTAACTACCAAATTCTGTGCCTTAAGCATTTGTCCTACTTCATCTGCTTTGTCCCCAAGCTCTGTGTAATATACAAACTAAGGTTTACATACCTTCACCTGGTCAATCACATTGACAGCACTAAATTCAACCACTGAGCTCAGCGACTCATGCCACCTACATATTGATTGAGCTTGTGAGCTCAATCATTGTTTGCAGAGCTATTGACAATAGCTGCAACTGATCATCAGAGACTTTTCCAGCGGTGAAGAGGCAGCGCTGAACTCAGGCAGGGTAAGTAAAGCTCTGTTTGTTATTTTGCATGTTTTTTAACATGTGGGCTATAAATAAATAAAAGGGGACAACCACTTTAATACTACTACTGCGCACATTATTAAATAGATCTCTTAGACCTGGTGAGGCTGGTGGACTTACTTTGAAATACATGATTGGTTCAGGAGTCATACAAGGGTGTTTGAAAGTTTGTTAACTTTTCAGAATTATCCATATTTCTGCATTAATTTGACCTTAAATGATATCAAGTTCAAAAAGTAACTAAAAGAAACCAAATTAATCCAAAATATTACATTTTTTCATTTTTTAAATGAAGAGTTTATTCCAATATCGCAAGTCTTAGGGCCGCTTTATACACACCAACTTCTGTGACCAACATCTGAACAGATCTCTGGTTGCAGTGAAATCATGGACTCATTGTTCTATTTTGTGGCTGTGTACAAATGGAACAATGTGTTCATGATTTCACTGCAACCAGAGATCTGTTCAGAAGTTGGTCACAGAAGTTGGTGTGTGTAAAGCGGCCCTTAGTGGTAAAAGTATGAGAATGTTTAGTATTAGCAAATAATTTGAAGTTGAAAATAGAGTCTAGAGTTTTCAATCAATTTGATGGCAATCAGGCTCTATTGTATGATTATTTTTTTATTTAAGGAATAGGTAACTATCAAAGTCTTCACAACACGTTTGTCGACATGTATATTGGCATGAACAAAATATCAATCAATGACGACGTAGTAGAAAAAAAGTAAAGCATTTGGATAGCATATTGAGGGAAGGATAGGGAATTTTTAATTAAAGTATATTAGAAAAAGATTAGGTTATGATATTTGGTGGATTGATAGAGATTTAGGAGTAACATTAAATTTTATTTCAGAATACATTTTGCAACTTACTGAAAAGTGATTTCTTGGAGTAGTCTTGAAAAGTTGGTCAGAGAAGTAATGGCCTCTTTACACGTCCCAACATCGTTTCGATATTGTATCCAATGGCACGAGAGTGCGCACTTACTTGGCTGAAGTCCAAGATCGCATAGGAGCTGTCACACAGGGAGATATCGGCAGGCAACACAACTGCGATATGTACTCCCCCTTGTACGAGTGACCCAGGAACGACCATTTAACATGGGAGTGAATAGGGGAAGTTGCTCCCCAAGTCGGTGTTGGGCTGTCACACAGCACGATCCTGCCAGATCGTCCATCCAATATCGGGCAGTTGGAGAGCCTGCACATTTCTTCCCCGATATCGTTTTGGCATCGTTCTTGCGTCGCATTGCACATTTACACCATACAACGCACGAACGATATCGGCGCCAACGCACGAACCACGTGACTTTTTGTTGAAGTTGGACGACGATATCGGGATGTGTAAAGTGGCCAAAAGGTTTCATTATATTTATATGTGAAGACTAAAAAAGTTGGTGAACTTACATTGTTCACATCAGGTAAAGGCTTTAATATATTGACATGGATTAATTGTAAAACCTAAATAGAATGACATTTTCTTCTCATTTCAAAGGGTTAAAACCCTGCCAAATACAATACGTTTTCCAAACCTTCAAACTTTTTTCTCCAGCCTAAAATGTTGGCAATCAGTTTCCTTTAGTGCTTGTAATTCTAAGTAATATTTTACAACTACCTTTGTTGTGTTGGACTTTAGGCGGCCGTCACACGGTTCAATATTGCGAACGATATCGTTTAAGCGATCTGCGTTTTGATCGCTTAAGCGATATCGTTTGTGCATCGCTGCATGCGATCAAGCGATTTTACAATGTAAAATCGCTTGATCGTGACATCGCAGATATGAGAGCCGAAGCTCATATCAAGCGATCATCGCTTGTTCAATCTGCTTCATCGTGGTGTGTGACACCATGATGAACGATCTCCCAGCGGCAAAGCCTATGCTGGGAGATGGTATATATGGTAAACGTCGGGTTACTAAGCGCCGCGCGGCGCCTAGTAACCCGATGTGTACCATAGTTACCAGCGATCTCGCTGCTCCACATCGCTGGTGAGTCTGTCTGTGTGACAGCTCACCAGCGATGTGAGCGATATTGTTAGCGATCGCACGTGCACGTGATCGCTTACAATATCGCTCACGATATTGCAGCGTGTGACGGCCGCCTAACTAAAAGCTGGAGCAACGATGTCTAATGCGTTCTAGCATTTGGAAAAATAGAGGTACGGTATCAAAAGACAAATTAGGATGACATACAGGGTTACTATGGAGGTTTTCTAGTTCTACATCCATTGCAGACAATGCAGTTTAATAAAGTTACGTAGGAATAACTTTGAACCAAGTTTTTATAAGGAGAGAATATTAAAATTCCTTGTTTTTCATTGGAGCCTCTATTTGTTTAGCAATAAATAGCCTTGTGTTTTATGCCTCTCATAGAGGTCCTGTGGGCAGTTATGAGTCCCATAAATCACTCTGGCACTGATATATTGGCAAAGCCATGAAACAACATATTTTGCTTAGGAATAAAATATTAACCTCTTGCAGCCAAAATAACTGATGCCTTATTCCTAATTTTCAAGAAATGTCTTAAAATGAATCCTGTGCTCTACATCAGTTTTTCACGGGTGCAAACTATTTCTAAATTACTGCTTTTATTTGGCATCGATATGTCTCAATTGTCACCTGCCTTTTCATAAAGTTTACAGGCTTTATCTAATTTGGATTGTGTTGTTTCTGTATAATGCTCAGCCTGATGTTTACTTTCCTCTAATATCATTAGTATTTATTGAAAAAAATCAGACTCCAACAATTCCCACATCACATATTTTTTACGGCAAATGAAAAAATAATTACCGTACTCGTCTATTCAATCTCACTGACTAATTCACCTTTGAATTTCGAGAATATAGATATTAGGATTTTCCCTTTACTTATTCCCTTTCCCTATATTTAACGTTAACATCTTCATTTCATCTGATGGTTAGTAATACTTCCAGTCTTATAACTGTTAACTCAACCTCGGCTCTCTAAAGATGGTGATGAATATTTCAGTAGCATAGTGTATGATTTCAGATTTATGGAACAAGTGTATCTGCCAGGTGTGACATTGAGGTAAAGGATGTACTATATTGAAAAATCCACCAAGCCAAATTGTGGCATTGCAATGACAGAGAGAAAGACGTCTTGGCTCTTCATAAAAAAGTCTGTAACATTGCTTCTTTGACAAGTGTTTCCCCAGCAACGCTTCTTATTAAGCTACTCATATCACGTTCCTGTTAAAAATGCAACATATTTCTTCTAGTGCCGAGCTGGATTCCAGTGTTTCACATTCATCAGCATGCATTACTGGTGGTCTAGGGCAGTTGATAAGATGGTAATAAAATATTTAGCCAGTTCGGATCAAGTAAGGTCACACTTGCGATTTACAAAGGGTTAAGCTGATGTCATTTCGTTTTCTAAATCTGCGCTTCTGTTTTATCTACTAGTATAATGTTAATCCCACAAAGGTTAAGAGAAGTTACATCTCGCTTGCTAGCTCATTTGCTAATCAGGGCAGATGAATTAGATTTCAAATATATGGCTATTACACTTGTGTTTTACATATATAGAAAGGAAAGTGGGTATAAAGTGTTTTCAAGTAAAATCCAACTTGACAAATCCTCTGAACGGCTCTAAAGCCGGTGTAACACACGTTAAAGTCGTCAGCAATCTGATCGCTGGTGACATTGACGACTGATCGCTGGTGAGCTGTCACACAGGCAGACTCACCAGCGATCATTGGACCAGCGACATCGTGGAAATGATTTAAATATAGTTTCCACGATGTCTGCAGGCTGGTATCCAGGGTAAACTGCGGGTAACTAGGCAGCGCACACTGCCTAGATACCCAATGTATACCTTGGTTACCAGCCTTCTCCGCTCACCGGCTGGTATCCAAGGTACACAGCGGGTAACTAGGGTCCGTAGTTACCTGCTGTGTACCTTGGATACCAGCCGATGAGCGGAGAAGGCTGGTAACCAAGGTATACATCGGGTATCTAGGCAGCGCGCACTGCCTAGTTACCAGCAGTTTACCCTGGATACCAGCTCCCAGCGCTTGCTGAGAGGCCGCTGGGAGCTGGCTGATCGCGTCTCTCGGTGTCACACGCAGCTATGCTGCGTGTACACCGGGCGACCATCACCATGTTTTCGCTCCAGTCCAAAAACCTGGCGACCATCAACCAGCGATTTATCGCTGGTTGATGCGCCCTGTCACACGCGTCAATATCGCTGCAACGTCACGTGCAGCACCGATATTGACAGCGATATTGACGTGTGACTGCCCCTTAAGGGATGTCCAAATCTCCTCCTTACCTTAAAGCCATCTAGAGGATTCATTCTTATAATTGGTTTGACTTAATACTTCAAAGAAATCCTCGTACAAAAGAAAAATACTATTTTATGCATAGCTACTCCTTGTAAAGCTGAAATGAATACATTTAGTCTAATATGCAAATGACATGTAAATGTATGTGAGTTTATCAGCAATTCACATTCTTAAAAGAACACACATGTCTCCTCTATGTAGCTCAGTAACAATGGCTGATTGTGAATAGGTATTACCTACTAGGCTTGCCCATGTAAGTAAAGGCGATCCTGTCTCATTACACTAGCAGCCTGATATTTCAGTGTCATGTTTTAGACTAGGAGGATATATATATACAGTTGTGGCCAAAAGTATTGACACCCCTGCAATTCTGTCAGATAATACTCAGTTTCTTCCTGAAAATGATTGCAATCACAAATTCTTTGGTATTATTATCTTCATTTAATTTGTCTTCAATGAAAAAACACAAAAAGAATTGTCCTAAAGCCAAATTGGATATAATTCCACACCAAACATAAAAAAGGGGGTGGATAAAAGTATTGGCACTGTTAGAAAAATCATGTGATGCTTCTCTAATTTGTTTAATTAACATAACCTGTAACTTACCTGTGGCACCTAACAGGTGTTGGCAATAACTAAATCACACTTGCAGCCAGTTCACATGGATTAAAGTTGACTCAACCTCTGTCCTGTGTCCTTGTGTGTACCACATTGAGCATGGAGAAAAGAAAGAAGACCAAAGAACTGTCTGAGGACTTGAGAAACCAAATTGTGAGGAAGCATGAGCAATCTCAAGGCTACAAGTCCATCTCCAACGACCTGAATGTTCCTGTGTCTACTGTGCACAGTGTCATCAATAAGTTTAAAGCCCATGGCACTGTGGTTAACCTCCCTAGATGTGGATGGAAAAGAAAAATTGACGAGAGATTTCAACGCAAAATTTGGTGGATAAGGAACCTCGACTAACATCCAAGCAATTTCAAGCTGCCCTGCAGTCCGAGGGTACAACAGTATCAACCCGTACTATCCGTCGGCATCTGAATGAAAGGGGACTGTATGGTAGGATACCCCACTTCTTACCCCGAAACATAAAAAAGCCAGGCTGGAGTTTGCCAAAAGTTACCTGAGAAAGCCTAAAACGTTTTGGAAGAATGTTCTCTGGTCAGATGAGACAAAAGTAGAGCTTTTTGGGCAAAGGCATCAACATAGAGTTTACAGGAGAAAAAAAGAGGCATTCAAGGAAAAGAGCACGGTCCCTACAGTCAAACATGGCGGAGGTTCCCTGATGTTTTGGGGTTGCTTTGTTGCCACTGGCACTAGACTGCTTGACCGTGTGCATGGCATTATGAAGTCTGAAGACTACCAACAAATTTTGCAGCATAATGTAGGGCCCAGTGTGAGAAAGCTGGGTCTCCCTCAGTGGTCATGGGTCTTCCAGCAGGACAATGACCCAAAACACACTTCAAAAAGCACTAGAAAATGGTTTGAGAGAAAGCACTGGAGACTTCTAAGGTGGCCAGCAATGATTCCAGACCTGAATCCCATAGAACACCTGTGGAGAGATCTAAAAATGGCAGTTTGGAGAAGGCACCCTTCAAATATGAGGCACCTGGAGCAGTTTGCCAAAGAAGAATGGTCTAAAATTCCAGCAGAGCATTGTAAGAAACTCATTGATGGTTACTGGATGTGGTTGATCACAGTTATTTTGGATAAAGGTTGTGCAACCAAGTATTAGGCTGAGGGTGCCAATACTTTTGTCTGGCCCATTTTTTGAGTTTTGTGTAAAATGATCAATGTTTTGCTTTTTGCTTCATTCTCTTTTGTGTTTTTTCATTGAAGACAAATTAAATGAAGATAATAATAACTCACCGCGGCCGGCTGACTCCGGTTGATACAGGCGATTCTTCTTCCTTCCTTGTCACGGGTGGACCGCGCCTGCCGGTAGTGGGGCCCGGTGTAGTGCAGATCAAAAGTGAAGACGTCTTCGTGGAACAGATTAAAAGGGGTTTAATTTGTTTTATTCGTGATGCCACCTATGAGTAGATTCGGTAAGGGTTACCGACGCTGCGGAACCCCCGGGGGATGGACAGCAGCATGATGTTACGCTCCCCACAGGCTGAGCGGTGATCCCCGGAGGCTGGAGCTGCTCAAGATGTTGTGCGGCAGCTGCGGTTACCTTAGTGTGCGGACGGATAGTTCATAAGGAAGCACGGATACAGGTAGTCTCTGCAACGGGTCTTTACTGTAACCAGCAGGCAGTACATGGCTTACAGTGGTTGAGTAGTAGACCGGGTGGACTCAGCAGTGATAGTGTTCCTCAGAGATCCGCAGTGTTCCTCCATTCTACCTACTTAGTTCCTTTTTGCCAGCGTCGCCCAGGAATACCAGGTCGGGTACGGGGAGGCTGCTTCAATGCCCTATCCATGATGTACGTTCTGGATTCTTTGGGGAGCCTTGGATCCCTCAGTGGGTACACCGCTGGTTAGACGACTGGAAACTGGCTGGTGGTGGGGTGCTCCTGTAAAGCTGATCCTCCACTCTTCTGGTTCGCGTGGCAGAGGTGAACTGCTGCCAGCTTCGGTACCAGTGAACCGGCTGTGAGTTGTGGGCACGGGAGTCTTTTGGGAACCCGTGTAGATATGCCCAATCCCGGTAGTTAAGGCCTCAGGTGCTGACACCCGACCGGTGACGGCCCAGGGGCCCGCACGGAGTGCGGAGCCCCCGCTCCTCTCCAAGCTCTAGTCTGCTCTCGTCAGGTTCTAGATTCTTTCTCTGACTCTGACTACATAGATTATTGTGTGTTCTACTGCACTACCCTAACACTCCACCCCCCAGGACCTAGGATTGGTCCCTGTTCTAGGTGTTGCATGTTGGGTTGGATCTCAAAGTTAACTATATCATTGCTGAGTCAGAGAATATTGCGGCTGCAATACTCCCTTGTGACGCACTCGTTGCGGGGCGCCACAATAATACCAGAGAATTTGTGATTGCAATCATTTTCAGGAAGAAACTGAGTATTATCTGACAGAATTGCAGGGGTGTCAATACTTTTGGCCAAAACTGTATTTGTAGGGAAAGAAGATTCAATATAACTTGTATTTTCTTGAAATCCCTGCTCATTCAATGATTGGCAGTTGGTAGGACAGAACACTGGACCATTAAGCCCAGAATGAGCAAGGATTTCAATCAGTAAAATTGTCTTTTTTAATAAAACTAGGGATGGGCGAATCTACTCGTTAGGACTCGTTACTCGGCGAGTAGTAAGGGACTCGCAGGACTCGGTACTCTGCGAGTTTCCCAGCGATTACTCGCACAGCAACGAGTCCAATGCAAATCAATGGCAATCCTAGTTTTGTCAGAGACTCTGACAAAACTAGGATTGCCTTTGACTTGCATTGGTCTGATTACTGTGCAAGTAATCACAGGGAAACTCGCAAAGTAACTGCTGTTACTTTGCGAGCCGAGTCCAGCTGTCTGCTCTGTACAGGCTGCCGCAGCTCCAGGGTCCTAGAGCCCGCCTGCTCACAGAGATGATGTAGCAGAGCTGCGATTGTTCTCAGTCTGCTCATCCCTGTGCATAGACATCTATATCTATGCACAGGGGATGTAGCAGAGAGGACATCGCGTTTTGGACTACGTCGGACGGAAGAGGATTTTTTTAATTAAAGATGGAGTCCCTAATGGCTTTTTTTTTTATTTCTAATAAAAAATTTTCTCTATGTTGTGTTTTTTTAACCCTTTATTGGAGATTCTTAGTGGCTGGGTCAAACGTGGCCTGACATTAAGAATCTCGGGCTTAATACCAGCTTGTATAACAAAGCTGGTATTAACCCCTTTATTACTCAGCGTGCCACCGCCACCAGGGCCGCTGGAAGAGCGGGGTTCAGCGCCAGAGGATGGCGCTTCAATGAACGCGCCATCTTCTGGGGCGGCTGCAGGCTGCAATTTGCAGCGGGGGGTGCCCAGAAAGCTTGGGCCTCCCTGCGCTGCGCATTCCAGCCCCCAGCTGCTTAGCTGTACCTGGCTAGACATAGAAATTGCGCGGAGCCCCACGCATTTTTTTTTTATTATTTCATGAAATTCATGAAATAATTAAAAAAAAGGGCTCCCCTATATTCTTGTGTCCGGCCAGGTACAAATAGGCACCTGGGAGTTGGGGGCAGCCCGTCGCTGCCTGCTGGATCCGGCTGGTTCCAGAAATAAGGCGAAGCCCACGCGAAATTTGTTTCTGACAAATCCATAAAACAATGTAAATAAAAGGGACTGCATCTTTATTAACTCCTGGTCCATGGGTTAATAAAGATGCAGACCCTTTTATAGGATTGTTTTATTGATTTTTCAGAAAAAAAATTACATGGGCTTCGCCGTATTTCTGGAACCATCCGGATCCAGCAGGCAGCGACTGGCTGCCCCCAACCTCCAGGTGCCTATTTGTACCTGGCCAGACACAAGAATATAGGGGAGCCCTTTTTTTTTATTATTTCGTGAATTTCATGAAATGATAAAAAAAAAATGCGTGGGCCTCTGCGCAATTTCTATGTCCAGCCAGGTACAGCTAAGCAGCTAGGGGCTGGAATCCGCAGCGCAGGGATGCCCAAGCTTTCTGGGCACCCCCGCTGCAAATTGCAGCCCGCAGCCGCCCCAGAAGATGGCGCGTTCATTGAAGCACCATTCTCTGGCGCTGAACCCCGCTCTTCCAGCGGCCCTGGTGGCGGTGGCACGCTGGATAATAAAGAGGTTAGGGCCAGCTTTGTATTATCAGCTGGCCCTAAGCCCGAAATTTATGGCGGTCACGCCAATATTAGACATGACCGCCATGAATTTCTATTAAATTGTTTTAAAATAAACACAACACAGAGAAAATTTTTTATTAGAAAAAAAAAAAAAAAAGCCATTAGGGACTCCATCTTTAATTAAAAAAATCCTCTTCCGTCTGACGCAGTCCAAAACGCGATGTCCTCTCTGCTACATCCCTTTGCATAGATATAGATGTCTATGCACAGGGAATGAGCAGACTGAGAACAATCTCAGCTCTGCTACATCAGGCAGCAGGCGGGCTCTAGGACCCTGGAGCTGCGGCAGCCAGCACACAGAGCAGACAGCCGGACTCTTATCTGTGCGAGTTTCCCAGCGATTACTTGCACAGTAAACGAGTCCAATGCAAATCAATGGCAAAACTAGGATTGCTTCAGGCTGAAGCTTCCGAGACACATCTGTGATTTGTAAATCGCACACTACTCGCTATTACTCGCTTCCCCATTCATTAACATTGGACTCGCTAGACTCGCAACGAGTAGCGAGTCCCGGGCTCGGACTCGCTAGAGTCAAGCGATTCCGAGTAATTTAGGACTCGCCCATCACTAAATAAAACCTCTTATACCAATTAGAATATTGTACTGCATTTTTATGGTGAATGTTTCCTTGGTCTGATAGCATTGCCTTCAATGATGTTACCAAAGCAAAGATAATTCCTACTCTTTCAAGTTGTGTATTGATTAGCACACTGCTCTTCAGCCTACATAGTTCTTGTTTTTTTTGTTTTTTGCTTTTTTTTCGTTGGGGTTAGGCACTCCTTCTTAAGTGACAATTCTGGTCAGTAACTCCTCATGCTGCATTAACTGTCATTGTTCTAAAGTTACCATATCTGATGAAGAGATGTGAGAATTCTCGAAAGCTCGCCTAGTAACATCAATTATTTAATTTTTGTTAACCTTTAAAAGGTAGCACAACTACAAGATTATTATTTTGTTTCTCTCACTTGGAGCAATCAATCTTTTTGTTCTAAAGTGCAGACTAATACTTCTTTAATTACATATAGAGATAAAATAGCATTAAACAAGTGAATGGGTAAGTAATAAGGATGAGCGAACTGCTTGTTTTTCGCCGGGTTAATGTTCGGGGTAGCCCTGATAAAGCACACACAGAGTTAATACACCTGATATAATTACCGATTCCGCATTCTCTCTTGCTGGTGTGACGCGTGCTGCGTTACTTCTGGGCCACCCCTTATCTTCTGGGCATATGTGATTGCCTGTTGTAGCCAGTCACATGACTATTCCCCGGAAGCCCGGAAGTGCCGCAGTGCTGCTGCACAGCTGCAACGAATAATGCAGATCCGGTAAGTATAATGAGGGCTCTTTACTTGCTTTGTCAGAGCAATTCCAGTCATGAATCCAAGCAGTTTGCCCATCCCTAGTCAGGAGATCAAGAGACGTTTTTAGGAGAAACAGAGGATGGTAGTACAGCCATAGATTGTGATTACACAAAACTCATAAGAGCAGCTCAGTCAGAAACTGATAGGGAGAGAGAGGAGAGCAGCTTACTACTAAAAGATATTGTGCTCAGGAGAGCTGACTAGTGTCTTATGAGTGAACTCCTTAGCTTGGAATATAACTACTGCACACATTCATCCAGGCTTTGGTGGATCGTCTTCTAAGCAACAAGCTCTGCACTTTAAGACATCAGCTCTTATAGATGGAAAATGATAGCAAACAGAAAAAATAAGGCAATTGCAAATTTATTGTCATGCTGTGTATCCAAATTTATCAACAGGAGAATACCATTGTTAAGTAGTTGGGACTGGAGTAGTATCTCATTTTGTCATATACTATAAATAATGCATTGCAGCATATGCATTGTGTTTGAAAACACTCTTTTTCGCGACCGCACCTGCCGCAAGTGCCAACACCGCACTTGCCGCACCTGCCGCAAGCCCGCATATACATTGTATGGGGCTTGCCGCAAGTGTGCCGCAAGTGCAGCCGTCATGCGGTAATCGCGGCAGTTGCGTTCTTTTCACCGCAACTGCCGCGATCAGCGCAAAACCGCTGATGTGAAAGGACCCTTATTGATAGACAATATAGATTTTTCTTTTGCTTTAGAACAGTTCAGCCTGAGCTTTATGAAGGGGATATCAGTGACCATGTGGCTCAGGATAACCTTAATTACAGGAGCCATAGTAACATAGTGCTTTCCGACCTGCCACCACAACACACCATAGTTGACTTTCACATACTTGGGCAGAATTTTCATCATGCAACATTCCTACAAATTCTGCTGAAGAAATGTCCAGCTGTGATTTCTTGTAGAAGTAGCTGTCCTTTGGAAGAGAAAGCTCTGTTCCTTGGAGAAAAGAAAAAGTGATTTGCAATATAATTATGTGCAGCAATAATTATACAAGTACAGAAAAGAAATTAATCAATACAACATTTCCATTCACCTTTTGTTTCTGATGACTGCATGTCAACATCACATGGCGAGGATTTGAGTTGTTGGCTTTCTAAGCACAAGATAATTCAAGGCTGTTTCGTGTTTATTTTAACGCAATTTTCAGCCTGATCTTCTCTCAACCAATGATGGAAACTCAAGGGGGCTCTTGAAAAATAAGGTTGAATAGTAAATATCATCCCTTAAGTACTCTCTGTATTACATGACTGTGTATCTGGCAAAGGACGGACAGCTGTTTGCATAAAGCTAACAATTTTCTGCATTCAACAGTTTTAATGGAAGTGTAAGGAGCCAGAGGAATTCTGGATATAGGAGATATTCATTGCAAAGCAAAACATTCTTGTTTGCAGTTTTCCTCATTATTGTTATTGTGTAAACCTTAAAACTCTGTATAATGTACATTGCCTACTGTTTCACACCAGCTGCTCCAAGTATAATCTCCTTGCAGATAGTGCAAATTGACTCATTCTGTAGCCCAAGCCTGCATTCCTGGAACAAGAGAGAGGTAATAATTTTGTCTTTTCTTGTTCCTTGCAGTTTTGAATTAGAGAGCCCTGTTAAAGTTGTAGAACAGATATTATTCATTGAAGTTGTGTACGTACCATAAAGGCAAAACAAAGGACTGAGAATAGGCCATTGTGAAATAGCAGATTCAACTGTTGTCCATGTGGTTTTGTCCAGCAGCCCTTGAGGAAGCTCATTATACCAAGGTCTGTGTTGGTGTAAGCCAATGCTTCTTTTTAGGTGCAAAAAGTTTCTGTGGCGAAAACACTGCAAAATTGCACCCTGTGGGAGAAAAACACCACAAAATGCATGCTTTTTTGGTGCAGATTGTGGTCATGCATTTTTGTTAGTATAGTTAAATCGGTCGACAGGGTAAGGGGTACTCAGATACCAGGACAGGGTGTTCACTTCGGTGGGGATCACGGCTGGTCGGTTCCCGATTCCATGCCCTGGACCCTCAGTGGCGGGGTGGGGGTGATGATGAAGGAAGAAATGGTATTGTGATGCCACCTATGGTACCTGGTAATAGGGTTACCAGCGCTGTGGTTGGCCGCTGAGGTGATGGGAATGCAGCTTTCGTAGCACAGCTCCCCACAGGTGGAGCTTTACCTCAGGGCAGTGGGGTGGATGAGGGGAGTAGTAGTCCTTACCTCCTGTGATATTGTAGAAGCCCTCCCAGCGACGAATAATTCAGACAGAGTCCAGATTAGCTTGAACAGTTCTTTACTGGTACTCTACACAGCAGAGTCTGGTTGAACAGGGTTGGTAGCCACAGATCTTGGAGGACTTTCCAGAATTCTGACAGTGGTGCCTTTAGTATGGCGTTCCTGGTCCTGTCCTTCTGTCTCTCTGTATTTGCCCCTCTTGAGCCAAGACTCTAGTCCTCGGGGTCTGTTACCTAGAGTCTCTTACTTGTCGGTGTCGTGGACCCAGCTATGGGACTGATGTCGGGCTTCCTTAGGGGTGCTTCGGCTTCCTGTATGTGTCGGGCCCTCAGCTTGCCAGTCTGTAGTTAGGGTTGAACCTTTTGGCTAACTACCTCGGCCGGTGTCGACCTGGGTCCCCAGTTGGCTCCGACAAGTCCTGGGTTGACCCCCTTCCAGTCTGTGTCACCCCTCTCCTAAGAGGTGCCCTCCAGTTGCAGCCGCAGGGTCCCCTACGTCTGCCTTTGCTGCTCTCCTCACACCACAGAATTATTATTTTTTAAGCATTATTGCTTTTATTTCTTCCTCAATATAGCAATTTTCCATTTTTGTATATGTTTTTAATTCCCCTTCTTGCAAGATCCATAACATTTGAGTATGTAGATGTAGAGTTTTGTGTATTGTGGTATGTAAAGTTTTAATTTTGAATGAGACCATCCATTTTAACATTTGATGTACTGGAAAATAATAAAAAATATTCTAAGTATGGTGAAGTTGCTATTCTGTGACCTCGCCAATCTTCTTTAATATTCCCCAGAATATTCAGTGGGGACAACCACACCCCTCCACCACCTCTCCTGTAAGGAAACATAGGTCTAGAAAGAACCTGTCAGGATGGAGAAATTGTACCACTCCTCTCCTGTTGCACTTTGTTCACTAGCCGGAATAGAAGTACAGAGGAAATGTACATACCCAGGTTGCCTTCCTCAAAGCAGCCATCTGCTGCCTATGAATTTGCCCGCAGCTATGAACTTGGAGTATATTCTTTTTTTTCCCATTCCTGTCTTTTCTTCCATTCATGTAATTTTTGTTCATCAGTGGGACTAGTGCTCTTGCTGGCCATCTCACTAGTGAGAATAAGATGAGGGCTAGCAAGGGTCTAGGAATCATGCTTAGTGTCAGTTTGAAAGAACCCATATAAGGACGCCAGAGAGATCAGGGCTAGAAAGGGTCAAGGTATCCTACTTGGTGATGGAGTTAAAAAATCCATTGAGGGATGCCAGGTAGATCAGGGCACATCTTCAGGTGGAGTTCGGTGTGTTGTATTGTGCTCTGGATATCTGTTGGTCTGTGCACCAAAGTCACAAGGTTAATTTGTACACTCACCAGTCTGAGCGTGGCAATGGGAACTTGAAAGACATGAAACGAAAGGTAAAGAGATAAAAACAAAAGGCACTCCCCCATTCACCAATTTATTATTAAAAAATCCCCACAATATAATCCATGGTGCTCCAATGACATCCACCAATTCTGTAGTACTGAGAATGACACTTTATAGCTCACTCCTGGTCTGACAGAACTCTGCGACAAGCGGCGACTGTGAGGACTGGTGATGATGTCAGTGATGTTACTGCTCATCACTGCTCTCCCTAGGTCACATAGAAGGCAGCGCAAGACCAGAAATGTGTCACGAGCAGTGACGTTACAAAGTTACTGACGTCATCACCACTCGTTACAGATTCAGGGAATATCATGGAAGTGTCATGAACTAAGTCAGATCTGCAGGTTTTTTTTTAAATAATAAATTGGTGAATGAGGGACTGTATCTTGATTTAATTTCTTTACCTCTCTTTTTTTTTTACATCTTTCAGGTCCTCATTTGTGGACTACTTCGAATTTGGTTGACTACTTCAGATCGGTTATGTTGCTTTTTGTTAAATAAATTGTTGAGCCAGGATAAGTGTTGGGGGTGTTTTTTTAAAATAAAATATTTGAGTGTGTGTCTTTTTGCTCTCTTTACTTACTGGGTTAGTAATGGGGGTGTTTGATTTACCCTCTCCATTGCTAACACACAGGGCTTGATGCCAGCTGACACTACACAGCTGACATCAACCCAATAAATCATTACCTCAATTGCCAGCACACCAGGGAAATCCAGAACAGTTAAAGTGAAGCACCATAATGGTTACATCTTAATATCAGCTCACAGCTTTCTGCTTTACCTTTTTTGGTTATCAAAACAAGGAGGACCCCAACACCATTTTTATTCATTAATTATTTACATATTTATTTATTAGGTTAAAGCAGGCTAAATAACATTTAGTGTCACATAAAATGAACTAAAGGGTGGAAGTATATAATAGGGGAAGAGGCATGACTTTGCTATTGTTAACTTCCTTTTTCTTCTGTTTCCTGTCTTTCAACGAACTTTGAGACAAAAACGTGTGCATCAAAAACCCACGAAAAATTTAATGAAAATGCAATTGAGTAAAAGTGCAACATTCATGAAGAAATTCAGCTGTGTGAAAACTTTGTGAATCACTGATCGTGTCTACATACATACCCTAAGGGGTGTAGGAAGCTTTTTTCTCTTTTTAATTTTGCTTATATACAAGTTATACAGGAAATAATGTTTCTGAACATTTTTTCCTATAAATCTATATTATCTTCGGTTTTGTATATTTTATTGCTAGTTTGTAAAAGTAGAGTTATACTCTGACAACATTGTTTCCAGATGCTTCAAGATGTCTACCCCATGCTGTACCCATTCCATTTGAGCACTGTTCCCATCCAACCTCCTTTTTAGGGTCTTCCGGAAAAGTGCTCGGATTTTCCTTGACGTCTATTATACTCTTAGTATTCTAATCGAGTGCATTAATTGCTCGATTCAAGTACCGAGCACTAAAGCATATTAGTGCTAGCTCATCCTTATTGTGGAGTAAAAATGATTCCACTGCATGATATTCCAGTTCAGTATGATTACAGCATGAATGAACATAAATACTTTCATCATTTAAAGCACAAATCTAAGTTTCCTGCACTTAATGTTATACACACCCTCCGTTAACTTCACCTTCTAATACCACCGATCCTTTGAGTCTTCTCCAGTTTGTGATCTGCTGGAACACTCCAGTGTTTCATGAAGCGAGGCAGAGGTCACTCTTTAATGCAAGTCTATGAGAAACTTTTCTGACTCTCATAGACTTGCATGGAAAGCTTGTGAGGTAGCTTCTGACTTCTAGCGAATCAGAATTGCAGTCACAACATGGCATACTGGAGTGGAATCAATGAAAGCTGAAGACGGTTAAGAGTGAGTATATTACTAAGAGCAGGGACTAAGATTAAAAGCATCACTCCAACACTAAAAAAAAAAATGCTGGAGTGATGCTTTAAGTATTGAAAAAAAAATTGGAAATTTGTAAGGAAAGCATTTTGAATGTGTTGCCAATTTCTGAAAATAGTTTTATTGATGTTATTTTGGGGAACAAGATGATTTTATTCCTTCTTAAACCATTTTTTGTGGTGTTGTAACAAAACAACTTCAATCCTGATTTATTTTCTCTATCTTGTGTTTACAAATTGGATTATTATTTTACATTTTGATAAACTGGATGCAAAATATGTCTTTTTTATAATTGCAGAAAATGAAATAAAATGATTCAATTATTATTATTTTTGCATAGATAGACTGATAGATACAGCTGGAATCAGACATTTACATACACTATATAAAATACACATATGCATGTTTTTCTCACTATCTGACATGAAATCAGAATAAACCTTTCTCATTTAAGGTCAATTAGGATTACCATAATCTACTTATATAATCAGGAGTTTGGGATTCGGGCACTGTAGCCGAATCCCAAAATCCTTTGCGGCCCTGCGAGCAATGACTTGATAGTGTCATCGCGAGCCGCAGCCGCACTAGCTGACACCGCTGCCATCCTGGCAACCGTCGGCCCCGCCGCGAGCACGTCATCGCGAGCACCCTCCGCGAGGTCTACGCTGCCCGGATGCCGCCAGTGGCTTCCGCCCCTCGCCGCTCTCTCACCGCAGGGGCCTCAGTGTCGCCATGCTGGTGGAATACACACTGGCTGCAGCGGCGGCTCTCCTCACAGCCCCCCAGCTCCTCCTCCTGCCCCCCCGCGGCTCCCTCGATCCTCCTGCCCTGCCCGCGCTTTCCACCACTCCTTCTGCCCCACTCGCGCTCCCCCCTGCTCCTTTTGCCCTGCCCGCGCTCCTCCCCGCTTGCGCTCCCCGCGTTTCCCCACTCCTGTGTCATCTGTTCTTATATTTACCCTCCGACGAGTGCTTGGTAACTTGGAGTAGTAGCAGCCATTGTGCTGATAGGACCTTGCATGATGTCAGAATGACATCTGCGTTCTGCGCTGTGATTGGCCCGCTTCCGGTCATGTGATATGTGACATACTTATCACATGACCGCGAGCGCCCCAATCACAGCGCCGAACGCAGATGTCATTCTGACATCATGCAAGGTCCTATCAGCACAATGCCTGCTACTATTCCCAGCAACAAGCGCTCGGCGGATTGTAAGTATAAGAATTTCACAGCCTCCTCCATCCCCTCACCGTCCTCCATCCCCTCACCGTCCTCCATCCCCTCAGCCTTCTCCATCCTCACAGCCTCCCCATCCTCACAGCCTCCTCCATCCTCACAGCCTCCCCATCCCCTCAGCCTCCTCCATCCCCTCAGCCTCCTCCATCCTCACAGCCTCCTCCATCCCCTCAGCCTCCTCCATCCTCACAGCCTTCTCAATCTTCACAGTATCCCTATCCTCACAGCCTCCTCCATCCCCTCAGCCTCCTCCATCTTAACAGCCTCCTCTGTCCTTACAGCCTCCTCCGTCCTCACAGCCTCCCTATCTTCACAGCCTCCTCCATGCTCACAGCCTCCTCCATCCCCTTTGCCTCTTCCATCCCCTCTGCCTCCTCCATCCTCACAGCCTCCTCCATCCTCACAGCCTACTCCATCCTCTCAGCCTCCTCCATCCTCAGCAGCACTACCTGACACCACCGCCATCCTGCCAACCCTTGGCCCCGCGTCATCGCGACCGGTCTCGCTGCCTCCGCGAAGTCCACGCTGCCCTGATGCTGGCGGTGGCTTCCGCCCCTCGCCGCTCTCTCACCGCTGGGGCCTCAGTCTCGCCATGCTGGTGGAGTAGCGGTTGTGGGCGGCTGCCTGGAGCCAGTGGCATCGTCCTGTGGGCGGCGGCGGCCAATGGGACTGAGCCAAGCGTGTCAGGCTGCAAAGCCTGACACGCCCCGCTCACTCCCATTGCCCGCGCCCTGCCGCCCCTGCAAGCAGATTGGGCGCTGTGTTGTACACATACGACGCCCATCCGTTTGTCCAGGACTCGCCGTACTGGACCAATCGGATGGCCGTCCTGTGTTTACCACACACCGTCCAATCCGCTCCTTCTCCTCGGGTCACATGTGTCACCTGAGGGGAGAGACTGATCCCTCTCTGCAGCACTCACCCCGCCGCAGAGGACAATAATGTGTGACTGGGGCTGCGATCTGCCCCAGCACCCAGCCACGTCCTGCCGCCGAGCGGTGATGTCGTCACTCCAGCCGCATATCTCCTCACCCCTCCAGCCGGACCTCTCCTCACCCCTCCAGCTGGAGCTCTCCTCACCCCTCCAGCTGGAGCTCTCCTCACCCCTCCAGCCAGAGCTCTCCTCACCCCTCCACCCAGAGCTCTCCTCACCCCTCCAGCCGGACCTCTCCTCACCCCTCCAGCCGGACCTCTCCTCACCCATCCAACCGCACCTCTCCTCACCCCTCCAGCCTCACCTCTCTTCACCCCTCCACCCCCACCTCCCTCCACCCCTCCAGCCTCTGCTCTCCTCATCCCTCCAGCCTCTGCTCTCCTCACCCCTCCAGCCGGACCTCCCCTCACCCCTCCAGCCGGACCTCTCCTCACCCCTCCAGCCGGACCTCTCTTCACCCCTCCAGCCTCAGCTCTCCTCACCCCTCCAGCCTTTGCTCTCCTCACCCCTCCAGCCTCTGCTCTCCTCACCCCTCCAGCCGGACCTCTCCTTGCCCCTCCTCACCCCTCCATCCGTACCTCTCCTCACCCCTCCAGCCTCACCTCTCTTCACCCCTCCACCCCCACCTCCCTTCACCCCTCCAGCCTCTTCTCTCCTCACCCCTCCAGCCGGACCTCTCCTCACCCCTCCAGCCTCACCTCTCTTCACCCCTCCACCCCCACCTCTCTTCTCCCCTCCACCCCCACCTCCCTTCACCCCTCCAGCCTCTCTCTCCTCACCCCTCCAGCCTCTGCTCTCCTCACCCCTCCAGCCGGACCTCTCCTCACCCTTCCAGCAGGACCTCTCCTCACCCCTCCAGCCGGACCTCTCCTCACCCCTCCAGCCGGACCTTTCCTCACCCCTCCAGGCCCACCTCTCCTCACCCCTCAAGCCCCACCTCTCCTCACCCCTCCAGTCCCACCTCTCCTCACGCCTCTAGCCTCATTTCTCCTCACCCCTCCAGCCTCACCTCTCCTCACCCCTCCAGCCTCACCTCTCCTCACCCCTCCAACCTCTGCTCCCCTCACCCCTCCAGCCTCTGCTCTCCTCACCCCTCCAGCCTCTGCTCTCCTCACCCCTCCAGCCTCTCCTATCCTCACCTCTCCAGCCTCTGCTCTCCTCACCCCTCCAGCCTCCCGCCACATCATACTCTGCTATCCACAGAGCCTCCTCTATACTCTGATACCCACAGAGCCACCTGTATACTCTGCTACTCACACAGCCGCCTCTATACTCTGCTACCCACAGAGCCGCCTGTATACTCTGATACTCACAGAGCCGTTTCTATACTCTGCTACCCACAGAGCCGCCTGTATACTCTGCTACCCACAGAGCCGCCTGTATACTCTGCTACCCACAGAGCCACCTGTATACTCTGCTACCCACAGAGCCGCCTGTATACTCTGCTACCCACAGAGCCGCATGTATACTCTGCTACCCACACAGCCGCCTATATACTCTGCTACCCACAGAGCCGCCTGTATACTCTGATACTCACAGAGCCGTTTCTATACTCTGCTACCAACAGAGCCGCCTGTATACTCTGCTACCCACAGAGCCGCCTGTATACTCTGCTACCCACAGAGCCGCCTGTATACTCTGATACTCACAGAGCCGTTTCTATACTCTGCTACCCACAGAGCCGCCTGTATACTCTGCTACCCACAGAGCCGCCTGTATACTCTGCTACCCACAGAGCCGTTTCTATACTCTGCTACCCACAGAGCCGCCTGTATACTCTGCTACCCACAGAGCTGCCTCTATACTCTGCTACCCACAGAGCCGCCTGTATACTCTGATACTCACAGAGCCGTTTCTATACTCTGCTACCCACAGAGCCGCCTGTATACTCTGCTACCCACAGAGCCGCCTGTATACTCTGCTACCCACAGAGCCGCCTGTATACTCTGCTACCCACAGAGCCGCCTGTATACTCTGCTACCCACAGAGCCGCCTGTATACTCTGCTACCCACAGAGCCGCCTCTATACTCTGCTACCCACAAACCCGCCTGTATACTCTGCTACCCACAGAGCCGCCTGTATACTCTGCTACCCACAGAGCCGCCTGTATACTCTGCTACCCTCAGAGCCGCCTGCATACTCTGCTACCCACAGAACCGCCTGTATACTCTGCTACCTACAGAGCTGCCTGTATACTCTGCTACCTACAGAGCCTCCTGTATACTCTGCTACCCACAGACCCGCCTGTATACTCTGCTACCCACAGAGCCGCCTGTATACTCTGCTACACACAGAGCCGCCTGTACAATCTGCAACCCACAGACCCACCTGTATACTCTGCTACCCACAGAGCCGCCTGTATACTCTGCTACCCACAGAGCCGCCTGTATACTCTGCTACCCACACAGCCGCCTGTATAATCTGCTACCCTCAGAGCCGTCTGTATACTCTGCTACCCACAGACCCGCCTGTATACTCTGCTACCCACAGAGCCCCCTGTATACTCTGCTACCCACTCACCCGCCTGTATACACACAATTCATTTCACCGCGGTCCCGATGCAATTGCATCTGGCCTTTTTACTAGTTATATTTGCCAACTGCCAAAATAATGAGAGAGAAAATTTTTAAAGACATTTTTAATACTTTTTGCAATCTCACAAGTATGCATATACAGTCATATGAAAAAATTTGGGCACCCCTCTTAATCTTACTCTTTTTTTTTTGCCCTCAATACCGCATGCCCAGCGCTCCTCCAGCCCCTACGCCGTTTTGTCAATAGACTTCATCAGGGGATAGTGTGCCAGCAAAAAGGTTAAAAAGCAGCTTAAGACCACTTAAAGAAATCATGTATGGCAGGTGTGCAGCATCTCCTCCTCCACTTTACCGGCGCTTCCAGTCATGTCATCACTCCCGCTTACGTGATCACTACCACTTCCGGCCCGTGGAACGCAAACCGGAAATGACACGATGGAATGTGCGCTCCAAATGCCGGAAGGAGGCGGGTCCGGGAGTATCACCTGACGCAAGCGCTCCCTAGAGGGGAGAGGCGCATCTTTTATTAAAAGGGAAACCATAGGACAGTTTTACCCCTAATTATTACAAATTACGTAAAATAATAATAGAACATCATAATTGTACCTAAAGTGAATACTAGAAAGCATAGTATTAATAGTGATAAAGTGTAAAGAATGCCATATTCCATTATTCAAGAATTACCACATAATGAAACAGCACATATAAGGTATGCAATACTGCGCAAAGTGATAAAAATATATATATTATACATGAAATATAAATTCCTATATTACTAACACTACCACCCTCTGGGAGTTGTCTCAACTGTGTATTGTGGTTACTACATGACTCTAATACCGGTATACTGACCAATTACTGCATTCTGGGTAACTACATTGCCTACTACCAACAGGTTGATTCACAGTATGGGGGACCCCTGATCAACCCTGGATTTTTGATATTTGTATCTCCCTGATATTTTGATCATTTCTGCTATATCTTCCTGTGATATATCACTGTTCTCTGTCACCTTTGTGTTTGAATTAACCCTCCGTGATATCCCCTGGTTAACTGCTGATATGTACAGACCAACCCCCATACTGGGATTCACATTTGGCTTTATTACGGCATACCACCTCTCCCCTGTGTGTATAACATTCATTATACTGTTGTTATTGACTATTACTATATAGCAATTTGTGATGGTCTGGACCAAATGGTGTTAACCTTGGGGCTCTGTGTAGTCTACACCTTGTTTGAATGGAATAAATTTCACTCTCATGATTTTCCCTGGTTGTGCGCTTCATTCCTCTCCTCTCCTACTTACTCACCACCTCTGTGCAAGCAGCACCCTGAACACCACACGCCTGGGCAGTTGCACCCCAACACCATTTTCCAGGAATCTATATATAAGGAGACAGGGCAACAACTCAGAACTAGGATGAACTTTCATCTCCATACAATAAAGGAAAGCAGGACATATTTACCTGTGCTTAGACATTTCTGTAGGCCTGATCACACAATATTGTATATGAAAATACTAGCTCTAAAAGGTAACTTCAGATCACAGCAAGACAGAAGAGTGTGGAAATATAAACTGATGATGACCTTTGACACACTTAAAGCAAGAATGAATGTCTCACTGGATTTATGTCTTTCTACATTCAATGAGGAATTTTCAGGTCTTCACCAACCACTAATCAAAGAACAATAATACAATCTGTGATCTGTCGTATATGTGTGAGTGTCTTCAGAATTTGTATCATTATTGAGCCTGATGAAGAGGCCGTAGTGTCTCGAAAGCTTGCTATGCTTTTTCTTACCATCTTTTCAGTTAGCCACTAAAAGGTATCAACCACTGAGGACTCTTAGATTTTAATATTTTTTTTATCTACTAGCTAACACGGTACAAACATTTTTTACATTATCAAAAACTATTGTGGAATTGAACTTTTTTTGCAATTACAACAGACTTGAATTTTTCTTCCTGCTTTGCAGTGCATCAAATGATAAAATTATTTATGTCAATCAATAGTACAACTCATCCCACAAAAAAAACACAATTAAAAGGTTGCGACTCTTGGAAGAAATAAAGAAAAAAACGAAAGTTCATAAATGGGAAATAGCAAAGTTGAGAAGGGATGAACGTAAAACATTCAATCAACATTGCTCCTATTCATTACCAAACCCTTCTGAGTGTGTTCCACTATAAGAGGCCACACAAACATTTCTAGAAGTGCTTTAGTACATTACCTTGCATAGTGCTATATTAGTCTACTATTAGAATACTAACATATGAGAGAGAATACAATGTCCTGCTGCGTAGATAGAGCACTTCAGGAGAAGCCTCTGATTACTGTGAAGAAGGGGAATAGAGGGCATTGTACATGCCATGAAGCCATATTTTCGTGTGACTTTCAGGCAAAGAACAAGCAAAGTGTTGAAGAACCTCTTACAGCACAGGTCTCCAACCTTTTCTTAACTGTTAAATATGAAGATAATAGATAATGTTGTTTCACATCAGCTATAAATGAAAACGTAAAAGATGGGTCAATTTTACATGCATTAATTCTTTACAAATATTTAAGATCAAAATTACATCATTAATTATTAACAAGTATTATAAATATTTATTAATTAAAAAACAACAACACTACAGAAAAATTCCAATAAAAAAGAGCCAGAGATATTGTGTTGTTTCAACATTCTGATCTTCAGGTGACCCACAAGACTCCCCATTTAGGGTGAAAACACACTTATGAGAGATGCTTCCGAGTATCTAGCATGCATCTCGCATGACACACCCGGAATGGCCCCTGCCTTTTAGAATGTGAGCGCCTCAGCTGTTTGTGTTTCTATGCAGCTCCACACTCCCAACCAGAGAGGCACGGCTGTTCTGGGTGAGTCATGCAGGATGCATGACAGATAATTGCAAGCATCTCACATAAGTTTGTTTCTACCCTCAAAAGGAATCTGTAAGGCTGGTTTCACACTTGCGCTCCCCACCGCCTCATATTGCGGCGGTGGAGAAGCGTAAACTGAACGTTCCTGGTGCGGACGAGACTGTGTGATTTGTGCACAAGCATCCGCATGAGCACAAATCACATATTGCCAGCAATGGGTGCCCACGGCCATCTGCACCCGAACGCAGGCACTTGCGTCCCCATATTAAACATAGGGATGCGTGGTGCCTGCGCTCAGCTTGTGCTTCCCTGCCACAATACTCTGCGGCAGGGAGCGCAAGTGTGAAACCAGCCTAACCAGATTTTAGCTACCTCCTCTGAGAGCAGCATAATGTAGTTCTCTGCTGTCCACTCCCCATAAGATGAATATGTATGTCACATACTCAAACCACATCACTGCACAGGAGATCATTGGGGTGGGGGTTATAGTCTCCTCTCTGCTCTCTGTGTACAGCATTACAACAGGTCAAATACAACACAGAAACTGTCATAGCAGGGATACGTGCTTAGAGAAACAAATGGAGTTTAGATAAGGCAGCTCAGAAATAGCTCTCTCCCTGGTGTCTTCAACAGAACAGACCTCCTGTAAGTGAAATATGACACTGCACTGTTAGCAAAGGGGAGGAGGGAAGAGAGAGTTGCTGAGAGGTAGTGCATAATTACATGACAGTTTATGCAGCAGCCGGACTATTCCTGTTTGGTTATAATAGAAAGGACTAATCCAGGAGCTCCCTGCAGGGTCTGACAATGCTGATAACATGGAAACTAAAAACGGTACAATAATGATTTTACATGTTTTTAAAAGGTCTGCTCAAACACTATTCAAGAGTAATATTAGTATCATACTGAAAAATGACCTGACAGTGTCCCTTTAATACTATTTTGATCAAAAGGTATAAAATCCATCCCACAGCAACACGGTATACTTAGTCAGCATGGTCCCAGCCTGTCTCTACTATTAAAACCTTACCTTGTCAGATGGCATATAGCTGCCTTCTGGCTCCATCCAATTTCGGCCCCATAGTATCCCTACGGGGCCGAAATTGGATCCGGACAGCCCCGGATCCTGAAAACCGTGGTGTGAAGTCGGCCTAAACTGTAATAGTATACCTGTAAATAACATAGCCAATGTAGATAAATACCTCACACAGAAAGGAGACGAGACCTCATTTCTTCAAAGTACAAAAAACTAAAGCAGAACCAAAGAAATGAGTCGGGGCATAAGTAAGGTACAGTGTTTTGCAAAAGTATTACACCCCATTGGCTTTTTGCCTACTTTGTAAAGTAAAAAAATGATATAAAAGAGATCCCCAGCAAGTACTGTAATCTAATCTACAGAATGCAGCAAAAAACTACAAAATTAAAAATTCAGATACACCAAAAAATCCCCATAATATTATATATTGTGGACAGCACAACATATACACCTTTTTTCAATTACGGTAATATAAATTAGTACAATACTCTTCCTCTTTTATAACCTTAAATAGAATGCCATATGTGCTACCTATTAATACAGTGTAAAATAACTATTGCTTGCATATACACTACTTTTATCTCCATAATACTGTTAGCACAAAAAGAGGACAATTCTGCTCAGCACAATTGGTTCACTACATCAGGGCTACTGGGTAAATTCCTGCTGATCCCATAAGTGCTGCATAATGTTTCTAAGGCTACTATTGCATTGGCTAGAATGTGCCCAATATACTAAACAGTAATGGTCTCGGAGCTGGTCATATATTTCACATCAGCCAGTATCAGCCTGGTGTTCCTCATGGCTCCAACGCGTTTCGTATAGACTTCCCCTGAGGAAACGCATTGGATACGCATGACACATGTATATGCACAATCACGTGTCTGGCAGAGAATCTTATAAACGCAGATGTGTCCGAACCCTTATAGGAAAAAAACCGTGTGCTGTTGGTGCAGCAGAACATTGCAGACATTACTTAGCTTTTGATGAGTTACCATCGATTGCTTGGAGTACAAGGATTATTGCCTTACAATAACTGTGAATCCCAAGCATTTAAGCACAAGCTAACGTTTTGTATGTAGTTGTTTAAATTGTAATGTAGTTCTTAGAATTTCCACTAAATACTGGTATTATTATCATTTGTATTTTTTTCCCCAGTTGACATGTCCTAGACCATGTTTTAGAACTAAATTCTTTATCGTTTTAATTTCGATAACCAACTCAGCGTTTTAAAAAGGATACTAGAGCTAGAATCTGGTGTAAGGGCAGGGAACTACATTGCTTTTTATTATACAAGGCTGGATGGTCTCTCCTAGGACCCCTTCACATATCTGTATAAAAACTCTGATGTGTGTCCATTTTGACAATCTGTTTTTATTGTTTATAATTTTTATTACTCATGCATGTATGTTTTAAAAACATTTGTAATCTGTGTGTCATCCTTTTGTCATTCATGTGTCATCCGTGTGTCATTCATGTGTCATCCCTGTGTCATCCAAGTGTCATCCCTGTGTTATTCATGTGTCATCTGTGTGTCACCTATATGTCATCCATGTGTAATCCGCATGCCATTCATGTGTCATCTGTGTGTTTACAGTATGGATATAGAAACATTTGTCATCCGTTTGTCATTCATGTGTCATCTGAGTGTCATTCGTGTGTCATCTATGTGTCATCCGTGTGTCATTTGTGTTTCATCCTTGTGTCATCTTTGTGTCATCCGTGTGTAATCCACATGTCATTCATGTGCCATCTGTGTTTTTACAGTATGGATATAGATATATACTATTACAAAGCTTCTACCGTATGTTCAATGTTAAACATTGCACACGGCTAACACACAGGTGGCACTACCAGCAACCCTAAGAATTTATGGATATGTGTGTCATCCATGAAAACAATGTGACACATATGGAAGGAAGTGTGGCGGAGCCTTATAATGAGAGGTTAAACAAAATTGGCAATATTTTGTTTCAAAAGATGATGTCATTATTAGTAGTAATGGGCGAGTCCTAAATTACTCGGAATCGCTTGACTCTAGCGAGTCCGAGCCCGGGACTCGCTACTCGTTGCGAGTCTAGCGAGTCAAATGTTAATGAATGGGGAAGCGAGTAATAGTGAGTAATGTGCGATTTACAAATCGCAGATGTGTCTCGGAAAGCGCTCGCATTGCCGTTTTGGAAACCCGACTTGCAACAGTTTTTTGCCACCGAGATGGAGTTAGGTGGTACTGATTACTTATGGGGATCCATATTGTAAAAACTGATTACTTATGGGGATCCATATTGTGAAATTTTTCTGTATGGTATATTGGACCCCATAGGTAAAACGTATGTATTTATTCTATATATATACTACTGTAACCAGTTTTGGACAATTGGCAATGAGGTTTTCAATGGTATATTATTATCATATGAATTGTTATGGCTATATTTGGCTATTTTAAGTGTTTTTATCTTTCTGTGTGATCATTTTTTGTCTGTGTGTGTTTTTTTGATATGTAATAAACTTTGCTAAATACTTTTGATTAATTTTGGAGGTTGTATCGCTTTCTTGGACCTTTTCTTGCCAATTTTCTGTGGTGCTATAGGCGTCACCTGCTGGCGGGTTAAGTGCGTGCTAACACTTGGCAGTGAAGCAGCACACTAGTCCCTGCAAAAATTATTAAGTGCGCACAAGTAGTCGCACAAGTAGGTGGCGTACGTGCTATTTGCAGCTAGGAGAGCAGCAACGTACTGGTCTGCCACAGAGAAAAGAAAACTGAAGGGGTTATTATGACCCAAAATCTATCAGGTGCAAAAATATAGGAAATAGTACCTCAGCTAAGCCTCTGACTTCAGCTAGTAGGACAGCTGAGTGAGTAAGCTAAGCTATGAGGTCGGTCCTGTGTGCACTGTAAGGCTGCACCTCCCTGCCTGCCTGCCTGCCTACAGTTCTCTACACAGTACTCCTCTGTCCTCCTGGTAGCTCTCACAAGAGCTGTTTGGGTTAAATATAAGGAATTTTTAAGTTTCCCTACACTGACTGACACTCCCTATGATCTGCTCTAGCATCTACCTCACCCTGCACTAGCTCAGATCTTCACTGGAATGTGGAGAAAATGGCGGTGGCAAGGCTTATATACAGCCTCGCCTCTCATACATGACATAGGCATCACGATGGACAGAAACCAATCATAGTCCTGCCACAACCAACATGGCTGTGGCATTACTGAATATGATTGTCCATCTTCACAAGTTTTCTGACCTAACACGCTAGGTTGTCTCGGAAGCTTTGTCGGAACATAACAGATTCTGTATTCGCGAGTCCCGAATACAGTATACAGGACTCGGATTCGTAGACTCGCTCAGACTCGCTCAGACTCGCTGCTGACAGCAGGTATCCATGAAGCGGTGCGATTGTTTAAACGATTTAGGGAGATTCAAGCTACATAGCGATGTGATATAGCGAGTCTAGCAAGTGAGAAAAAGTAAACTCTGACAAAACTAGGATTGCCATTGACTTGCATTGGACTCGTTACTGTGCGAGTAATCGCTGGGAAACTCGCCGAGTACCGAGTCCTGCGAGTCCCTTACTACTCGCCGAGTAACGAGTCCTAGCGAGTAGACTCGCCCATCCCTAATTATTAGTCATTAACATGAATGAGTACATGTGTGGTCAATACAAAGATATTGCACTTGATTTATTCCTTTCAAGGACCAAATATAAGGACAGGGGAACATTCAATATGGATGGAAGAAACGCAATTCGGTCATTTTATTAAGAAAAGGTTCTTTACTAGGAATGGGCGAACCCGAACTGTAAAATTTGGGACCTGTACCGAATACATACCATTCGGTGACAAGGTCCCGAACACAGGTTTCCATGTGAAACCCGTGTTATAGTTCGGGCCAGTTCGGGGGCAGGGGCTATAAAATAAATTAATAAACACAATCATACTTACCTGTCCAGTGACGTGTCCTCCCGTCTCCTCTCGCTGCCACTTCTGCTTCCGGGGCCACTCATTAACTTCCGGTATTATTCACTGCACTGTTGACGGTCTTCGGCAATTTCCACCGGCACTCGGCAGTCTTAGGCTTTTTCTGGCTGGCGCTCGGCAGTGTTCGGGCTGTGACTGCAGGGTTCACCCCCGGTCATGGCCCGGGCTATGAACTCGCATGAACCCTGACTGTCACAGTCAGATTCATCCTGTTCTCGCTCTGCAGAGACATGTGTTGTCTATGCAGAGCGATGTAGCAGTGCTGAGAATGCTTCCCTTTTGGACTACATCTGACTGAAGATAATTTTTTTAATAAAGATGGAGTCTCTAAGTGTTTTTTTGTTTTCTTTGTAATAAAATATTTTTTTCTCTGTGTTGTGTTTTTTTTATCACTTGACTAGAAATTTATGGCGTTCATGTCTAATTTTGGCGTGACTCCATGAATTTCAGGTGTAGGGCCAGCTGATAATACAAAGCTGGCCCTAACCCCATTATTACCCAGTGAGCCACCGCACCATGGCCCTGCATGAGTCAGGTAAAGCGCCAGTAAATGGCGCTTGAATGAATGCGCATTTTCTGGGGAGGCTGCAGACTGCAGTTCGCAGTGGGGGGAAACCAAAAAGCTTAGGCCTCCCTGCACTGCAGATTCCAGCCCCCAGCTGCCTGGTTGTACCTGGCTGGACACCAAAATAATGCAAAGCTCCACGTATTTTTTTATTATTTCATGAAATAATAATAAAAAGGCCTTCCCTATATTGTTGTGTCCAGCCAAGTGCAAATAGGAGGCTGGGGGTTGGGCGCAGCCCATTCCTGCCTGCTGTACCTGGCTGGAGTACAAAAATATGGAGAAGCCCATGTCAAATTTATTTTTGAAAAATTCATTAAAAAAAAAAAAACAAACTCATTTAGGGACTGCATTTTTATTAACCTTTCAAAAGGAGGGGTTAATAAAGATGCAGTCCCCAAATGTGTTTTTTTTTTTTTTATTGCATGGGCTTCGCTGTATTTTTGTATGCCGGCCAGGTATAGCCGGTCTGATCGGGCTGCCCCCAACCCCCAGCTGCCTATTTGTACCAGGCCGGAGACAACAATATAGGGAAGCACTTTTTTTTATTATTTCATGAATTGCATGAAACAATAAAATAAATACGTGGGGCTTTGCCCTATTTTGGTGTCCAGCCAGGTACAACTAGGCAGCTGGGGGCTGGAATCCACAGTGCGGGGAGGTCCAAGCTTTCTGGGCCCCTCTCACTGCGAATTGCAATCTGCAGTCGCCCCAAAAAATGGCACGTTCATAGAAGCGCCATTTTCTGGTGCTGTACCAGGGCCCTGGTGCGGTGGCTTACTGGGTAATAATAGTGTTAGGGCCAGCTTTGTATTATCAGCTGGCCCTAAGCCCAAAATTCATGGGGACATGACCGCCATGAATTTCTAGTAAAGTATTAAAGAAAAAACAACACAGAGAAAAAATATTTTATTAGAAATAAAACACATGGACACATTGTTCTATTTTGTTGCTGCGTACAAATGGAACAATGTGTCCATGATTTCACTGCAACCAGCAAATTGCCAGTGAAATTGCCTAGCAATATTGCCGCCTGTGACGGTACCATTAGAGACTCCATCTTTGTTAAAAAAATAATCTTCAGATCGACGTAGTCCAAAGAGAAGTAATCTCAGCTCTGCTACATCGCTTTGCATAGATGACACATGTCTATGCAGAGCGAGAGCAGGCTGAATCTGAATGACAGTCAGGGTTCACGCGAGTTCATAGCCTGGGCCATGACCGCGGGTGAACCCTGAAGTCACAGCCCAAACACTGCCGAGCGCCGGCCGGAAAAAGCCGAAGACTGCCGACAGTGTAGTGAATAATACCGAAAGTTAATGAGCAGCCCCGATAGCAGAAGTGGCCACGAGAGGAGACAGGAGGACGTGTCGTGGGAGCGGTAAGTATGATTATGATGTTTATTACAGTTTTATGTCTTTTTTTACAGCCTCCCCGCCCCACCGCCTCCATCCCATGTCAGTAAAGTTCAAGCTCGGGGGGTTCCCGGCCCCGAGCTCGAACTTTACAAAAATTTTGGGTGACCCCGCCAATCCTGAGTATCAGGGGGTTTGCCCATCACTATTCTATACAGTTAAACTAGGGGAATGCCCTGCTGCAAGAGTTAGTAATGACAGATTTGTATCTCATTAATTATAAAAGGGCTTTATAAATATTATAATAAGCAATATAGAATTGATTGAGAATAGTATTTAAGCATTTATCTTATTTTTCAATTCAGGGACTATGGAAGTATCTAACTATGTAACATTTCCTTTTATTTCAGGTTCTCCCTTGGTCATTTGTATTGTGTCTGCAACATCTGCTCTGGACAGCTACGGAGTGGGGGAAAAGTAAGTGTATAAGAAAGAACTGTCATTTCTGATATATAGTCTAGAGCTACCTGATTCAGCGATGTATCACCTACTAGGCTGTATCCCATAGAGTGGATAATAGCATTTCTCTGAATGTGAGTTATGCATGATCCCGCCCCACCACTGATTAGCATCTTTCTGTGTATACTGTGCATAGGCAGAAAAGTGTTATGTCATGTAAGGGCCCTTTCACATCAGCGTTTTTTTTTTTCAAATCGCGGCAGATACGGTGAAAAAAACGCATCTGCCGCGATTACCGCATACCGGCTGCACTTGCGGCGCGGTTGCGGTTTTTGCCATGCAAAGTATAGGCGGACTTGCGGCAGGTGCGGCAAGTGCGGTTTTGCACTAGCGGCAGGTGCGGCCGCGAAAAAAACCGCGGCTGACCGCGTTTTTATTCGCGGCCGCACCTGCCGCAAGTGCAAAACCGCACTTGCCGCACCTGCTGCAAGTCCGCCTATACTTTGCATGGCAAAAACCGCAACCGCGCCGCAAGTGCAGCCGGTATGCGGTAATCGCGGCAGATGCAGTTTTTTCACCACATCTGCCGCGATTTGAAAAAAACGCTGATGTGAAAGGGCCCTAACTTCAATGTGTACATACTATTGTTCTACTGGTGCAGAACTAAAGCCATTAATAAAGCTACTCCTGGAACATTGGGTGGCTGCTGACCTAAATTATACTCTACTCAGTATCACATGCACAATATATCTATTGTAGACTGTGGATGTAGTTTTTTATCCTTTTGACCAGGAGACACACTTTAATGGACCTTCTGACACAATAGTAAATTTATGCTAAGTGGGCACTTTAAGAAATTGAACTAGCAAGAACATTTTTATTCAAGTATTATTCTCAGTAATTGTTATCCAAAAAAATTGTTATCATATGTATTTTTCCAAAGTCTGAGTAGTGAAATCACTTATCTCTATGTACGGGGAGGTTATTATCTGTTCAAATCCCATTCGTACTCTAGGGGGCCTAGAAGCCGTCACCGTTCTGTTGAGCTGGCATTGACAGGACAAAACATTGAGAGCAGAAAGACATACAGTATTTATATTGGTTCAGCACAAGCTGCCCCCTAATGCCTGACAGCGTGTCTCTGCTGCACAATACGTCTGAGCTCTGCTACTCTGTATGTGAAGAACAGTTGAGGGGTATACAGAGAGCAGCAGGTCACAGACAGCCCGTCTGCATAGCAAAACATGCAGAATTGCTGTCAGAAGTATACTTTTAGGAGTTTGTCAAAAACATGATTAATATGCAGATCAGCATATATCATAGCAGCAGTTTCTAACATTTCAGAATATATTTGTAAAGTGGATCTGTCACCAAAATTGCACATTCTAAACTGTATAAATTATTAAATAAATTTCCTACACCTGATGAGGATATGCTATTATTACTTTAAAACTCTGTGTCAGAATAGTTGTATAATCCTGAAATATAATTGAACGTTTTATGAGTCCAGCTAGCGCTAGACTCGTAATATGTTAATTTTAGTATTATGCACGGAAAGTTTCAAAAAGGATTATACAGCGATTTTGACATTGATTTTAAATGTAAACACACCAGCCTCATTGGGTCTATGAATTCAGTCAGCTTATAATGTGAAATCAGGTGATAGATCCACTTTTAAAGACGTTATCCGGGATATCGCAAAAAAAATTGTGTCTAAGCACTAACAGGCAGGTAGCTGGCACCTACCTGCCTTTTGTATTTGGCACCAGTCCCTGTCGGCCAGAGCAGTCTTAGACCGCTCCTGTTAGCGATTTCCCCGCTTCTGCTGCAGGCACGACTACAGAGGGGAGGATTTTCCTCTCGGTAGATGGGCGCATAGCCAACTTCACACTGATTGACAGCCAGCTGCCTTGATCAGGTGGCAAGGAGCCGCCCGTCAATCAGCGTCATATCAGCCATGCACCCACTTCCTCAGAGCAGAGTGGAAAAGCAGCCTCTATTCTCTGTTTACCCAGCCATGCTGTCCCCAGCAGGAGCAGTCTGTGCTGGACACAACAGGCAGGTAGGTGGCAGCTACCCGACTGCTTATGCTTTGGGCCCTTTTTAATTACTAAAAATCCTATATATCTCCTTTATGTAAATCTTTAGATGAATTTCTATCTGATAGAATGTCCCTGCTAGGGTCCTTTAACAAGCCAGGGGTATTACTTTTTATTTTTTTACTCTTGTTGTTCTGTACATTTTTGGCCCTTCAAGGGTTATTCTCATTTGCACTGCTTCTTACCCTCTTTCTCTAGTCTACTTTCTGGTTTACGGGAGATGGGTGTTCCTGCTTTTGTGACATTTTGTGCAAGCAAGATTGTAGTTGTTCACAATATTAGATGAAGTGCATCGCCCACCAGGGACCGGTCCCTGCTGTCTGGTCACAGGGGGAATGTCACGGTAGTGGCTGTGGACTGGTTCTGTGGCCCTCGAGGCACTGCAATTAAAAAGGGGAAAATGTAAAAAGGGGTAAAAAATAAAAATAAAGATTGCCAGTGACGCCACTCGTGGTATACGTCCAGATGTGACCGTCGCTGCTTGTCTCATCTCCGGGGGATGGTGGTGTGCCGCAGCAAGGTGATGAGCCCACCATGAGCAGGGCTGGTTTATCCACTGGGTCGGTGATAATAGTCTATTGTGGGGTGGTTGTGAGGTGACTCTCGGCGTGCAACTTCTCACAGCTGCGCTTCGGATCTCTCAGTTTTGCAACCTCTCAGATGCTGGTATCTGTAACCATGAATGCTCAATAAAAACTCTCACACAAGTTTCAAGTTCAACCGGGTACTTTACTCACTGCTTTTGCTCTTGTTTTGCACTGTCTCAGTTTTCCTGCAGTGAGCAGTACTGGTAGCCAATACAGCAGTTGAGATGGATCACCAAGCACCCCCTTTCTTAATTGCTTTTGGGTCTCTCTTCAGTACTGCTCACTACCTCAGCGCTAGCAGTCGCAGATTTTCCTGGGCATCTTCCATTTGGATCCCTAGTCCTATGTGAGGCCTTCCCTTTGGTGTGACAGTCTGTTCGGTTCCAGGCATAATGACCCTTCACCTTACCGGTTAATCTGTGGCTAGGGAGTATAGCAGCCAACCACTTTTGCAGGGCCGGTACCCTGTCAGTTGACCCAGCCCCTCAGTGTGTCCGTAAAGCCGATCATCCACCTTGGACTCCTTCTCTACTACACCTGGTCAGTCTCTTCAGCTATATCAGAGGTTTCAGCTAGGAGTCTGGTTCCTCCTCCTCCCTTTACTCACAAGGAACTCCGGACCTGTGCTCACCCACGAGCCCTCCTAACGTCTCTCTGAGGGTCAGTAGCATCGGACCCGGTCAGCCATGAGATGACATCGGCCATTGGGTCCCGGTTTTCCTCTCTCGTTGTTACTCTCTTTCTCCTCTGTCACTCCTGTCCTCTGCACCAACTCCAACTAAACTGACTGTCACTCTCTCTGTGAGGTAACTACTGTTGCTCCTCCCCCTTCCACTGGTGTCTCCTCTAACCTCCGTCCACCACTCAGCTCTCTCCCACCTCTCCCTTGCCTGGCATAAAGTCCTAGGTATAGGGATTTGGGAGCATGTTGGGTGTTTGGTTTGGGGTGGATGGCTTACCATCCTAGCTGCTGTACTATTCTGTGGCCACCAGTCCGCAGGGGTGCCACAGAAGCATCTTTGCTTTAAGTTTTGGAAGTACAATGGGAATGAGGCCTACTGAAATCTGGAGCTAAACGTGGGATCCAGTACTTTCAGGCAGCCTCGGTGCAGTGCTTACAATTTCAATAAGAAAGTATTTGTGAGCAGAGGACTTGTTTGGCCACCACTGCTTGACAGCATCACTGGTTGGTCCTCTTGGCAATAAGTAATGAGAAGCATGAAAATTGTTGTTAGGAGGCAAAAAGAAGCAAATTTTATTAAGGAGTAAATTGGAATGTTGATTAATTTTTCAATCACTATTCAACTATATTCTTGTATGAAAATGGAAGTATTTCTTTCACTTTACAGGCAGTGACAAAATGCATATTGCACATGCAAAAGTTACCAAAATGACATACCATTCCTTGATATAGAATGTTTTTCAAAGACACTGAAGTATGGAGATATCAGGTTTACATATAAATTAGGGTCATAAAAAATTTGACATCACTAAGCTTGGCTAATTGAAGATACTCTCAAGGCTCTGTTTTGTTTATTTATTTCAATGTCTATTCATTATACCTTGTGTCTGCTCTAGTTGTTCAGGTATATATTTGAGTTTCTTTCAATGTTTTGTCATACCATGCCTGATGAAGGGACCTGAGACGTCTCAAAAGCTCGCCTTGTAACATTACTTATTTCATTTTTATTCGCCATTAAAAGGTATCACAACTACAAGACTATTATCTTGTTTCTCCCACTGAGAGCAATCAACATTGAAATACAGTGCTGTGAAAATTAAAGCCAGTCTTTACTTGTTTTTCTTGCATTAGTTTTACTATTGCTGATAAGTGTTTTATCAGTTCTTGGTGTCGTTTTCCTTTTTCTTCCACATTTCCCTTTTCATTTTGGAGAAAACTATCCAGTTTCATTGTATGTGCGAATTATTCTTGAACCTGTAGATTTTCCAATACCAACGGTGGAAGCGATTTCTCTTACAGTCAGACTTGTATGTCCATTAAGAGTAATAATTCTAGACCTCTTCCGTGGAGTAACATCCATTTTTACAGGCACGAATCACACTGAGAGAAAAAGTACACTAAGGCTAGGGTCACACATAAGCCCTTGGTCCGTTTTTGGCTTCATTTTTGGCATTTTTTTTTTCTAAGTCCAAAAACTGATGCAAAAATTGATTAGATGTAATAAGACCCTGTCCGTTTGTTGAAAAATTGTAGCACGTTTTTGGCATCATTAAAATGCATGTCGTTTTTTTCGGGGCTAGAAACGCATGCAAGCATGCACATATAGCACCTGCGTTACGCACATAACACATACCGTTTTTATGAAAATGGAATGCAAGTCTAAAAAATATGAGCATGCCGATGTCTTTATTAAAAATGGTGCCTATGTGGAACCCAGCCGTTAACCATACAGAAACAGCTTAACTAGCGACGCTAGCTGTTAACTGCTGCTTAAACATAATCCGTTTTTTATAATGTAAAAAAATGAAAAAAGACAAGTTAAAAACTGGTTTGAATCAAAGACCCACTACAAAAAAAGATTGGTTCAATTTTGAAACACTTACTAAAAACATCTTAGGGTTGAAGTAAACACTCCTCAGAAAACAAGTTCAAAGAAGTTGGGGGAGAGCTAGCTGTTATTTTGATAAAATGCGCCAATTTGTTATGATGCAAGTGATTAAGGATATCAGATTAACCTCTATACATTTTAAAAGCTGTTTCTTGAAACCCAAATCTGACTTGTACCCCACTTCAATTTGTCTTCAAAAATGCATGTGAATAGTGAAAATTGCTAATTTGTCACCACTGTAATAGAATCTCTTTCAGGGACAGATTGGCTCATAGTGGGTACACAAATTTAATTTTCAAGATTGACCAGTTTGTTTGCATGAAGATTCCAGGGATAAATTGTATTTGTGCTGTTAAATGGAGCAATGTGTATGATTTCACAGTGCAACAGGACTTGGGTTTGCAGATTTTAACCTACTAAATTTTTTAAACATCAGGCTTAGCCAACAGCTCTTGCAATGTCACTCAACTAATGAACATTTGCAGTGACCAGCCCATGGGAAGTCCTTTACTAAGAAAATTGGGCCATTTGATATAGATGTAAAAATGTGCTTTAAATGTGTCTCAATGTGAAAGCATATCAGGGTCTTGTCAGCCCATGCCACACACATTGGTTTCTATGGTGGTTTCACTACACAATATCTGTTCAATTCTGAACAATCTCTGGTTGCAGTGAAATATGGATACATTCGCTCCATTTTTGCGTCCAACATGAGCAATTGTACCATGATTTACTGCAACCGAGATTGGTTCAGATATTGAACAGATAAATGTGAAGTGAAACACACAGGCTTAGCCAACAGCTCCCATGCAATGTGACTTCAACTGGTTGGAACTGGAAATGGGGCCAAAGTGACAAAGACTGGGAAGACCTTCCACACACCGAAAGCATTTAAGCCTCATTTGTATAGTGTTAAAAATGCTGATTTCTCAGAATAGGAGTGCTCATTATCTGAAGGTATTGATGGACTTGTCTTTGCTACATGTACATATAAATAGTTTGAAAGGTTATTTCTTGCTGGCAGTTTTCCTTTAAAATACTTGCAATCAACATCTTCTTCAGTTTTTGGTCATACATGACCGCTCTTCTTCTTTGCCGCCACATACATTGACCATTTGTGTGGGGTGGAACCACGTATATCAATCTAAGTCAAAACAAGGCTCACTTGCCTCAGACACATCTCACACATGTGCATCAGTGACAGAATAATACTTTTTTACTTCTTCCCCAACCCCGGAGCTGTAGTATGTTCAGACCATGTCCCTGTACTGTCAGACACATCCATTACACAGTACATAGCAGGGATACATATATAAGATTATCTCAGCACAGGCGCTGTGGTATGATCAGACCATGTCCCTATACTGTCAGACACATCCATTATACAGTACATAGCAGGGGCACATATATAAGATTATCTCAGCACAGGAGATGTGGTATGATCAGACCATGTCCCTGTATGGTCAGACACATCCATTACACAGTACATAGCAGGGACACATATATAAGATTATCTCAGCACAGGAGATGTGGTATGTTCAGACCATGTCCCTGTACAGTCAGACACATCCATTACACAGTACATAGCAGGGACACATATATAAGATTATCTCAGCACAGGAGATGTGGTATGTTCAGACCATGTCCCTGTAAGGTCAGACACCTCCATTACACAATACACAGCAGGGACACATATACAAGATTATTTCAGCACAGAAACATGTCTTTTTTACTAATTCAAGTTTGGAAATTCTCATTATTGCAATATCTATTGATTTAAATTAATTTTGTTTGTGGGGGAAAACCCTTTTCATGACCACTGTTTTAATGCATCTCAACTATCAATAACTGGTTAAACCCTTTAGTCACAGGCATTATCTCTGCATGTTATTAAATTAATATTATTTCAAAACTATCTGTAAGGTAAGCAATACAAAGATGACTATGTGGATCCAACCAATCATTTTTCATGCCAGAATATCACATGTGCCCATACTAGGGAACATAGCATTAAATTATTCCATCATCGCAGGAAGGGAATCTCGTAAATTATTGGACCAGGTTAAAATGTCAAGAATTAATGTAGTCATTTATCTACTGGTCACAAGATGTGCAATTCTTAAAAATTCTACCACTAAATGTTCGTATAGGAAAATACATTATTATTATGTCATCAACAAGCAAACAAAAATAATTCTCCATGTTTTATGTTTTCTCTCTCAATATGCAAAATTATTTCCCTATAGAATGGAAAAGGATTTTGTCCTGTTGTCTCCACAGAGAACTTTGCAAAGAAAAATCTGTCTATACCATATTTAAACTATTACTTTAATGTGAAAAATTTTGCCTGTGGCAGCATCCTCTGATTTGAGACCTCGGGCTCTTGATGGAGTCCACGGTTTTCTCTGTTTTTTACTAAATGTAACCAAAGGCTACTTGGATTATTTTTGTTGTTTGTAGTAAATAAAACCAAATTAATGGAATACAGCAGCGTTAAAATGCTTGTGTCTGTCTTCATTTATAAGACCTCATACGCAATCTCCAATAACAGAACAGTATTGGTTGGATCCATAATACTGCAGCCATGGCTTTCCAATGGTTCATCCTGAATGTCTGATTTTATATTTACAAAAACATTCATTTCAAGATCTTTGTTTATCTATTTACTAGTCTGTGACTTCTAAAGCCCATTGGTTATACCAATAATGAAGTGAAGGTAGTCACATTAGTCTAATGCTAATAAAAATGGAAAGGTCACCAAAATGATTGTTCATTGGCTGAAATGTAAACAATTGCTTAAGCAGACTGATGGCAGTAAATCATAGTCTGGAAAGAATGCTTCCATATTTAAAAATGGCCATTATTCCCAAGCCTAGCATATTATCTTCTTAAAGAAATGTTCCCAAAATATTTCCAGAACATCCTAAGGCGGCCGTCACACGCTTCAATGTTGAGAGCAATATTGTTAGCGATCACATGCACGCGCGATCGCTAATAATATCGCTCACATCGCTGGTGAGCTGTCACACAGACAGACTCACTAGCGATGTGGAGCAGCGAGATCGCTGGTAACTATGGTACACATCGGGTTACTAGGCGCCGCGCGGCGCTTAGTAACCCGACGTTTACCATAGATACCATCTCCCAGCATAGGCTCTGCCGCTGGGAGATGGATCATCGTGGTGTCACACACCACGATGAGGCAGATTGATCAAGCGATTATCGCTTGATATGAGCTCTGGCTCACAAATCTGCGATCAAACAATCAAGCGATTTTACAGTGTAAAATCGCTTGATTACACGCAGCGATGCACAGACGATATCGCTTAAGCGATCAAACAGCAGATCGCTTAAGCGATATCGTTCTAGAAATTGAAGCGTGTGACGGCCGCCTAAGAAAGAGTTCTTATCTTTCAGCCAGCATCATTGGACATGTCAAGAGTCAATATGGATGTGTATTACTGTGATGGTATTAAGCTATCAAACTACTTCTATAGAAAATATATAGCTACCTTAACCAATTTATGACATCTGCCACACATACACAGTGCAAGTCAGAAGCAGGTGTATGCCTGCAATTGTTAGCCTGTTAAATGCTACTGTCAAACTCTGACTGCGGCATTTAATACACGTGCCATTTTAAGAGCCCATTGGTGCGCCCATGAAGTGATTATGTGTCATTGATGGGTTGCCATGACAGCAGGGGGTTGTTATGTTTAACTTGCGCTGCACTCTTCTTGAACTGCTCTGCAGTCATTAAATGTTTTTATTCCTTTTGGTAACTTCAAGGTTAATATCAGTAGTTGCCTCGGTATTGCTGTCTATGGTCTGTTGTGGCTCCTCAGGTGAGCTTTTGTGTGTGTGTCAGGTGATGTAGTTCTCCACACCTCTAGTCTTTAAATAATTCCTTTTTTACCAGAAGGTGTCGTTGATAGAGTTAAGTCTCTGCTCTGACCTTGTATTATGTTAACGCAGAGCTGAGGTGCAGATGTTTTCCTGAAGCAAACCCTTTGTGAGAACTATCTTGTGGGAGTTCCTGTTCCTTCCTCTTGGTGGAGGTGGGTGGGTGTTAGCCCAGGGCTGGATAGGAGCAGGGCAAGATTGGCGGCCCAGACATCTCCTCCTTTAAAGGTAACTCTGGGATCAGTGTCAGCTATGGAACCTCAGTCTACAAGGTCAGACTAGCTTCCCTGATTCCCTCAGCTCCTCTCTGCCTTCCTGCTACTATTCCAGTTGTGTTCTATTATCACCCCCCAACACTATCAATGACCCAACTTTTTTTTTGGAAGCCCATATTTCTTCAACACAATCTTTTGCACGCTTGATACAGGCAGTCTCCGGGGAGATTTCTGATTTGCATAATCATTTGGTGCAGCAGTCACAACAAGTCGTTAGGTGTCTAGCCGCGGCTCACGCCCTGTCTTTTCCAGAATCCAAAATATCTTTTCCTGACAGCTTTTTGGGGGGTAAAGATAAATTTACTTTGTTCAGGGAGCCCTGTAATCTGTATTTCTGCTCTCACCCTCGTTCATCAATGAGTGAGGAACAGTGTGTTGGGATTATAACTTCCCTTCTTAAGGAGTATCCCCAGACCTGGGCCTTCTCCCTTCCAACAGACTCCATCTCTGCGGTCAGTGGACAGGTTTTTGCTGCTTTGGCTTAGGTGTTTGGTGAATCAGATAAAGTGACTCTTGCTAAGTCTATAATCCGGAAATGTAAGCAGGGGACGCTGGCAGTGGAGGAGTACTTATTGGAGCTTGAGAGATGGGTGGCTGACACCTAGTGCAATGATCCTGCTCTCATAAGTCAGTTTTGCTTGAGTCTGTCAGCTAGACTGCAAGACACCCTGGTTTACTATGCCACTCCTGAGTCATTGGAGGCTGCAATGTTCCTAGCCAACAAGGTTGACAGATGGCTGAGAAGGAGACCAAAACTCACTCTGTCCCTTGTACCCTTCAAAGTTGAGGAGCCTCTACGTGCTGGATTTGATGAACCGATGCTGTTGGGTCGAAAAGCTGCTCTTATTAAACCTGTGGTTTATCAGGTTGGGGGAGCATGTTTTTATTGTGGTCAAACTGATCATTTCATTAAGTTCTGTCCACATCGCACCAAAACCGTAACTAAGTTTTAGAAGCCAGGTCGATTTCAAGGAGACGTCCGAAGGGTTTATATTTCTTTCCTTGCAAGGTCTCCGTTTTCACAGTCTGTCAAGCTGGTGGTTGATAGTAAAACTGAGACTGTGCTGGTGCTAGTTGATAGCGGAGCAAGAGTCAATTTTATGGATTCTTGCTTTGCTCAGGCCCATGGCCTTGTCTGTAACACATTAGCGAGACCCATTCCCATCTTTGCAATTGACTCAGCTCCTCTCAGCCATAAGGTTCTTTCCCAAGTTGTGCATAATGTGAACTTTTGCATAGGGACTCTTTCACCAGTAGTTCCTATCCTATCACATGTTGGAGAATCTATCTACTCCGATTGCCTTTGACCTTTCTTGGCTGCAGTGATTAAATATATTTATTCCTGTTTGTAACTTTGCAGTTAATCTCAGTGATTGCTGAAGTATTGCTGTCTAGGCCTGTTGTGGCTTCTCAGGTGAGATGTTGTGTGTGTGTCAGGTCACTTGGTTCTCCATGCCCCTAGTCTTTAAATCATTTCTTTATCCACCAGCAGGTGTAGTTGATAGAGTTTGTCTCTGCTCTGTCCTTGTGCTGTGTCGATACAGAGCTGTGCTGCAGACATTTTCCCAAAGCAAACACTTTATGAGAACTATCTTGTGGGAGATGCTGTTCCTTTTCCTGAGTGGAGGTGAGTGGGTATTAGCCCAGGACTGGATAGTAGTAGGGCAAGGTTGGTGGCCCAGACATATCCACCGTTAGGGGTAACTCTGGGATCAGGGTCAGCTACGGAACCCCAGTCTATAAGGTCAGACTAGCTTCCCTGATTCTCTCAGCTCATCTCTGCCTTCTTGAGACTACTCCGCTTGTACGCTATTATCACCCTGTACCTTATCCGTTCTTGTCATAGCAGCACTCCCTTGAAATGTGTCCTGTTTAAAAAAAAATGTAAAAACATTTAAGTTCAAATCATCCATTTTTGCTTCATTAAAATGAAATGACACTGCCTCCAATCATCAGGACAATTACGCAAATAACTGATGATTGATGGATGAGGCTGTGGCTGTTTCCACTACTTGGCCAGTTATTGGTGAACTCACATTATGTGTATGGAGTATACACCTCTGTTTCCAGGGCAAGAAATTATATACAGTGCCTACAAGTAGTCTTCAACCCCCTGCAGATTTAGGTGGTTTGATAAGATGCAAATAAGTTAGAGCCTTCAAACTGCAAACGAGAGTAGGATTTATTAACAGAAGCATAAATCTTACAAACCAAAAAGTTATGTTGCTCAGTTGAATTTTAATAAATTTTAAACATAAAAGTGTGGGTCAATTTTTATTCAACCCCTACGTTTAATATTTTGTGGAATAACCCTTGTTTGCAATTACAGCTAATAATCGTCTTTTATAAGACCTGATCAGGCCGGCACAGGTCTCTGGAGTTATCTTGGCCCACTCTTCCATGCAGATCTTCTCCAAGTTATCTAGGTTCTTTGGGTGTCTCATGTGGACTTTAATCTTGAGCTCCTTTCACAAGTTTTCAATTGGGTTAAGGTCAGGAGACTGACTAGGCCACTCCATCACCTTGATTTTTTCCCTCTTGAACCAGGCCTTGGTTTTCTTGGCTGTGTGCTTTGGGTCGTTGTCTTGTTGGAAGATGAAATTACGACCCATCTTAAGATCCTTGATGGAGGAGCGGAGGTTCTTAGCCAAAATCTCCAGGTAGGCCGTGCTATCCATCTTCCCATGGATGCGGACCAGATGGCCAGGCCCCTTGGCTGAGAAACAGCCCCACAGCATGATGCTGCCACCACCATGCTTGACTGTAGGGATGGTATTCTTGGGGTCGTATGCAGTGCCGTCCAGTCTCCAAACGTCACGTGTGTGGTTGGCACCAAAGATCTCGATCTTGATCTCATCAGACCATAGAACCTTGAACCAGTCTGTCTCAGAGTCCTCCAAGTGATCATGAGCAAACTGTAGACGAGCCTTGACATGACATTTTGAAAGTAAAGGTACCTTACGGGCTCGTCTGGAACGGAGACCATTGCGGTGGAGTACGTTGCTTATGGTATTGACTGAAACCAATGTCCCCACTGCCATGAGATCTTCCCGGAGCTCCTTCCTTGTTGTCCTTGGGTTAGCCTTGACTCTTCGGACAAGCCTGGCCTCGGCACGGGAGGAAACTTTCAAAGGCTGTCCAGGCCGTGGAAGGCTAACAGTAGTACCATAAGCCTTCCACTTCCGGATGATGCTCCCAACAGTGGAGACAGGTAGGCCCAACTCCTTGGAAAGGGTTTTGTACCCTTGCCAGCCTTGTGACCCTCCACGATCTTGTCTCTGATGGCCTTGGAATGCTCCTTTGTCTTTCCCATGTTGACCATGTATGAGTGCTGTTCACAAGTTTGGGGAGGGTCTTAAATAGTCAGAAAAGGCTGGCAAAAGAGATAATTAATCCACACATGTGAAGCTCATTGTTCTATGTGCCTGAACTACTTCTTAATACTTTAGGGGGACCAAACAGAATGCTGGTGGTTTGAGGGGTTGAATAATAAATGACCCTCTGAATTAACTTTTAACGCTTTAAAAAAAAAAATTATAAAAATCTTTTTGGCTGCAGTGCATTTCCCACTTCCAGGCTGATCTACAGTCCAAATGTCACAATGCCAAGTTAATTCTGCATGTGTCAACCAGCTAAATCTGCAGGGGGTTGAAGACTACTTGTAGGCACTGTATATATACTGTATATGTATATATATATGTATATGTGTATATATATATATATATATATATATATATATATATATACTAGATGGGTGCCCGATGCACAATGCATCGGGATTCTAGCAGAGCGAGTCTCTGACTCGCAATGGCCGCTTCGCGGCCAATGCTTCGCGCTGCTAAGGCGACTCGCCATGCCCGCTGCGCGGGCATAGCGAGTCGCCTTAGAGCGACTCGCAATGGCCGCTTCGCGGCCAATGCTTCGACTCGCCATGCCCGCTGCGCGGGCATAGCGACTCGCCGGCTCGCAATGGCCGCTGCGCGGCCAATGCTTCGTTCGTATCCACATGACGACAAAGGGGCACTCGCAGCATTCGCAATTATATAATAGATTGATGTAATTATGTAATATTTTGTTTTATGTATTTTTTATAAATTTTTTAAATTGTTAGAATAATTTTTTTTTTTTTTTATTATTTTTTATGTATTTATTGAGTATTTTTTGTTTATTTTATTATGTTGTACTAATTTTGTAATTTTTTTTTTTATTATTAAATGTATTATTTATTTGAAGTGAGAGAGAGTTCTTGTTGAGGTGCGGTAAAGGGCTCATATGATTAGCATTAATGTAAATTTTTTATTAATTTTTTTAATGTATTTATTTATTAAATTTTTTTTGTATTATTATTTTTAGATTATTTTTTAATATAGATTTTTATTTATTAAATGTATTTATTTTTTGTAAGTGAGAGTGAGACAGAGTTCTTATTAATGTCCTTTTTTTTTTTTTTATTATTATTATTATTATATTTATTTAATTATGTGTAATGTTTTTTTTTTTTTGTTATTATTTTTTATTTTTTTTGTTTAATTATATTTTTTTATTATTAAAATAATTTATTATTTATGTTATGTGAGACACAGTTCTTATTTAGATCTGGTATTTATTTATTTATTTAATTATGATTTTGATGTAATATGTTATTATTTTTTTAAAAATATTTTGTTATTATTTTTTAAATATTTGTTAATTATTTAATTTATTATTTAATTTTTTGTTTATTTTAAGTGAGACAGAGTTCTCCCTTAGGTCCGTTATTTCTTTATTTATTTTATTATTATTTGTATTTAATTTTGTATTATTTTAAAAATATTATTATTTAATATTTTTTAAATATTTTTTAATTATTTAATTTATAATGTAATTTATTGTTTATTTGAAGTGAGACAGAGTACTCCTTTAGGTCCGATATTTTTTTATTTTTATTTAATTTTGTATTAATTAAAAAATATTATTTTTTATTAGTTTTTAAATATTTTTAAATTATTGAATTTATTATTTAATGTATTGTTTATTTGAAGTGAGACAGAGTTCTCCTTTAGGTCGGGTATTTATTGATTTATTTAATTATTATTTTTATTTAATTGTTTCTTATTTTTAAAATATTATTTTTTAATATTTTTTAAATATTTTTAAATTATTTAATTTATTATTTAATTTATTGTTAATTTTAAGTGAGACAGAGTTCTCCTTTAGGTCCGCTCTTTATTGATTTATTTAATTATTAATTTTATTTAATTTTTTATTGTTTTTAAAATATTATTTTTTATTATTTTTGAAAGATTTGTTAATTATGTAATTTATTATTTAATTTATTGTTTATTTTTAAGTGAGACAGAGTTCTCCTTTAGGTCCGTTATTTTTTTATTTATTTAATTATTATTTTTATTAAATTTTTTATTAATTGTAAAATATTATTTTTTATTATTTTTTAAAGATTTTTTAATTATTTAATTTATTATTTAATTTATTGTTTATTTTAAGTGAGACAGAGTTCTCCTTTAGGTCAGCTATTTATGGATTTATTTAATTATTATTTTTATTTAATTTTTTATTATTTGTAAAATATTATTTTTTATTATTTTTTAAAGATTTGTTAATTATTGAATTTATTATTTAATTTATTTTTTATTTTAAGTGAGACAGAGTTCTCCTTTAGGTCCATTACTTTATTTATTTAATTATTATTTTTGTTTAATTTTATATTAGTTTTAAAAGATTATTTTTATTATTTTTTAAATATTTTTTAAATATTTAATTTATTATTTAATTTATTGTTTATTTTAAGTGAGACAGAGTTCTCCTTTAGGTCTGTTATTTTTTTATTTATTTAATTATTATTTTTATTAAATTTTTTATTAGTTTTAAAAGATTATTTTTATTATTTTTTAAATATTTTTTAATTATTTAATTTATTATTTAATTTATTGTTTATTTTAAGTGAGACAGAGTTCTCCTTTAGGTCCGTTATTTTTTTATTTATTTAATTATTATTTTTATTAAATTTTTTATTAATTGTAAAATATTATTTTTTATTATTTGTTAAAGATTTTTTAATTATTTAATTTATTATTTAATTTATTGTTTATTTTAAGTGAGACAGAGTTCTCCTTTAGGTGTGTTATTTATTTATTTAATTTTTATTTTTATATAATTTTGTATTATTTTTAAATTTTTATTTATTATTATTTTTTAAAGAAGTTTTAATTATTTAATTTATTATTTAATTTATTGTTTATTTTAAGTGAGACAGAGTTCTTCTTTAGGTCCGTTATTTATAGATTTATTTAATTATTATTTTTAATTAATTTTGTATTATTTTTAAAATAGTATTTTTTATTATTTTTGAAAGATTTTTTAATTATTAAATTTATTATTTAATTAATTGTTTATTTTAAGTGAGACAGAGTTCTCCTTTCGGTCCGTTATTTATTGATTTATTAAATTATTATTTTTATTTAATTTTTTATTATTTTTAAAATATTATTTTTTATTAATTTTTAAATATTTTTTAATTATTTAATTTATTATTTAATTTATTCTTTATTGTAAATGAGACAGTTCTCCTTGTGGTCCGCCTTTTTCTGCCCATTGACATACATTAGCGGTATGTCGGCGATTTTATGGGCGCCCACCTGGTTCTATTTGTCGGCCCTAAAATGGCGGATACACCGCTAATGCATGTCTATGGGCAAGTGAGCTCGAATTCTGATTGGTTGGCGTTCAATCCGAAATCGGGCTGACTGCCCATAGAGATGCATTAGCGGTGTGTCCGCGATTTTAGGGCCGACAAATAGAACCAGGTGGGCGGCCATAAAATCGGCGACATACCGCTAATGTATGTCAATGGGGAAAAAAAGGCGGACCTGAAGGAGAACTGTGTGTCAATGAGGGGCTCTTCTGATTGGTCGCTGTTTTACTGTCCTCAGCCAATCAGAAGAGCAGCTCATATGTCATTGACATACAATGGCGGATATTTCGTCTATTGTATGTGAATGAGAAATGAAGAGGACGGGAAGCTAGAAGATCCCCGAGGCCGGAGGAAGACCTGGAGATAGCGGAAGGAATCGAGAAGACCGGAGGGGTCGGAAGAAGAGGACGCCTGGGCGGACAGAGGACTTGAGGATTGGACGGACGGACGATCAGATGTCTTGAAGGCATGTAAGTCATGGACGGCTAGGTTAGGGTAGGTCCTTAGGTGTTAGCGGCGGGGGGGATAGGGGTATAGGGGCTTAGGGGATAGTGGCTTAGGGGATAGGGGCTTATGGGATAGGCTCTTAGGTGCGGCGAACTTAGACTGAGGGGGGGCTGTGCGGACATTGGCGGGGGGGGGCTGTGCGGACATTGGCGGGGGGGGGCTGTGCGGACATTGGCGGGGGGGGGGGCTGTGCGGACATTGGCGGGGGGGGGCTGTGCGGACATTGGCGGGGGGGGGGGCTGTGCGGACATTGGCGGGGGGGGGGGCTGTGCGGACATTGGCGGGGGGGGGGGGCTGTGCGGACATTGGCGGGGGGGGGGGCTGTGCGGACATTGGCGGGGGGGGGGCTGTGCGGACATTGGCGGGGGGGGGGGGGCTGTGCGTACATTGGCGGGGGGGGGGCTGTGCGGACATTGGCGGGGGGGGGCGTTGTGCGGACATTGGCGGGGGGGGGGGCTGTGCGGACATTGGCGGGGGGGGGGCTGTGCGGACATTGGCGGGGGGGGGGCTGTGCGGACATTGGGGGGGGAGGAGGCTGTGCGGACATTGTGGGGGAGGGAGGGGGCTGTGCGGACATTGTGGGGGGGGGAGGGGGCTGTGCGGACATTGCGGACATTGTGGGGGGGGAAGGGGGCTGTGCAGTAATTGCGGACATTGTGGGGGTATAAGGGGGCTGTGCGGACATTGTGTGGGGGGGGGAAGGGGGCTGTGCGGACATTGTGGGGGGGGGAAGGAGGCTGTGAGCATATTGTGGGGGGGGGGGAAGGGGGGCTGTACGGACATTGTGGGGGGGGGGAGGGGGCTGTGCGGAAATTGCGGACATTGTGGGGGGGGGAAGGGGGCTGTGTGGACATTGTGGGGGGGGAAGGGGGCTGTGCATACATTGCGGACATTGTGGGGGGGGAAGGGGGCTGTGTGGACATTGTGTGGGGGGGGAAGGGGGCTGTGCGGACATTGTGTGGGGGGGGAAGGGGGCTGTGCGGACATTGTGGGGGGTGGGAAGGAGGTTGTGCGGACATTGTGGGGGGGGGAAAAGGGGGCTGTGCGGACATTGTGGGGGGGGAGGGGTGTGTGCGGAGATTGTGGGGGGGGAGGAGGCTGTGCGGACATTGCGGACATTATGGGGGGGGAGGGGGCTGTGCGGACATTGCGGACATTGTGGGGGGTGGAAGGGGGCTGTGCAGACATTGTGGGGGGAAAGGGGGCTGTGCGGACATTGTGGGGGGGGGAGGGAGTAGACTGTGGATGGGGTGTGGCGGCGGAGGTGAGGATAGGTGTGTGCGGTGCTGGGGGCTGGCGGCGGAGGTGAGAGGGTTGTGCGGTGGTGGGGACTGGCGGCGGAGGTGCGGAGAGGGGTGTACGGTGCTGGAGGTCGGTGCGGGTGTGTTGATCGGTGCGGGTGTGTTGATCGTTGCAGTGCTGTGGATCGGGGCTGGAGGGGAGACACAGGGGCAGCTGCGGGGCTGGAGGGGAGACACATGGGGCAGCTGCATAGTGGGAGGTGGGGTGTGAGTAGCGGGGAGCAGAGGCGGCATTGTCGGCAGCGAGTCGCTGCATAGTCCTGGGGTAGGGATTTACCGCTGATGTAGCGACTCGCAATGGCCTGGCGGCCATTGCTCGCGCTACCTCAGCGGTCAATCGGTAAGGTTGTAGCCGAGGTTGTGGAGCGAATTTGGGCCAGCGACTCGCAATGGCCGCTTCGCGGCCATTGCTCGCCCTGTGCCAGCGACTCGCAATGGCCTCGCGGCCATTGCTCGCGCAGCGTTGGGCGCTTGGCGCCCAATGTTAAAATCGTATCCACATGACCACGCCGGAAGTGCGCCGAAAGTGCGCGTGAAGGGGCGCTTTTTCGATTCGCGATTATATAATAGATATTTGTGGAGTCTCGCGAGACTTCAGCATTAGCTTCAATGGAGCATGGTGACCACCTCCACTGCACAGGCACAAGTGCGACTGTCACTCACCGTACCGGCAAAGGGATGGGCTGGAATTTCAATAATGCAGGGTAGGTTTTGCAGCCCGGAGTGGCGGCGGGGACGTTATGCATCAACACCACAGACCAGCCTCCCGGACCTAATGGCATGCAGGCTAGCAAGGAATAAACCTTCTTTTCTCAGGTGTGAGGGACACGTCTGGGCACAAACAGGGGTTACAAGAACCCCATTTACATTATGTTTAAGCTGGTGGGCACAGTTTAAAATTCCAAAGGGTGTGACAGGTTACCTTTATAAAAAACAATACTGCATATACAATTACATACAGTAAAAAACATAACAATAGAAAAGTACTAAACCTGCGTCATGGAAATGGCTCAGAGAGAAGCTGACGGATGTACTCCTTAGGAAAACAGACAGAACCACAGCAACCTTTACCATCCAGAACTGACAAATGACAGAAACACAAACTCCGATTTTTATTAGATTAAGGCTATGCCCAATACCTCCCCTTGATGAGCTCATATGGGGGCTGGTCATGAGATGTGCTAGGTATTTTAGAATTTTATAATATCCACAACTTTCAGGATATATTTGCCCCTGGAGGTCCCAGCTGGAAGATATCATAGTCATGTTTCCTATCATGATTTCTATAGAGATGAAACATGGCACTTATTGCATCATCCATCTGACCAATATTAAGTTGGAGGTCTTTGGCTGGCCTTATGTTGATGTGAGTGAAAGTGTCATACTGAAGGAATCAATATTACACAATCTCCCATAAATATTGAGTTGATACAAACTCCAATAGTCACTGCTAACCACCAGCTCATGGGCATCTAAGACAATCCTTTAAATAAATGAAGTTGACTGGGAAATGTACTTTTCTATCTCTGAATATATAAATCCTAGGCTAAGCGTCTGGTTCTCAGAGCAGATCCCCTGTTGTAATTACTTGGTCATTGCAGGAGATCCTATTTCCATGGAGGTTGAAGTGTCAGCTTTCTCTCACTTCCTCAGTCATGATTAGTTTCTTGCTTCCCCAGTTATAATTAATCTCATATGTTCAATGTGATGATGACATGTCCACTCCCCAGAGATGTCTTTATGAATTTTACAATTTTTCTCTGACACTTCTCTCAAGAACATCTCATGGCACGACCTCCCTGGATCCAACACAAACATTCCCTTGGCCTCAAAAACATCCTTCTCCATGAAGTTACTCAGCACCTCCAGACTGACATCTATGGGTATTGCAGTCAAAGACTCCTGGCTAGAGGTAGCCATAAGTGATGTTAAGGCTGCCCACAGAAACCCTCTGGTACCTGCTCTTCATCAGTAACTGATTCAGTTATCCCACAGAATTATGAGATTCCAGAAGACAGTGTGTTACCCATGTTCTAGGCATTCTGTCTAGGGGTGACAGCAGCTATAAAGGATATCTCCCTGAGGGATAAAACACTTTTCTAGAAGCCTGACAGGTTGTGAGTAACCTTTTTCTCACACAATGACATACTGTGGATAACACTTTGCCATCACCCTCACAGACTATGGGTACCGCTTTCTTATCATCCTGACAGGCTGTTGGTAACTCCTTTCCCTCACACTGACCAGCTGTGAGTATCACTTTACCATTTCCCTTACAGGCTGTGGGACACACTTTCCCATAATCCCGAAAGGTTGGGGATAAAAACTGCCCCACCTTCACTGATACCTCAGGAGCAGTGCTAATCATGGGGCAGCTATCACTGACCATGTCACAGTCCATCATGCTGCTATTCAGCTGTTAACCCCTTGTTTTTGATCTTGATGCATGTGCTCATTCTCCCCTAATACCTCAAAGGCTCATGTGAATCATGAACCATGTGATAGCTACCACAGGTCATGTCACAGTCCATCACTCTGCAATCTGCATCAAAGCTGCTTGTGAACACCTTCTTTATGGTTTCCATGCCCACTCCCATTACCTTAGCATTAATGCTTGCTCCTTTTAGAGGATCCTCAGCAACATCACCCCGCAGAGTGACACGGCTTATTTCTCCTTTCCAATGAAACACAATATTTGTATGCATAACAATGACATTCAAATTATTAACATTTGAATCACATGAAGGGCCAGATCTTGGAGGGATATCAGAAAGGTATTAAATGACCAACAATCCCAGATTAGTACCCAGTGCAACATTTGTGGGAAGGTTCTCAAACACCCCCACTTCCCTTATTCCCTTGGCACCCAGTATATGAAAAACCAGGCCATCTGTAAAGATTGGCAATCAATCCCGATGACAGTCATGGTCCTCTCAGAGATATGTTGTTCAGGGAACACAAATTCAGGGTGGATCAGAGTTATTTCTTCACCGGTGAAGCCACAGCAAGCCATTGGTTGATTTTGTTTGCCATTCCCTATGTTTTGGAGACTCCAAAAAATAAAATAACAAATAATAAAAAAATACATTTAAAAAAGTATGGGATACTTCCTCCTCCACCTCTTAGGGTACCATCACATGTGGCGACGTTACCGCTGATTTGTTAGGCGATGCAGGGACGTGGCCTATCGGCACCGATATCGCCCCTGCATCGCCTAATGTAATTGGGCGATGGCGACGCCTTTTACTGGTCGCCTGGTTTCAGAGCAGTGCTCTGAAACCAGGCGGCTGATCTGCGGTGATATGTACACACCGCCCTATGTAAACGGCCGCCAGCGACCTGACAGGCGATGGGAGCCATAGGCTCCCATTGTACTGCATCGCTGCTGGGGTTTTGAGACACCCCGGCGGCAATGCCGCCTGTCAGCTCGCCGGTGCATCGCCGGAGTGTCTCCCCGTGTAAACGGGGGGGTGGCGACGCTGGCGGGGCGCCAAAAGTGTGTGCGCTCCTGCCACTCACTGCCGACATCTCCGGCGAGGTGGCACAGTGTGACGGGCCCCTTACACTTTCACAGCGACATCCATCTCAACTTTCTCTTCCACTTAGACCTTCTTTCTTATGCTGGTTCCAGTTTTATTTTGAATTCTTTCTGATTTTAAGTCATTTTCCTAAACAAAACCAAAAACAAAAATATGTTGGATAGCTCCCGCTCTGCCTTTTCCACCTACATTGCCTTGTCGACCTCAACTTACTCCTCCTCATACAATTTTTTCTTGGGGAAGCAGTGTTGATTCTATCTAAATTTAAATTATTTTGCAAAGCAAAACAGAAAAAATTAAAGTGTTGACTACCTCTTCCGCCTCCTCCACCTACACTGCTATGACTGTCTTCTCCATTTGGACATCCACCTCCTGGTTCATGGTGTTCTATTGGTCACCTGTGAAAACAGGCTTTGTAGGGGCCTTTTGGAAAATTGTTGCTTTGTGGGAGAACTATGCCAATTTTTTCTGTCTAGGTTAACTGTGAAATCAGGCTCTGTAAGGACCTAATTAAATATTGTTACTCTTTGACAAAACTATGCTAATATTAGCTGTCTGTGTCAACTCTGAAAACAGGCTCTGTATGGGCCTTTTGGAAAATTGATGCTCTGTGGGGAAACTCTGTCAATGTTGTCTGTCTGGGTCAACTCTAAAAACAGGCTCTGTAAGGGCTTTTCAGAAACCTTTTCCTCTGTAAGCAGAACCCGCCCTGCCATTCTTAACTCTGTGTCAACTCTAATAACAGGCTTTGTAAGGGCCATTTGAAAATTTGTTGCTCTTTAGGGAAAATTTGTCATTCTTTGCTTTGTGTCCACACTGAAAAAATACTCTGTAATGGACTTTTGCAACATTGTTGCTCTGTTGAAAACTATGCTAATCTTGGCTGTCTGTGTCAACTATGAGAAAAGGCTCTGTAAGGGCCTATTTCAAAACTGTTGCTCAGTGGAGAAAAATCTGCCAATCTTTGCTTTCTGTGTCAACTCTGAAAACATGATCTGTAAGAGCCTACTTGAAAATTGTTGGTCTGTGGTTAAAATATGCCATTCTTGGATGTCTGTCTTTGTAAGATCCTTTAGGAAATTGTTACTCTGTGGGGGAATTCTGCCAATCATGTATTTCTGGGTCAACTCTGAAAATAGGCTCTGTAAGGGCCTTTTAGGAAATTGTTGCTCTGTGGGGAAAATCTGCCAATCTTTGCTTTCTGTGTCCACTCTGAAAACATGGTCTGTAAGGGCCTGTTTAAAAATTGTTGCTCTGTGTTTAAACTATACTAATCTTGGCTGTCTGTGTCAGTTATGAAAAGAGGCTCTGTAAGGGCCTATTTGAAAATTGCTTTTTTGTGGTTAAACCATGCCAATCTTGGCTATCTGCATTAACTCTGAAAACAGGATTTCTAAGCGTTAATTTGAAAATGAATGCTCTGTGGTTAAATAATGCTTATCTTGGCTGTCTGTGTCAACTCTAATAACAGGATATATAATAATAATAATAATAATTTATTCATTTATATAGCGCTATTAATTCCATAGCACTTTACATACATCAGTAATGCTGTCTCTCTTGGAGCTCACAATCTAAATATCCTATCAGTATGTCTTTACAATGTGGGAGGAAACCGTGGTGCCCGGAGGAAACCCACACAAACACGGGGAGAACATACAAACTCCTTGCAGATGTTGTCCTTAGTGTCCTTGGTGGGAATTGAACCCAGGACTTCAAGACCCCAGTGCTAGCAAAGGCTACAGCGCTAACCACTTAAGCCACCGTGCTTGCCCGATCTGTAATTGTTGCTGTTTGCGGAACTCTGCCAGTCTTGGCTGTCTATGTTATGTCTTAAAACAGGATATGCAAGGGCCTTTTAGAAAACTGTTCGTCTGTGGGGGAACTATAGCTCTGAACACAGGTTCTTTAAGGGTCTTTTTGAAAATTGGTGTGTTTTTGGTAAACACAACCAATATAGTCTGGGTCCACAATAGAAACAGGCTCTGTAGGAGACCTTTTTGAAAAAGTGTTACATTGTGGGGGTTCTATGAAATCTGTCTCTGTGGTGGCACTCTTTAAAGTTTATTTTATTCATTTAGTTACTATGTAACTATGATTGCTCTGGTGACAGAACTCCTTTAAGTCATTTCCCTATCAATTTGTTTGTAGGACAATTGGTATGCTCTTACCTCCATTTTGCTTTCTTCTTAGCCCCCCAACACTTACTGCAACATTTTTACAGCTATTTTACAGCATAGACGTTCGTATCCCCAGTGGCAGGACTGGCAGAAGCGTGATGCACACCAAACAGTCTGTTGTCTGTTTTCTGTGTACTCTGCTACCTCTGTGATGTAATTTTTAAAACTTTGGATTTAATGAACTTTGATTTTAGGATCAGTTTTTCGCTACCTTTGATTTTGCATTTTTTGAAAATTCACTGTAGTGAGGCACTTTAAACTCCAGTTTCTTCTGTGTTCAGTGGTCTTCATTTTTTTAGACATGCACAAAAGTATGGTGAACCACAGTTATGTACACTTTTGAAAAGATGGACACTGCTAAACCGAGGCAAAACATAGTCCAGAATAACTGTGCTGCCTCTTTAGTTAATGTATTCGTTGGAGGTCTCACCTAAATCACATTTTTCAGAGATGTAGCTGGAAACCCTTAAAAACAAGTAGCCACTTAGGACCATCATCTGTGAACAGAATATAGGGAGCATCCACATTACTGGAAGCATAAAGACTGTGGAAAAGCACTATGCCCTCCCCCCCAAAAAAAAAAAAAAAAATCAGCAAAATATTCAATCCCAAATCAAAATGCTCCCCTCCCTTCTGAGCACAAAGATGTATCTAAACCACAGTTAATGTCCAAATGTTTGTCATTGTTGTAGTGAGGAAGCTCGCTTAATTATGGGGTGCGTGTCTCCAGAAGAACAAGCTGGGCACAATTTATGGGCACAACAATGTACTGGGCACTACAAGGGCTTATTGGAATTTTTAATTTTGCAACATTTACTGCGTTTGACTCCATGGGTGTTTTCCAGAAACAAAACCATGACTACACCCATAGATGAATTTCCAGAGGGGTGTAATTTCCAAAATGTGGCTACTTGAGGGGGTTCCTGCTGATCTGGCAAATAATTTTAGGAAAATCCACGCTCCAAAAATCAAATGGTGCTCCTTCTCTGCCAGGCCCAGCATTGTGGCCAAACAGTACTGTAAAGTCACATGTGGTGTTTTGCCAGGAGAAATTATGTAACACATTATAGAACTCTGTTACCTACTCCCCTTGTGAACATTTTGAAATCTGGGGTTAAAACAATATTTTAGTAGTAAGAATGTAATTAATTTTTTGTTCACTAACCAATGGTTTAAAATCTAGTGACACACCTGTGGAGTCAACATGCTCATTGCACCTCCAGATCAGTACATTGTGGAGTGTATGTCAGGGGCTCTGCAAATGTGACATGACAGTCACAAACCATTTCAACTAAATCTGAGTGTTAATATAGTGCTCCTTTACTTCTGAGCTTTGCACTGTGCCTCAAAAGTAGTCTTCAACCATATCTCTACATTCAGGAGAAATTTCCATGCATTTGGCATATATGTCAGGAGAAATATCAACGTATGCAGTGAACCAAACAGGAAACATTTGAAAGGAGTCTAGAGATGTTAAATATGTTACATATACACAAATTTGTATGGCAAAAAGATGTGCATAAACACTTTTCCACAATTTCCAGCATAAAACATTTAATAACAATTGCAACTCCTTTTTTCAGTCAGAACTGCAAAACCCACAACAGACTACAATACAATAATGTTGTCATGAGGAGACATGAGCGAACCTTTTGAAGTTTGGGTTCGACTCGGTTCGCGAAACGGGCATATGTTCGGCAAACAGTTCACTGAGCTTCGAAACCCATTCAACTCAATGGGCGGAAAAATCAAGGTCCTAGAAAACACCTTCAAAGGGACACAAAAGTTGCCAAAACAGCTCAAATTAGGGACAGACACCAGGAAAAACGCAACCTTTTCCCCAGAGTTAAAAGTTTATTGTGCATTATGGATGCATGGGACAAAGCCTGGCACAGTATTTCAAGCTTCAACATTGATCAGGAATAGGGAGATAAGTGACAGGTTTAGGCATGGTACTCAGGGAACCCTGCTAAATTCACAAAACACACAACAAAGACACCCCAATAACAGTTTCCACATTTCAAAAAATTAGGCCAGATACCTCCAAAGTGGCCTCAATTGACCCAGAATAAAAGTGTATAATGGCACAGCCTGCATGCATGGCACAGGGTCTGTAAGAGGGCCTGGCTTAGCATTTGAAGGCTAAATATTGATCAGGAACAGGGGGATGAGTGACATGTGTAGGCCTATTGGGCAGTTAGCCCTCATACCTCATGCAACCGCTCCAATAAATTCTATGCTCAGCAATCCTCAAGTGGTACAAATATCAGTTTTATGGAATACTACTGTAAGAATTAGTCAGCTAGGTAAGTCACATGTATAGGACTATTAGACAGGGAGACCCAATACCTCATGCAAACACTCCAATACATTTTATGCTCTACCTATTGAATTCTAACGATACAGGCATCATGTTGCAGCAAAAAGGTGCTCATGTGTCTAACGGATCCATGAGACCCAAGTCCTTGTTGTGTTATTGTCGGTGTAAAAATTGAGCTTCCTTCCTCTATCCTCTCCCTCCAACCTCGGACAACAGAAAAAGGAATCATCTCTTCCTCCTCTCCTGACTATTCTATGACCATCACCTCTTCTTCCTCGTCCTACTCATATTGTTACTTGGCTCCTGCACATTCACTACCATTTTGTCTGGTACCATGAGACACTTTTTGTTGCTCTGCTCCACCCTGCCATGCCACCCAGCTGTGTGACGAGAGTCTGGACCTTTGAGACATAGATATCCTTTCCGAATCCTCCTCTTCTTCCTTTTCCTCTTTCTCTGGTACCGCCACCTCATCCCGCAAACTTTTCAAAGTTTGGTCTAGCATGCAGATGACCGGAATAGTGATTCTGATGACAGCATTGTCAGCGCTAACCATCTTAGTACCTATTTCAAAACTATGCAGAAGGGTGCCGAGGTCCTTGATCTGTGCCCACTCTGGAAGATTCGTATGCATCACATTTGGCTCTCTTTGAGTCATCGTACGCGTCATTATATACTGTGCCAGGGCTTGTCGCTGCTGCCACAAACACTGCAACATGTGCAGAGTGGAACTCCAATGTGTCAGCACATTGCATATAAAATGGTTAACTGGTTGTCTGAAAGGCCTCTGTAGCGATGCTAGTCGATGTGTTACATTGGGAGAACAGTGAAAGTGAGCACACAGCGACCATGCCTTGTGCAGCAGCTAATCCAGGCCAGTGTAGTGGTGTAGGAATTGCTGGACAGCCAGGTTGAGGACATGAGCCATGTAATCCATGTGTGTACGTTTTTCTCAGCGTAGGGCTCCCATCAGGTTTGCACTGTTATCGCTCATGGTTTTCCTTCGGTTCAGGTTTAGCAGAGACAGCTGTGGAGACACGGGGGTCAGTGGGTGCTCTCATCCGCTGGCCCAGCCGCCTTTAGAAAAAAAACATGGACCAGGGCTCATCCCAACTGAATGCCCGAGCTCCTTACCCGTGGGCAGAACCCTACTAAGACAACACAGGGTGAGGGAACCACAATATTAAGGCTTTATTGGATCCCCAAACAGTTAGCAGCACATAACCAGTAAAACAAAAAATGTAACAGGCAACAGAGTCTCACCCTCCACTGGATCACCAGGGAATTACAAGGTTTTGTTGTGTTCAGGGTTTCTACCTTAAGTAGACTTGGATATCCCAACCGAATCCTAACATTCGATGCTGAAGTCCATGTGGTAATACAAACCAGGTTCTGATTCCCTTGGTTGGCACCGAAGTGCCTAAGCGTGGCATTATGGCCTGCCAATCGGATCCGTAGATCTTAGATTAGCAGCATGTATCAAGTCTGCTGGTCAAATGAACTGTCCTCCTTATATACCTGAGCACTCATTGCAGGACATTGTGCACTTCACGATTGGTGGAATAAGACTGTGCTCTCATTGGCTAGATTTCAAGCCTCATACATAATATCTCTCGTAGTTTTGCATTTATGGCAGAGGCTAGGAAGAGACAGATAATTTACATAGAATCTAGCAGTACAGATGGAACACATCGATGGCCTACCAGGACGTTAAGTCTGATGGCCAATCAGATGGCCGGTAGCGATCAGGTGGTGTGTGACGTCACACACCACCTGACCGCTACCGGTCATCTGATTGGCCATCAGCTTAAGATCCTGGCAGGCCATGAGATGTGTTCGTTTCAGGTCCCTGGACAGCCGTCAGATAGGTGGGTTTGTTGTTTTTTTATTTTTAACACCTTTTATTAACTTTTATTTTACTTTCACAGTGTATATAGATTCACTGCAAAAGTGAATGTACTACTCACTACTCCTAACGAGTAACCACAAGGAAACTTTTGGAGTAGCGTGTAACACGAATACCATACTATTCGGCGAGTAACGGATAGTTACGAGTATACTCTCTCATCCCTACTTCCCCTTCTTAATGTTAGCCAGAAGGGGCAGCCAGATGTGATAAGTGACTGATCATCCTTCTCCTCTTGGCGGCATTGTCTTTTTTAATGGTGAGGTCAGCAATTGAGGCTTCTACCTATACACCTCCCCAGATTACCTCTCCCAGGATGTGCAGACATACTGCGGACAAGCACTAAGATGGAATTCAGGAGTTGGGCTCCTATAAACTTCTTGCTATCAATTCTTCCCCAGTTAATGGCCACACTCTCATTATGTTTACTCACTGTTGATGGCTCAGAGGAGAATGTTGGAAGCTGGGAAAGTAGGTTATCCTCAGTAGGAGTGGCAGCAAGATCCACATCAGGATGTTGTTTGGTTTCTTGGATGTGGGTTATGGCTCTGACAAACTGTCTGGATAGTCCTTGTACTGGATCAGCGCACAAAACAACAGGCTTGGGGGGCCATCCATGAGGCCCACTTTAACCTCCTCCAGGTTAGCCCCTGAAACAACAGGTGTGGGAAGGCTGTCCACAAACCCCATATCGACCTCTTCCTGGTCAGTCTCCACAATAACAGGCGTGGGGACACTGTCCATAAGCTCCACATCGACCTGTTCATGGTTAGTTCCCAAAGCAACAGGGGTAGGGACACTGTCCATAAACTCCAACTCGCCCGCTCCCGTCTCAGGCTCCAAAATAACAGGGGTGGAGATAATGTCCATAAACTCCAACTGATCCTCTCGCAGCTCAGTCTTAACAATAACAGGTGTGGGAATGCTGCCCTCAAGTTCCACCTCGCCAGCTTCCTGTTCAGCCTTCACAATAACAGGTGTGGGGACACTGTCCATAAACTCCAATTCACCCTCTCCCTGGTCGATCACCCCGTCCAGTGGCACAGATGCCAGAGGGATGTCTGAGCACTGATCCTCAACCAGGGAGATGGTTAATTGGGAACATGGTAAATGGTCTGTGGAAACAATAGCTGGGCTTACCAGGGTGTTGAAAGAATCAGTTTCTTGTAGTCTCGGGGCTTGTACGTCACTGACCTTTGCTGGCTGTGCTGGCAGATAGGCTCCAGGCATGGGGCCCCGCTTTGGAGGCAATCTTTGTCCATATATTCAAGGTGTCCACACGTATAACAGCGGCGTGGATTGGGCAAGTCACAGGTCCTGTTTGTATACCTTTGTCCTACTGGGGCTTCTGCTTGGTAGCGGAATAATCCTTCTTGCACGGCTGGTGCTGGAACTCCAAATACAAATCACAAAACACAAGCCTTCTCCTCTATTGAGGCTTCAGGCCCCAATGCGGCCAACCATTCCTTGGCTTGGGCTACTTGGCACCTGTTTATGTCCAGATCTTTACTGGATTCATGATGTGGCACACAGTTTACATCCTCTTGGTCACTCTCAATGGGGTCCTTATCATCCTCTGTGTTATTCTTGGCATGCCAACGAACCAATTTATGGATCAAATCCGACATGGTGTCGGTGCCCTTGAATTCATTCTGATGAAACCGACACAGCTCCTGTAGTAGTAGTTTTTTGTGGTGGTGGTATATACACTCTGGTCCTCGTCCCATGACTGAGCTGGTGGGTTTGGACATGGCAGTGTCTGAAACCTGAATGCTCACCGATGGCCTGCTGGGTATGCTTATATGCCTCCCTGGGTGTTGAGCCCTTGGACGGTGTCCACGGACACCAGACCCCTGCAGCTCTCCTGGATAAGCCAGGCTGAGTAGTATCCCACCGCTGACACCAATTGTGGAGACACGGGGGTCAGTGGGTGCTCCGGTCCGCTGGCCCTGCCGCCTCAGGAAAGACAGCAAGGACCAAGGCTCATTCCAACTGAATGCTCGACCTCCTTAAACGTTGGTGGAACACTACTCAGGCAACACAGGTTGAGGGAAACACAATATTAAGGCTTTATTGGATCCCCAAACAGTTAACAGCATATAACACATAACCAGCAAAACATATAATGTAACAGGCAACAGTTTCTTACCCTTCCGCTGGCTCACCAGGAATTTGAATATTCATGTCTCAGAGCATCCAGGGCTACTTACTCCAAATCATCAGCAGCACTCTTTCAGCGGGCACCCACCGAGAAAGGAATAATGCCCGATTTAGGAAGCTGACCGGTCAAATGAACAGTCCTCCTTATATGCCTGAGAACTCATTGCAGGACATTGTGGACTTCATGATTGGTGGAATAAGACTGTGCTCTCATTGACTAGATTTCAAGCTGCCTGGACAATGCTCATTTAAATAAAGTGACATCACAAAACATTCACTGATCTCAGGGAGACCAGTCCAGGAAAACACTGCGGGCAGCTGGCTAAAGCGCTCAAACACAGTGAATTCCTAGGCGCATTGCCCCCTGGGAATTATGAATATGCAAATAGAGTCTGTGGATCCTCAGTTAGGAGTCTCAAACACAGGACTAGCCATATATCCCTCCAGGGAAGGACCCAGCCAAGGGGTGGCTCCTTGCGGAGAACACCATAACCACCATATTAAGTGGCCCTTTTAGTCAATATCCAACTCTTTTACAAGTTTAGAGATATGACAAGGGAATACCATATCCAGGTATCCATCAACAGACAGCTGTTTCGGGGTGTTACCCCTCATCAGTGTGGAGTAGGATTCTGGCTAGGTGGGAGCAAGGCCTAGTAGACCAACATCACAAAGCATTCACTGATCTCAGGGAGACCAGTCCAAGAAAACACTGCGAGCAGCTGGCAAATGGTGATAACGGCAAATGACAGCTTCTTGCATGCCGAGGGACACGTGACTTTGACAGCCAATGAAACAAGCTCGCCAATGACACAAGCCCTTGTGTCTTTAACTTGTGGGTGTTTTATGCATCCTGATTGGCTGCCGACCCGGACATTTCACACAGAATATCAAGGGAAATAAAACATTGAGTTTGATTCTACCCTGGCCTCTCCCCCTCCTGTCACATGTCTTGCCTGCTATCCTACGCTGTCAGAACGTAGAAGAATAGCATCACTTAAATGCAGAAATTTTTTTTTAATACAAGCAGTTAACAAACAATGCTGCATTCACTGATTTTTTTTGGTAAATTGCTTGTGTTTCCAGTCACAAACCAAATTTAAATTGGCGAACATGTTTGGGGAATGTTCGGTAATCTCTAGCCATAAGCTGACCCTCATTTCCACTGCTTTTCAAATACATTCAAATGCTTTAGATTCAATATCTGAAGTGAATATGAATCACCTTGTTACGATATGTGATCTCTTCAAGATTAAGCTATCTTTCTTGTTTATTAATGACAAGGAAACTGAATGAAAACCACTGTGATTTAGCTTTTTCTCCAACAAAACTTAAGAATGTACAATGTGACATACTCACTCTAGGCACGTAATGAAAATGGTCATCCTGAATGTGCTATTTTTTTTTTTTTTGCTAAGCTAGTTACACTATATGAGTACTTACTAAAGACTTGAAGTATCATAACGTTCCGCTATGGTATACTTTTCCTCCAGAACAATGTTAGAAGCAATCTTTCAGAGCTAATGAATCTTCTTATTCTTCCTGTTTGCATACAAGTGATAATCTCAAGATAGCAATTCGAGAATGTTAAATCACCAAGAATAATGCGTGAAGTAATGAACAAGGCCAGGATACTTAAATACTTTATATGGCACTGATAGAAAATGCTTAATGATGGTAAAGTCTAAACAGTGCAGGGATTTAGTTATAGTAGGGCAAACAGTATTAATTTAAACTAACAGACACATTTATTACTTTCTAGTTGCTGGCTGTCTCTGGAGAAAGGAGCAATATGGGCATTCGTGGCACCTGCATTGTTTGTCATAGTGGTATGTAATACATAACTATTATTTCATTTTTCCCTTTATCACATTAATGCTTTTGTTTCATTAGGTTTTGCAAAATTGTATAATTAATGTGTTATTTACAAGTATGTGTATATTGTTATTAGTCTTTAGAGGAGGTAAATAAAAACATTCAAGCAAAAAAATGTGGTCATGATGCACTGTTATGGGGGAATCTGCTGTTGACACTGTTATGGGGTAATGTTCCCCATTTCTGTACTATTGTCCCCATTAGAAGTATAGATGTCCCCATCATGGTGTATATGTCTTCCATCCTGGTATATATGTTCCCCATCCTTGTCCTATTCTGGTATATATGTTCCTAATCCTTGTCCCATCCTAGTATATAAGATCTCCATCCTGAGTTCATCCTAGTATAAATGGCCCTCATCCTGGCATATATTTTCTCATCCCGGTATAAATGACCCTCATCCTGGACCCATCCTGGTATACATGTCCCCATTCTGGAATATATGGCCCTCATCCTGGCATATATTTTCTCATCCCGGTATAAATGACCCTCATCCTGGACCCATCCTGGTATACATGTCCCCATTCTGGAATATATGGCCCTCATCCTGGGCCCATTCTGGTTTATATGTTCTAAATCCTAGGTTCATTCTGGAATATATGACCCTCCTCCTGGTATATATGTTCCCCTTCTGGGACCTATTATTTATATGTCCCTCATCTTGTTATATATGATCTCTATCCTGGTATATATCCCTCATCCTGGCATATATGATCCCCATCCTGATATACATGGAATTAACAAATTGGCGACATACTGCAACATCTATATTTTTCCACTCTTCAAGAGTGATCTTCTTTAAAGTCTGGATGCTGCATGGAGAGTGATATTAAATTATCACTTCAGAATTCCCTATAGGTGTTTAATTGAGTTCAGATCAGGAGACATACTTGGCCACTGGATCACTTTTACCTTGTTCTTCAGAAATAAAACAGTGGCCTTAGGCTAGGGTCACACATGCCAATCAGTTTTTCCATTGGTTTCAATAACAAATCCGTTATTTTAATGCTGTTTTTGAGCCTCCTGTGCAGCTATGCATTTTTTGGAATTTAAATAACTAATGCAGTATAAGGAGGTTAAGAAGTTAAAACTTAACATTTAATCGATTATTTCTAAAAAGACAAGATTGTCCCACAAACTATACACATACATTAAACAGTGCCCAAGTGTCACACTATTAAAAAAACTCCGTTACCATACTAGGAGCTGTTCCTCATTTGAAGGTATTATCCACGGGGCTCAGTCTGCCCTTCATCACAATCCACCTTCAAATCTTTATGCTAGTTATAAATGGACTGGTGTTATCCTTTACACCCCACAATAACATGCACTATTCCTGCATATGAAAATCCTGTAAGCCCGCTTCCCCTCTATATAGGAAAGATCTCACCGGCTTCTTCTCATCAGGGCAGGTTTCATTTAGAGTCACTTCCTTCCAGGGGGTCCTTCTGCTAGTGACAGCCTGGTTTGGAACTCTCAAAGTTTTCTATATGTCACCACCATGTTCCACTCCCTACGCGTTTCGGACTTATGATCCTCATCAGGGGATGTGTGGTTTTGGTTTTCAGTGGGGTCCTAAGTATAGGTGCCCCCTATGATGGTACATGCCTCTGTAAAGTAAGACATTAAATATCATTCCCTCTTAGTTGTGTCATTTGGTGCAAAGCACCACAATCTACATATATAGTTTCAGTCCCCCTTTGGTGCCATTGCCCCCTGGGTACTTACCCAGCACAGCTTGGTGGTCTGAGTGTGGAGGACGCCGCCGCGGCCATGCCGCAGCTTTTATGACCGTACTTCCCGGTCACGCGGCGTCCCCCGCCCCCGGAAGTGACGTGCGTATCCTCCCGCAACGTCACTTCCGGTCCGGCGCTTATGTGGAACGCAAGCATGCGTTCCACACCTCATTCCCGGTCTATTTCCAGTGATGGGTGGTATCTAGGGCTTATTGATTCCTCCCCGGATTATGAGGTCATCAGAAGGGGCAGGTTCTTTATCAGATCCTATTCCCCTTGTAAAGGGGCGTTTATTTCCATATAAACGCTCCCTTTTTTACCAAAGTAAGGCAAAAGTCTTAGTTTCCTACCATTTATGTTCTATCTACATCCTTTGGAACAACAATTAGTTACTTTGACATTTATTTAGAGTTCCCTCAGAGCGGAGCTCGTTACATTATATGGCATTTTCATGATGGTTTGTTTTGCATGATCACATTGAACCAAAGCAGGGCAGATATATATCACACATTATGTATTATGGACACAGGCTGGAATATGATGTTTCCTTTTTAAAGTTTTTTGTGGGGGATCACGTTTCATCCATAGATAAGAAGGAATATGATTTTCTATTACCGGATCATCCAGTGATGGCGACGTTTTACTGCCTTCCGAAACTACACAAGGGTACTAACCCGATGAAGGGTAGACCAATTGTCTCGGGAATAAGCAGCATAACACAAAACCTAGGCGTCTACATCGACAAAATTCTGAGACCATTTGTGATCACTTTGAACTCCTACCTAAGAGATACAACTGACCTCCTGAGGAGGATTGAGGATGTGGTGTTAGAAATAAACGCCCCTTTACAAGGGGGAATAGGATCTGATAAAGAACCTGCCCCTTCTGATGACCTCATAATCCGGGGGAGGAATCAATAAGCCCTAGATACCACCCATCACTGGAAATAGACCGGGAATGAGGTGTGGAACGCATGCTTGCGTTCCACATAAGCGCCGGACCGGAAGTGACGTTGCGGGAGGATACGCACGTCACTTCCGGGGGCGGGGGACGCCGCGTGACCGGGAAGTACGGTCATAAAAGCTGCGGCATGGCCGCGGCGGCGTCCTCCACACTCAGACCACCAAGCTGTGCTGGGTAAGTACCCAGGGGGCAATGGCACCAAAGGGGGACTGAAACTATATATGTAGATTGTGGTGCTTTGCACCAAATGACACAACTAAGAGGGAATGATATTTAATGTCTTACTTTACAGAGGCATGTACCATCATAGGGGGCACCTATACTTAGGACCCCACTGAAAACCAAAACCACACATCCCCTGATGAGGATCATAAGTCCGAAACGCGTAGGGAGTGGAACATGGTGGTGACATATAGAAAACTTTGAGAGTTTCAAACCAGGCTGTCACTAGCAGAAGGACCCCCTGGAAGGAAGTGACTCTAAATGAAACCTGCCCTGATGAGAAGAAGCCGGTGAGATCTTTCCTATATAGAGGGGAAGCGGGCTTACAGGATTTTCATATGCAGGAATAGTGCATGTTATTGTGGGGTGTAAAGGATAACACCAGTCCATTTATAACTAGCATGAAGATTTGAAGGTGGATTGTGATGAAGGGGCAGACTGAGCCCCGTGGATAATACCTTCAAATGAGGAACAGCTCCTAGTATGGTAACGGAGTTTTTTTAATAGTGTGACACTTGGGCACTGTTTAATGTATGTGTATAGTTTGTGGGACAATCTTGTCTTTTTAGAAATAATCGATTAAATGTTAAGTTTTAACTTCTTAACCTCCTTATACTGCATTAGTTATTTGATGAAACCATCTCCCCAGGTGTGATTTGAACAAATCACTAGGGAGAACCCATAACCTGCTATATAACTGTATAATTTTTTGGAATTTGCCATTTTTTGGCAAAAAATGCTAGCAAAAATGAATCCGTTAACGGACGGTGCCTATATGTGCCATTTGTTAACGGATCCGTTTCCCATAGGGCCCCATGTAAAAAAAAAACGAATCCGTTTTTTTACTGTACCCACAAACATTGCTTGCAGTGTTATTTGGGGCCAGTAAAAAAAGCAAATAGCTTTTGTTAACAATGCAGTCACACTTGATCCCAGGATCCTTTTATAGCATGAATTTTTGGACTTAGAAAAATAAAGTTGAAAAACTGATGCCATTAAAGGAGCCAGGGCTTATGTGTGACCAGGGCCGGCCTTATGTTGAATGGTGCCCTGTGCGAATTTGCCTTATGGCGCCCCCACGCCATTACTTACTCAGAACACATGATCATACATGTTTGTACATGATCTATTCATGGTCTTCAAGGAGAGCAGGGAGGGGCGTTGCTATGCTAGGGTCAGAAAAAATCAGGGACCCAAGACCTATATCCTCTCCCACCTGTCATTACCAACCCTCCCATATATAGAGGTGTTACCTGTCATCTTACAGGAGGAGGAGGTGAGCTGTGATATCACCTATTGTGAATGGTGGATCCTGTGTTATCTACTGTATATAGAGGTTATCAGTCATTGTACAGGAGGAGGTGAGCTGTGATATCACCTATTGTGAATGGTGGATCCTGTGTTATCTACTGTATATAGAGGAGTTATCAGTCATTGTACAGGAGGAGGTGAGCTGTGATATCATCTATTGTGAATGGTGGATCCTGTGTTATCTACTGTATATAGAGGTGTTATCAGTCATTGTACAGGAGGAGGTGAGGTGTGATATCACCTATTGTGAATGGTGGATCCTGTGTTATCTACTGTATATAGAGGTGTTCTCAGTCATTGTACAGGAGGAGGAGGTGAGCTGTGATATCACCTATTGTGAATGGTGGATCCTGTGTTATCTACTGTATATAGAGGTGTTATCAGTCATTGTACAGGAGGAGGTGAGCTGTGATATCACCTATTGTGAATGGTGGATCCTGTGTTATCTACTGTATATAGAGGAGTTATCAGTCATTGTACAGGAGGAGGTGAGCTGTGATATCATCTATTGTGAATGGTGGATCCTGTGTTATCTACTGTATATAGAGGTGTTATCAGTCATTGTACAGGAGGAGGAGGTGAGCTGTGATATCACCTATTGTGAATGGTGGATCCTGTGTTATCTACTGTATATAGAGGTGTTATCAGTCATTGTACAGGAGGAGGTCAGCAGTGATATCACCTATTGTGAATGGTGGATCCTGTGTTATCTACTATACAGAGGTGTTATCAGTCATTGTACAGGAGGAGGTGAGCTGTGATATCACCTATTGTGAATGGTGGATCCTGTGTTATCTACTGTATATAGAGGTGTTATCAGTCATTGTACAGGAGGAGGTCAGCAGTGATATCACCTATTGTGAATGGTAGATCCTGTGTTATCTACTGTATACAGAGGTGTTATCAGTCATTGTACAGGAGGAGGTGAGCTGTGATATCACCTATTGTGAATGGTGGATCCTGTGTTATCTACTGTATATAGAGGTGTTATCAGTCATTGTACAGGAGGAGGTGAGCTGTGATATCACCTATTGTGAATGGTGGATCCTGTGTTATCTACTGTATACAGAGGTGTTATCAGTCATTGTACAGGAGGAGGTGAGCTGTGATATCACCTATTGTGAATGGTGGATCCTGTGTTATCTACTGTATATAGAGGTGTTATCAGTCATTGTACAGGAGGAGGTGAGCTGTGATATCACCTATTGTGAATGGTGGATCCTGTGTTATCTACTGTATATAGAGGTGTTATCAGTCATTGTACAGGAGGAGGTCAGCAGTGATATCACCTATTGTGAATGGTGGATCCTGTGTTATCTACTGTATACAGAGGTGTTATCAGTCATTGTACAGGAGGAGGTGAGCTGTGATATCACCTATTGTGAATGGTGGATCCTGTGTTATCTACTGTATATAGAGGTGTTATCAGTCATTGTACAGGAGGAGGTGAGCTGTGATATCACCTATTGTGAATGGTGGATCCTGTGTTATCTACTGTATATAGAGGTGTTATCAGTCATTGTACAGGAGGAGGAGGTGAGCTGTGATATCACCTATTGTGAATGGTGGATCCTGTGTTATCTACTGTATATAGGGGTGTTATCAGTCATTGTACAGGAGGAGGTCAGCAGTGATATCACCTATTGTGAATGGTGGATCCTGTGTTATCTACTGTATATAGAGGTGTTATCAGTCATTGTACAGGAGGAGGAGGTGAGCTGTGATATCACCTATTGTGAATGGTGGATCCTGTGTTATCTACTGTATATAGAGGTGTTATCACTCATTGTACAGGAGGAGGTGAGCTGTGATATCACCTATTGTGAATGGTGGATCCTGTGTTATCTACTGTATATAGAGGAGTTATCAGTCATTGTACAGGAGGAGGTGAGCTGTGATATCATCTATTGTGAATGGTGGATCCTGTGTTATCTACTGTATATAGAGGTGTTATCAGTCATTGTACAGGAGGAGGTCAGCAGTGATATCACCTATTGTGAATGGTGGATCCTGTGTTATCTACTGTATACAGAGGTGTTATCAGTCATTGTACAGGAGGAGGAGGTGAGCTGTGATATCATCTATTGTGAATGGTGGATCCTGTGTTATCTACTGTATATAGAGGTGTTATCAGTCATTGTACAGGAGGAGGAGGTGAGCTGTGACATCATCTATTGTGAATGGTGGATCCTGTTTTATCTGCTGTATATAGAGGTGTTGACTCTTAAATAATGCAGCATTTCAAATAAGAACATACTCCAAAAGCTTCTGGGGACCGAGACAGATAGGAGAGTAGCAAGAAAGGCTAGTCCCTGGTGAATTCACCCCATTTGCGTGTATACGGAGAGACCGGTCACTCAAGGCAGTCAGCAGGGAGAAGCCTTCAGGGAACAGACTTTCTGACTAGTCTCCAGCAAGATTTGATCCCTGACAGAACCCCCCCCCATAGTATTCCACATAGTATATTGCACCCCCAAATTCCTCCATATATTATGCACCCCAATAGACCTCCATATAATATAATGCACCCCCATAGTCCTCAATATAGAATAATGCACCACCACAGTCCTACATATAGTATACTAGATGGCGGCCCGATTCTAAAGAATCGGGTAGTCTAGAATCCATATATAGTTTATTTACTAATAGTTAGGGGAGTGCGATGAAATGAATTGTGTGTATACAGGTGGCTCAGTGGGTAGCAGAGTATACGGTTGCTCAGTGGTTAGCACTGTGCGGTGGCTCAGTGGTTAGCACTGCGCGGTGGCTCAGTGGTTAGCACTGCGCGGTGGCTCAGTGGTTAGCACTGCGCGGTGGCTCAGTGGTTAGCACTGGGTGGTGGCTCAGTGGTTAGCACTGCGCGGTGGCTGAGTGGTTAGCAGTGAGTGCGGTGGCTCAGTGGTTAGCAGTGAGTGCGTGGGCAGAGTGGTCAGCGCAGCGCCGTGGGCAGAGTGGTCAGCACAGCGCCGTGGGCAGAGTGGTCAGCACAGCGCCGTGGGCAGAGTGGGCAGCGCAGTGCCGTGGGCAGGGTGGCCTGCGCAGCGCCGTGGGCAGGGTGGTCAGCGGTGGGGGGGACGGACACACACACACAGACACACACTCCGATATATTTACCACCGTCCCGCTTCTTCCCTGCCACCTGCGTCTTCCTGAGTCCTCTGATCTGCCGACATGTCGCCACACCCAGGACTGGATCCAATATTGCGTCCGGGAACTCTCGGTGGCCCGATTCTAACGCATCGAGTATTTTAGAATATAGAAATAGAGATTGCATGGGGAAGGCGGTGAGGGCTGAATTGGGAGGAACTTTGAAGAAGGAGTGGCCGGTGAAGAACGGCGTGGCAGGGGGGAGGAGGGAGGACAGAACAGCAGGGGGAGGAGGATGGAGGACAGAGGAGGTAGCGGCGGGGTGTGGGAGGATGTAGCAGCACAGGCAGGGGGAGGAAGGAACGGCAGGGGGAGGATGGAGCACAGAGCGGCAGGGGGAGGAGGACGGAGGATGAAGCGGCGGGGTGGGGGAAGATGGAGCAGCACAGGCAGGGGGAGGACAGAGGATGGAGTGGCAGAGGGGAGGAGGACAAAGGAAGGAGGAGGAAGCGTTGCGGTGGGGGAGGATGGAGCGGCACAGGCAGGGGGAGGATGGAGCGGCAGGGGGAGGATGAAGCACAGAGCGGTGGGGGGGGGTGGAGGACAGGATGAAGCGGCGGGGTGGGAGATAACGGAGCAGCATAGGCAGGGGGAGGACGGAGGATAGAGTGGTGGAGGTGAGGAAGGAAAAGGAAGGAGGAGGAAGCGGTGGGGTGGGGGAGGATGGAGTGGCACAGGCAGGGGGAGGACGAAGCGGCATGGGGAGGACTAAGCACAGAGTGGCGGGAGGGAGGAGGGTGTAGGATGAAGCAGCGAGGTGGGGGAGGACGAAGCAGCACGGGCAGGGGGAGGACGGGGGATGGAGTGGCGGAGGTGAAAAGGACAAAGGAAGGAGGAGGAAGCGGTGGGGGAGGATGGAGCGGCACAGGCAGGGGGAGGACAGAACGACAGGGGGAGGACAGAGCGGCAGGGGGAGGACAGAGCGGCAGGGGGAGGACAGAGCTGCAGGAGAAGGACAGAGGACGAAGCGGTGGGGTGGAGGAGGATGGAGCAGCCCAGGCAGGGGGAGGATGGAGTGGTGGAGAGGAGGCGGACAAAGGAAGGAGGAGGAAGCGATGGAGGATGATGGAATGGTACAGGCAGGGGGAGGACGGAGCACAGAGCGGTGGGAGGAGGATGATGGAGGACAAAGCGGCGGGGTGAGGGTGGATGGAGCACTGTAAGGCAGCTTAGTGGTTAGCAGTGCGCGGTGGCTCAGTGGTTAGCAGTGCGCGGTGGCTCAGTGGTTAGCACTGCGCGGTGGCTCAGTGGTTAGCACTGTGCGGTGGCTCAGTGGTTAGCACTGCGCGGTGGCTCAGTGGTTAGCACTGGGCTGTGGCTCAGTGGTTAGCACTGCGCGGTGGCTCAGTGGTTAGCAGCGAGTGCGGTGGGCAGAGTGGTCAGCGCAGCGGCGCTGTGTGGGCAGGGTGGTCAGTGCAGCGGCGCTGTGTGGGCAGGGTGGTCAGTGCAGCGGCGCTGTGTGGGCAGGGTGGTCAGCGCAGCGGCGCTGTGTGGGCAGGGTGGTCAGCACAGCGGCCTGTGTGGGCAGGGTGGTCAGTGCAGCGGGGCTGTGTGGGCAGGGTGGTGAGCGCAGCGGCGCTGTGTGGGCAGGGTGGTCAGCGCAGCGGCGCTGTGTGGGCAGAGTGGTCAGCGCAGCGGCGCTGTGTGGGCAGAGTGGTCAGCGCAGGGCAGAGTGGTCAGCGGTGGGCAGAGTGGTCAGCGGTGGGGCGGACGGACACACACTCCGATATACTTACCACCGTCCCTGCTTCTTCCCTGGCGCCTGCGTCTTCCTGAGTCCCGACATGTCGCTGCACCCAGGACTGGATCCAATATGGCGTCCAGGAACTCTCGCGAGACTTCCCGGATGCCATCTTGGAGAAAGTATGTCGCCACCCCTGGAGCCATGGATCCAATATGGCGTCCGGGAAGTCTCGCGAGACTTCCCGGACGCCGTATTGGATCCAGTTCTCCAGGGGCGGCGACATGTCGGCGGTGGAGAAGACGGAGGAGAGGTGGTAAGTATAGGCGACTGTGTGTGCGTGTGTTGTGTGTGTGGTGTGTGTTGTGTTAGGGGCTGCCATAAGCGTAGCGGGCTCTATGAGTCCCGCCTCCCGCTTACGGCCACCATCTTGGCTCACCCTGAGCGGGTATAGCTCTGCCAGACGTTGGGACAAAGTGACGGATGTGAGGTCACAAATCCTTCCGGCTTTTATATACAAGATTGCACACCCACAGACCTCCATATAGAATAATGCACCCCCACATTTCTCCATATAGAATAATGCACCCACACAGTTCTCTATCTAGAATGCACACCCAAAGTCCTCCATTTAGTATAATGCACGCCACAGTCCTCCGTATAGTATATTGCACACTTAAAGCATGACATATAGTACAATACACCCCCACATTCCTCCATATAGTATAATGCTCCGCTCCGTACACTTCGTACACACGCGGCTCTGCTCCATACACCTCGTACACACTCGGCTCCACTCCATACACCTCGTACACACTCGGCTCCGCTCCATACACCTCGTACACATTCGGCTCTGCTCCATACACCTCGTACACATTCGGCTCTGCTCCGTACACCTCGTACACATTCGGCTCTGCTCCGTACACCTCGTACACATTCGGCTCTGCTCCGTACACCTCGTACACATTCGGCTCCGCTCCGTACACCTCGTACACACACGGCTCCGCTCCGTACACCTCGTACACACATGGCTCTGCTTGGTACACCTCGTACAAACTCGGCTCCACTCTGGAAACACACGGCTCCGCACACCTCGTACACGTGGCTCAGCTCCGTACACACGTTACTCTGCTCAGTACACCTCGTACACGCTCGGCTCGCTCCGTACACCTCGTACACGCTCGGCTCCGCTCCGTACACCTCGTACACACACGGCTCCGCTCCGTACACCTCGTACACATGCTCTGCTTGGTCACCTCGTACAACTCGCTCCACTCTGGAACACACGCTCGCTCAGCACTCGTACACTGCTCGCTCGTACACACGTCTCTGCTCAGTACACTCGTACCGCTCGGCTCCGCTCCGTACACCTCGTACACACTCGGCTCGCTCCGTACACCTCGTACACGCTCGGCTCAGCTCCGTACACCTCGTACACGCTCGCTCAGCTCGTACACCTCGTACACACTCGGCTCAGCTCCGTACAACTCGCTCAGCTCGTAACAACGCTCCGTACACCTCGTACACACCGGCTCTGCTCCGTACACCTCGTACACACACGGCTCTGCTCCGTACACCTCGTACACACACGGCTCTGCTCCGTACACCTCGTACACACACGGCTCTGCTCCGTACACCTCGTACACACACGGCTCTGCTCCGTACACCTCGTACACACACGGCTCTGCTCCGTACACCTCGTACACACACGGCTCTGCTCCGTACACCTCGTACACACACGGCTCTGCTCCGTACACCTCGTACACACACGGCTCTGCTCCGTACACCTCGTACACACACGGCTCTGCTCCGTACACCTCGTACACACACGGCTCTGCTCCGTACACCTCGTACACACACGGCTCTGCTCCGTACACCTCGTACACACACGGCTCCGCTCCGTACACCTCGTACACACACGGCTCCGCTCCGTACACCTCGTACACACACGGCTCCGCTCCGTACACCTCGTACACACACGGCTCCGCTCCGTACACCTCGTACACACACGGCTCCGCTCCGTACACCTCGTACACACACGGCTCCGCTCCGTACACCTCGTACACACACGGCTCCGCTCCGTACACCTCGTACACACACGGCTCCGCTCCGTACACCTCGTACACACACGGCTCCGCTCCGTACACCTCGTACACACCGGCTCTGCTCCGTACACACGCGGCTCCGCTCCGTACACCACGTACACACACGGCTCCGCTCTGTACACCTCATACACACTCGGCTCCGCTCCGTACACCTCATACACACTCGGCTCCGCTCCGTACACCTCATACACACTCGGCTCCGCTCCGTACACCTCATACACACTCGGCTCCGCTCCGTACACCTCATACACACTCGGCTCCGCTCCGTACGCCTCGTGCACACGCGACTCCGCTTCATACACCTCATACACACTCGGCTCCGCTCCGAACACCTCATACACACTCAGCTCCATACACCTTGTACACACTCGGCTCCACTCCTTACACCTCATACACACGCAGCTCTGCTACATTCACACTATACATCCCTCTTGATCCCACACAAACTCACCTCTTTTCACAAACTCATTTCTTTACCTCTTCACTTTTTGCTTGGTGGAAGCTGCTCTGCATAGTCGGAGATGCTGATCATGTGATCCCTGACTCCTCCCCCTTCATTGACATCATCACAGGTCCTGTAAGCACAGGCCTGTGCAGCTCCACAGGTGGGCTCACACTGCAGGGTGGGGGGGGATAACGCGGCGGCAGCGGCCAGGACTATAGTAGAGAGAGTGGCATCAGCAGGGAGCCCGCGCTACCACCGGGCGCCCCTGCGGATGCCGTCCTCTGTCTACTAGCAGCCGCACAGATCTAGAAAAGCCCCTGGGAGCGGGAGCAGGGCAGCAAATAACAATGACAGCTGTCTCCCTGCGGCGCCCCCTGGAGCGTGGCGCCCTGTGCGGCCGCACGACTCGCACATGCCAAGGGCCGGCCCTGTGTGTGACCCTAACCTTAAACAGGGCTGTATTTAGGGTTCATGGTACCCTAGGCACTTTTAGTTGTGCCGCACCCTATTGATAATTCAGAGTTAGAGTATGTCCACACAACATCTTTTTTAGGCGGATCTGCTCCATTACCCACCTTAAAAAGAGCTAAATAAACTAAAAAGACTGGATATATACCCTGCAGTGTAGAAAGACTTGCTGATTATTGTTCTGGCACCCTCGCTCCTGAAAAACGAGTTGACAGACAGCTAAACTCTTTCCCATCGATGCATTGACTTGGACGCTGGGGGTCCTTTTCAACTTTTATTGATAGGATAGTGTAAAACTGGAAAAACAAATAGAAATTCTCAATACAACATATAGCATATCTGAGATACATAGCATTAGATTAGTTACAGGACACACAATGTGATTGCACAATATGGCGAATACACAATAGGTTTAATGGCAGAAAAATGATATGATGATAAACATGCACAACAGTGTAGCTACATTATACATGTAGGTGGTCTCTAGCATATTATAAACTCACCGACTGTGCTATGTAGAGGGAAACAAACAGGTGAGCTGAAATCCAGAGAGAAGGATCAGCACGCCAGGATGTCAGTATGTATGAGGCTTTATGGGAATACATGGGCCTTGAGGAGCCAAAATTAGACTGTACAGTAAAAGTAATGTAATAAAGGAACATTGTCAACAGATGGCGCTATAGGATAAGTTATCACTGAACAGCAACTGAATATTGTCTCAAGTAAAGTAAACTAAATGCACGTGTTTCTAAGAAAGGGATTACAATTATATGTTCAGTTTTTCAAGCTTCAGGTTTTCAAACATGTGAAGTTCATAATCGGATGGGATTCTCAGAAAACTTACTCTTGAAAGCTGCTCACTAGTCTAATAAAATTTAATTAAAAATGGTCCCTAAAACATGTCTGAAAAAAAGTGAAAAATAAAAAAGTAGTATCTGTAGCATAAAACATATCGGTGTCCTGAAGCCTCTTCTGCCTGAAAAAAACATGGAACCCTTTAGACAGTAGTTAGGCCTCCTATACACAATAGAATAGTCAGAATACGACAATATCGATAGATTCGGACCACTGACTAATGTGTATGGGTAACTGATGATGTCCAGGGAGATAAGGAACCAGCAGATCAGTGTCACTTCCTACTGACGGACCCCACACGTGGACCCACTGGACCGCGTAAAGCGGATGCTGATACCTGGTTGATAGAGAGGCGGACCAGTACAGTCGAGTTAACGGGTTTATTGAACAGAACAGAATAGAACCCACGCCCCAGGGGAGGGCCACACGGCCACAGCACCGGAACACCAGCGAGGGAGATCCCGGAGCGCTTGACCCCTATACAGGGATACCGCCGGGACCAGCCTCGAAGGGGCCAATGAAGCGGACACGTGTGTTAAACTGACCCAAGGCGACGTGGAAACAATACAGCAACCGGGTATAAGATAGAACACAGAGAACCGGAAACACAGAGAATCCGGAGCAGGACCTGAATCAGCAGTTCAGCTTGGAAGGGATCCAGGAGGGTGACCCGGAACACGGGAGTCAGCAAGGAGCCGGTAAGGCGGAGATCTGTAGGAGGAAACACACAGAAATCAGATAACCAGCAAAACAAGGAACAACCTGACCAGACCAGGATTAGCCACTTCAATAGGTAGAAGTTGCCCTGGCAAAGACTGACAGGAAACAGGAAGCTTATATATCAGCAGGGCGGTCCTGATTGGCAGGACACAGAGGCTAGGCGATTGGCTGAGGAGAGGAGCATGCTCTCTGCAGTCTCTCCAGAAGAAACAGGTTTGGTGATGTTGTTTCATGTGCTCAAGCAGTAGCCATGGAATTTGAGGAGCTGAGTGGCGCTACTCCAGCAGAGGGCGCTGGAACGTGGGTGCCAGGCGGGGAGTTCTTCTCTGGCTGCTGAGGGTGCAGGGAGAGGTCGCTAGAACGCTGCAGCAGACCCCCGGGTGGTGACAGTACCCCCCCTCCACGCCTTCCCCCCCCGGACGGAAACCGTCCAGGAACCCGAGCAGGAGGCGCGGGACCGTGACAACCGCCTCCATGGTCCCGACGGTACCGGAAAGGGCAGAAGGAGCCCGAGGGCAAATGCTTGGGCGGCTCGCGTCGAGCACAGGAGGAACAGGCGGAAACATAGTCGGTGATGTCCTGACGCATCCGCGGCCACCAATAGTACCGACCAAGCAAGCGCAGGATCGTTGTCACCCCCACATGGCCTGCGAGTCCGGATGCATGGCCCCAGCAAAGGACGCGCCCCCGATCAGCGTCGGATACCAGCGTCTTACCTGGGGGCGGCAGGGACAGACGGAGGGGCGCCGCCATGCAGACGTCGGACAGATCGACGATGGAGCGTGGCTCCTCCTCTTGACATTCGGACATTGGAGCCCCTGGTACCGGATCAATGGGACAGTCAGAGGGTCCGTGCGGAGGCAACGTCTCAGCCCCCCTTGTCGAAGACGTCAGCATACGACCGATAGGCCGAGGACTGCCCGGGCAGCGCTGCCAGGGAAGGTGGCACCCAGAGGGGAGAGACGGGAAGAAGGCAGCGGCTATGGCACGCCTGTCCCCACCGTAGGACCTCACCTGTTCGCCATTCCAGTACTGGTTCATGAATACGGAGCCATGGAAGACCGAGCAGAAACGGAGGAGACAGGACCGGCAGGACATAGAAGATAAGACGCTCAGTGGGACGAGGACCGACCTGTATTTCCACCTCTCCGGTGACACCCGTCACGGCGTCTTGTAAGGGTCTCCCATCGACCGAGGTGATGACGCGGGGATGCTGCAGGGGGTATATGGGAATACCGTAGCGTTGCGCCGTCTCCAGCTGCACAAAGTTACCTGCGGACCCGGAATCCAGACCAGCCAGCTCCGAATGGCGTACGTCTCCAACCGTGACCTGGATGGCAATAGTGAGAGGTGGGGAGAGCTTGCTCTCTGTTAGGTGAGCCTCTCTTACCTGCCCTAGCTGGAGGTTCTCTGGCCGCTTGGGGCATTGGCGGCGAAAGTGGCCAGACTCTCCACAATAAAGGCACAGGCCCCGGGCGATCCTCTCCTCCCTCCTCTGGGTCCGGAGCTGAACACGATCCACCTCCATGGCCTCGTGCCCTGCCGGGAGTGCCGAGGTCTCCGGAAGAAAGGACCCTCTCTCCAGTGGCCTCTCCTGCGTTCTCTCCTGGAACCGCTCCTGAAGACGACGGTCAATTCGGACAGCGAGGGCGATGTACTCCTCCAGGGAGCTGGGTAAGTCCTGAACCGCAACTTCATCCTTGATACGGGTAGACAATCCCCGGCGGAAGACTCCGAGCAAGGGCTCATCCGCCCAGCGGAGCTCGGCAGCCAGGGTACGGAATTGGATGGCATATTGCCCCACAGACAGGTTACCTTGTCGCAGGTTAAAGAGCGCCTCGGTGGCGGACGCCACCCGTCCTGGCTCATCGAAGGTCCTACGGAAGGTGTCCAGGAACGCCCGCAGGTCGGACACGATGGGATCCTCACTCTCCAGCAACGGGTTGAACCATGCCAGTGCCTCCCCCTCGAGGTGCGAAGCCAGAAACGCCACTTTCGCCTCATCCGTCGGGAATTGGTGTGGTAGTAACCGGAAGTGGAGCTGGCACTGGTTAATAAACCCCCGACATGCTTTAGAATCCCCGGTGTACCTGGTGGGCTGGCACAGCCGTAGTGAAGACACAGCTCCAGTCGGAGCTTCAGTTGGCAGCACGGGAACGGAACCTGGGCTTCCTGTTGTTCTCTGTAGGCTGCTGAGCCGCTCATCCATGGAGGACATATGGGATAAGATCCGAATCTGTATCTCACTCAGACGATCCACCTGCTGGTGGAGACTCAGCACCTGGGAAGAGAGAGTAGGATTAGTGGTAGAGGGCGCCCCCAAGCGGGCCTCTAGGGACTGGATAAACGCCACAACCTGGTCGTGACTCTGGCGGAGTGCGGCCAGCTCTCTTTGGGCATCAAACCTGGAATCAGCAGGGTCCATGGCCAGGGCAAACTCTGTCATGTCCTACTGACGGACCCCACACGTGGACCCACTGGACCGCGTAAAGCGGATGCTGATACCTGGTTGATATAGAGGCGGACCAGTACAGTCGAGTTAACGGGTTTATTGAATAGAACAGAACAGAATAGAACCCACGCCCCAGGGGAGGGCCACACGGCCACAGCACCGGAACACCAGCGAGGGAGACCCCGGAGCGCTTGACCCCTATACAGGGATACCGCCGGGACCAGCCTCGAAGGGGCCAATGAAGCGGACACGTGTGTTGAACCGACCCAAGGCGACGTGGAAACAATACAGCAACCGGGTATAAGATAGAACACAGAGAACCGGAAACACAGAGAATCCGGAGCAGGACCTGAATCAGCAATTCAGCTTGGAAGGGATCCAGGAGGGTGACCCGGAACACGGGAGTCAGCAAGGAGCCGGTAAGGCGGAGATCTGTAGGAGGAAACACACAGAAATCAGATAACCAGCAAAACAAGGAACAACCTGACCAGACCAGGATTAGCCACTTCAATAGGTAGAAGTTGCCCTGGCAAAGACTGACAGGAAACAGGAAGCTTATATATCAGCAGGGCGGTCCTGATTGGCAGGACACAGAGGCTAGGCGATTGGCTGAGGAGAGGAGCATGCTCTCTGCAGTCTCTCCAGAAGAAACAGGTTTGGAGATGTTGTTTCATGTGCTCAAGCAGTAGCCATGGAATTTGAGGAGCTGAGTGGCGCTACTCCAGCAGAGGGCGCTGGAACGTGGGTGCCAGGCGGGGAGTTCTTCTCTGGCTGCTGAGGGTGCAGGGAGAGGTCGCTGGAACGCTGCAGCAGACCCCCGGGTGGTGACAATCAGATTTAGCACTTACGATCCCTATATTCTCTAAATAATAAACCCCCAGAGATGTCTGACAGTGTCTCTCTTCTAAAAAACACAAAAGCGCTCGGCAATCCTGAGCAGTCCTGTATATGGGAGAGCCTGGCGAACTAGCTGCCAGACAAATGATCAGATAGCTGATCATTTTTTTAATCGGTAAAAATAAATTTGGCTCATACAGATTTATATTTATCCTGTAAAAATAAGCAAAACAGCAGACAATTTAGTTTACTGAAATAGAAAAAAGGATGTCCAAACACAAGGATGTCAGCACCATCACGCGCACATATGAGGGTGCTTTTGTCGAGGCCCAGGGGGAACTCGGGTATCAGGCTCAGAGGGGTTCACGGGGATGTCAAGGGTGGCGGTGCCTGAGCCCGTGGCCTGGGTGACACTTCAAAAAAAGGTTATGTACAAGGGATAAGAGTTTGTTGTCTCATGACGCCACCTGTAGTACCTGGTGATTGGTCACCAGCGCCGCCACAGTCGTCCGGAGGATGATGGTATTGCGGCAAGGATGGCAAAGCTCCCTATAGGTGGAGCTGGTCCTCCGGGGCAGCGTTGCTGTAAGCAAAAAGGTTGAATTTTGGTAGCACAATGACACGGAGGCAAAGTCACTCTCCCGGGTACTTTACTGTAAACAGTCAGCAGCAGTAGACAATGTCCACAGTTCGGCAAGATGTAAAGCAAACAGGAAGCCCTAGGGGTGGCTGCAAGTGGATGCTAGGTGGTATGGAGGTACCCGTGGTATGCCTTAGTTGACGAAGCCTTGCCCTTTCTTCCCCACCTAGGATTAGTCCAGACCCATTTAGTCCTTGAAGGTACTTTAGGGGCTCCCCTCTCTCTCAGTGAAGAAGCAGGTGGACCGCTCCGTGTGGCAGGGTGCTGCAGCCAATGAACAGACCACAGCAGCCGATGACGACCTTAGAGCTGGACTCTGGCCGTGTCCTCAGTACCGGCGTTCCCCTGGTGGACTGGGGAAGCTCCCTGGAGTATGGTCGCTCCACACTAGGGTTGCCCCTTTCTCTCTTGGGCCCAGACTCATGCGTCAGGCATCCTCTCTCAGGATCCCCTCAGGATCCCCTTTCATCTTTCCTCAGGATCAGCCTGGAGCTGTCCTGCTAGACCTCCCGACTCGTTCCACACACCTGCTCGACTCTTTCTCTAACTCCGTCTACTCCCCCTAGAGGTGACTATATCTCCCTCCCAGGAGTAACCTCCCACCACTATTCTAGTGTGGGAGAGCAGGAATGGGTCCCACCCACCAGCCCAGCATCCACTTGCAGTTGGGAAAAATTACACTGCTTTTCTGAGTGTAATACCCTGGTATGACGCCTGACCATCGGGGGCGCCACACTTTCACATCTGCATTTAGATGTAATTTGCGGCATATTCGGCACTTGCGGCTAGCAGCGTTTTTTTTTTGTGATGCACAAGTACCGAATTTAGCAATACTGCACTTGCCGCACCCGACCGCAAGCCCTATAGAGAATGAATCGGGCTTGCCGGATCGATGCCGCAAGTCGGCCATTATGCGTCAGATCCGGCAAATTTAGTGACACCTGGCAGCATTTACACTTTACCCCAGATGTGAAAACACCCTAAGAACCACACAGAAGAATCCAGAACAAGGATCAATAATGGCAATGGGAGGCTTGGTACAAGAATACAGACACACAATGAGGGCTGGCAGAGCGGTGGTCCTGTAGACACATCCCTGCATTCTTATAGCACATGAGGTATCATTGAGTGCCAACTTATGACCTCTGGCGCATGCCTACAAAACTCTGGGCAGCTCCAATATGGCTGCCGCTTGGCACTAACTAGTCAGACATGCACAGCAAGTTGCACCATCTACACACCACATGTAACGACCTGCAGACTGAGGATCAACAAGCAGCCACTGCACTAAGCTGGTAAAATGGTGCGTCTTCCCCAATAGACCACGCTTCCTTCTCCTGAAACACTTAGCCAATCACCGCACATGGGACTGTGCAGAGATAATAGCAGGGGCTTTCCTATTGGGTTGAGCAAAGGAAGTGGGACCGGGAAGGGGGACGAGCACCACCAACCAACCGCCACTCAGGAGAAAAATGGCTGCTGTGAAGCTGCCATGACATCAGGAGCATGTGCACTCAGCCACATGCCGGGTCAGGGAGCTGCCGCCTGGAGCTCCCGGAACCTGGAAGTACCCGAGGTGCATGGAGCATCATTTCATCAGACACTGATAAAATGACTAGAGGGTCACTGTTACCTCCGCTGCTATGACACCCTCTTCCCCTATCCCCCGAAAAGACTTTGGTTTTACTATAGAGTCTGGAAGAGGGAAGAGGACAGTTAAAAAAAAATGTAAAAAAAAGTTTTTCACATCCTGTTCTTGGCACCGCCTCCTGCAAACCCGGCACCCTAGACACGTACCCTCATGTGCCTAATGATAAATACGGGCCTGGCCTTAGATGTGTATTTTGCATTGTTGTCATGCTGAGAAAAATTTACATTTACCAAAGGCATAGAGTAATTGCAGCATATTGTCTTTCAATATAAATCAATATATCTATCAATTTATGATACCATTAGTGAAATGTAGCTCCCGACATCAGCAGCATTCATGTAGCCCAGCATGAGCACACTGCCACCACCATGTATCACTATAGGCATCATTCGTTTTTCTTTGTACTAATCACCATTATGACCCCATACAGTTTTGAAGCCATCAATTCGAAAAGCATATATTTTTGTCTGATCACTGTAGAGAAAAAAGCATGAGTAGTTTTCATATTTTTCAGCTGGGGTCCTGTCAAATTGTAAGCAATTTTGGTGCATGTGCTTTAGAAGAGGTTTTCTGCGTGGAGGACTCCCATGTATGCGCTTCCTCTGCAGTGTACACCATATTGTCTAATGCAAAATACCTGGGCTGGCTTTCTATTTCTTTAGCTAACTATATGAACTTGCATGTCGATTTTCTTCAACCTTTTTCATCAGAAAATGCTCTTGTGTAGGTGTTTACTGCCATTGTTGGCCTGAACATGTCTGAGATGGTTGCACTTTCTCCTTTGTTAAATTTTGTATTCTTACTGCTAGGTAAAGCTTTACTTCTTCTTGTATCCTTCATCTTCTTGTATAAAGACATTATTTTATTAGGGGCCTTTCACACTTGCGTTTTTTCCTGATCTGGAAGATCAGGAAAAAACCTGATTCTTATGGGGCCGTCACACGCGTCAATGTCGTCAGCGATCAGATCGCTGACGACATTGACAGATAATCGTTGGTGAGCTGTCACACAGGCAGACTCACCAGCAATCATTTAACCAGCGACATCGTGGAAATTATTTAAATATCGTTTCCACGATGTCTGCAGGCTGGTATCCAGGGTAAGCTGCGGGTAACTAGGCAGCGCGCGCTGCCTAGATACCCGATGTATACCTTAGTTACCAGCCTTCTCCGCTCACCTGCTGGTATCTAAGGTACACAGGGGGTTAACTAGGGACCCTAGTTACCCGCTGCATACCTTAGATACCAGCCGGTGAGCGGAGAAGGCTGGTAACTCAGGTATACATCGGGTACCTAGGCAGCGCGCGCTGCCTAATTACCCACAGTTTACCCTGGATACCAGCTCCCAGCACTTGCTGAGAGGCCGCTGGGAGCTGGCTGATCGCGTCTCCCGGAGTCACATGCAGTGATGCTGCGTGTCCACCGGGCGACAAACGCCAGGTTTTAGAGCAGGTTCTAAAACCTGGCGATCATCAACCAGCGATTTATCGCTGTTTGATGCGCCCTGTCACACGCGTCAATATCGCTGCAATGTCACGTGCAGCAGCGATCGTGCACGCAATATTGACGCGTGTGATGGCCTGTTTAGGGTACCTTTACACATCGCAACATTGCATGCAATTTCACTTGCAACTTACTGGTTGCAGTGAAATCATGGACACATTGTTCCATTTTGTTGCTGTGTACAAATGAAAGAATGTGTCCATGATTTCACTGCAACCAGTAAGTTGCAAGTGAAATTGCATGCAATGTTGCGACGTGTAAGGGCCACGTCACACACACAGATATTTGTGCAGATATTGTTCACAGATCTTTGGTTGCAGTGAAATCATGGACACATGGTTCCATTTTGTGGCTGTGTACAAATGGGACAATGTGTCCATGATTTCACTGCAACCAGAGATCTGTGAACAATATCTGCCCAGATATCTGTGTGTGTGACGTGGCCCTAAATCAGATTTTGTGCCATTTCTCTTCCATGTAGTGCCATTGCTGACAGCATGAAAATGAAAGTGTTTTTTATATCAAATAAAGCCCTTATATAGTCAACGTTCTGCTAGATATCTGATCAATAGATAAACTGTGCTTGAAGTTTTGTAAATTAGAATCTTGTAGTCTAAACTTTTGCTTTGTTGCTGATGGTGGGTTTACACACACCAATTTCTGTGACCAACTTCTGAACAGATCTCTGGTTGCAGTGAAATCATGGACACATTGTACCATTTGTACACAGCCACAAAATGGAACAATGTGTCCATGATTTCACTGCAACCAGAGATCTGTTCAGATATTGGACACAGAAATTGGTGTGTGTAAACCCACCATAAGACTCTCATTGGGTGTACCCATTTTTACAACATGGTCTTGAATTAAATTGTTAGGTAAATAACTTTATTTGGGGTGTGTGAAAAAAACAAATTTTATTTGCAATCAATGGCCTAGAGGTGTGGGACTATTTTGTTGTATGGGAGAGAAAATATTGATTCTGAAAGTAAACTGTACATTTTCTGTAAAATCTATTGGGTGCACTCCTATATACGAAGTACTGTAAAAGTCTTCAGGGTTCCATTAGTGTATGTGCACACAGTCTGGATGCACTGCAAGTTGGATGCAGTTCCTCTGGATTTGCGGGCACTAGTGGTTGAACACATGGAGACCGCAGCCACCCTGTGCGTCTGAACTCTGAACTGCAATCAGCACAGGGCAGCTTCTCCCTGCATTCACCTGATGGTGACCACTTCCAACTTTGCAGCATGAAATTAACATGCTGCGGAGATGAGGAAACCCGGCAACCTGCACCGCAGCTGAAATAGCGCTGCGGAGGGGAGAAGCACAGCGGGTATGGGATTTCTAGAAATCCCATCTACTATGCTGGTACTGTACAATGCAGCGTTTTGGACGCAGCTGCATTACAGTCCAAAATGCTGTTATTCTGGATTTTAAGTATGCATCCTTAAAGGGAACCTGTCAGGCAAATCATGCTGCACAAACTGTGGGCTGATTAAATTCCAGCCTTACTGCACAATTGCAGACAAGTTTATTTTTCTCCAAAATGTTCCAGAATTTCAATACAATGAATATCTGGCCAGGTCCTATTTTCAGAGATCAGATTAAAGGTACCGTCACACGTCACGATATCGCGTAGGATATCGCACCTATGTCACGGGAGCGCGCTTGTTTGGACATGCGGATCGGGATCGCAGTTGAGTTGTCACATGGCGAGATATCATCTCATCTCCAACTGTGGCTATTCCGTGGTGAGATCTGGAATAGCGATCGTTAAGATTACTACATCCTGTAGTAGTGAATGGGAGAAATCGCGGAACACATCGTTATCGTGGTGTCATACTACACAATGCAGCAGATTGCATGATCGCAAATCTGCAGATTTGAGTGCATGTTCTCAAATCTGCAATGAACGATACAACACATTATCGTCGTCGTATCTAGGAGTCACACGCTACAATATCGTTTGGACATCATAGCCGTGCCTCAAAAAACGGGTTGTATCTACGATATTGTTCGCAATATTGTGACGTGTGACGGTACCTTTATCCGACAGTCTCTTCCCAGTGCTGCTGCAGCTAATTGTGAATTGTTTATGCACAGCTGAGGGAGAGACCTGTCATCCACAATTCTTAAGATCATATGTAGACTTCGATGTTTAGTGGTTTTAGTGGTTGATGCAGGTACACTGGATCTCTCTATGAAAAAATAGAGGTTTAACAACTTCAGAAATGTTATAGAATTGATCAGTAATGAATGGTATTAAAGCTGAACATTAAAGATATTCAGTAATGAGTATTTTGCAGCTACTATGGTGTTCTGTGGCATTGGAGTGCTGTAACTGCTCTCAGGCCAGATTTTAATTACCTATTGTAAATTAAATATTGACATCTCCAGCAGTCCAGAAGTAACTAAAATATTCATAATACATAAGAGAAGAAAAAAAAGCTGCCACTCACCGATCAGTGCAGAATTCTTTAATGGTGCAAGGTACAGGAACATAAATGCAAGGAGGGGGTGATGGATTCACGGACTATGGTGCCGTTTCGCACAGTGAGTGCTTCTACAGGTCCTACAGTTTCACTGCGTGAAATGGCACCGTAGTCCATGAATACATCACTCCCTCCCTGCGTTTATGTACCTGTAACTTGCACCATTAAAAAAATTCTGCACTGATCGTTGAGTGGCAGCTTTTTTTTATTCTCTTATGTATTTTGGATCATTTACTGCAGTCTTGATCTTAGAGCTTGAATCCCGGTCCAGCTTATACTGCCTTCTGCTGCAGGAGTTAAGTGCAGACTAATAGTCATATATGAGTACAGCAATTAGTGCTCGGTCTCTACTTTTTATATGTGTTTGTAACTAAAATATTACCAAACATATCAGGGTGCAGTACAGCATATAAAAAGCCTATTGCAGGAGTGTTTCCAGGGAAGTGGAGTTGAGCATATCATTTGCACCAGGCACAGTCAGTAATGGACTGCTATCGAGCTGCCTGTCATGGCGGTCCAAGATGTCTCCCTGACAACTGCATTTTGCTATCCCCAGACAGAGATTCAGCTGTACTCTAAGTGCCTGATCCCAGGGATCAATTATGTTTGCTTCTTTCAGATGCAAGTGTAATTGAAGCCCTGACTCCTAGCACTTCTGGGTCAGGATGACATCATGAGTGTCATTTAATCAGGCTTGTGACGCCAATCGATGGTGGCAAAAAGGTGCACACAACAGTGGTAGTAACTAATCAGTGGAGCTGAAGACACTAAATATTAGGAGAGGATATATTTGAGAACATAGTTTGGGAGCAGAGGGGTTGGGTGCTGACACAGAATAGAGAGTGAAGGTGGGATTTTAGGACACTGTCTAGGAAGCAAGAGGGATGGATGGTGACACAGTATAGGAGCGAGGAAGGGATAGGTACTGACACAGTTTGGGGAGCAAAGGAGGGGATGTGTGCAGACACTGTAGAGGGAGTGAGGGGGAGGAAGAAATTTGATTACTCAATATGGGGAGTAAAAGGGGGGATAGGTACAGACAGTATGGTGAGTGAAGGAGAGATGGGTGCAGAGAGAGTTTGGGGAGTGAGAGCAGGAGATGGGTGAAGACACAGTATGGGGAGAAAGGGGGCATGTATGAGGAGTGAGGGGGAACATAAATGTGGACCCAGAAAGGGAAGTGAGGGGTTGGGATGAATGCAGACAAAGTATGAGTAGAGAGGGGGAGGAAGTATGGTGAAACAGTATGAAAGGGGGGATAGGAGCAGACACAGTATGGGGAGAGGAGGAGAGTATGTATGAGGAAACAGTATGAGGGGGAATTGATGTAGGAACAGTATGGGGAGCAAAGGGGAGGGAGGAATCTGAAGACACAGTCTTGTGAACTGGGAGGGGATTAATGTAGACACAGTGGGGAGCCAGAATGGGATGTATACAACAAGTAAGAAATTTGCAGCAATACTCACACACCAAAGGAAGTTCAAGTAATCCTTGGATCTGTGCAGGAAGCTTCAATCCCATCATTGCCACCGCTAGGAATATCCAGATGCTCGCCCAGCCATAGGAGAAGTCTGTATGTGATTATGTGGAGAGAAGAAGGATGCAGCTCTCCAATTTCAAAACATCCAAATTTATTAATAGGGTAAAAGAATATTTGAGGAGGTGCTGTGTGCAGGCGATGACAGCCTGTTTCGCTCCTCTTGGAGCTTCTACTGGTCCCTTGGAGCTTCTACTGGTCCCAGGAGTGGTAGAAGCTCCAAGAGGAGTGAAATAGGCTATTGTTCCCTGGACTTAGCACCTCCTTGAGTTTGTTTTTATCCCTTTAATACATTTGGATATTTTTGGAATTGGAGTGCCACATCCTTCTTCTCTCCACATCAGCCAGAGGAGGTATGTATGAGGAAACAGTATGGGGGGATGTATGCATACACAATGTGGGGAGCGAGGGAGATGAAAGAGATATGGACACAAGTGTGGGGAGGGGGGTAATGTATGAGGAGACAGTATGGAAATAAAAAGGGTAAATATGTAAGGAGAGAGCATGGTTAGCCGGGGGGATGTGAGAGAATACAGTATGAGGGAGGAAAATGTGTGAGGAGTCTTTGTAGGAGAATAGTGTGAGAAAATAGTATTGTGTGAGAGAAGTGTGAGGGGCAGAGAATAGAGACTGGATAGTGCGGAGGAGGGAGTATACAGAAGGATTAGCAATGGGGAGGGGGCAGGGACGACAATGTAAGAGCACAACCAGAAGGGGACAGTAACCCGAGGAGGGGTAGTGTGATAAGAAGGCACAGCATGTATACTAAGTCTTCAAATATTTAGCTTCTTTTATGCACTATGCACCTTACTACTTATTAACACTTCTTCGTAACTTACATGGTCGGCTACATCACACCTGATGGTTGCTAAACTGTTCCACTTTTCAATAATATCACTCACCATTGATTGTGGAATATTAGAAGGAAATCTTAAAAAAAGACCATTTGAATTTAGTATTTATCTTTCAGTAAAAAGCATCTAAGAAGGGTCTCAAATTTAAAGAAAGTGTTATAAATGGTTGCTACCAATTAGCATATAGATCCTAGTATCAATTCCATATTTATGTCACTATAAACCTTCTCATGTGCTGGAATAACAGTACACAACAGCCTTTCTTTCTATTTAACAGCTATGTTTTTCACCAAGTCGTTCATGAGCATCTCATAAACTGAATCTACTTTGACGTCCTACTCCCAGAACACTTATAGCTCTTCTTCAGAGTACTGTGATCTGGCAATATTTCTTTGCAGAGCTGCAACCTTGTTTTCCCTGCAAATAAAAAGCATGTGCTTGAGAATTTTTCTTCTTATCTATGTTACTCTTTATTTTCCACATAATTCAACCTGCTGACTTGTTGCATTAAAACTGATAGAAGAAATACACATCCATTCTATTGTTCACCGCCATCCTTGTTTCAAATTTTAAAATATTAAAGTATGAATCATGCGCTTAATTTCCACATCGGCAAGGCTCCCGATGGGGGCTAATCAGTTATAGCTTATTATATCAGCATATGGAACTGACTCAATCCTATGAGCAGACTAAGTCACATTACATTTAATACCAAAGTAAAAGACATCATTGTTCTCATGTAATATCAGTCAGTGTAGTAGGCGGCAATATCTGGGTACCCGTGCGTTGCCATGGATTATCCAACTACATGGCACAAGAGACCATCTGACAAGTCGTTTCCATAGTAATTTCCACACAGATATTTCATTTAGTTAATAGCAAAGACAAATGACTTTATTTTAGGAATTTTGAAAATGATTTTATAATATAAGATATGAAGCAAATTATTTTTACAATTGTTGCACACTAGTCATAACTAGAGAAGAGAAAAGCATTTCTGCACAAATCGAGTTTGATATGATTATTTTCTAAAATTCAACTGTGTTTTCCAATTCAAATAATTTACATTTTGTTTTGGACAAAACACCTTTAATAACTGCCGACATGTTACAGATAGCCTAAAATGGAGAAGAAGGATTACGTCTTAAGACATGACTTCCTTATAATACCTTAAGTTTACCCCATCCTAGAGCACAAGCAATGAAAAGGTGCTATAGTGCAAAGGTCACTAGTGACTTAAAGCCATAGGCGGCCGTCACACGCTAAGATATCTAGAACGATATTGTAAGCTATCACATGCACGCGCGATCGCTTACAATATCGCTCACATCGCTGGTGAGATGTCACACAGACAGACTCACCAGCGATGTGGATCCGCGATCTCGATGGTAACTATGGTACACATCGGGTTACTAGGCGCCGCGCGTCGCTTAGTTACCCGACGTGTATCATAGTTACCATCTCCCAGCATAGGCTCTGCCGCTGGGAGATCGTTCATCGTGGTGTTATACACCACGATGAAGCAGATCGCTAAATCGTAAATCGCTAGATCTGAGGTCCGGACCTCAGATCTCGATTTTGCGATTTGATCAGATCTCGTTGGTCGTATCTTGCCATCACACGCACAGACATCGCTTACGCGATGTTTAATCTGTCGCGTTCAAGCGATATCTTGCGCGATATCTGTGCGTGTGACGGCCACCTTATACACCATGTTCCAAATTGGTTTTAAGTGTCGTAGGGTTTTTTTTGTCAATGAAACCCATTGATGGTATTATGTCTCATGGTGGGTTTACACACACCAATTTATCTGTTCAATCTCTGAACCAATCTCTGGTTCAGTGAAATCATGGATACATTGCTCCATGTTGTACACAGCCACAAAATGGAACAATGTATCCATGATTTCACTGCAACCAGAGATCTGTTCAGATATTGAACAGATAAATTGGTGTGTGTAAACCCACCATCAGGGTTCTCTGGATGACTGAAATCAATCTCAGATACCCGTGATAATTAGTTTGACAGGTGAGCCCAATAAAAGGAAAACTGGATGTTCCACAATATTGAGCAGGCCACAGTTTTCAAGTAACATGGGAAAGAAAAAGGATCTCTCTGCTGCCGAAAAGCAACAAATAGTGCAATGCCTTGGATAAGGGATGAAAAGATTTGATATTGCACGAAAACTTAAGTGTGATCATCGTACTGTGAAGAAATTTGTGGCTGATTCTGAGCACAGACGTGTTCATGCAGATAAAGGCAGAACGAGGAAAGTTTCTGCAAGGCAAGTTCATTGGATTAAGTGAGCAGCTGCTAAAAAGGCCTTACAAACCAACAAACAGATATTTAAAGCTGCTGGTGCCTCTGGAGTCCCTCGAATCTCAAGATGTAGGCTTGCTGTGGTGCATAAACATACTATTCGGCCACCCCTAAACAGTGCTCACAAGCAGAAATGGTTGCAGCGGGCCTAGACATACATGAAGACTAATTTTCAAACAGTGTCGAGCAACCCTGAATGGTCCAGATGGATGGAGTAGTGGTGGTTGGTGGATGGCCACCATGTCCCAACAAGGCTGCAACGTCAGCAAGGAGGTGGAATCATGCTTTGGGCTAAAAACATTGGGAAACAGCTGGTAGGCCCCTTTAAGGTTCCTGAAGGTGTGAAAATGACCTCAAGTATATAGAGTTTTTGACTGTTAACTTTCTTCCATGGTACAAAAAGCAAAAATGCACCTTCAGGAGCAAAATCATCTTCATGCATGACAATGCACCATCTCATGCTGCAAAGAATACCTCTGTGTCGTTGGCTGCTATGGGCATAACATGGGACATGTTGCGTTCATGGTGTGGACGAGAATGTATGATTTGTACGCAAGCGTCCACATGCATGGAAATCACACATGGCGGGCAATGGGTGCACACGGCCATGCGCACTCGAGCGCATACACTGTGCATCCCCATGTTAAACATAGGGACGCGCGGTGTATGCGATCGGCTTGCGCTCCCCTGCCGCAAAACACAGTGGCGGGGAACGCAACTGTGAAGCCACCCTTAGGCCATAACAATAAAGATATTAAGCTGAGTGACAGAAATATAGGGCCACAGCACTATACAAATGATTTAAAACCAAATATACAATATATACAATATATTACATTTTTTAATTTAAGAATTCCTGGTTGGCACAAAATCATTGAGAAACACCAGAATAAAGGATCCCCAGTTGCACCACTGCAACTCAGGGTTAACAGAAGGTCACAATGCTGCCGACTCTAAAATTTTAAACCTGTTCCCTTCGAACAGTCGCAGCCTCCAAATAATATATCCAGCCCAGCACAGCCTCCAAATAATATATAGAGTCCAGCACAGCTTCCATATTATATATACAGCCCAGCAAAGCTTCCAAATAGTATATATAGCCGAGCACAGCCTCCAAATAGTACATATAGCCCAGCACAGCTTCCATATTATATATACAGTGCAACAGCAGTCTCCATATACCTCAGCAGCATCCTCCGTATACCCCAGCACAGCCTCCGTATACAGCCAGCACAGTCTCCGTATACCACCAGCACAGACTCTGTATACCCCAGCACAGCCTCCATTTACCCCAGCACAGTCTCTAAATATACAGTCAGCACAGCCTCTATATACCCCAGCACAGCCTCTATATAGTCAGAACAGCCTCTTTATACCCCAGCACAGCCTTTATATACAGTCAGCACAGCCTCTATATACCCTAACACAGTCTTTATATACAGTCAGCACAGCCTCTATATACAGTCAGCAAAGCCTCTATATACCCCAGTACAGCCTCTATATACAGTCAGCACAGACTCTATATACAGTCAGCACAGCCTTTATATATAGTCAGCACAGCCTCTATATACAGTCAGCACAGCCTCTATATACTCCAGCACAGCCTCTATATACAGCCAGGACAGCCTCTATATACCCTAACACAGTCTTTATATACAGTCAGCACAGCCTCTATATACAGTCAGCACAGCCTCTATATACCCTAACACAGTCTTTATATACAGTCAGCACAGACTCTATATACAGTCAGCACAGCCTTTATATATAGTCAGCACAGCCTCTATATACAGTCAGCACAGCCTCTATATACAGTCAGGACAGCCTCTATATACAGTCAGCACAGCCTCTATATACCCTAACACAGTCTTTATATACAGTCAGCACAGCCTCTATATACAGTCAGCAAAGCCTCTATATACCCCAGCACAGCCTCTATATACAGTCAGCACAGGCTCTATATACAGTCAGCACAGACTCTAATACAGTCAGCACAGCCTCTATATACAGTCAGCACAGCCTCTATTTACAGTCAGCACAGCCTCTATATACCCCAGCACAGTCTCTAAATATACAGTCAGCACAGCCTCTATATACCCCAGCACAGCCTCTATATAGTCAGAACAGCCTCTTTATACCCCAGCACAGCCTTTATATACAGTCAGCACAGCCTCTATATACCCTAACACAGTCTTTATATACAGTCAGCACAGCCTCTATATACAGTCAGCAAAGCCTCTATATACCCCAGTACAGCCTCTATATACAGTCAGCACAGACTCTATATACAGTCAGCACAGCCTTTATATATAGTCAGCACAGCCTCTATATACAGTCAGCACAGCCTCTATATACTCCAGCACAGCCTCTATATACAGCCAGGACAGCCTCTATATACCCTAACACAGTCTTTATATACAGTCAGCACAGCCTCTATATACAGTCAGCACAGCCTCTATATACCCTAACACAGTCTTTATATACAGTCAGCACAGACTCTATATACAGTCAGCACAGCCTTTATATATAGTCAGCACAGCCTCTATATACAGTCAGCACAGCCTCTATATACAGTCAGGACAGCCTCTATATACAGTCAGCACAGCCTCTATATACCCTAACACAGTCTTTATATACAGTCAGCACAGCCTCTATATACAGTCAGCAAAGCCTCTATATACCCCAGCACAGCCTCTATATACAGTCAGCACAGGCTCTATATACAGTCAGCACAGACTCTATATACAGTCAGCACAGCCTCTATATACAGTCAGCACAGCCTCTATTTACAGTCAGCACAGCCTCTATATACCCCAGCACAGCCTCTATATACAGTCAAGACAGCCTCTATATACAGTCAGCACAGCTTCCATGGTACATATAATCCCCCATCCTGCTGCTCACAGTAAAAAAAACAAAACAAACTGATCATACTCACCTTTCATCCGCTCCCCTTGGGCTGTGTCCTCCAGATGCCTCCCCACCACATCCTTATAGCAGCAGGCTCCCGGGTCTATGGAACTTCCTTCTTCCTGCACCACTGTGATGAGCTCACAGGGTGATCACTCATCACTCTGCTACAGTAGCAAAGGAGGAAGCTCCACTGCTCCCTGGAGCCAGCACATGGCTAATCTGCATCGCATGCAAATTAGCCATGTGCACTGGGAGCTCAGTGGAGCACTCAGCTCCGTGTTCAGTCTGCCTGATGTGCCCCTTGTTAATAGGGCTGTCTGTCCCTAATGGGCCCCTGGCTGTCAGGGCTGCCTGCCCTTATGGCCAGTGGGCCCCCCCAGCTGTTCAGGGCCCCGGCACTTGCCCAGGTATGCCGGGTGCTGACGCCAGTCCTGTAACTACACACAGCAGCAAAACAGGTGTAAAGCAGGTGGATGCAGTTTGGTGAGGATCACTGAAATAACACACCGATTTAAAATGTTATCAACTCTATACACACAATACATATAAACCCAGTATACAGATATTTTGGCTGTTGGATACCCGGATATCTTATCTAACAGTACCATTTAGTCCAGTTGCATTCTGTACCAGGCCTGGGAAAGTACGCATTACAGTTACTTCTAATGGTCTAATGTTATCAACTCTATACACACAATACATATAAACCCAGTATACAGATATTTTGGCTGTTGGATACCCGGATATCTTATCTAACAGTACCATTTAGTCCAGTTGCATTCTGTACCAGGCCTGGGAAAGTACGCATTACAGTTACTTCTAATGGTCTTCGGTGCCAAAAAAACAAACAAAAACAAAACATGACCATAGTAAACAGAGATACTCCGTTGTCTTGCCTAAAGGGGGTCCTAAGTCTCTGTAGCTTTTGGGGGGCAAAGTGTGGTTACCTGGAGACACCACACCAAAGTCTGTAGTCTCACAGCAGAGCTTCAATATTTTCTCTCACAACATGGCCTACCCATCTCCACCAGTGCACTCCTCTTCTGGCAGTAGTATACTTGCTTCCTATCAGGGAATAAGTCTTTGGTCCCCTCCAGGGGCCCGGCTCTCGAGTTAATCAGTGTCTGGTCACTTCTTTATCTGGCACAGACTTCTCCAAAACCTTCTCTCTCAGCTCCTCAGGACACTTGTTTACCTCAGCTACACAAACTGTCATCCCTTTCTGTCTCCATGACAACCCCCTCAGCTGATAACCTCCACCATTTTATTCAGGGAGGAAATCTCTGCATATTCTTACAATAGCATGGCAACTTGGATGCCAAAACTTGTTAACCAGTTTCGTCTGAATGAACTGATACCCCACATGTGGTCAGAAACCTCTGTTTTAACAAATAGGAGGGTTCAGTAGGTAAGGAGCATTACACTGTGTGCAGAATTATTAGGCAAATGAGTATTTTGATCACGTGATACTTTTTAAACATGTTGTCCTACTCCAAGCTGTATAGGCTTGAGAGCCAACTACCAATTAAGTAAATCAGGTGATGTGCATCTCTGTAATGTGGAGGGGTGTGGTCTAATAACATCAACACCCTATATAAGGTGTGCTTAATTATTAGGCAAATGCCTTTCCTTCGGAAAAATGGGCCAGAAGAGAGATTTCACAGGCTCTGAAAAGTCCAAATTTGTGAGATGTCTTGCAGAGGGATGCAGCAGTCTTGAAATTGCCAAACGTTTGAAGCGTGATCACCGAACAATCAAGCGTTTCATGGCAAATAGCCAACAGAGTCGCAAGAAGCGTGTAGGGCAAAAAAGGCGCAAAATAACTGCCCATGAATTGAGGAAAATCAAACTTGAAGCTGCCAAGATGTCATGTGCCACCAGTTTTGCAATATTTCAGAGCTGCAACATTACTGGAGTATCAAAAAGCACAAGGTGTGCCATACTCAGGGACATGGACAAGGTAAGAAAGGCTGAAAAACGACCACCTTTGAACAAGAAACATAAGATAAAACGTCAAGACTGGGCCAAGAAATATCTTAAGACTGATTTTTCAAAGGTGTTATGGACTGATGAAATGAGAGTGACACTTGATGGGCCAGATGGATGGGTCAGAGGCTGGATCTGTAAAGGTCAGAGAGCTCCACTCCGATTCAGACGCCAGCAAGGTGTAGGTGTAGGTGGGGTACTGGTATGGGCTGGTATCATCAAAGATGAACTTGTGGGACCTTTTCGGGTTAAGGATGCAGTGAAGCTCAACTACCAGACCTACTGACAACTTCTTCAAGCAGTGGAACAGGAAGAAGTCGGTATCGTTCAAGAAAAACATGATTTTTATGCAGGACAATGCTCCATCACATGCATTCAACTACTCCACAGCGTGGCTGGCCAGTAAAGGCCTAAAAGAAGAAAAAATAATGACATGGCCCCCTTGTTCACCTGATCTGAACCCCATAGAGAACCTGTGGTCCCTCCAAAAATGTGAGATCTACAGGGAGGGAATATAGTACACCTCTCCAAACAGTGTCTGGGAGGCTATGGTGGCTGCTGCACGCAATGTTGATTGTAAACAAATCAACCAACTGACACAATCTATGGATGGAAGGCTGTTGAGTGTCATCATAAAGAAAGGTGGCTATATTGGCCACAAATTTTTTGGGGTTTTGTTTTTGCATATCAGAAATGTTTATTTCTAAATTTTGTATAGTTATATTAGTTTACCTGGAGAAAATAAATAAGTGAGATGGGAATATGTTTGTATTTTATTACGTTCCCTAATAATTCTGTACAGTAATAGTTACCTGCACAAACAGATATCCTCCTAATATAGCCAAATCTAAACCCCCACTCTAACTTCCAAAAATATTAAGCTTTGATATTTGAGTCTTTTAGTTTGATTGAGAATATAGTTGTTGTTGATCAATAATAAAAATAATCCTTTATAATACAACTTGCTTAGTAATTCTGCACACAGTGTATTTGAATTTTGGTACACAAATTTGACTAAAATAGATTGCGAACACCATGTCACATTTGCAGAGCCTCTAAAGTACCTTAATAGCAGAAACCTCCTACATGTTACTCCATTTTGGAAAGTAGACCCCTTTAAGATTTTATCTATAGGTATAGTGAGCATTAAGTGGAACTCTGTTATCGCCGCTCCAGACTCTGCCCGCTCTCCTTCGGTCCTCCGCTCCTCCTCCCCTTCAGCTCCTGTGTCCGCTCTCCTCTGGTCCTGATCCTCCCACTCCCATCCGGTCCTCCAATTCCTTTTCCTTCTCCCTCTCCCTTCATCCTTGCATCATTATGCCCTGCACCCCTGCATTTCTGCACCCCTACACTCCTGCACCCCTGTGCCCTGCACCCAGGTCCTGCATCCCAGTGTGGCGCCCCTGCGGCTAGGCACCACAGAGTGGTATTGCACTTTATTATAAAAATGTAATATTCTTTGTAAGTTGCTAGTTCAGGGTTTAAACCTTATGGAGTCTGTTTCTACACTCACTTAGGACCACACCACCTAGAGTAGGGGGAACCAGTACTTGGTAGGTCCCAGGAGGGTGGGAGTGGAGCCTAGGATAGAGGAAGAGTGACATTGACAGTTTACCTCAGACAGCGCTGGGAAGGCAGACAGAGTGGTCAGGCCTGACAGCCCAGCTGAGAGGAGGGAGCCCCATCTTCAAGTGGGGGGCCCAGAACACAAGCCAACAGGCCAGGACTGGTAGGAGCTGGCTGGTCACATTGAGGGAGCGCCGGCGACACGGAAAGCCGAGGCAGGCTGGAGTTTAGCCCTGACTGCAAAACCAACGAGAAGCAGACCCATAGAGATGGGGTTGCTGACAGCGCCACAAGGTACCTCTTCCCACAGGACTGAAGACCAGTTCAAGGCACTAGAAGAAACGAAAAGGGACAGGCATATATTGTGGTGCTGGAAGGGAGCCTTCTCTCTTCTTCTCTGGGGTGCCCTATCCAGACCGGTAGTGCACAGGCCTTGTCTTCTAGATACAGACCGTAGAGCTCTGCGAGGGTGGAAAAAGACAGATAAGAACAGAATATACCCTGAATGACTTGAGAGAGGACATCTTGAGACTCCATAAGAGGAACCCTGAGCTGGCAACATCCACCCTGTAAACCAAACTGTACCATGTCTTGTTTATGTCATCAACCGGTACCGAGTAAAGTGGAGTCAAACTTGAACTGGTTTCCGTTATTCTTCCCGCTGCAGCTCGGAGGGCTGAGCATCAGCAGCAGCTAAGCAGAGGGGTAAGGACTGCAGCATCATCTCCATCACTGCCCTCCCTCACCATCTTCCTTCATCGCTGCCCTGAGGTAAAGCTCCACCTGTGGGGAGCTGTACCACACTTTGCTGCCCCAACCATCACCTCAGCAGCCAGCTGGTAGCGCCGGTACCATATTACCGGAAACTACAGGTGGCGTCACGATCCCCTGTAAATAATCCCTTCATCCCTCATCATCAACATCTACCCCAGTTGTTCACCAGGGCACGACACCGGGATCCCGTCCATCCGTGACTCCCTATTTAGCAGACCCGGTGACCGAGTTCCCCTCCTGCCCCTGGCCATATCACCTGCACCTCTGCATCCTGCACCCCTGCACCCTTCACCTTCATCCCTGCATCCCTGCATCCATGCTTCCCTGCATTACTGTGTCCTGCACCCCTGTGCCTTGCACCTCTGTGTCCCTGAATCTGTATCCCTGCACCTCTGCATCCCTGCACCTCTGCACCCCTGCATCTCTGCACCCCTGCACCCCTGCATTCTGCACCTCTGTGCCCTTGTTCCCTGCACTCCTCTGCCCTGCACCCCTGTGTCCATTCACCCCTGCATCCTCCTCCCCTGCATCCTTGCACCCCTGTGCCACTGTGCCCTGCACCCCTGCGTCCCTGCACCACTGTGCTCTGCGCCCCTGTGCCCTGCACATCTGCATCCCTGTGCCCTGCATCCATGCGTCCCTGTCCCCTGCACCCCTGCGCCCTGCACCCCTGCATCCCTGCACCCCAGCACCCTTGCACCCCTGTGCCCCTTTTGCTCCTGTGCCCTTTGCCCTGCGCTCCTGTGTCCCTGCACCCCTGTGCCCTGTGCCCCTGTGCCCTGCACCCCTGCATCCTGCGTCCCTGCATTCCTGCACTCCTTTGCCCTGCACCCCTGCATCCTGCACCTCTGCGTCCTGCACCACTGCATCCCTGCACCATCTGCACTCCTGTGACCCTTAGCTAAAAACAATCTCAATATCATTAGGATTCATTGAAGCGTTCCAAAGTTATTACCTCATAAAGGGACACAGGTGAGAGTTGCAAAAAATGGCAAGGTCAGTAAGGTCAAAACAGACTGGGTGGTGAAGGGGTTAAAAGTGCTCAAATGAATGCATTTTTGACTTTTAACTCAAATCTTTATCAAGTAAACAGCATAAGAAAGAATTAAAAATAAGATACAACCCAGACAAGATCAAATTGGTAAAATGTGAGTTGGTCAACTTTTCTATGCGCATGTAAGCTGGTGGTCTGGCTGACATGTTCCCACTAAAGGCATCGGTCGCATTATTGTATTGTAGCATTGTTATATTCCTTTTTCTGTGGCCTGTAATGCTAACTGACTGCCACAAGAGGTTGCTGTTTTGCTTTTCATATGTTGTAATTCCTATGTGGGTTATAGGACTCAGTGTTTAGAGAATATGGGGTTAATGTTTAGTGAGCCAGGGAAGAGGAAGGGTATTAAAGACTAGAAAAAAGGGCTCCTGATTCAGGAGGTGTGTGAAAATAGCTCAAAGTACAGAAGTAGCAAGATCCAAATGGAACTGTTAAGTGCAAGAGATCCATCTCAGCCTGCATTGTGAGTGAGACCCTTAAGGATGAAAAAAATAAGAATGAAGTGAAGCTGGCATTGGTCAATTCCAGTGTTATCAATAGTGGGTGACCCAAGGAAGTGAGGGTGCTGCCAAGCTGTAAACACAGGAAGAGCGAAGCCACCCTAAGGGCAACCCTTGCAAGGGATCACTAATGAGTAGCAGTAAAGCCTCATGATGTGGGTGTCTTGAAGAGAGGAAGACTGTTATAGAGGACAGAGTGTTTGAAGACAGTGGAATTGGGTTAACACATTGACTGAAGGAGTGAGTGACCGGGAGAGATGGGTCCTGGTGCAAGATAGAGAAAGACAAGGAACAAAGTGAGTGTCTTCAGCAGGTATCCCATAAGCATCTTAAGTAGCTTTTAGCTCAGTTTGTCAACATCCCTTTAAGAGGGAAAAGATGTGGAACTACAGGAGGAGGAAAATTACTTCTAAAGATTGAGATTTAGTACTAGTCGGGGTAGAGTTGGGCAGAAAAAGACTTACCAAGGATGGAACAGCTGAAGTGATGCTCTGTGATAAAGAATGTACCAGTAATTTTGTGTTCGCTGTCCTATTTACATCGTTGTGTTCAAGTTTATGTTTAGTATTTAAGGCAATTGTGGTCTCCTTCAATGAACTGTGTGCTATATGGTACTGCTGGCCAAAACCATCAGCTATATTTGGCCTGCAAGGCTTATTGCCTCTGCAGTGCACAATCACACACCCAGCCAGTACCTCCATGTAGAATGTCGGGGTGTGGTAGACAATTACCTCGCCCATGAGTACCACCCAATACCATGTCACACGAATAATAAAAGGTCTTGAAACTATGCAAAGTTTCCATGTATACCCTTGGCCTGGGAAAAATCATATAGTCCCATGACTTTCAGTACCACCTGTACACAGATGAAATTCAGATCTACCTCTCTAGCCCAGACAACACATCTCTGCTGTCTAGAATCCCGGAGTGTCTATCAGCCATATCTTCATTTCTCTCCTCTCGCTTCCTTAAACTAAACGAAGACAAAACTGAACTCATCATCTTTCCCCCATCTCACGCACCTTCCTTACCTGATCTATCTATCACAATAAATGACAACACATTTTGCCCTGTACCTGAATTCTGCTGCCTCAGAGTAACCCTTGACTCTGCCTTGTCCTTCAAACTGCACATCCAAGCCATCGTCACCTCATGCCCCCTCCTACTTAAAAATATTTCCAGAATCTGTCCTTTCCTCAACCCTCAATCTACTGAACTACTATTGCATGCCCTCATAATCACCCATTTCGACTTATGCAACCTCCTCCTCTGTGGCCTCCCTGCTAACACTCTTGCACCTCTCCATTCTATCCTTAACTCTGCTGCCAAACTAATCCACCTCTCTCCTCACTGCTCCTCCACTTCTCCCCTCTGCAGATCTCTTCACTTGCTCCCAATTCCCCAGAGTATCCAATTCAAACTACTAACGTTAACTTAAAAGCCATCTACAATCTGTCTCCCCCATATATCTCTGAACTAATCTCTCAATATCATCCAACTCGCCATCTTTCATCCTCCCAAGACCTCCTCCTTTCCTCCACACTTATACATTCCTCATCAAAGCACCTGAAAGACTTCATCCGAGCATCCCCCATCCTCTGTAACTCTGTACCCCAACGTGTCCGACTGTCCTCCACACTCGGAAACTTCAAGCGGAATCAGAAAGTCCATCTCTTTAGAACAGTCTACAGCCTGCAATGACCACAGTGCCACCTCACCACCACTGGACCTGGCATTCCACCACCAATGGATTCGGCACTCCACCACCACCAGAGCAGACCCAACCTACTGTCTCTCTCCCTATTGCCTTGTAAAATGTAAGCCCACGAGGGCAGGGTCCTCTCTCACCTCTGTATCAGTCTGTCACTGTTAATTTGTTCGCCATATTTTTAAATTGTTTGTATGTAACCCTTTCAAATGTACAGCACCATGAAATCAATGGTTCTCTATGAATAAATAATAATAATAATAATAATTTAAATGTAGTGATTTGATATTTTGAAATTTTTCAGAAATTTACTTCAATGATAGATTTAAGAGGGAATAATCTGGACATTGTTGAAAAGTTGGATACTTCTATCTACAAAAATCCTGGGAATCTGATTTCTAAGCAAGTGAGGACATTCTGAGCTACGTCCCCAAACTTGTGCAGTTTGTGTTTTTTGAAGCACATCCACCTATGTAAACTGGTATAAGGCCACTAATAAAGTGATTTTTTTGCCCACGGATGATTGTTCTGTTTTCAGAGAATGACCGTTAGACTGCCTTCACACTACGGATTGGATCTGATCTGTGGCTGTCAGGGTGAACCTGACAGCCCTGGACAGGATCAACACACAGAACCGGAGGGCTAATATGCCCTCCGGTCCGGTGTGCAGCCTGACGCAGCTGACGCTGCTGATGATTCAGGACCGTGGCTCGCAGGGAGCTAGCCGCGGTCCTGAAATAACAGCAGCGTGCAGTCGCAGGTGTCCAGTTCCTGCATCCACCCAGATTGGGGCAATCCGACCCCATAGCCAGGGAGCGCTGGATTGCCCCGGATCCGAGAGGATCCGGGAGAAGCCAGATAGGGGAGATTTTTCTCCTCGGACACAAAAACGTTGCAAGCAACATTTTTGTGTCCGTGAGAAAAATCTGAATTCTCCCGGATTCTCCCGGAGAGATGGAAACCGGATGGCAGAGAGCTGCCATCCGGCTCCATCCGGCCCATAGGATACTATGGGGCCAAAATCTGGTCCAGGGCTGTCTGGCTCAAGCTGACAGCCACGGATCGGATCCAAGACGCAGTGTGAAGGCAGCCATAGTCTGTCTAAACACGTCTGTAAAGGTACCGTCACACGCGGCAATATTGCTTGTAATTTCACTGGCAATTTGCTGGTTGCAGTGAAATCATGGACACATTGTTCTATTTTGTTGCCGTGTACAAATGGAACAATATGTCCATGATTTCACAGCAACCAGCAAATTGCCAGTGAAATTGCAAGCAATATTGCCGCGTGACGGTACTTTTACAGACCTTGAATATAGTTGAGCGGTGGTCGTTTAACTCTCTGGATCAGCCCATCTAGAAAGACCAATTACTGATCTCATTATTTCTGCTGTGCTGCTATATCATGCACAATTCCAGATATTGGTAGGGTAAGTCTCAAATTTAAAACTTTGTTACTAATACTTGAATGCACTACAGCAGTTTAATTATACCAGCACGTTAAATTACATATAAATATGCAAAATCACTTTCATGGCCAAAGGAATCAGTGTGCACCCTTACTTGGGAGGGAGGGAACACAAAGTAATTGGGTAGAGCAGCGGTATCTTTGTAGCATAATGTCTCTATACTAATTGAAGTTCATTTGCTGTTCACTGTCAGGGGAAAAGTTATTTCAGCATTTCTAGTTCATTAAATGGTGTATTTAATATTTGATTGATCTGAATATGTTTTTGTTTGTCCTCGGGTATTATTCATTTTGTGAATCTGTATTATATTCATTTAATTTTTACTTTCAATTATTCTAATGTCTTCGCTTAGTAGCACTGGGCTCTGGCAGACATGCCAGTCATCTGTTCAGTGCCCCAAATATGCATAAAGCATGTGAGCAGATAAAAAAATATTAACTACACCGCATAAACAAAGAATTTTCAAATACCAAGTGATATCTGTATAGTAAAGCACAACATAGTTTTGATGTCCTCTCGGGACATTCTTTTGACACCAGGCACGGTGCAATGCTGACATGTTTATCACTGCTGTAACCTCATTAATTAGCTTCATTTTATTGAGCTCAGTATCCATCCAATTAATATAAGTTGCCAGTGTATTTCCTATCTCTATCATTGGCTTGCTTCTCAGTCTTCATGTTGTGTTCGCCCTTGTGAAAATATCAGTCAATGATATATCCCGTAGCTAGAACACAGCACTGTCAGAGTCATCTGCTGGAGGAAGCTAATGAAAACAGTTTAGAAAGAGACATGTTAGTGACATTCGTAATGTTAGTTTTATGTGATATACAGACTTTTAGTGGGGTACGGGTGGCTGAAGAAAGAGTGATTTCCATCTGCGTTCCTTAATATCTATCTCCGAAGAAGTAATTACCGTATATACTCGCGTATAAGCCGAGTTTTTCAGCCCAAAAATTGGGCTGAAAAGTCCCCCCCTCGGCTTATACGCGAGTCATACGGGACCCCCTCAAAGTTTGGCGCCCCCACCTCACATGATGGCCCCCCCCGCATGCAGCGCTGCGCATATACATTACCAGGATATCAGCTATCACCCTCCGGTGGCGGATCGCCGCTCCTGGGCTCCGGGCTCCATCTTCCTCTGTGTCTTCCTGCTTGTCACGTGACCGGCCGGCGTCGCGATGACGTCATCGCGATGAGCCCGGCGGCCACAAAGCAGGAAGACACAGAGGAAGATGGAGCCCGAAGCCCAGGAGCCGCGATCCGCCACAGGAGGGTGACAGCTGATATCCTGGTAATGTATATGCGCAGCGCTGCATGCGGGGGGGGCCATCATGTGAGGTGGGGGCGCCAAACTTTGAGGGGGGCCTTGCTGGGGCCCTGTATACTACCACTGGGGCTGTATATACTACTGGGGCTGCCTGTATACTACCACTGGGGCTGTATATACTACTGGGGCTGCCTGTTTACTACCACTGGGGCTGTATATACTACTGGGGCTGCCTGTATACTACCACTGGGGCTGTATATACCTCTGGGGCTGCCTGTATACTACCACTGGGGCTGTATATACTACTGGGGCTGCCTGTATACTACCACTGGGGCTGTATATACTACTGGGGCTGCCTGTATACTACCACTGGGGCTGTATATACTACTGGGGCTGCCTGTATACTACCACTGGGGCTGTATATACTACTGGGGCTGCCTGTATACTACCACTGGGGCTGTATATACTACTGGGGCTGCTGTATACTACCACTGGGGCTGTATATACTACTGGGGCTGCCTGTATACTACCACTGGGGCTGTATATACTACTGGGGCTGCGTGTATACTACCACTGGGGCTGTATATACTACTGGGGCTGCCTGTATACTACCACTGGGGCTGTATATACTACTGGGACTGCCTGTATACTACCACTGGGGCTGTATATACTACTGGGGCTACCTGTATACTACCACTGGGGCTGTATATACTACTGGGGCTGCCTGTATACTACCACTGGGGCTGTATATACCACTGGGGCTGCTGCTGTATACTACCACTGGGGCTGCTGTATATACTTCTGGGGCTGCTGTATACCACACTGCTTGGGGCTGTATACCTGTGCTGGGGTCCACCCTTGGCTTATACACGAGTTGATAGATTTTCCCAGGTTTTGGGGGCAAAAGTAGGGGGGTCGGCTTATACACGAGTATATACGGTAACCAGTAAAAAAAATACAAAAGTCACAATAAAAAGCGAATTCCATATACGGTACATTTGGAGATATACAGTACTCTGCAAAAGTTTTACACAGATGTGAAAAGAATGCTGAAAAGTATGAATTCTTTAAAAAAAGAATTAATAGTTTATTTTATCAAATACCAAAATAAAGTGAAAGAACAAAAGAGAAATCTAAATAAATCAATATTTGGTTTGAATGTCTCTTGCCTTCAAAGCAACATAAATTATTCTAGGTCTAAAAGTATGCCTGCGAGTGTAAAAGTATTAATATAAAGCATGCCTGCATGTATAAAAGTATAAGTATAAAGCATACCTGTGTGTGTAAAAATATAACTGTAAACCAAGCCTGCGTGTGAAAAAGTATAAGTATAAAACGTGCATGCAAGTGTTAAAATAAAAGAATAAACCCTGATTGTGTGTGTAAAATTATAAGGGTACGGACAGACTGACGTGAAACTCGGATGAGTGCAATGCGTGATTTTCTCGCATTGCACTCTGACCAATATTAATCAATGTCTGAGTGCACATTGGCGTGTGTCGAAAGCTTTTTTCACATCCAGATTCTGGATGTGAAAAAAGTCACAACATGTTGCGACAGTATGCGATTTATGCGCGAAACTCGCCAATGCAAGTCTATTGGTCCGACAAAATCACAGACCGCACACGGACCATCTGAGTCAGAAGCATTATTTTCACAGCTGAAACCCTCAGAAGCTTGTAATAAGCGCTGATAATAAGGCGTCACATGACTAATCAGGAAGTAACAGGCTTCAGAAGTCACACAACTCCTGGAGGCAAGCCTCCATGGATCCCACACACCATGTCCTACCACATTAATGTGGAAATGATGATCGTCCTGATCCAGGAGAGGCCGGAGTTGTGGGACCCTAGAGACCAAGGCTTTGCGGACAGGAGGAAGAAGGATGCGTCCTGGACTTACATCACCAAGCAACTGTTCCCGTGTTATGACAACAGTTCGCGGGATGTCCAGATTAACTTTGGTAATGTATACATTTTTAAAATGTTTTAACAAGTGTAATGGGAATAGAGGTGTCAGTGTGTAATCCCTGTGCTGGAGCAAATTTTAAAATAATTTTTAACAGGTTTTTTTAAATTATGCAGTAGACATGGTAGCTAAGCGCTGGCAATGTTGCTGGGGCCAATACCAGCGTGAATTAAAAAATATGCGCCCAGTGGCTCTGCCGTGCCGCGGAAGAGGGTCTATATTTATTTCCAGAGGCTATCGTTCCTAGCACCTGTGATGGACCTGGGACCGTATGTATTTTTCTTTATAATATGCACTAATGATATGTTGTCATTTATGAACACTAGTGTAATGATAGTTGTTATTTCTTGATTCCTAGAACTGACAGCAACTTGAGGAATCCTTCTGCCTTCGAGTAGGAGTACCACGTAGAAGGACCTGGCGAGTCTGGTGACGAGGGCTTGGGCCCTTCTATGTCCCAAGAAGATCCTGTGGTCTCATCTAGCACAGCTGTCCCTGAGTCACGGTCATCTGAAGAGCCTTCAAAAGGGCCACATTTGTCGGCTGCCCAAACCCAGCCACCAGGGGAGAAAGGACGAACTTCCAAAAACTTTGCCTAGGCCAAGGTCTCCCCTTTCATCACCTGTGACACGTAGGGCAAGGCATCGTAGACAGTTGTCATCCTCAAACCTACGTACACGGAGGTCTTGCAGTACCTTGCGAGGACTGTGAGTGATGATGGTGAGGAAGACACTGGACGTAGCGTCAGTAGTTATTTGCGGGAGATACCGCACCCACTGAGACTGCGTGCAAGGGCTGCTGTTCAAATAGTGCTGGATGCATGTGTGCCACCAAATCATCCCTGTTTGGTGTTCAACATGCTGGAGCAGTAGCAAAACTCATCCAATAACCTGCTAGGCTGGACCGACACCCAGTACACAGCAGTAACATCAGCATCATCATCTTCACAGGCCACTGACAGTATTGCAAGACCTCCCAATCCTTGTCTGCTGTGGCCACCATTCAGAGACATGCTGCATTTGCAACATGCCCCTCAAGTAGGCCTCATGGCACCGGCCCTACAGAACAAACCCTTCACAAACGAGGTCCACACACGACCAAACTGGTGCGTTGGTGACCGTGACCCAATAACAGGACCCACAAGGTTCTCAAACCATGCAAGACAACAGTGATTGGCCACAGAAATCCTTAATGTGCATGGTAGCCAGGCAATTGTGCAGGGCCAACCCCCAGACAATCACCAACCAACCTACACCAACATGTAAAGGTGTTTTTTGTCAATATAGCCATTGTTTCATGTACATAATGACTTCTTGTAGCTGTGTTTTTTTTCTTGTTTTTAACCTACAAAAAAGGGATACATATGAGACAAATATGTTCCTGTTGTTCCATTTAAATTCTTTTACAGCAACATAAAAAACAAAACAAACATACTGTTCTTGCAATTTTTTTTTTAAACATATCACAAAGGTACAATAATATGAAGGGTCATAATGAAATTACATGGGTGTCAGAATGCCTTCTGTACCGTTTACACAGGCTACATCATTCACGGTATATTGATGATGCATCAAAAACCAAACAATTTATGGCCCAGTGACGTGCTCATCTTGCCACAGGACTGAGCTTACGGGGGAAACAAAGAAAATCGACAAATAGTTCACGCACGCGGAGTGCAGATGGCTCATGCCTCGGCTTACCAACCGATAGTACGGGAGGGTAGGGATTGCTTGGCTGAGGGACACATGAGGATTCATCACTAGGCCAGTCATGCAAGCGAGTGAAATTATGTAAGATGACAAAAGGCTTTAATCACTCAAATCCAAGTGGCGAACCGCGACGGCCCCATTATGAGCCACAAAACAGCCAATGGCTCTATTGACCTTAATCCGTGCCTTATCTACTCTTTCCACTGACCTCGCCCCATGCCACACCTTCCTCCGGATAATGTTGGACCAAACCGTCAGCACTTTAGGGAACATGGCACAGAGCCACAAGATATCAAACTTCATATCTCTAATTAGTTCTCTAAAACAGTGGTCACCAACCTTTTTTGCACTGGGGACTGGCTCTATGCAAGACTAACGTTTTCGGGGCCCGACAGGGCAGGGTTGCCAGCGGTGGGACTTTGATTATATAGGTGGGGCTATGGAGAAGGGGTGGAGTTTAGTACCCTGCTTCCCAGAAAGATGTGCTATGTTTTATTTTCAGGGGATGTCTTATTTCTCCATCCCCTTGCAGCCCCCAAAATGGTATCCCCATCATTTCCTTGCAGCCCACAATATTCCCATCACCCTCTTTCAACCCACAATATCCCCATCATCCCCTTGCAGCCCACAATATCCCCTTGCAGCAGTCACCAATAACCCCATCATCACCTTGCAGCAGTCCCCAATAACCCCATCATCCTCTTGCAGCAGTCCCCAATAACCCCATTATCCCCTTGCAGCAGTCCCCAATAACTCCATCATCCCCTTGCAGCCCCCCAATAGCCCAATCATCCCCTTGCTGCCCCCCAATAACTCAGTCATCACCTTGCAGCCCCCCAATAACTCCAATCATCCCCTTGCAGCCCCCAAATAACCTTATCATCCCCTTACAGCCCCCCCCATTAACCCCATTATCCCCTTGCAGCCCCCCTAATAACCCCATTATCCCCTTGCAGCCCCCAATAACTCCAATCATCCCCTTGCAGCCCCCCAATAACCTCATCATCCCCTTGCAACCCTCCCAATAACTCCATTATCCCCTTGCTGCCAGCTCCTGCAGCCTACTGGTGCCATCTGATCACCCCCTGTCCCCCCCTGCACAGGCGGCAGGAATGGGGGACAGGGATGATCGGATGGCACCAGGGGGCTGAAAGAGCGGCAGCTGCTCATCACCCGACGGTGTCGGCGTGAGAGATTTAAGCACAGCTGATCTGACTGCTGATTCAGGTCCTTCAACCTGATATTGATCATCTGATCGGTTTACCGTTCAGCAAACCGATCAGATGATATTGGATCCGGATTGGACGTAGTGGGACCCTCGAAGCTAGACTACGTCAGGGTGCTTTTCTTTAATTAAGATGGAGTCCCTAATTGTATTCTGTTTTATTTGTAATAAAAATATTTGTTCTCTGCGTTGTGTTTTTTTTTCTATATGATTAGTAGAAATTCATTCTGGTTATGTCTAATATTGGCATGACCCCATGAATTTTCGGGTTTAGGGCCAGCTGATAATACAAAGCTGGCCCTAACCCCTTTATTACCCAGCGATGCAGACCATCTCTGAAGAGGTAACTGGTCTGCGGACTCAGGTAGTGCAACAGCTGCAGCAAGTCGTGGGTTACCTGACGTCAGCTCATGCTCAGGCCATGCCAAAACCCAAGGTCTCTCTTCCAGATAGGTTGTCTGGGGGAAGAGACAATTTTTTTGTGTTCCGTGAAGCCTGTAAGCTTTATTTCAGGCTCCGGCCCCATTCATCGGGAAGTGAGGAACAGCGGGTGGAGATTATAGTCTCCCCTCATAAAGGGGACCCCCAGACCTGGGCCTTTTTCCTCCCGGCCGACTCACGGTCGGTGGACGGGTTTTTTGCTGCTCTGGCTCAAGTATACGGTGAACCAGATAGGGTGACCTTTGCTGAGTTTAATTTCCGTAAACTCAAGCAGGGCACACGAGCAGTGGAGGAGTACTGCTCAGAGTTTCGGAGATGGGCGACTGACACCCAGTGGAACGACCCAGTCCTCCGGAGTCAGTTCTGCTTGGGTTTGTCAGCTAGACTACAAGACACCCTGGTTCAGTACGCCACACCTGAGTCATTGGAGGCTGGATGTCCCTAGCCATACGGGTTGACAGATGCCTGAGGGAGAGGCCGACACCTACTATGTGTACTGTACCTATCCTTGCTAAGGAGATTATACCCAATGAACCCATGCAATTGGGGCAATAGGTTCTCGTGTTAAACCTCCTGTGGCTACTGTTCACCAAGTGGTGGAGCATGTGTTTTCTGTGGAAAATATGACCATTTTATTAAGATTTGTCCACTTCGCTCCAAAGCCACGCAGTCTCAGAAGCAGCCTACCGTGGGCCGTTCAGAAGAAGATGACCAGAGAGTTTATCTTTCCTTCCTCGCTAAGTCTCCGTTCACACTGTCTGCCAAGGTGGTGTTGGATGGTAAAAACCAAGACTGTGCCAGTTCTGGTCCATAGCAGAGCGGGGGTCAATTTGATGGATTTTCGCTTTGCTCAGGCTCATGGTCTCACCAGCAGTGCTTTAGTGAGACCCATTCCCATCGCCTCGATCGACTCCCCCCCCATGGGAGGTGCCTGGGAAACTTGTTTTCTCATTTGGATTGTTACCTCTCCCCAGGTCACACTCTGCTGTGCTCTGCAATAGGAAGAATGTTGCCTGGCTTCTTGCTAATACTTCTGCCTCCACATAATCCTGGATCCTTCTGGACACTCCGGACACCTCTACCAGCAGGATCAGCATTTCCAGGATTACACGAAGCCCCCAGGATCCTCTCCCCTCCGGCCAGTGTTCCACAGTCTCTCCATTTCCACAGTTCTGTCTGTATGGGTCGCCCCTCTGGTCCAGGATTCGTGGCATTTAGACCTCCTGGTGTTGTAACGGGTGTATCCCTGTACAGGGGTTACCTTTGCCGATGCTCCACTATGAATGTAAAGTGTCGCGATCCAGAGAGTCAGGCACCTTTCCCCTATTGCTAAACTTTCCATAATAAATATCCTTGGTTTTATGAAAATTACTATCCTGTCTCTTGATTATCTGGTATACAGCTACCACTACAGCATCAGTGGTCTAGTGAGTCCACTCTACATCGTTACAATCTGTGGGCTTTACATATATGCACTAGTCCTTTTCCCCTCTTTCGGAGTGCTGGATCATTATATGTTATTATCTGGTTTCAAAAATAGCTAAAAAAGTAGAGAAACAAAAGCGCAATAGGGTCTTATCCTTTAAAGCATATATCCAAAGTGTCAAATGTCACTGCTCACCTGTGCTGGTTGTGAGACCCACAACTAGTATATACATATAGTGCAGCTGCTGCAAGATCCACACTCCACAAAAACCACGGTGTTGATAAGCAATATAGCCAAATGGACAGTGTTTTTTTGATCCACGCCAACTGTACGATGAAGTGGACCACAATGAATCAGATAAAAATGGCTCTTTATTGTACGCGTTTCAGAGCATATCATCGCTCCTTCCTATTAAATACAACCATTACCATTATTACTGGTAATGGTTGTATTCTGAGGAAGGAGCGAGGATACGCTCTGAAATGTATAGACTAAAGCACCATTATCTGGTTTCAGTTGCTCCATATATAATTCAATGAGTCTGACCAAACAATTCTCTTAGTCTCTGATTTGATACATTGTGTCACTATCAGACGTAAAGCTTTTCATGAAAATAAGACAAAGTTTCAATAGAATATATGAATATTCTTGTTTTCATGAAAAGCTTTCTTTGTCATGTGTGAATTAAAGTGTGTTTTTTAAAGGAAATTTACTAGCATGTCTAATAGTATATTATTTCAAATGATGGTTTTGTCAACAGCGCACCCCCAAACAATTAATATTTAGTGTGTATCATATTATTTGACCTAGGAGGGTGAGGGTCTAGGTGAAGTGTAGCTTTTTAAGGTTTCTGAGTGCTAATCCCATTATAGTAAAATGTTTAAAAATAAAAACACAAAATATAGAATGAAAAAATAATGAAATTATATTTTGTCATGAAAGAGGATCTTTTACCCCCCTAATGTTTTCAAAACTGAAAGCACCGCTGAATGCAGTGTGCCTGCTGCATTCAAGGAAGCTGCATACTATGGCTCTATCTCCCCCTGTACCACAAAAACACAGTTTGCAAACTTTACAGTTAAGAAGTACAGTGGGTCGGATCTGATTAAGAGTTCCTCACCGCTGGCAGGTTCCTACCAGCCTCCTCCATGTGTATTCCACCCCCTCTATATGTCTGCCACTGCCTCCTCTTGTTCTGAGTCTGCCCTCCTCTTCTGCTCCTGCTCCACACATCGCTTGGATGAGCGAGGCTCGGCGGCTGTAAGGCGCATGTGCATGACATCACACGGAGCAAGAGCAGAAGAGGAGGACAGACACATAGAGGGTGCGGAATACACAAGGAGTAGGTGGGTAGGACCCTGCCAGCGGTGAGGACCTCTTAATCAGATCTGACCCACTGGACTTCTTAACTGTAAAGTTTGCAAACTGTTCTACCTCCCCGTACCCCGAAAAAAACAGTTTGCAAAATTTACAGTACACAGCTTCCCTGAATGCAGCATACACGCTGCATTCAGTGGTGCTTTCACTTTTGAAAGCACCAGGGGGTGACAGGTCCTCTTTAAAAACTAACTTGATATGTAAGTACAAAAATAAAATAGTACACCAACTTGGTATCACTGCATCTGAAACAATCTGATTTATAAAACTGTCGGGTTATTTAAACGATATGATGAACACTGTAAAATAAAATAATAACCGGAATAACATTCTGTTTTTCCATCACACTTCTGCTCAAAACAAAGAAACACTATATTGTAATTAAGTTATATTCAAAGAAAACATCTAATAATTCAACAGAAAATCCTTCTTAGCGCTATCGGCAAAAAAATGTTAAAGTTACAGTTATCAAAATATGATGATGCAAAATTAAAATTCTTTTTAGTGTGCAAAAGTAGCAGCATAGGAAAAACCTAGATATGATATTTTGCTTTAATCCTCTTCTAAAATAATATTGCTTTAGCTCAAAATGGTACCAGTTAATTCGTCTACTCATTCCACAAAAAACGAAACCCTCATACAGGGCACGTTAGTAAATTTTACTTAGCAACACCATGCTTTTTTCTTAACAATTTCAGACAAATTTACTAATGTCAAATAACAATTCTTCTCTTCTGAACCCTTCTGTATTTTATGTGATATGACTATCTACAGTGTTGGCCAAAAGTATTGACACCCCTGAGATTCTGTCAGATAATACTCAGTTTCTTCCTGAAAATGATTGCAATCACAAATTCTTTGGTATTATTATCTTCATTTAATTTGTCTTCAATGAAAAAAACACAAAAAGAATTGTCCTAAAGCCAAATTGGATCTAGTTCCACACCAAACATAAAAAAGGGGGTGGACAAAAGTATTGGCACTGTTAGAAAAATCATGTGATGCTTCTCATATTTGTGTAATTAACAGCACCTGTAACTTACCTGTGGCACCTAACATGTGTTGGCAATAACTAAATCACACTTGCAGCCAGTTGACATGGATTAAAGTTGACTCAACCTCTGTCCTGTGTCCTTGTGTGTACCACATTGAGCATGGAGAAAAGAAAGAAGACCAAAGAACTGTCTGAGGACTTGAGAAACCAAATTGTGAGGAAGCATGAGCAATCTCAAGGCTACAAGTTCATCTCCAAAGACCTGAATGTTCCTGTGTCTACCGTGCGCAGTGTCATCAAGACATTTAAAGCCCATGGCACTGTGGCTAATCTCCTTAGATGGGGATGGAAAAGAAAAATTGACAAGAGATTTCAATGCAAGATTGAGCGGATGGTGGATAAAGAACCTCGACTAACATCCAAACAAGTTCAAGCTGCCCTGCAGTCCGAGGGTACAACAGTGTCAACCCGTACTATCTGTCGGCGTCTGAATGAAAGTAGGTAGGAGACCCAGGAAGACCCCACTTCTTACCCCGAGACATAAAAAAGCCAGGCTGGAGTTTGCCAAAACTTACCTGAGAAAGCCTAAAACGTTTTGGAACAATGTTCTCTGGTCAGATAAGACAAAAGTAGAGCTTTTTGGGCAAAGGCATCCGCATAGAGTTTACAGGAGAAAAAAAGAGGCATTCAAAGAAAAGAACACAGTCCCTACAGTCAAACATGGCGGAGGTTCCCTGATGTTTTAGGGTTGCTTTGCTGCCTCTGGCACTGGACTGCTTGACCATGTGCATGGCATTATGATGTCTGAAGACTAACAACAAATTTTGCAGCATAATGTAAGGCCCAGTGTGAGAAAGCTGGGTCTCCCTCAGAGATCATGGGTCTTCCAGCAGGACAATGACCCAAAACACACTTCAAAAAGCACTAGAAAATGGTTTGAGAGAAAGCACTGGAGACTTCTAAAGTGGCCAGCAATGAGTCCAGACCTGAATCCCATAGAACACCTGTGGACAGATCTAAAAATGGCAGTTTGGAGAAGGCACCCTTCAAATATCAGGGACCTGGAGCAGTTTGCCAAAGAAAAATGGTCTAAAATTCCAGCAGAGCATTGTAAGAAACTCATTGATGGTTACCGGAAGCGGTTGATCGCAGTTATTTTGGCTAAAGGTTTTGTAAGCAAGTATTAGGCTGAGGGTGCCAATAGTTTTGTCCGGCCCATTTTTGGAGTTTTCTGTGAAATGATCAATGTTTTGCTTTTTGCTTCATTCTCTTTTGTGTTTTTTCATTGAAGACAAATTAAATAAAGATAATAATACCAAAGAATTTGTGATTGCAATCATTTTCAGGAAGAAACTGAGTATTATCTGACAGAATTGCAGGGGTGTCAATACTTTTGGCCAACACTGTATAGGGCTATCTGGTAATAAAAAGTCCAATTTAAAAAATTATTTTTTTTCTAAATTTTCATTAAAAAAGATCTGATATTTTTGTAACTGAATCTAATCATATCAACTTAAATCTACCACTTAAAACTCCCCAAATATGAGGCGGAATATAAGGTCGTATAAGTACTGTATATAGGAGCCCATTCACACCGTGGCCCTTTCACAGATGGAACCCAAGAAAAAAACACAAAATTAGCATATGATAAAGTAAAAAGTAAATGTTAATAGTACATTTAAATAGCATAGGGCATTTATTGATCAAAAAGTGTAAAAGCCATCACCCTGTGGCAAAGTGTAAACAGTTGGGATGGTCCAATTCTAGTATTAAAATCTTAACTTGTATCAGTGACATCAATGTGAATAAGGGCATGGAAGCACAGTGCTCTGCCTATACCTGTCAATAGGAACTATCAAGGTGAAGTGCCTAGCACAGAGGAATGGACCACACCACTATTTGTATACAGTACAAAACAATACATGAAAAAATAGCCAGAGCATAAGTTGGTATACATGCAGTAGGAGCATTTTCACACCATGGCCATTTCACAAGCAAAAGCCAAGAAAAAAAACACAAAATTATAGAACCATAGATTCCAGTAACTTCCCTTTCAATGGAAGTCTTCAAACAGAGGCTGGACATACATATGTGGGGGATGATTTAGTGAATCCTGCTTTGTACAGGGGGTTGGACATGGAGATCCAGGAGGTCCCTTCCAACTCTACCATTCCATGATTCTATATCCCTACCTTGTGTCAATCACATCTATGTGAATAAGGACAGAAAAAGCATGGTGCTCTAAATTTACCACAAACTTAAAATGTAAAGTGTCACAAAAAAAGTGTAAGAATCACTAAGGCTAGAGCCACACTAGCACTGTGGCCTCCATCCTGGGGGGTCCATCAAGAAGCAGGTTTCCTGGCAGCATTAACCCAGCATTACCATAATGCAATGCTGCCTTACGCTGCAAATAGAATCATATGGATGACGGACTCCCGAGCGCATTCAAACGCCTGCATATAAGTGCCAGAGTTTGAAATCTCATGCTATTTCGTAGTGCACAAGAAAATGCGACTTTTTGCTTTTTCCTGTCCGCTATGAAGTAGATTGAGATTTCAAACTCTGGCAGTTATATGCTGGCGTGTGAATGCGCTCGGGAGTCCGTCATCCATAGGATTCTATTGGCAGCGTTAAGGCAGCATTACACTATGGTAACGCTGGGTTAATGCTGCCAGGAATCCTGCTTCTTGATGGACCCCCCAGGATGGAGTCCTCAACGCTAGTGTGGCCCTAGTCTTAGATATATAGAAGTATTCTAAAGATATTATCACATAAAATTTGACAAATCTGGCCTGGTCCGAAAGTGTTAAAAAGTAAAAAGTTTTGTGTTTTTTTTTATGCTATGCTTGTCCGATGGGTGAAGAAACTTTATAAATCCATTGTGACCCACATGAATTGTTGGAAGTGTACTTTCTAACATTTCTCCTTAAGTTTAGAGGTATTCTAGATGAAATAAAAATCAAATATTAAGTATATTTTCTGAAAGGATTGTACTTTTGTACTTGTTTTCCTTATATTTTTTGGCAGCGTTACTTCTTGGTGATCATTGAGATCCGACATGCTTCTTTTTCACCTCTGTTTCAAAGTCAGTGAAGACAGCAAAAGCTTCTTTGTATCTCAGAGAATGGAGATGTTTTGAAGATATCGCTGACTCTGATGGGAGTTCCTTTTCAAGGTTATCTTACATGCAAGTGACATCAAATAACTTAATGTAGAAGCTTTTCTGTACCCCACTAAGAGTTCTGTAATTATTTCTTTTCACTTACTCAATATTCAGGAAAAAGCATTTTTTTTATATTCTTCTAAATATATGCCATCATTGCAGCTGTGATAAATTCCTTTAATATTTATATTATACATAAGTACCTACATTGCCATACAAATCTTTATGATGTCTTTCTTCATTACTTTTATCAAATGTGTACATATCTTGGTGGTAGTTCTTGTTGTTACCATCCATTTTTCTACTGGGAGACATGGACTCCTATAATGTAGAAATGGCTTTATTAGCAAGGAAGTTAGGAACTGTCTCGAGTGTCATGGAGATGGCAATGAGAAGGCGTAAACACCAGACCTTCTCCTATGTGACAAAACCTAGCACCCTAAGAGGTTCCTGTTTTGTTATGCAGCCCCCTTCTGAGTACACATCACACTTTTATTCATGTAAATATCTTAATATTTTTGTACTTTTTTCAATTAAATTTTGATGGAAAATAATCAATAAAACAATACAAAATTTACATTGTATTAAAAGAAAATATACTAATAGTGATGGGCAAACCAGAACTGTAAAGTTCAGAGTCCATACTGAAAACTTATGCTAGGGTCAGAGTAGCGTCAGCCTTTTGGCTGACAAATCCGTTTAAAACTTCAAATTTGGGGGGTGTGACATGGACATGGCGGCGGACGGACGCATGTGAGTAGAGCTCCAGCACCCGATCTTCACCGCAGCCTATCATCTGCATTAATTTGCGCACCGGGAGTCCGGATTGTTACTAGCGTCGCTCCCTGGACCCTCAGATATACAGCCCGCGTGGATGCCAGCTAAAACTGACATCACCAGGTTCCTCTCAGCCCCAGGAGGACCCAGCAGACGTTCCACGCGCCCTGGAATGGTGGCCTCTGGAAAAGAGACGGGGGGCCAGCGCTCAGGAGCCTCTGCAGCCCAGCTCCCGATGACTCCGGGCTCTGCAGTGGGACGTCGAGCCAGCAAGAACAACAAGGGAGATAGTCTGTTGTCTCCGGAGGTAATGGGCAGAGTTGCAGAGCGGGCGGGAGAGAGAGAGACGCCGGCACAGGGGCCCCAAGAGTCAGAGGGACAGCCCGCCATTCTCCCCCTGCTCCTTCTCCTGTTACAATGGAGGGAGACTCTTCTAAGGGAAGTTGTGTTGAGGGACGGGGGTCTCCTCCAAAACTCCACTCCTGTATAACAACTGCTGTGGTGGAAAGCTCAGGAATACTGGATGAGACTCAGTACCAGAGACATTAGAAAGAGGCCATGCATCAGCTTTATTGCAATTATCTCCACCAGCCCCTTCTGCTGTTCATGAGCTCTCTCACCCTGCACCATTTTCTGGAACCCTCACCTTTCAGATAGATGATCTGCATGATATCCGCTCCAGACTGCACTCTATTCCCACCAAAGACCATATGGAGGGCTATATAGAACATCTAGAAGCAGTTTGTAAATCTGAAAACAGATCACTTAAAAAGGACACCTCCCAACTTAAACGTTCTGTGCAGACAGTTGAAAACGAAGTTGCAGATCTCTCATCCCAATAGAAGGAGCACGAACAGAGACTGGATCAACATTCTCAGAACTTGCAGCTTGTGCTCGACTTGATGGAAGATTCTGAGAATAGAAATAGGAGGAACAATATTAGGCTCAGAGAGATCCCAGAAGCTGTGTTGCCACAGGATGTTGCCCCAGCGCTTCAACGTATTTTCAACTCTCTTTTGGATAGACCCTTGGATGAGTATATTGAGATGGACAGAGCTCATAGGTCTTTGGGTCCCAGGAGTGATAAGCCAGCTCAGCCAAGGGATATAATATGCAGAATCCATTTCTTCCAAGTCAAGGATGATATAATGCGTAAGACAAGGGAATCTGAGGCCATAGACTTTAACGGGTCGCCCATACATCTTTTAGCCGACCTATCGCCTTTAACACTTGCTAAACGACTGGCCCTGCGACCCTTACTTGAAGTATTCCGAGAAGTGGGTATTCAGTATACCTGGGGCTTCCCCTTTCAATTACAAGTCTCTGAGGTGGTCATTCTGAGAACACCGGTTGACCTTCCGGAGTTCTTTGCGGCCCTGAATGATCCTCTGGTAACTATCCTAGACTGGCCCCAGTTACCTACATTCTTCATTAGGGGTCCCAGAGGGGCTTGGAGATTTCCTTTGGATCAGGATTGGAAGAAGAAAAGAGGCCACAAACGTCGCTAGGGTACCTCAGATGGAACCACCTGAATTTGCCTTATATAGGGTTTAATATCCCTGGCTTTACATTAATGATAGCAGGAGCTTCCAGTTGATTAGTCAGCTTTGTTGTTGTTGTTTGCTGTTATCTTGTCTGTTCTGGAATGTTTTCCTGACAGGTTTATGCATCATCTGCCGGTTTCCTGGTGTTAGCCTTTCTCTAAGATATACTTCCCATGTATATTTGTTTTTGCTTTAAGTTAATATTGCATTATGTTCTTTTATCTATGGGACGTTCCTATTCATGGCTGTGGGGTGGGATCAGGGGTGAGTCGACCACGGTTTGCTCCAGTCATCCCTCGCATTAGGGAGTGTCTTTGACACTGATTACAGAATATTTTCTGTTTAGAAATTTGGTCTTAAGGTTGGTGTTGCCTTAGACTAACAGGGCGGGATTTAGAATCACCATCCATTTCTTTTTTCCCTTCTCTTTTTTTTTTCTTTTCCTTTCCCTTCTCTACACCCCCTTCCCTCCCCCCTTTTTCTTTTTGTTTTTCTTTGGTATTTGCTTGTTTTCCCTTTTTTATCCCTGTCACATCCCTTCTCACGCCCTTGCGCTACCATGTCAAACTTAATTTTTGCTCGCTGAATATTAGAGGATTTAATATTCCTGGGAGGAGATCACAGGTTCTTAACCACATGCATAAACAGCGTGCACATATTCTCCTTCTTCAGGAAACTCATTTTAGAGCTGACAAAGTACCGAACTTGAAGGGAACCTGTCACCTGACTCTAAGTCCCTACACTATCACTAGCTGTCTCTACACCTTCCTAGCTGCTCCCTATCTATCCCTTTCTCATCTAAAGTGGCCATATGAAACATCTCAAAAATAAGTTTAAACTTACAGCAGTCCCCGAGGTTGGGGGACTGGGAAGGCGTGGCCACGCTCTATTCACCACTCTTCCGTGGTGTAGTGCACGCCCCGCTTGGCGGCATTATTCTTTGTCCTCTCTGCCCCCACCATTTGGAATCTCCCACCCCCTGTGAAATTCTATGCACCGGCACGGTGCATTATGGGGCCGGTCACGTGATCGTCCCTAGTGCATTATGGGGCCGATCACGTGATTATCCCCAGTGCATTATGGGCTTGATCACATGATCGGCCCGGCTTCAATAAGCGCATGTGCGGAGCCGGGCCGATCACATGATCAAGCCCATAATGCACTAGGGACGATCACGTGACCGGCCCCATAATGCACCGCGCCGGATGTGACATACGGCCGGTGCATAGAATATCACAGAGTGCGGGAGATTCCAAATGGTGGAGGCAGAGAGGACAAAGAATACTGCTGCCCAGCGGGGCGTGCACTACACCACGGAGAAGTGGTAAATGGAGCGTTGCCACGCCTTCCCAGTCCCCCAACCTCGGGGACTGCTGTAAGTTTAAACTTATTTTTGAGATGTTTCATATGGCCACTTTAGATGAGAAAGGGATAGATAGGGAGCAGCTAGGAAGGTGTAGGGACAGCTAGTGATAGTGTAGGGACTTAGATTCAGGTGACAGGTTCCCTTTAAAACTAATGTACTATAGCAAATGGTTTCATAGCCCCAATCCAGAGGCTAAGTCCAAGGGGGTTAGCATTGCACTCCATAAATCTCTACAGGCACAGGTGCTGGATACTAGAATTGATCCACAGGGCAGATTTCTGTTTCTAAAGCTACAAATTTCTAGGGATATATTCATTGTCGCTAATCTTTATTTACCAAATCAAGATCAAGCTCGCGTATGTGTGATTTATCTGCGCGCTCTTTCTGATTTTGCGTAAGGCTCAGTGGTGATTGGCGGGGACTTTAATATGATATTAGATGGTGGTTTGGATTCATCCTCAGGCAAGACTTCTGTACCGGCTTCCCACTTGGAAAGCCTGAGAGCCAAGTTGTTGGTGTTAAGGTTAATGGATGTGTGGAGATTAACACATTCTGGATCCAGGGATTATATGTTTTATTCTGCTGTGCACAATATGTATAGCAGAATAGACCTTTTTTTTGTCTGCCACAAGCTTTTGTCCACCGACCAACCGCCCATATAGCTCCGATGATTTGGTCGGACCACGCCCCAGTCACCCTGTCCCTAAGTCTCACAGATTTGGCTCCCACGGAGTGGACCTGGTCTCTCAACCCCGGTCTACTGAAAAATCTGGAGTGCAAATCGGTGGCACGAACTGCGATTGCCGATTTTCTAAATGTTCACAAAAGAGTTTCCACTGCCCTTCCTTTTAAATGGGAGGCTCTGAAGGGTGTTGTGAGGGGTGGTGCTCATCCAGCAGGGAGCCAGGCTAAGGAGGGAACGGATTGAAGTCATCCTAGATCTTTTGACCACTACCCAGTCACTAGAATCACAACATAGAGTCTCATGGCCCTCAAGTAATGGCTGATTTATTGAAGGTATGAGCTGACCTGTGCTCACTCCTGGATTTGGCATCCACGAGACAACAGGACTGATTCCGTAAATACCTTTATGAATTCTTTAACAAGCCGAGTAAAGTGTTAGCCAGATTTTTACATCCACGTCTCCCTACCACTTACATACCTACCATTAACTCCAGATTAGGAAGACCCTTACACGGCCCCCGGGAAATAGTGGACATGTTTAGGGATTACTACGACTCCTTATACAACCTAAAGGGTCCTTTGGCTGATATGTCTTTTGCGGATTTTCAGTCAAGGATATTGCTGATACCCCACTCCCGCCTATTAGTGATGAAGAGGCAGAGGCTCTGGAATCCCCATTTACAGATCAAGAAATCATACACACTATTAATTCATTCTCTAACGGCAAGAGTCCTGGCCCTGATGGCTTTTCTGCTAGCTTCTATAAATTATTTGCCCCTGAACTGGCTCCATTTGTAACCTCGTTATTTAACACCATCTCAGAGGATTGCCCTTTCACCCCACAAACTCTTTCAGCTACAATCCCAAAGCCTGGTAAGGACCCCCTCTCATGTGCCAACTACCGCACTATTTCATTGATAAATTTAGACATGAAGATATTTGCCAAAATGATAGCTAACAGATTGGGGCCTCTGTTACCGGGATCCATTCATGGCGATCAAACAGACTTTGTTTTGCAGAGAGAGGCGAGGGACAATACCATAAAAGCCTTGCTTATCTGTTCGTTTGTCCGCGACAGCAACATCCCAGCCTGCCTTCTTTCCATTGACGCTAAGAAGGCGTTTGATCGCCTTGGCTGGAACTTCCTTCTTGCCTCCTTGAAACAATTGGGTTTGATAGGAGTATGTTGGGTAGAATTCTTGCACTTTATCATAATACCATGGCTCGGCTTAGGGTTAATGGGTTTCTCTCGTCACCTTTTAAAATATCCTATGCCACGACACAGGGTTGCCCTTTGTCGCCCCTACTTTATGTCATTGCTATGGAGCACTTAGCGATTGCGTTGAGAAATTCCATATATATTAAGGGTATTTAGATCAAAAATACGCATTTTAAACTAGCCCTTTATGCAGACAATCTTTTGATCTGCATCTTGAACCCACTAGTGGTCTTTCCAGTCTTGATCTAAGAATTCCAGAAATTTGGCGCAATATCCAACTTTAATGTCAATTATTCTAAAGAAGAGGCCCTTAATCTCACCCTTTCGGAGGACTTGGCGCTTAGATTTAAGTCTTCCTTCCCTTTTAGATGGGAGAACAAGGCACTGAGATATTTAGGTGTCTCTCTTTCTAAAGACTTTAATTACCTATTTTCTCTCAATTACATCCCTCTATTAAATAAAACGTTAGTGGACCTGAAAAGATTTGATAACACACATTTATTTTGGTTTGGCCGCATAAATGCCATAAAGATGGATATCTTACCCAAATTCCTCTACTTATTTCAAACAGTTCCTATTTCCATCCCTTATTACTTTTTTCGGCGGTTGCACTCCGCTCTCCGTAGATTTGTCTGGGGCTCTAAGAAGCCTCATTTGCATTTTTCGGTCCTCAATAACTCAAAATTGAGGGGAGGAGCTGGGCTTCCGGACGTCCAGAGATATTATCACTCGGTCCTCTTTTCCAGAGTAATTGATTGAAGATACAATTCATTACACTAACAGTGGGTATTCTTGGAGGGCCTGCTTGCCCCTTCTTCTCTTTATTGGCTACCATGGATTCGGCCCCACTCTAGACCTCTGGCTGTGGATTTTTCCCCACTCACGCGGGCCTTTCTGGGATTCTGGGACACCTATAGGGACAGACTGAGACTGATCAATTTTCCCTGCAGATTGGGACCTCTCTTCGATAATGTAGATTTCCCACCGGCTGTCGGCAAATGGACCTTCTTATGCTGGATGACTGTGGATGGTCCCTACCTGACACAGGTGATGACGCAGCTCTCGGGGCTCTCCACGGTGGGGGCTTTGCAGGGGACTCGGATAGAGAGCCACTCTCCTGGTTGGAGTTCTCCCAAATAAAGATGTATCTGAGATCTTTTTTCACTAGTTCTCCCACTGAGTTAGAGTCTCTATATCATTCAACAGAAAGTCCAACTCATGTTATTTCACTCATGTATGGTATACTTTCAGAGGCTAAGTCTTCAGACACACCACATTTTATTGTGGCCTGGCAAAGAGATCTACAGATTACTTTTTCTGATACTGATCGTGTGAAAATTTTCACGCTTGGCCATAAGATGTCAATCTCGTGTAGCGTCTAGGAAACAAACTATAAAATATTAACTAGATGGTATAAATGCCCTGCACTCCTTCATAGAATGTTTCCTTCAGTTACTAACACTTGTTGGAGATGCGGAGAGGAGAAGGGGAATATGTTACACATATGGTGGTCCTGCAGACCCCTACTTGCCTTCTGGATGGACATCTTCTCCATTTCAAAAATATGTCAGATACACATTATACTCCTACACTGCAAATTGCTTGGCTTTCTTTGATTCCGGGCTCTCTTTCGATCGCAAAAAGAGGTCTTTTTCGATTTTGTCTTATGGCAGCCAGAGTCTTAATCCCACGACAGTGGAGATCGGCAGTGGTTCCCTCAATTGGGGAATGGTGATTGTGATGAATAGACTAAATCGGACTGAGTCACTAATGGATCAGGATAATGAGACATGGGATAAACATCAAAAGATCTGGACCCCATGGTGGCTCTTTAGAGATAGTCCAACACTGGCTCAATGGCTACAATATGTATAAATGTTGGTGTTGGCGTTGGGGCGGAGTTCTCTGTCCCTCTCTCTCCCACACTCTCCCCCTCCTTTTTTTTTTAATCTCTTTAGGCCATATCTGGCCTTTCCCACCCTTTTCTATTCCTAGTTTACTATTAGAATCATATTTACGAGCATCACATTGTCACACAGGCAGACTCACCAGCGACCAGTGAGACCGCTGGTAACCAGGGTACACATCGGGTAACTAAGCATATCGCTGCGCTTAGTTACCTGATGTTTACCCTGGTTACCATGTCCCAGCGTGTATTGTGGAATCGGCCAGGAGGTCGTTGATCGTTGGTCTCCCGCTGTCAAACACGCCGATGTATGCGTGACAGCGGCAGACCAACAACGGAAAAATAGTCCTTTCCATTCACCAACGATAAGCAATCAGCGAGCTGATCGCTGGTCGTTGGTACATGTCACACACAACGGCTTCGCTACGAGATAGCTGCAGCATCACAAAACTGGTGACATTGCAACGATATCATTAGCAATATCGTTGCGTGAATTTGATTTGAACTTTTAGTTTTTTTAAAATGTATCATATTTTTAAAAACTTTTTTCTCCACTTTTACTTTATTTTAGTTAACCTTTAAGGTACCTTTACACGCTGCTACAACAAGGTGGAAACAACCGGGTGCTTAACGGTTACAAACGGTACCGGATAACGCCTTTACACGCCGCTACAAGGTGCTTTACAAAAGGTTGAATCTATCTCTGGATGCACCGCCGGGTGCCTAAAGTTACCTTCTGTAGAGCACCTTACCTCATTTACACGCCGTAACAGAAGGTAATATGGGCGGACCTGGTGCAGCAGGGACAACACATAGGTGTGCCAGAATTGTGGATTACGAGAAGTTCGTACGCTGATAGGACAAAGCAATAGCATCATGATTGGCCAGCCAGTGCAGGAGGCTGACTAATACATGACGCTCGAGCAATTGTGTAGTGTGACTGGTCAGCTCATTAAACATTCCGCCCTACGCATTGACAACCAATCACAACGCAGGAGCTTCCACCAATGATCGCTGAAGGGGGGTGGTTTCACAGAGGCTGTGTCACGCCCCGGGGAGTTATCTGGGTGACGAATAAACCTTACCCTACCGTATTTACACGCCGTTACCATCGGGTTGAAATCAACCTGTTTTAAAGCACTGCTCTGAAACCGGTGCTGCAAGTGACGGGTGGCAACAACCGCCTTCACACGCCGCTACCTCGGGTTGATTTGACGGTGCAAGATACATTTGTCTCATAAACCCAGTTGTTTCCACCCGGCTGTAGCGGCGTGTAAAGGTACCATTAGGGTACCGTTACACGTCGCAATATCGTTCTGATATCGCAGACAATTTCACGGGATCGCGCACGGTTTTGGCACTTGTCCAAGATCGCATAGTAGATGTCACACAGGGAGATATCAGCAGGCAACGCAACTAGGCTGTTGTCCTCAACTTTTGTGCACTGGGTATGAGCAACCCAGGGACCGAGCATTAACATTGTAGTGAATAGGGGAAGTTGCAAACAAGATCGTAGTTGCGCCACCACACAGCACGATCATGCCACATCGCATATGCAATATCGTACGGTTGAAGGGCTTGCACAATCTTCTTGCAATATTGTACTTACGATTTTTTTTGAGTCGCATTGCCCATTTATACGACACAACGCACGAACGATATCAACTATAACCACCGTACCACGCAACTTTTTGTCGATGTTGCATTGCGATATCGTGATGTGTAACGGTACCCTTAGGCCAGGGGTCCCCAACTCCAGGCCTCGAGGGCTGCCAACAGTGCATGTTTTTAGGATCTCCTTAGTATTGCACAGGTTATGGAATCATTACCTGTGCATTTGATCACATTTACACCTGTGCAATACTAAGGAAATCCTGAAATCATGCACTGTTGGTGGCCCTCAAGGCCTTGAGTTGGGGACCTCTGCTTTAGGCCCTGTGCCCACGGTTCTTTTTGATGCTTTTTTTATACAGATTTTGAGAATCTGCATCAAAATCTGAATGTCTATCCTGAGGCCAGCAAAGTCTATGAGAGTTCAGATGTGCTTTGCCAATGTTGTTTTTTTTTTCCTTGCAGATTTGGTGGAGATTTATTTTTTCTGCACCAAATCTGTAAGGAATAAATACAACTTTGGCACTGCACTTCTGAACTCTCATAGACTTTGCTGGCCTTCAGATTTTGATGCAGATTACTGTGGGCACAGCAACGCATGGTGCCTGAACACTCCAGTGTCCGATAGCTTGTGCTGTACAATGCCATCATGATCCATGGCTCAGCACATCACAAATCATCACTTTCTGTGCTTGCTGAGCATCCACAGGAAATGCTTCATGACAGTGTCAGGGGTCCTTATCTCACCCCTTGCTGTCATGGCAACACATCAATACCCCAAATTTGCATCATGGGGTCGCCGATTATGGCGGGGAATAATGTGATCCTCTCCACACCACTTTAGATCGCGCTGTCAGTAGGATAACAGTGGCAGGTGAGTTGCTAATCCACCCTCATCTGTTACCTGCACATGTCGGCTGATAAAATTAGCTGATATGTGCAGAGGATGATGCAAGATCAGCACATTAAAGGGACCGTTACACGCTATGATATCGTTAACGATATCGTTTGTTTGTCACGGCTTTTTGGGTAGAGCAACCACGTCGTAACGAAGTCGTTGCATGTAACAAGTAAATACGATCAACGATAAGTCGGCTGATCGTTCATCGTAGGTTTGTGATCAGGACCTTAAACCAAGCGATGATCGTCCATCCAACCTGCAGCATCGGTGTGTGTGACACCTTGATAATGATGTCGTTAACGACCTCGTCTATTCAGAACTGAAGGACGTTGGCAATCAAACGACCACAAGTATCGTTCGCTTGTCGCGGAATCGTTGCTGGGTCGTTAAAGATATCTGTATGTGTGACATTTCACTAGCGATCATTTAATGATGTTCAAGCGATCTAGGTCAAGTCGAATCGTTCGTCAGATTGTTCGACCATTGAAGCGTGTAACCCAGGCTTTATTCACACCAAAGGAAGGGAGGAGACCTTGGACATACAGTTACTTCTAAGGTTATTAAAGGGTTAACATAATCTCTAGACAGATTCTTAAGAAGATTTGTGTCTTAGATCTTAAACGCTCAGTTACATATTAGGAAAAACATGGATTTCTCTGTGTGATGAATAAGTAGTATTGGTAAGGAATATTGCCAATATTCCCCAGATTCCATTTCCTCCCAGAAAGCAATTTGATAAGGCACATCTCACTCATAAAGAGATAAGCCCCACCTTTTTCTGGCCAGAGGCCTTCCATCTCTGGCCAGTAGCAAATTAATTAGCATGAAGATGGAAGCTAACAGGCCACACAAAAAGACGCTCTTCCTCAATTTTGATATGGTAATCAGCTAGGGAACTTCCTAGGAGAGAGATGGAGATTAGGTAACACTTCCAAATCCCCTTAATGCCAGTGGAAGAGGAAACCCATTCAGACAGCTAGACTGAGAGGAGACGAGTTATAACTTTTATTATCTCATAAGCTGTACACCCTGTGATAATATCGAATGTAAATATGAACTCTACATATCTAGACAGTAATAGGGCTATATTTATATGAATGTAGGATAACTATAAGCCATGTAAACGTGATATTGGCTAGTAGGGTGCTCTCAGAGTAGCCATGTTTCACATCCAGACGAAGATAAAATCATAACTAAAAATATGAAAGTATTGTCTTCCGTCTGTGATGCCTACAGACAAGGCTAGGACAGATTATAGAATTTGGGTGTCTATATCTCCCCTCAGAGGGTGGGAACTGTGAGACAGCCCAGAGGTGCGAGATGGGTGGAGACAGGGGTCAGCCCATAATGTATAAAAATCATCTGCTCCATCTCCATATTGTATTTCTTCTGAAGAGGCATTATTCCACCAAAGCCAGAGATTACCCAAGGAACAGATTGGTATCACGCCGTCCTTGTGGTGCCATCAGCACTAAGGTAACTGCTCACATGTGTGTGTAATTCTGTGTATTCCATTTACCCTTTTATTGGCATATCTGACTGTACTATTTATAACATCTTAATAATAACTGTAAATATTAATATCTAGTGTACCATTAGCGTGATTAAATATATACATTTAATCTTGAGTTGCTCTTTTTATCTTGATCACGATTCCCATGTCCGTGTGCTCATTTAACGCTACCTGGGTTGGTTTCTGACCCAATATAAGCCCGACCACGGACCGGACTTATATTAAACGAGAAGATGGTGGCAGCATTTGTGCTTGGGGTTTATCCAGGGTCTCTGGCAGTGACAGGGTGGAGGAGATTATATGTGCTTCTGCCTGCGGGCTAGAAGGCATATACCACCCTCACTGAGACGTGCCTTAATAAACCAGCACAGGCAGGGCAGCTGTGGCCCTTCTTTATCCTCAGGCAGTTCCCTGACTGACCTGGGTTTAACAGGAGGCGCTGTGGAGCTGCCAGGTTCGGTGGCCGATTTCACCACACTTTGGCATAAGACATTGGATCGCAAATATTAAGGTTTTTAATTCAACTTCCTATGATCTACATGGTTATGAGGGTTGATTCTACTGACAAATACCCTTTACAGAGAAAAGGGGACTGTTCATTATGGCTTTCTAGATTTTTAATTTGCAGTAATAGATTATGGCCAGGGTCACATCTACGTTTTTTTTGTAGAATCCTGATCCGGTTTTGAGCTTTCAAAAAGCTCAAAACCGGACTAGGAAACGCTCCTCATAGGAGCCAATGCAAAACACCGGATGGCTTCACAAGCCATCCGGTGGCCGTGTCCAGCACTGCTGCCTGCGTTAAAAATCATGCAGGCAGCAGTTTTCGCAGCGGTTCTCTGAACCGCTGTGCAGTAACCGGATGGCTCAGGATGTGTAATCCTGAGCCATCCCGCAGCTGCATAGTTTGCTGATCCCGGCTATTGCCACGGTGTGCCACGGTTAGCCCCGTCCCTTTCATGACGCGGCCGCCCTCACAACACTGGATGAAGGCCGGAGGGGGCGGCCATAATGAATGAGGGGGCGGAGGCTGCAGCAAACAGCCCCGCCCATGGATTTACAATAACACAGCCTACGAGAACATGTAAGTATGAGCTTACATGTATACTGTATTCATTCGTTAAGGGCACATACAGGAATCACTATACAAGAGGGGTGCAGGCACCCCTGTATAGTAATACGGGGGGGCGGGAGTCTTGGGGACTTGCACGGAGCTCGGAGGAGCCCGTGCCATGGGGGAAATTGTAGAAGAAGCCCACCAGAGTGGGCGGCCGGTCTGTAGGGGGGTCTAAGCCCCCCCTACAGACCTCAAACATTACTTTAGTTAGTGAATTTAACTCTTTAATAGGCATAGGACAGTTTGCTTATCCCGGCAATAGCCAGGATCAGCAAACTATGCAGTTGCCGGATGGCTCAGGATTACACATCCTGAGCCATCCGGTTACTGAAGTCCGGTATTCAGCACACATTTTTGTAAAAAAATGTGTGTGCCCGGCATTGCGTTCACCGCATCCGGATCCGGATGGGTGAATGCAATTCTTGCTTTAAATGTGACCCTAGCCCATTTCTCAGTTTTGGGTTGTGATCCTGTGAGGCTACATTCACACACATTATTTTAGAACCATTTTTTTAAATCTATTTTTCAGCTGCAAAACTGCTCTGCTTTTCCAAAAAATGCAACTGCTATTAACACACTGCATTTTTTATCCGTTTTTTTGTGCTGTTTTTTTTGTCAATTTAAAATGGTTCCCTATGAGAAAGACACAAGAGAAAATACCACAGAAACGAACATGCACTTTTCTTAGGCCGGCTTCACACTACGGTTATTCTCTGCATGGTTCTGTCTGGTGTTTTGTAGGATGCACTGGACAGAACGTGAAAGCCACGGACAAGCAAAACCGGAGGGCAAATCTGCCCTCTGATCCTGATATTTTCTGGCTTCAATGCTGGCTCTGTCTAGTGCTGAAATTTCAGCACCGCAGCTGCAGGGGAGCTGGCCGCGGTGCTGACATTTCAGCCATGAAGCTCGACAGGGGCTGAAAATCAGTGGCGGCTGCTTTTAACAGCTGCTGCTCTTTCAGAACCAGGTGTCCGGGACCCGGCACGATTTTCAGCCTGAGCCGGCAGGAGCCGGCGCCCATAGACTTTCATGCTATGGGTGCCAGATCCGGGAGGATCTGGCTTTGTCCGATTTTTGCATCGGACACAAAACATGCTGCAGTTTTGTGTCCGATGCAAAAATCGGACAAAACTGGATCCTCCCAGAAGAGCCCCAAACCGGATGGCAAATAACAGCCATACGGCCCCATAGTGATACATGGGGGTAAAATGGGGGGAAAATTCGGATCCGTTCACACCGGACAGCCCCGGACCCAAAAAAAGTGGTGTGAAGCCGGCCTAAGGCTGGTTTCACACTACATTTTTTTCCCAGATGAGGTTCCATCCGGTTTGTGTGCCAAAACCAGGAGAGGAACTTTCAGACAAAAACTATAATTGAAAGACTGACACTTGTTCTAAGTTTTGGAGACACTCCTGGTTTTGGCACACAAACCGGATGGAACCTGATCGGGGAAAAAGCTGCAGTGTGAAACCAGCCTTAAGACTGGGTTACACGCTTCAATGTCCCAGCGATCCCACCAATGATCAGGATCGCTGGGACATTGAAGGCTGATCGCCGGTGAGCTGTTACACAAGCAGACTCACCAGCGATCCGGACTAGCGAGCATGCTGGTATCCAAGGTAAACAGCGGATAACTAAGCGCCGCGCGGCGCTTAGGCTAGGGTCACATTTGCGGTTCTGTTTTCAATTCCGGATCCGGTTTTGTTCATTAAAAATGCTGAAAACTGGATCCGGATCCGCACCCATAGGCAGCAATACAAAAACTGGATCGCCTTAACTGCCTTGAATATACCAGATCATCATGAAGGCAACGTTTTTCAGACAGGTTGCCAAACCGGATCCGGTTTTGATAGCATGGGTGTCTATGTAAACCGTATCCAGTAACGCAAGACACATATGAATGCCTGCATTACCGGATGGGTTTTGTTCAAAAATGGAAGGAATGCAAATTTCGTGATGTCACAGCTCACGTGATGGTCTATCTGGTGATAAGTAGCAGGCAAGGCTGGAAGGCACACTGGGCAGGTGCATGCTATCCCAGCAGTTGATTAATGATCCACAGCAGTGCATGATGCAGGCATGACATACGCAGGGCCATCATTTTGCACTTCACCATTGGCACACATGCTGCATTGCTCTGCACACAACATGTGTACCACATTAGCTAATTAGCACTCACCCTAAGTAGCACTCTAATTAGCTGACTGCTGGGCAGCTCTGGGCCGTTGTCCTGCTTAGGATCCTGCTCTGGGAGGAAAATGGCGTCAGCACGGAGGGTGGGAGGTTGTCGATCCTGTCATCCAGGCATCAGCAGGGTTTAAAATTGCATCCGGCAACCAGTCTGATTTATTTACCGGACCGGCGGAATACGACACTCATAGACTCCCATGTTATTACGCGCCGGATTGCCCCGCATTTGGCCCGATCTGGGTGCATCCGATTTTACCCGATTTCAGTCCCGGAGCACAAAAACCGTGTTGGGAGGCAGGGGAACAATAATATATCCTGCATCCCGTACCAGATGCCACATTAAGAGCACATCCGGTCCGCATGCATTTTTAGGGACACACTTTATCCAGTGGCAAATTAGTATGAAAGCATAGAGTAATACCGCATCCGGTAATGGATGCAGTTACCTGATTGTGCCTTCCAAATGTGACCCTAGCCTAAGTTACTCGATGTTTACCTTAGATACCAGCTCCCAGAGTTGATGTGCGGCACTGGGAGCTTGCTGATTGTTGGTCTCCCGCTGTCACACGCTGCACGTTCAGCGGGCGACCAACGATAGATTTATGAACCGTTCATAAATCTGCGACTCATCGTTGATCGTTGATAGGGGTCACACGCAACGATGTCGTTTAGACATTGCTGCAACATTACCAGTTTTCGTTACCGATATCGTTGTGTGTGACGAGTCCTTTAGACGGATCACTTTTCTGTGAAAAAAAATGGATCACACCACAAATTTCCTGTCTGAATGGCAAAAAGTGAAAACATGGGATTCCACTTGAGTGACCTGTTCACTGCATTTTCACTGGAAAACAGATGAAAAAAAATGGTATATGTAAATGTAGCCTAAAATAGATTTCAATTTGCTGCTTTTCTTATGTGAGTTCTATATAATAAATGAATCAGTTTCTTAGCCAATATTAGAATGGAAAAGACAAAAATTTATACCAATATGGTTTTGTTGTAATAAGATGAAGGCCTAGTTCACATCTACAGTTGTGGCCAAAAATATTGACACCCCTGCAATTCTGTCAGATAATACTCAGTTTCTTCCTGAAAATGATTGCAATCACAAATTCTTTGGTATTATTATCTTCATTTAATTTGTCTTAAATGAAAAAATACAAAAAGAATTGTCCTAAAGCCAAATTGGATCTTTTTCCACACCAAACATAAAAAAGGGGTGGACAAAAGTATTGGCACTGTTAAAAAAATCATATGATGCTTTTCTAATTTGTGTAATTAACAGCACCTGTAACTTACCTGTGGCACCTAACAGGTGTTGGCAATAACTAAATCACACTTGCAGCCAGTTGACATGGATTAAAGTTGACTCAACCTCTGTCCTGTGTCCTTGTGTGTACTACATTGAGCATGGAGAAAAGAAAGAAGACCAAAGAACTGTCTGAGGACTTGAGAAACCAGATTGTGAGGAAGCATGAACAATCTCAAGGCTACAAGTCCATCTCCAAAGACCTGGATGTTCCTGTGTCTACTGTGCGCAGTGTCATCAAGAAGTTTAAAGCCCATGGCACTGTGGCTAACCTCCCTAGATGTGGACAGAAAAGAAAAATTGACGAGAGGTTTCAATGTAAGATTGTGCGGATGGTGGATAAAGAACCTCGACTAACATCCAAACAAGTTCAAGCTGCCCTGTAGTCCGAGGGTACAACAGTGTCAACCCGTACTATCCATCGGAGTCTGAATGAAAAGGGACTATATGGTAGGAGACCCAGGAAGACCCTACTTCTTACCCCGAGACATAAAAAAGCTAGGCTGGAGTTTGCGAAAACGTACCTGAGAAAGCCTACAACGTTTTGGAAGAATGTTCTCTGGTCAGATGAGACAAAAGTAGAGCTTTTTGGGCAAAGGTATCAACATAGAGTTTACAGGAGAAAAAAAGAGGCATTCAAAGAAAAGAACACAGTCCCTACAGTCAATCATGGCGGAGCTTCCCTGATGTTTTGGGGTTGCTTTGCTGCCTCTGGCACTGGACTGCTTGACCTTGTGCATGGCTTTATGAAGTCTGAAGACTAAAAACAAATTTTGCAGCATAATGTAGGGCGCAGTGTGAGAAAGCTTGGTCTCCCTCAGAGGTCATGGGTCTTCCAGCAGGACAATGACCCAAAACACACTTCAAAAAGCACTAGAAAATGGTTTGAGAGAAAGCACTGGAGACTTCTAAGGGCCCTTTCACATCAGCGTTTTTTTTAAATAGCGGCAGATGCGGTGAAAAAACCGCATCTGCCGCGATTACCGCATACCGGCTGCACTTGCGGCGCGGTTGCGGTTTTTTACATGCAAAGTATAGGCGGACTTGCGGCAGGTGCGGCAAGTGCGGTTTTGCACTTGCGGCAGGTGCGGCCGCGAAAAAAACCGCCATTCTAATATTGGCTAAGAAACTGATTCATTTACGGTATATAGAACTCACATAAGGAAAGAATTTGTGATTGCAATCATTTTCAGGAAGAAACTGAGTATTTTCTGACAGAATTGCAGGGGTGTCAATACTTTTGGCCATGACTGTATGTGCCCCTGCGTTTTCCTGCTTTGCGCTAGCGCAAGTGCAAGCGCAGGTGCTATCGCAGGTCAGTGCAGGCAAGCGCATTGGTGCATAGATTCAGAGCTCTTGTGCTCGCTTGCACTCGTGCCGCCATTAACTGCTATGGGCGAGTACAGGAGACCGCATTCTGGAAGTGCAAGTGTGACAGCTCCTCTGTCACAGCGCATGCGCTAGTCCAGACGCAACCGGAAACATCACATTACATGTTTCCGATGTGTACGGAGCTGTCACTTAGACGTTTTCAGCCTTAGCGCAGTGTTACCAGATAGGTAGCACTACGTTAATGCTGTCTATGCATTTCTGCATATTTCTGCATCTATGCAGGGCAAGCGCTGGCTTCCCACTGCCGAAGATTGAAATCTCACCCTTTTTCCAAGCACATCAAATGACGCAGGGCCCCTATCCAGTAACACTGCGCTAAGGCTGAAAATTTCTAAGTGCCTGATGAAGCCCCTGAACATATGGCAAAAGCAGGTGTGACCCTATCCTTAGAGTAAGGGAGGGTGTTAGAGAAAGGGGGTAGGGGAAGAAATCAAGGAAAAAGTAGAAAAAGGGGGGGGGTGACACATTGGGTGGTTTTAAGGAGGTTTTTCTTATAAAGTTAATTGTTGATGACAGTTTGGATGTGATCTAAAAAGAATCCATGGTAACCAGGTCTCCTTGAATTTGATCGAGTTATGAGATACTGTCGTAGCTAGTTCTGCTATGCTGAAAAGCATGTCTATTTTTTTTAAACAATTGCTGTTCTGTTGGTATACTTTGGGTTCACCAGTGTGTTGGGATCAAGGATTTTGCAGCTGCTATATTGTGGCTTTCCAGGAGAGAAGCTTGTCTGTTGTTCGGCCATATTGAGAAATTTAAGAAAACAGATTCAGGTTTAAGATCGCATCGTTTGCCTAGTACCAACATGATGGTCTCATTAACCTTTTTCCAGAAAGGCTCTATGAAGAAACAGGACCACCAGATGTGTAGATAAGCACCCCTGGTCACCAGGCATCTCCAGCACCTATCAGAGGAATGTTGTTGCCAACTACAAGTTTTAACGGGCATTGTATACCATTGGGTGATTATCTTGTATGAGTTTTCTTGGATTTGTACGCATACGTAGGACCATACGAGCTAGTGTAAATGCACTTTATCTGGACCTCTGTAAATGAAACGCCCACATCTTTCTCCCAATGTGATATATAAGCCCGTCTCTGTGTAGTATCTGTGCAAATAAATTGTGGTATAAACTTTTTTTGGATGGGGCAGTAGTGGCACACAGAGTCTCTAATGGGGTTTTGATCTTTCATTCAAACATAACAATACTTGTTCAATGACTGGTACTGTGTTTTGTCAAATCAGGCCATGTTCTTACTTAGCATAAATGTGTTTTTCTGCTGCTTCTTATCTGCATAATTTTTACAAGTGTCTATACAACAACATTCTCGGATTATTGAATTTTATTTAAGTGTTTTCTCCTTTATTGTATGTGTTTTAATGCATTTTATAGTACAGAAAAACAATGACTCTGCAATGTACTTAAAAATATAATTTGACATTTTCCGTGCATTTATCATTAGTTTTTAAATGCTTTTTAATGACTCCTAAAAGAAACCTTTAAAAAATGCACCTAAAAACCCACAGTTTACATGGTCCTTAGATGGCACAAAGTACTAAAGTTTTCATTAATTCCTTCATGCCAAGAGCATATAGTTACATACAGTTGTACTCGAGAGTTTACATACCTCAGCAGATTTTTTGCTTTCTTGGCCTTTTTTCAGGGTATATGAATAATTACACGAAACGTTTTTCCATTCATGGTTAGTGATTGGGTGAAGCCATTTATTGTCAAACTACTGTGTTTTATCTTTTTAAATTATGACAACCAAAAACATCCAAAGACATCCAAATCACCCTGATCAAAAGTTCACATACCCCAGTTATTAATACCGTGTATTGCCCCCTCTATCGTCAGTGACAGCTTGAAGTCTTTTGTGGTAGTTGTGGATTAGGCTCTTTATTTTCTCAGATGGTAAAGCTGCTCATTCTTCTTGACAAAAAACCTCCAGTTCCTGTAAATTCATGGGCTTTCTTGCTTCAACTGCGCATTTGAGTTCACCCCAGAGTGGCTCAATGATAATAAGGTCAGGAGCCTTATATGGCCACTCCAGAACCTTCACTTTGTTCTGCTGTAACCAATGACAGGTCAACTTGGCCTTGTGTTTCGGATTATTGTCATCTAAGTACGTGCCATGTGCAGCTTCCAGGCTGATGAATGCAAATTTGCCTCCACTATTTGTTGGTGTTGTGTAGAGCCATAGATCATCATGGCTCTGCACTGCACAAGTGGTTGAACTTTGCAGTGTTGGACACCCCAAGTAAAATAAAGTAAAAGTGAAGGAAAGTTTTTTAAAATATGAAAAAAATAAAACAACATAGAATTCAAATCACCCCCCTTATGCCCCATTAAAAGTAAAATTATTAGAAAAAATACATAATTAAATATATATATTTATTTCATACAATTGAAAATATAGAAAGCCAGCTCACCATTCCACCTGGAGACTGAGACTGGAGAGAATCCTTGGTATCCAAGAGAAGAAAATCCAGCAATAGGCTCCACGGTGTGTTATTTGCTTAAAAATTAACTTATATTTTTTCAGCATTAAAATAGTCCATTATCTCCAACACCAATGAAATTATATCCGTAGGGGGACCCCCTTTAAAGGGGGCAGGGGGTCTGTAAAGGGGACCCCCTAAGGATATAATTTCACTGGTTTTGAAGATAATGGACTATTTTAATGCTGAAAAAAAAGTAAATTTTTAAGTAAATAATGCACTATAGAGCCAATTGCTGGATTTCTTTCTCTTATAGATATATTTGGTATCACTGCAGTCAGAAATGCCATATTAATCAAAATATGAAATCAATTAATCAGTTCTGAAAAAATCATGTTCCCTTCTTTAGGAGTAAAATCACCAATGTACATTGGTGATTTTACTTCGGAAGAAGAGGACATGACTTTTTCTCCAAAACACATAGAGAAATAAAAATCACATTTAAATATTTTGATGGTGTTCCATATAATGTTAGACCCTTTTATTTCTCTATTTTTGATGACCTACAAACAGCGTTTCCTGTGTGCTCTGCTAGAGCGCATATGCGGGAATTGTCTGTGGAGTCGGTACACAGGCGGCGCATAATCCATACATAGGCGGCGCATAGCGTTACATGCTGGTAACGCTATGCGCTGCTCTGCAGAAACTAAGTTTTTGCCAGATCCTGCATGCTAGGGGTAGACTCAAGTCTGTCCCTAGCCTATTTCCCTAAAAGTTGTATTTAAGGACAGCAAAGTTTTCAAGAATTTTGCAGGGACAGATGCAATAATTAAGATATTTCTCAAGCAATTCTAATTTTATTCTAATTACAACTTATTGATATTGAACATCAACAACTTTTTTTCTAAACCTTTCAATTCACTTACTACTAATATATTGTAGGAACACAGGTATTCCCTTATTTCCTGCTCTATATAATCATTTGGCACATCAAGACTATCAGTATTGCGTTGAAGTCGCTGAGCAATATTTTAAAGGTAGTCTGTCACCTCAAAATGCAAATGTAACCACTTAAAGTCATATAAGGCACTTAGCCACTATCGAGAACCTCTCTACAATTTATTGCAGATTTCACTACTTTTATTCTATATAAAAAACATTTTATTACATTCACAGGTTCAGAAATATTTGAACAGTGACTGAATCTTGGTGATTTGTGATCTGCATACCACTATTTTTTGTATTTAAAATAAAACAACTGAGATGCATTTGAAGTGTATATTTTCAGGTTTTAATTGAAGGGGTTGAAAAAAATATAAAATATAAAACATTTTGGAATTGTACCATTTCTTTCTACAGAGCCTCCTTATTTCAAGGGCTCGAAAGGAATTGGACATATTGACTTTCTTAGGATGTGAATTATTATGATTCCGGATTAGGGATGAGCGAGTATGCTAGGCGCTACTCGTTACTCGCACGAGTATCCCGGTACTCGGGATGCTCGGCGAGCACCGAGTACCGCCGAGACTTTCGGACTCTTTGCTAATAATTATCACTCTGACACAAATACACAGCTCCCTTCAATGCACACAGTGAGCTGGCACCTCACAGAGAGCAGATTGATTGTTAGGATCCCTCTGGGGGCACAGCAAGGTGTTGTATGCTGCGGCGATTTGAAAAAGCCCACCCTCCCGCCCTTTCCCAGAAACACTAGTTTTATAATGGGAAGTCTGTGGGCGGAGCCTTTCACTAATTGACTTACATTGGGCTCGGTGCTCTGGCTGAGTACACGAGTATCTTGGGATGCTCGGCCAGAGCATCGAGCACCTGAGCATTTTAGTACTCGCTCATCTCTATTCGGGATTCAAGCCGGTGACAATCTGCTGTGTGGTTGGTTTTCTTCTCTGCTGAGCCACACCATGAACAAAAACCTATATGTGAAATGAGTTTGGGAACCAAAAGTACTGGTATAAAAATCACTTTATTGAAATATCTATTATATAATCACGAATGCAGCGAGTGCCCCTTTTGAGACCGCACTCGCTGCGAGTCAGCGTGGTCATGTGGATACGAACGAAGCATTGGCCGCGCAGCGGCCATTGCGAGTCGCTCTAAGGCGACTCGCTATGCCCGCGCAGCGGGCATGGCGAGTCGCCTTAGCAGCGCGAAGCATTGGCCGCGAAGCGGCCATTGCGAGTCAGAGACTCGCTCTGCTAGAATCCCGATGCATTGTGCATCGGGCACCCAGCTAGTATATAATATTAAAAACAATACAAAGGACAAAAATTACTCTAAAATCCCACCGGAGACCAAGACACCCCACATATTTATTTTCAAGTATACAGCATATTAACCGAATCCTATGGAAGGCCTTTTAATTTTACCAATGCATAATACAGTTCATGGCAGTGCAAACTATTACATAGTACAAAAATAGATAGTCCCCCTATTGACGTTGCCAGTTGATAAAGGAGGTGAATTCATAAACAAGTAAATACTACTTAGCAAGAATAAAGTGCAAGGTGCTGTAAAATAAAAATATTAAAAATAAATCCAAAAGAAGTAATATGTGCTATATGTGAATCATATCCAAATAAATTAATCCGTGTCAAGGATAAGGTGACCATACATAAAATCAGAAATGTGAGGGTAAACTAAATTTATCACTGTGGTAAACAAAGATGTGCATAATGTGTGAATTAATATAGTGCAAATGCTTTATACTGGCAAGGTGTTGCTAATTAGGGATATCTCACAAGGTGTGCTTGAATATATATCTCAGGCAAATATCACTCTCTAAGAGGTAAATCTTAATCAATATGATCTTATATATGATTTCCTATACGGTGGGTGGAAGCAACAAGATCTGTTCACTCTAAAGAGTTAAACTGTACCCTTTTGTATACACATCAAGGGTAGATGGTATACGGTGCAAAATTATTGTTGCCCCACACCACATCATAAAAGTAGTTAATGGAGGATTAACCTTAAAAGGTTATATTGCACGTTTCCTCTGAGAATATATTTAAAATTATAGCACTGCCAAGTGATGGTATACTTAAATGCAATAGTTACTATGGGGTTTTAACAAGCTTGTACTTATTAGCTGCAAAACAAAGCATGCGGACAGGTTAAATCCAACATCAAGCTGAAAACAGAATATGGAAGGTGCTCACCCTTAACGTGTTTCGCCGAGGCTTCTTCACTAGTGGTAGTGGCCCATTGCGTACTACCACCAGCGGTGCCACCAACATCTGAACCCGATGCCACCCAACACTGAATGACACTGCTACCCCCGTTGCCAGTGCCGTACCTCAAAGCCGCACACTACATCGCCTCAGTAACTAAGCATGGACACCTGTAAGTGAGCATGGACTGCTGTACCTGGCTGCAACAAAAATAGGGCAAAGCCCCACGTCGTTTGTTTTAAAAATTTAATGAAGAAATAATAATAAATGTATTTTTAATTACCAGCCAGGTAAGAGTAGACAGGTGAGGGTGAGTGGCAGCCCGTACGTGCCTGCTGTACCTGGCTGGTGACTAAAAATACAGTGGAGCCCCACATCTCATTATGACATCTTGAAACCCTTTTTTTCCCCATTTTTAAAGTTAGCTTTATTCACAGTCACAACAGTGAATAATTGCAAAGACAAAATACAGCAAAATCCGTATGAAAAAACGTGGCAAAAAAGCAGCATTGGCACAACCATTTTTCTGCTGCTTTTTTTTCTGCAGGTGCAGATTTCTGGAAGCACAACATTTTCACCGCTATTTCCTAGTGGGCACATAGCCTAAGGGTATGTTCACACAATCAGTGTTTGCAGAGGTTTGTACGCAGCGTGTTATCACTATATGTAAACCGCTGCATTGTGCAGTACAAGCAGTGGATGGGATTTACAGAATACCTATTCCCACTGTGCTTGTTTTCTCTGCAGCATTAGCTGACAATTCTGGGCGACTTTTTCTGCTGCTGATTGACTGCAGCATGTTAATTTAGTTCTTCGGAGCTGGAGGTGATCTTGGTGGGTGAATGCAGGGAAAAGCCGCTGTGGGCATAAGTGGCTGCGTTCATCTGCGAAGATCCTTGGCAACCCTGCAGGAGAGGAGACCCTACATCCAGGGTACTGTGTCTCCAGATCTTATGCACAAACCCTAAAAGTGAGAAATTTTGTGTGAAAAAAAGAAAATGTTCAATATTATGACTATTGTTATCAAATTCTGAAAAGTCTCTTTGGGTTCAAAATGCTCACTGTACCTGTAGATAAAATCCTTGAGGGATCTAGTTTCTACAATATCATCTTGTCAGGGAGGTTTCTGCTCTTTAGGGCCCATAGCGACCCTGAAAATGCGACATGGTGTCAGTAATCTATTTCAGCTTGTCCAAAATTCAAATATTGCTCCTTCCCTTCTGAGCTCTTCCATTTGTCTAAAGAGAACTTTTTGTCTACATTTCGGGTATCGTTGTGCTCAAAAGAAAGTGGGTAACACACTATGGGGTCCATGTTTTGGCATTACCTCTTGTAAAAGTGAAATATTTGCTGCTAAAGCAACTCTTTTGTGAAAAAAATAATTTTCAATATGACGACCTATTGCTATCAAATATTGTGAATTACCTCTGGGTTCAAAATGTTTACTATACCCCTATAAACAGTATAAGCCTTGAGGGGTCTAGTTTCCAAAACAGGGTCATTGTGGGGGGTTTCTGCTGTTTAGGTACCTTAGAGGTCCGGGATATGCAAGATGGTGCCTGTCATCTATTTCAGCCAAAATTGCTTTCCAAAATTCAAATATGGCTTCTTCCCTTCTGAGCCCCCCATTTGTCCAAACAGAACTTTTTGACTACATATGGGGTATCACTGCACTCATAAGAATGTGGGTAACAAATAGTGAGGTCCACTTTTTGGTGTTACCTCTTGTAAAAGTAAAATATTTGGTGCTAAAGCAAAAAAAAAAAATAATATCTGTTTGATGGCCTTTTGTTACCAAATTCTGTGAAATACCTGTGGGTTCAAAATGTTCACTATACCCCTGGATAAAATCCTTGAGGGGTATAATTTCCAAAATGGGGTCACTTGTGTGTGTGTGTGGGGGGGAGGGTGGGGGGTTCTGCTGTTTAGGTACCTTAGGGGCCCAGGAAATGCAAGATGGTACCAGTCATCTATTTCAGACAAATTTGCTTTCCAGAATCCACATGAGCCCTCCCATTTGTTAAAACTGCTTTTTCTGACCAATTGTATCGAAGTGTTCAGAAGAAACTGGGTAGTAGATTTTGGCATCGAATTTGTCATGCTATCCCTTGTAAAGTGAATAAATTGAGGCTAAATTAACATTTTTATGTAAAATATAAAATGCATTTCTTTTTTCATTCTACTTTGCATTCATTCCTGTGAAGCAGCTGAGGGGTTAATAATCATCTTGAATGGGGTTTTAAGTAGTTTTAGTGGTGCATTTTTGGATTGGTGGCACTTTTGGGTGTTTTCTGTCACATAGGCCTCATCAAAGTCACTTCTAATGTGATGTGGTCCTAAAAAAATGGTTTTGTAAATTATTTTGGAAAAATGAGAACATTTCTTTTGAACTTTGAACCCTTCTAACTTCCTAACAAAAAAAATGTTTTCAAAATTGTGCTGATGTACAGTAGACATGTGAGAAATGTTATTTATTATCTATTTTAACAGATAATTCTCTTGTTTAATGGTATAAAAGTTAAAATGTTGAAATTTGCAAAATTTTCAAAGTTTTTGCCAAAATTCCGTTTTTTTCACCAATAAACATAAAAAATATTGTTCTAAATTTACCACTATCATGAAGTCCAATATGTCATGAAAAAAACAAACTTGGAATCACTGGGATCAATTCCAGCATTCCAGAGTTATTACTTCATTATGTGACACTGGTCAAAATTGCAAAAAATGGTCTGGTCATTAAGGTGGAATTTGGCTCCGTCTCAAAGGGGTTAAAAATATTTGTAACACAAAAACCTGATTTAAACAATATGTCATCTGCTAATGAAAATGTTATCTTAATCACTAACCTGTGGTGGTTGAAAAATATTTTGGCAACACTGGAAGAACTTGCATCTCTTCTAGGTGCAATTTCGTAACACTATGTTTGGAGTCAGGCCGGTGGCAGTGGCGTATCTAGAGGGGTGTAGCCGGATCCTCAGAGGGGGCACCAGTGCCATCATTAGGCATCCGGCGGCATTGCAGCGCCGGCGCTAATCTCCTCCGCTCTGCCTGCCCCTGCAAATTGTGCACGGCGGCCGACGCCGCGCGTGCACAATGAATTGAACCCCTGCCCTGCTGGTCCGCGCTGCCCCCTGGCAGCAGTTCCCACCCCCGGCCCCGGGTCACGTCGCACTGCAGCTGAGGTCACCTGGCGCGCCACACTCAATGAGCGCGCGCGCACGTGTGCCGGGTAAAGTCGGAGAGAAGATAAGAAGAGGAGCTGCTCCTGCAGCCTGCCTCCTCTCCTCCTGACTGAGTCGTCGCATCCTGCCTGGATTTTCGTGACTGACTACTGTGTAATTAAATTGTAAAAACCTAAACAGGCTGAGGCATCGGGGGGGGGGGGGGTGTCTGTCCTGGGCTGGGTGGGACAGTTATGAGGTCACAGGTGTATATATGTATATAATACATCAGGCAGGCACACTCACACTATGAGGTGTACATATGAATATTAGGCATATTATGTACCTCATAGTGTGTGCCTGCCTGGTGTATACATCTACACACCTCATAGTGTGTGCCTGCCTGATGATGTATACATATATATACTGTATATATATGTATACATCATCAGGCAGGCACACACTATGAGGTGTATAGATGTATACACCAGGCAGGCACACACTATGAGGTGTGTATACTGTATATTTGAGAGACACACTGTATATATATATATATATATATATATATATATAAATTGGCTGCGGTGGGGGGGGGTCGCCAAAATAAATCTTTGCCCCGGGTACCAGAAAACCTAGTTACATCTCTGGCCGGTGGTTTGTGTGCTCTATGACAAAAAGAATCTTAAGAAGCTCTAGTTGCAAATTAATTAATTTATTTTTGATGATTTGGACAAAATATTTTTTAAAATGCGATAATAATGATTTTTGGGTCTTACTATTCATCTCAGAGATCTTTATTCATTCTTTATAAATGGTAACTGTTTGTTCTACAAATAAGACTACTCTGTTTAGCAAATCACAGATGTACCTTGGCATTCACCATTTAAAGAGGACCTGTCACCTTCCCGGGTGCTATGCTAACTGAATGCAGCACTTAATGCAGCGTGTTAGCTGCATTCAGGGAAGGGGTCCCCCATGTCTCTAGCCCCTCTATAAGTTGTAAAAAAGACTTTAGAAAGTTTATGGATAAGGAGTCCAGAGGGACATACTCAGTAATCAGTCATCATTGTTGTATGGTGTCCTTCCCACTTCCAGCCCTCTCTTGTTCAGCCTCCTGTATGTGTCATCGCTGCTGCTGGAGTTCTCCCTGCCTCCAGGCCTCTCTGGTCCACCTCCATCCCTCTCTTGTTTAGCCTCCTTTATGTCTCCCCTCCACAGTGCGAGCAATGGGCGGGAGCAGGTCACAGCAGCTGAAATGCCTCCTGCCAGTGACATTAGCGCTGGAGCCCGCCCTGCTCCTGATTATGTATGTTCAGCAGGGCGAGCTCCGGTGCTGACATCACCGGCAGGAGGCGTTTCAACAGCTGGGACCCACTCCTGCCCATTGATCGCTCTGTGGAGGGGAGACATAAAGGAGGTTGAACAAGAGAGGGCTGGAGGTGGACCAGAGAGGACTGGAGGTGAGGAGGACACCAGCAGCAGTGATGACACATACAGGAGGATGAACAAGAGAGGGCTGGAGGCGTGGAGGATACCATACAACAGTGATGACTCGTTACTGAGTAAGTCCCTCAGGACTCCTTATTAATAAACTTTATAAAGTCTTTTTTACAACTTACAGGGGGCTAGAGACATGGGGGACCCCTTCCCTGAATGCAGCAGACACACTACATTCAGTGCTGCATTCAGTTAGCATAGCATCTGGGTGGTGACAGGTCCTCTTTAACATGTACTTAGGGATCTAGACTTACAAAAAGGAGCCCCGAGTTGCATCCACTGAGTAGCTGCAGTCCGTTGGAGGGAAGTGACAGATGAAATTTACCTTGCTGTGTCAAAACCAGAGGGTTTTTGAACAAGAAAAAAACAGGAAGTAGCGTGAAAGTCGGGAGGTAGTCAAGATCAGAGCAAGGAGGACGGTATCAGATAGAAATGTGCCAACCAAATGCAGGGTTAAGTCAGCTAAGGGTCAATAGCAGGTATCAAAGATCTGGGTCATATAGCAGGATATAAAGCTATAACTGGTAACTCCCAGCAGACTGCTGGTGTTTTCAATAGTGGCCACCATAGGTAACTTATTATGCCTGCTTACCAGCTGGTCTGTAGATACACATACAATCTCATTGGCTGACTGACACTACAAGTCCCAATCACATGATACACTTTTACTGTTGTTCTGAAGTTGTCCAAGCTGGCATTGCTGCCTTCACCATTGCAAGCACCATCTGCAGAGTCAGTGTAACTGTGTCTGGTGACAGTCATCACTGGAGCAGGTTCAGGTTATGATGCGACAAATTTGACGATAAGTCTGATGTATCGGCACTCCCCAATACGTGGATGCTGCACTTTAGTGCCCCCTTCTACAGATGTCTGCTGGCAATCTGTACAGATGAAGCTCTAAGTTTGATCGAAACATCTGTAATCTTAAATTGCAAATAAAACTTGAATTGATTTTCACATAATCTGACTGCCAAGTTTGCAGTTAAGTCTGATGTATCTGTAGCCAGCATTTGACATTAAAAGAAAAATAGTGTAAAAGGCATATTATGAGGCTGGATACTTAGTATTCATGAAACAGCATTCTGCAATGATGTGCTAAAGATTCATTCAATATGATAGAAAAACATTTAGAGCCGAATGCTTGGTTGAACAAGTGTATTTTGAACATACTTGTGAATGTTTTACCTCTGGAGAGTAGATCTCAATGAGTTTTAATTTGTTTCTACAAACTAAGCTGAAACTTTCACCAAATATGTCTGTGGAGACTTCTCAGCTGCACTATTTCTTCAAATATTGTTAGATTATATGTTCAGTGGGGAATGAAGCTGAAAAAACGACTATAAGCTTGTGTTTCTCGAGCATTTAAAGAACATAGAATGTCTGTCATCCACAGTATTTTAAATGTACAGTTTTAGACCAAATAAGATTTTAATACTTTTACAATTTGGTTTTATGGATCTAGTGAATTAAAATCAACTGCTTAATAATATTGTCATGGGTTACAGTTAAATAGTTTAATTAAAACTTTGCCAACTGAAACTGTAATTTTATAATGGAGTATATATTTCAATGTGTTTGGCATCAATATGAAAAATGTTCTAAGATGGAACTCTACATTTCTATAGTTTCTGATGTCAACGTAGTGAAGGAATAGAAGTAGTAGTCTGAGCACCTGAGGATCCTGGAAATACAAAATAGCCAGATAGGATAAATGGCTTTTTCTCTATGTATTTTGAAGCTTAGCCAGCTTTTTTGTCAGGTTATTGGTTTTCCTGATGGAGAAGCTGGCTAAGCTTTGAAATGTGAAGAGAATAAACCATTTCTCCCAATCCGCTATCTCTGATTTCCTAGATTCAAAATTTCACCCATAGTCAATGTTGGCAGTGGTGACACATATACACACATCAAATTTATAATTAATTACAGGGTCTGAGGTATTGAACCAGAAAGTAATAACTTGTTCCCCGTTTTTCTCTTTTGGGACATAGCCCTTGGTGAGCCTCATTTATCAAAATGAAAGGATATGCGTCTACATAATTTAGTGGCAATCCTGGGCTCATCTGTCTTGTAAGGTGAGCCGGGGATCCAGTTGGGCTTCATTTTGATCTTTACAGCCATCTCAGTTGTCATAAGGACTTTTGACATTTCTTTTTACCGCCACTCATTCTCCAGGCTGTAGGGAGTGGCTCTGTTCCACAGAATCTGCATGTAGAAAGGAAGAGAAAACTTGAGAATATATGTTAGACAAGCATTTTGTGAGTGCCACATCATAAGAAGACAGCCTATCATGTTGCATCTGGAGCTGCTGCGGAAAATACAACCCCAGCCTATGGGCTGGCACCAACTATCACCTCATATGGGCTGAAAAAATACACAGCAGTCTAATGCCAGTGAGCTGCATAAATAAATTTTGACCTAAAACTTAACTTTTACTCATAAAACGCTTAAAATGGTTAAAAAAATGAACCTATGATATGCAAAGTAAAAATCAGTGCACATGTATTGAATGAATTCTGATGCAGATATTAAGACCATACTGTATAATCTACATTCAGGTCACTCCTATAAAGTCAGTGAAACAATAGCATTAGCCTGCTGTGTATTTGTTGATATAAGTGACCCCCACTTTAAGATGAAAATCCAGTAGGTTTGTTTCTTTATAGGATTGGATATGGCCGGATTTCTTACTACAGGCATAGATATCAATCAATAGGTTACTGAGGCAAGAGGTTGTTTCAAATAGAACTTTCACCCCAAAAAAATACACACCAACACTGAATGGTGCCTTTCGTGAATTAACTAAATTGTACATGGAAAGGACAATATCTTGGTGGGAGGCAAAATCGTTGGAGTGCTAACTGAAGGTTAGAATTATTCCTCGTCACCTAAGAATAAGTTTGTCTCCAGGTTTCAGATATAAGAATCACAAATTAATAAAGAATTGGGAGAAAGAAGCAACAAACAGCTCATTGCAATTGCTTCTGGAGGAGAGAAAGAAGAAATTGGCTTTGCATGAGGCTTCTTTAAAAGAAGTGATTGAGACAACTAAAAATTTCTCATGGGACCCCGATTTCCAGTCTAAAAAGACAGTACTACAAAGTAAGATTGAGAAATTTCAATATCATCTAAAAAAGAAAAAACATGGGTTTTATATCAGAGACCTGCAAGACTTTGAAGAAAATAAAGTTTATTCGTTTCAGGGTAGAGGTACAAAACCGAATGAGACAGAGGGAGATACTAGTGATACAAAACACTCTGACCCAGAGGGCAAGCCAAGAGGAGTAGGGGAAAACCGAAAAAGGGAAAAGGAATGGGAAGGGGTGAGGATAGAAATACACCTCATGGTCCTAGACCACCTTTTTTAGATCAAAGGTACCCACTGAGAACCCTAAGACCACAGAACCCTCTCCCACCACAGGTAACACCGAGATAATAAATTTGTCTAAAAGGCCACTTAATAGGACAGAAATGTGTGTATTGAGAAAGGGCCTGTCTTTTGTACCCACCTCTGACCTTGACACTTTCGAGAGTACGAAGGATGTACACCTGTTTATACAGAAATTGAAATGGCGAAAACACTTTATAAAAAGATCATGTCATGAATTAGGCATTGATGATGACCTCCTTGGTGATGTGAGATTTCTGTTTGGTCTTAGGCTGGCTTCACACTTGCGCTCCCCACCTCTGCGTTTTGCGGCGGGGAAGCGCAACCTGTGTGCTGACACCGTGCACATGCGCACCCTGTCTGACATGTCGCATTCAGGGTGCGTGCGAGAGTGTGTGATTTGTACGCACGCATCCGCCTGCATACAAATCATACATTGCAGTGAATGGGTGCGCCCAGGGTGCGCACACCAATCTGCATTAGAGCGCAGGCACCTGCATCCCCATGTTAAACATAGGGACTTGCGATGCCTGCGCTCAGCCTGCGGATCCCCTCCGCAGGACGCTTTGGAGGGGTCCGCAAGTGTGAAGGCAGCCTTAGTGAGGAAAATCCCAATCTATGTGGGGAAGGCCCGTTTAAAGATTTGAAGAGTAAAAGTACTAAGATGCTGCCAGTTCATGGCGATTTAGGAGCAATAGATGTATTTTGCAATCTGGTAGCGAGGGATCTAGAATAATTTAGGCCAAATAGAAAAGGGAAGTTTAATCTCACAAGACAGGAGATGCAAAGTCTGAAAAGGCTTGAAAGAGACCCCCAGATTGTGTTTAAACAGTCCGATAAGGGGGGCAATATTGTGATCCTCAGTGTGGATGACTATAAAAAACTGTGTCTTGATATCCTGGGTGATAGAAGGTGTGTAAAAAATGAAAAGGAGTTTCCACGTGCGCTGCTCCGGGTATTGATTGGACTTGAAAGCTTGATCCAAGAATCTTTATTTGTAAAATCTCAACGTGTTTCATGAGGTTCTCCTCACTTCATCAGGAGTACAAGCATTACATACATGTGTGAATACATCCTTTTATATTACCAATGAGAAAAAAACAAAAAAACAAAACACAAACAGCTTTATTGATCACAAACAGTCCCTGAACTCTGATATGTGTTTAAATAATTAAAAATTCATATTATACTGCACTTATACATATCTAAAACATCACATCTCATTCTTGCTGAGATCTGCAAAAATTTACTAAAAACTCTCAATAGACATCATCTCTAAAACAGTGGACTGTAATAGCTATATTGACCTTAGGAGCGGGCATTATAGAAAATGGATGGACAACATACCTGGAAACCAATATAAGCGTATCAGGAGGAACTGTAGTCGCAAGACAGACTTTATTGAACAATCACAGATATTGAGGAATAGCTTTTTAGATAAAAGTTATCCTAAAAAATTAATTGTAAAAGCTTATAGTGATAATATAGATATGGATCAGGAAACTTGCCTTATCCCGAAAATAAAAAATGTGGAGAAACAGCAAGATATGAGTTATAATTTTATTACCACATTTACCAAACAAAATACAAGCATCAGGCTCATTCTAATGAGATATTGGGGGATCTTACAAAATGACCCCATTTTAGGGAAGCATCTTCCAGAAAAAATCGGGATCACATATAAGAAGGCACCAACCATCAAAAATATAGTAGCCCCCAGTAGAATCAAATATAGAGAGAAGAGTAAAACTCACAGCGAGGTCTCCGATCATAATGGAGTGTATAGATGTAATAATAAAAGGTGCCTATGCTGTAAAATGATAGAGGATGGGACAACAGTATTTAGTTGCACTGACAGGAAAATCAGTTTTACGATTAAACAATATTTGAACTGTTGCTCAACATATGTAATTTATAGGCTTCAATGTGAGTGTGGGAAATGTTACATTGGGAAAACGACGCAGCATTACATCAGAGAATGAATTCACATCGGTTCAATGTTAGAGAAGGTCTTATGTCTCATGGGGTATCGAGGCACTGTGCAATAATGCACAATAAACAAGCAAAAGTGACAGTTTTACCTATAGATCACGTCCCTCTGGCAACTAATAATAAAGAACAGATCCTCTCTAGAAAAGAGATTTATTGGATCTATAAATTAAACACGCTAAAGCCGAATGGCTTGAATGAGATTACAGACCTTTTCAGATAAAGATCTGCTTTTGTCCGATGGTCCCTAGTGAATAGATGATAGTGATCCACAGTAGCGTTATAAAGAATGTTGGTTGTATAGTTGTGATGACGAGGTGAGAAGAGCAATGGGGCGTTTAGAGTAAAGGATAAGGTGAAAGGTGTGGACTGAGATAACATAGGATATATGAGGATATGAGTTCAAGACCTCGGAGGGCAAAGCGACTTTAGACTAACATCTGCATGAATCTGAACCTCCCATTCCCGACTCCAAGACTTCTCCTGAGCTGCACCAATCCTCCGGAATGCTCTATCTCAAGAAATTAGGACCATCCACAACTTATACATATTCAGGCTCTCCCTAAAAACACATCTTTTTAGGGTGGCCTATCATTCTCCCTAATCATAGTCATTTAGACATAGGGTATTCACTATTGCTCTGAACATAATTTCTCTGTCAAATTCCACCAAACCCAAGAGCTCTTCACAGATTGGCTGGTGGCCACTCATGCAGCTCTTATCTACTCCCCATCCTCTCACATTGGCTGGACCATCAATGTAAATAAGCATCTGTACTTTATATCACCCCTACCTCATTGTTAGATTGTAAGCTTTTACAAACAGGATAGTCATTACTTTTGCTTAATTATTATACTTTTTTGTAATTGTTTCTCATAACACTTTGAATATGAACCTGTGAATTGTAAAGCGCTATGGAATATGTTGGCTCTATATAAATAAAGATTATTATCTATTCTATTAAACCCTAAGCCAGCTTCCGTCAGTATGTCATCGAAATGACGTCACATCCTGACTGAAGCTGGCTCTATACCTAACCAAGATGGCCGACCGTTAGCGAGAGCGGGGCTAATACTGCCCCACTCTCGCCATCGGCGGCCTCTCCTGCGCCCAACACCATCCTGCCCCTCCTGCGGCCCCGCTCCTCTTGCCCCCCCGCTCCTCCTGCCCCGATCATCTCTTCCTGCCCCCCTCGCTCCCCGCGGCCCCCCTCCCTCTGCCCCCTCACTCCCTGCATCCCCCTCTCCCTCTGCCCCACCACTCCCCGCGGCCCCCACCTCCCCCTGCCCCCCCGCTCCTTAATGGTGATAAAAATAAAAAAAGCCCATAAGGATATTTACCCTCCGCAGCCACGCTCCACCTGTCTTCTATCTCCCAGGACAGGACCTGTCATTGCCTGGGAAACCGATCAGCTCCATCCTGCCCCCTTCCTCCATCCTGCTCCTCCGGCTCCATCCTGACACTCCGGCTCCATCCTGCCTCACCCCCGTCTCCATCCTGCCCCACGACTCCATCCTCCCCCCCCCCAGCTCCATCCTGCCCCCCCGGCTCCATCCCGCCCCCCGGCTCCATCCTGCCCCCCCGCATCCATTCTGCCCCCCGCATCCATCCTGCACCCCGCATCCATCCTGCCCCCCGCATCCATCCTGCCCCCCCGCATCCATCTAGCCCCCCCACATCCATCCTGCCCCCCTGCATCCATCCTGCCCCCCGGCTCCATCCTGCCCCCCCGACTCCATCCTGCTCCCCCGCATCCATTCTGCCCCCCCGCATCCATCCTGCCACCCGGCTCCATCCTGCCCCCCTGGCTCCATCCTGCCCCCCTGGCTCCATCCTGCCCCCCCCCGCATCCATCCTGCCCAACTGAATCCATCCTGCCCCCCCCGCATCCATCCTGCCTTGCCAGCTCCATCCTGCCCCCCCGCATCCATCCTGCCCCCTGCATCCATCCTGCTCCCCCCACATCCATCCTGCCCCCCCCCCCGCATCCATCCTGCTCCCCTGCATCCATCCTGCCCCCCCCGGCAATCCATCCTGCCTCCATGCATCCATCCTGCCCTGCCGGCTCCATCCTGCCCCGCTCGCTCCATCCTGCCCCGCTCGCTCCATCCTGCCCCGCTCGCTCCATCTTGCCCCGCTTGCTCCATCCTGCCCCGCCGGCTCCATCCTGCCCCCCCGGCTCCATCCTGCCCCCCCGGCTCCATCCTGCCCACCCCGGCTCCATCCTGCCCCCCCGGCTCCATCCTGCCCCCAACTCCATCCTGCCCCCCTGCATCCATTCTGCCCCCCGCATCCATCCTGCACCCCCCGCATCCATCCTGCCCCCCTTGCATCCATCCTGCCCCACCCGCATCCATCCTGCCCCCCCGCATCCATCCTGCCCCCCCACATCCATCCTGCCCCTCGCATCCATCCTGCCCCCCGCATCCATCCTGCCTCACCCGCTCCATCCTGCCCCCCCACATCCATCCTGCTCCCCCGCATCCATCCTGCCCCCCTCGCATCCATCCTGCCCCCTGGCTCCATCCTGCCCCCCCGCATCCATCCTGCCCCCCTGAATCCATCCTGCCCCCCCCGAATCCATCCTGCCCCCCCGCATCCATCCTGCCTTGCCGGCTCCATTCTGCCCCCTCACATCCATCCTGCTTCGCTGGCTCCATCCTGCCCCGCTCGCTCCATCCTGCCCTCCACCACCTGCCCATCGCACTGCTGTGCTGACCACTCTACCCACCGCGCTGCTGCACTGACCACTCTGCCCACTGCACTAACCACTCTGCCCACCGCACTGCTACGCTGACCACTCTGCCCACCGCGCTGCTGCGCTGACCACTCTGCTCACTGCGCTGCTGCGCTGACCACTCTGCCCACCGCGCTGCTGTGCTGACCACCCTGCCCACTGCGCTGCTGCGCTGACCACTCTGACCACCGCGCTGCTGCGCTGACCACTCTGCCCACCGCCCTGCTGCGCTGACCACTCTGCCCACCGCCCTCACTGCTAACCACTGAGCCACCGTACAGTGCTAAACACAGAGCCACAGTACAGTGCTAAACACTGAGCGACCATACTTTGCTAACCACTGAGCCACCACGCAGTGCTAACCACTGAGCCACTGCGCAGTGCTAACCACTGAGCCACCACACACTGCTAACCACTACGCAGTGCTAACCACTGAGCCACCGCGCAGTGCTAACCACTGAGCCACCGCACAGTGCTAACCACTGAGCAACCGCGCAGTGCTGACCACTGAGCCACCGCGCAGTGCTCACCACTGAGCCACCACGCAGTGCTAACCACTCAGCCACCATATACTCTGCTAACCACTGAGCCCCTGTATACTCTGTTAAGCACTCTGCTGAGGGCAGGAGGGGTCCCCTCTTGCCCTCACCCACCGCTGTTCCCCGACCCCCGCTTTCCTGCACCCACCTGCTGTCCCTGAGCCCTCTTCTGCCCGCACCCATCTGCTCTTCCCCAGCCCCCTCCTGCCTGCACCTGCCCGCTCTTCCCTGGCCCCCTACTGCCTGCACCCGGCCCCCTCTTGCCTGCTGTGCCCTGGCCCTCTCCTGACCGCACCCGCCCGCTGTCTTCTCCTGGACTGATCCTGCCCCGCCACCTCCATCCTGCCCCTCCGGCTCCATCCTGCCCCTCTGCATCCATCTTGCCCCCCCTGCATCCATCATGTCCCCCCCCCCACATCCAACCTGCCCCCCGCATACATCCTGCCCCGCCGGCTCCATCCTGCACCCCCACCACCATCCTGCCCCCTCCCCACCATCCTGCCCCCCCCACCATCAGCCTGCCCAGCCGACTACATCCTGCCCCCCACCACCATCCTGCTTTGTTGGCTCCATCCTGCCCCACCGGCTCCATCCTGCCCCACTAGCTCCATCCTGCCCCCCGCCACCTGCCCACCATGCTGCTGTGCTGACCACTCTGCCCACTGTGCTGCTGCGCTGACCACTCTGCCCACCGCGCTGCTGCCCTGACCACTGCCCACCACGCTGCTGCGCTGTCCACTCTGCCCACTGCGCTGCTGCACTGACCACTCTGCCCACCGCGCTGCTGCGCTGACACTCTGCCCACCGCGCTGCTGCGCAGACCACTCTGCCCACCGCGCTGCTGCGTTGACCACTCTGCCCACCGCGCTGCTGCACTGACCACTCTGCCCACCACGCTGCTGCACTGACCACTCTGCCCACCACGCTGCTGCGCTGACCACTCTGCCCACGCGCTGCTGCACTGACCACTCTGACCACCGTGCTGCTGTGCTGACCACTCTGCCCACCACGCTGCTGCGCTGAGCACTCTACCCACCACACTCACTGCTAACGACTGAGCCACCGTACAGTGCTAAACACTGAGCCACAGTACAGTGCTAAACACTGAGAGACCATACTTTGCTAACCACTGAGCAACCGCACAGTGCTAACCACTGAGCCACCGCGCAGTGCTAACCACTGAGCCACCGCGCAGTGCTAACCACTGAGCCACCGCGCAGTGCTAACCACTGAGCCACCGTATACTCTGTTAACCACTGAGCCCCTGTATACTCTGCTAAGCACTCTGCTTCGGGCAGTAGTGGACCATGGAACAGCGGCCGGGTGTGGGCAGGAGGGGCCCCCTCTTGCCCTCACCCCGCCACTGTTCCCCAGCCCCCTCCTGCCCGCACCCACCCGCTGTCCCCCGAGCTCCCTTCTGCCCGCACCCGTCCACTCTTCCCCGGCCTCCTCCTGCCTGCACCCGCCCACTCTTCCCTGGCCCCCTACTGCTTGCACCTGGCCCCCTCCTGCCTGCTGTGCCCTGGCCCTCTCCTGACCGCATCGGCCCGCTGTCCCCTCCTGGACTACGGCACCACTGCTTACTGGCACCGTTGCACACCGGTAGTGCTGTAGGTGTCTACTATTTAATTGTCTACTTTTGTCTGTTTGTCTGTAACGCAAATCCTGCGGGCCAGCAACAGGGACAGTTTGCCCGCAAATTGGCACGGCATTTCAACCACGCTTTGCTGATTCGTTGCGTCCGGCCATTTCCCTTGCCAGCAATCAGCGATATTGGCGCAGGATTTAAACCCAGCTTCCCTTTGCATTATTCCTAAATCTTCATAAATAAACTACATACATACTCTAGAATACCCGATGCGTTAGAATCGGGCCAACATCTAGTTATTATAATAAGCTGGAAGTTACTGAATAAGATACTTTTTTTAATCCAACTTTCAAATTAATTTTTAAAAACAGTTGGAAGTGGTTTAAAACAATTTCTTATCAAATATTTGTGTATCTGCCCATCACTGATACTCTAGCCATGTTTCTAATTTTGCTTAGAAGTGGTAAGTATGTGCCACAGGCGCTAGTTATCTGCTTACAACTACACTAAAGTGCACAGTAGCAGCCTTAATAGTGGTAATACCAGGGCCACAGTGGTCTCGTGCTATATTAAAGGGATCAACTTTTAGTGATGGAAAACATAATGCCAGCAGTAAGACACATGTCCTCTAGGGGTGCTGACCATCTATTACAGACTTATACTGACTAGTGATGAGCGAGCACTACCATGCTTGAGTTCTCGGTACTCCTAACAAGCATTTAGATGCTTGGATGGGCTCGACTCGTTTACCGAGAATATTGGAAGTCAATAGAGACTCAAGCACTTTTCCAGAATATCAGAAAAATGAGTCTCCCATTGACTTCCATTATACTCGGTACACGAATCGAGTCCGTCCAAGCGTCTGACTGCTCGTTATGAGTATCGATAACCAAGCATGGTAGTGATCACTAATGCTGACTACTTGTGAATAAAGACCATAAGGACTACTGGAGCAGATGGATAACTCCTTTAGTGTAAATGTTTTGTTTACATAAGTTTTCATGGTTATTTTGTTTTTATAGTTAATTTAACATTTTCTGATTATTATTTACCTGTAAAGTATTAATATTTATTACGTCTATTAATATTTATTACGTCACACAATCATATTACAGTGCTCAACTAATGTGTGTTTTTACTTTAAATTTACAATTAGGTCAATATTGGTATCCTCATTGCAGTAACCAGAATCATCTCCAGAATTAGTGCCGATAACTACAAGGTCCACAGAGATGCCAATGCTTTCAAGTAAGTATTTCATAATACATTCAACTGTAAATTCAGCCATGTTATGGGATGAAGAACAATAGTAAGCTTTAGGTTTAGATCCTGAATTGAATATCACATATAAATACCAATGTGCCCAGTACCATATTCCAATCTTTAAAAAGTGTCTATATCCTAAATGGTTTAATTCCTTGTAGCTTTGTTATTTGTTTGTGAAACAACATTCTGTTTTTATGCAAACAGGTTTGCGACTGACTGTGAAAAACATTCGTATAGAAATTAGTGAATTGTTGTTATATGAAAGAAAATATTCAATCAGAATCAAGCTAATTGCATAATTTACTAATAATACTGGTTTATGTCAAAACAATCACCATTTCTTATGAGGTTGATATCTGCCAAGTCGCACATGCATCCTTTTCTATTTGGCCTCACAGCTCATAGTATTTTTTTCATGGAGTGCTAAAATTGTTTTAGTATTTTTATAGTATATCATAGTACTTCAACAAAGTTTTATCTATAAAGGAACCATTAAAGACCTAAACAGTGCATTCTTTGTGCCATGAACAGATTTGCATGTCTAGATTGAGGTGCAAGTTGCCTCTTCAAAGAGGACTTGAATTCTGGTGCCACCTATTAGAAGTAGCAATCTTAAAAGTCAATATTAACTCTTTAACGAACCTCATGATATAACCAAGTGACCAAGGATATAAACAAAATTATCTTCTCAGTTTGCAGACATGGTGTTTCTGAGTGTTTTCTCCTCGTCATTGCTGAGTATGATATAATTTGGCTAGGTGAGAAGCTAAGATTGGGGATCTAAGGCTACCTTCACATTTGCGTTCCCCTCCGGAGCGTTCTGCGGAGGGGATCCACAGTGTGCCCGCAGCACCGCGAGCCCCTATCTTTATAATGGGAGCGCACGGTGCTGCGCATGACCGTGCGCACCCATTGACTGCCAAATGTGATCTGTGCGCAGGCGTACCATGAACGCGACATGTTGCATTTCTGGTGCGGACGAGACTAGGTGATTTGTGCACAGGCATCCACCTGCGCACAGATCACATATGGCAGTGAATGGGTGCGCACGGTCATGCACAGCACCGTGTGCTCCCATTATAAAGATAGGGGCTTGCGGTCACATTGCGGATCCCCTCCGCAGAACGCTGCGGAGGGGAACGTAAATGTGAAGGTAGTCTAAGCTATAACATTTTTCTATATGGAGAGATGACATGTCAGGTCTGCCATGTCAGTATATGAGGAGACTTCAACCCCTTGCATGCTCCTCTGGGAAATTATAAATGCAAATTGCTTCTTTAAAGAGGGTTTGAAGTATTGCGCCACTTATTGGAAGTACATCAAGAAGATTGTATCCAGCCAATCAACAGCAGCGCTTCTCAGGACGTACATCTAAAGATGATATTTTGAATTTTTTATTTGGTAAGTTAAAATAGAGGAGATAGAGGTATCTTCTCTATTTTAACTTACCAAATACACCCTTCTTGATGTATTCATCCTATGTGAGCCCATGTCTGGCTCTTTCACTTGGATCCACCTGAGGCAAGCTGGAAGTTCTGTCCATTGAGAAGTATCCCAGAGGGATTTCTGAGGATACACAGTCCAAGGCTGTATTAATCTTCTATCAGGTGAGTGCATAAAATTGTGCACCCAGCAAAGACTGCAATATCGTGTTTATGCACGTAGGGTGCCGTTTATTCTCTGTTCTTCTCTCCCAAACAGGGTTTTCTTTTGTATATTCACCTATTGGAAGTAGCAATTTTAAAAGTCAATAATGACCCTGTAATGAGCCTTATCATACGGCCAAGGATATAGGCCAAATCATATTCTCAATTTGCAGACACTGTGTTTCGGAGTGTTCGCTCTTTGTCAGTGCAAAGTATGAGACATGATTTGGCTGGGTGAGAGATATAACATTTCTCCTTATGACATATCAGGTCTGGCATGTCATCATATGAATAGACATCAGTGCGCCTCTGGGAAATTTATTATGCAAAATAGATTGAGGAGGAGAGTTTAAACAGATGATCTTCATTTAAGCTCAAAGGGAAATATAGAGCCTTTGGAGGCGTAAAACACTTTGAAAAAATGCAAAATTGACAAAGTTTCTTACTGGTGAGGTGCAAGGAGGTGTATGTTACAGTAAGATGTGCCAAATTCATTAAATGATGGTCAACTCTTAATCAATTCTGTGCATTGTACTCCAGCAAGTCCTGCACTGTGACTGACACCAGTCTTATTGGATCGGCCACACAGTCTTCTTTCAAAAAGTAATGAAAGAATAAGGGTACCGTTACACGTCGCAACACTGCATGCAATTTCACTGGCAATTTGCTGGTTACAGTGAAATCATGGACATATTGTTACATTTGTCCACGGCAACAAAATAGAACAATGTGTCCATGATTTCACTGCAACCAGCAAATTGCAAGTTAAATTGCATGCAGTGTTGCGACGTGTAACGGTACCCTAAGTTACATCCAATTCTGGCTATTGCGGGAATGTCAGTGTCAGTTATCCCCACCATGACTGAGCTAGTACACATTCATCCTGCACCTACAAGCCCGCTATCACACACATGTGGGACACTTTCTTCACAAACATTATGGGCCAATCTAAATAAGAGTTCAGAGAATATTGAATTATGAATATTATTTATGAAGGAAAACATTTGAGGACCCCAAGCTAGTAACGATATGTGCTTTGTTTAGTGTCCTTTCGGGGGGAGGCACTCAGAGATATGTGTACCTTCACACTGGTTATACCTTTTGTGAGACTCAGGTGGGGTTAGTGGAGGAGGGCAGGTATATCTCACCCAGGTATCTGTCCTATGCGACCTAACCTGGGTTGTATCACCTGGCTGCTAATGAAGTAATGGGAGGCGGTTTGGGTCTGTAAAAGGAGTCTGGGAGTCGGGCGGGGCTCTCTCTCAGCCTGGGAGCAAAGACAGCCTGTTTGTGTGAGGAGAAGCACGTGAGTGAAGCCATTGCTGTTTGGTTATATGTTTAGGCTGGAAGGGAGAAGCCCTTCAGCCTGTAGTGAGGGGACATTCTGTTTAGTTAGAGCCGGACAGGCGAGGATTTTGTTTTGCTGTTTTGTTTTTTTTGTTGGCTTTCACCACAATAAACCTGGCCCCGTGCCAGTTGCATCCACATTGCTGTGTTTGGACTAAATGACACAAAATCAACGTGGCCTTTGATCCCAGCAAAGGCGAACCCCAGGCGTGTTGTCACATTTGGTGCCCCATGTGAGGACCACGTTACAGTGTCAAAATGGATGACGTGGTGAAAGCGCTGGTGCAATCCACAGCGGTGCAGCAAGAAGCTAACCGCTCAATGTCAGCACAGCTGAGAGAACTGGTGGAAACGACAACCAGAGACCGCCGATTGCTGCAGGAGGTGGTGCAGCGCCTGGCAACCGCACCGGAGCTAAATCCGGAAGCTGAGCAGACGGTGATTCATGTGAGTCGGTACTGGCAGAAACTGACTGCGGACGATGACGTGAAAGCCTACCTTACTACGTTCGAGCGGACAGCCGAGCGGGAGAAGTGGCCGAAGGCACGGTGGGCCGGCTTGCTTGCTCCGTTTCTGGCAGGGGAGGCCCAAAAAGCGTACTTCGACCTGGAGCCTGAGGCCGCGCAGGATTTTGATAGACTAAAAGCGGAGATCCTGGACGGCTGGGAGTGACGACGGCGGTACGAGCACAGAGAGTGCATCAATGGACTTATCATCCCGATAAACCTCCACGGTCTCAGATGTTCGACCTGGTTCACCTGACAAAAAAATGGCTACAACCCGAGGTGCTGTCGGCGCCAGAGATAATCCAAAGGGTTGTCCTGGACAAATACCTAAGAGCTCTCCCGCCAGCCCTGAGGAAGTGGGTAAGTCATGGGAATCCTACGACCGCCGATCAACTGGTGGATCTCGTGGAACGTTATTCTGTGGCGGAAGGTCTCCTGGATGATGCGGCACATCCTCCCTCTTCCCCCTCTCCCCGGGGGTCGGGTAAGACTGTATCTGGGACTAGGGGAGGGGGACGGTATTCTAAAACAGTGGCGGAGGAGAACGGAGCTTTTGGGGTCGTGAGGCCGAAGGGGCCGAACTATGGACTAAGCAAGGGGCCCGTAAGGTGTTTTCGCTGCCAGGAAGCGGGTCACATTTCTGCGAACTGTCCGTTAACCACTGAACCCATGCAGTGCGAGGTCACGGACTTTGAAAAACGTGTGTCTATGGTTGCTAGGGTGGTGTGTGCTGCTGCTGGTTCAGGCGATATCGAAAAACACCTGTGTGACCTGACTGTTGATGGCAAGAATGTTGTGGCGCTGTTGGACTCAGGGAGTGTGGTAACTCTAATCAAGGCCAGTCTGGTGTCAGTCCCGACTGGTCCGTCAGATAAATTTTCAGTGACGTGCGTGCATGGAGACACATGCTCGTACCTCACGACCGTCTCCTGCATTACTACTCTTTATGGGACTGTGCACCATAAGGTGGGACTAGTCCCAGCCTTACTGCATGATGTTATTCTAGGAAGAGATTTTCCCCACTTCTGGCAGTTGTGGGAAAACCAGTTGGTACCCCGGGCTGGAGGCCCCAGTGACCCAGTTCCGATGCCTCCAGGGGGGCCGGAGCCACTGGAGGATGATCCCCAGGAGGAAGCTGGGGGGGGATCCCTGGAAGATGTCCTGCAGTTCCCGTTTTCGGTCATGGCTGGCGATTCCGAGGAACCCAGGGCCGGAGCGGGGGTGGACAGTCGTCCAACTTCCGGTTTGCTGGATTTGGAAGTCCTGAAAGATGACTTCCAAAGCGAGCAACTAAGGGATCCAACCCTGTTGCAGGCTAGGAAAAATGTAAAGATGATAAACGGGGTACAGGTGGAGGCTGATACTAGGCTGGCTTACCCACACATGGCCCTGGAGAATGACTTCCTCTATCAGATAGAGAAAAAGGGGGACGACACGGTACAACGATTGGTCGTGCCGCAATCCTACAGGCGAAAAGTGCTGGACCTGGCACACACACACGTGATGGGGGGGTCACCTGGGGGTCCAAAAAACCACTGAACGGATATTACATTGTTTTGTTTGGCCCGGCATGCATCACGATATTCGCATGTATTGCGAGTCATGTCCGGAATGCCAAATCTCGGCGCCCAGGCCTCATCTATGTAGCCCCTTGGTACCCCTACCTATCATTGAGATCCCGTTAGAGAGGATCGGGATGGATTTGGTTGGGCCCCTCCCCAGGTCTGCACGTGGACACCAGCACATCCTGGTCATCTTGGACTATGCCACTCGTTACCCCGAGGCCATCCCTTTGCGTAACACGGCCACCAAGACCATTGCCAAGGAGCTGGTCCATGTGTTTAGCCGGGTTGGTATCCCGAAACAAATACTCACAGACCAGGGGACCCCTTTTATGTCGAGGGTAATGAAAGAGCTCTGCCGGCTGTTACGGATAACACCGTTACGCACCTCTGTGTATCACCCCCAAACAGACGGGCTCGTTGAGAGGTTCAACAAAACCTTGAAACAGATGCTCCGAAAGGTGATAGAGAAAGATGGGACGAACTGGGACTACTTACTCCCGTATTTGCTTTTTGCCATCCGGGAGGTACCCCAGTCTTCCACCGGGTTCTCTCCTTTCGAGCTTCTGTATGCCCGACGTCCCCGGGGTCTGTTGGACGTCGCGAAAGAAACCTGGGAGGGACAGATTACCCCCTTCAAAAGTGTGATAGACCATGTAACCCAAATGCAGGCCGTTATGCCCATTGTGAAAGAGCACATGATGCAGGCTCAAGGGGCCCAGAAAAGGACCTATGACAGGGGAGCCAAGGTTCGCACTTTTGCCCCGGGGGATAGGGTGTTAATCCTGGTCCCCACCGTGGAAAGCAAGTTCCTGGCAAGGTGGCCCCTTTGAAATCATGGAACGGGTAGGTGAGGTGAACTATAAAGTGCATCAGGCGGGAAAAAGGAAACCGGAGCAGATTTATCATGTGAATCTGATAACACCCTGGAAGGACCGTCCGGCTCTATCAGCGGGTCTGGCCCTTCCGATCCGCACGCGGACCATACCGGAAGTCCAGATTGCGGAGACTCTGTCGGAGCGGCAGAAGACAGACGTCAAGCGGTTTCTCGTAAACAACCAAAAGTTTTTTTACGAGAAACCTGGGCAGACCACGCTCATCAAACACGATATTGTAACAGAGCCCGGCGTCACCGTACAGGTGAAACCCTACAGAATCCCAGAAGCTCAGCGTGACGCCGTCTCCCGAGAAGTGGCGTCGATGTTGGAGTTAGGGGTGATTGAGGAATCGCATAGTGCCTGGTCGAGCCCGATTGTGTTAATCCCTAAACCCGACGGCACCATTCGATTCTGCAACGATTTTAGGAAGCTGAATGCAGTCTCTAAGTTCGATGCCTACCCTATGCCACGGGTTGACGAATTGATAGACCGGCCGGGAAAGGCCCGGTGTATCACAACCTTAGACTTGACGAAGGGGTATTGGCAGATACCCCTGACGGAGGCAGCCAAAGAGAAAACTGCGTTTTCTACACCGGACGGTTTGTACCAATATGTGCATATGCCGTTTGGGCTGCATGGGGCACCTGCGACATTTCAGAGACTAATGGACCGAATCCTGAGGGCACATAGGCAGTATGCTTCGGCCTATTTGGACGACATTGTCATATACAGCCCGGAGTGGGAAACCCACCTCAGGAAAGTACAGGCTGTGATCGAGGACTTGCGGGAGGCAGGGCTAACGGCCAACCCAAAAAAATGTCATATCGGGCTGGAAGAAGCCCGGTATTTGGGTTACGTGATTGGGCGAGGGATCGTTAAGCCCCAGACTGACAAGATACAGGCCATCCAGAACTGGCCGCAACCAATCAATAAGAAGCAGGTGAGGGCTTTTTTGGGGATTGCTGGCTATTATCGACGGTTCATTCCCAATTTTGCAGCCATCGCTGTTCCCCTGACGGATCTTACAAAAGGGAAAGACTCTGTCATGGTCCAATGGACCCCGGCAGCGGAGGAGGCCTTCCGCGACCTGAAGCGGGCCCTCTGTTCTCAACCGGTGCTTGTGACTCCTGACTTCCAAAGCGAGTTCGTGGTCCAAACGGATGCTTCCGACACTGGTATCGGGGCGGTGTTGTCGCAACTGAGGGACGGGGAGGAACATCCGGTCCTTTATCTTAGTCGTAAGTTAAACAAGCATGAGCGACGGTATGCCATCGTGGAAAAAGAATGCCTGGCCATTAAGTGGGCTCTCGAGTCCCTCAAATATTACTTGGGGGGCCGGAAGTTCCGGCTGATTATGGACCATGCCCCTCTCAAGTGGATGCACTTGAATAGGGAGCGGAACAGCCGGGTGACTCGGTGGTTCCTGGCCTTGCAGGCCTACAATTTTACGGTGGAACATCGCCCGGGGGCGCGGATGGGAAACGCTGATGCCCTGTCTAGGGTGCACAGTTTTGTGGGTACCGCTGCTCAGCCGGAGTGGTCTGAGCAGAGGGGGGGGATATGTGAGACTCAGGTGGGGTTAGTGGAGGAGGGCAGATATATCTCACCCAGGTATCTGTCCTATGCGACCTAACCTGGGTTGTATCACCTGGCTGCTAATGAAGTAATGGGAGGCGGTTTGGGTCTGTAAAAGGAGTCTGGGAGTCGGGCGGGGCTCTCTCTCAGCCTGGGAGCACAGACAGCCTGTTTGTGTGAGGAGAAGCACGTGAGTGAAGCCATTGCTGTTTGGTTATATGTTTAGGCTGGAAGGGAGAAGCCCTTCAGCCTGTAGTGAGGGGACATTCTGTTTAGTTAGAGCCGGACAGGCGAGGATTTTGTTTTGCTGTTTTGTTTTCTTTTGTTGGCTTTACCACAATAAACCTGGCCCCGTGCCAGTTGCATCCACATTGCTGTGTTTGGACTAAATGACACAAAATCAACGTGGCCTTTGATCCCAGCAAAGGCGAACCCCAGGCGTGTTGTCACACTTTCAACATCCAAAACTATCTCAAATCCTTTTCTACAACCCTCTTGATAGTTATGATGCTGCATTACTGTTTTTTTTCTATAGTTGTTAAGGCATGTAGATGTCTTCGGTTTGGATTTGAAATATTCTAGTTTACCTGCATTCATTATATTACAACATATTTAACATTATATACATCAACTTTTGTAAGATTATACAGTTTGTTTCGTGTTGTTCATTGCCATATAATGCAGAAACATTACTATTGTCTTTGTGTTCTTTGTGCCATCTAACTTCTGTAGACACCATCTTCAATCTTGTATATTGTGCTAGACACAACTGTCTCCTCCTGTCGCCTCTGCTAACTTTTCCTATGTGATGTTTTTAACCATATCTTATCTACATAGTTATTATAATATAAAGGTGATATTTTTGCATCTTTTTGGCAATCCATTTTTTTACTATGGTTCAACCATTATCAAAAGTGATGCTTTTATTGTCTTTTATATGAGGCATTATCCTGTGCATTCACTTTAGTAAATTAGAAGAATTTCACCCTTTGTTTATATGGTTTATTATCTTCATAAAAATGTAAACTATTCTTTTGTAAGGCTTTTATTTCGTAAGGATAGTTGCACAATGTCTTTCATACCCTGAATCTGTGATCTGGAATAGATTTGTGAAAAGATGCCACTATAATTGAATCCTTGTAGCTAGCTTCCGAACGCTATCACTTGACCTTTACCTTCTAGCTCTATCAAGAAATGTCTCATTCAGCCATAGCTGTATTTGGTTTGTTGATGAAAAGAAGACTCTGTTAAATAAAGGCGAGCAACTGCTGTGACAGCTGAACAATGACGCTGCGCACAATAAAAAAGTGAAGAAGTGGGGAGGATTCCATATACCGTACACATATGACTTCTATATCATTTGAGAATTCGAGGAAAAATGATTTCCTTTCTTAATAGTAGGTATTATAGTTGATCACGAGAGTAGTACAGTGTGTATTACATTGTCTCTGTAGAATTCAATATAATAAAGTTTGTTTCTAAGATTATATAGGGATTCATTTTTCTATATTCTTAAACTATCTCCAATTCATATTTTTTATAAAAACAGTAATATCACTTTTTTTCCTTAACTTTTATTCTATTACTAGCTGTAGTACCCGGCTATGCCCGGGTTAATAAATAACTGATAGCTATAATAAAATAGAATTTGAATATGTCATATTAATGACCTGTAAGAAAATAGAAGCTGAGCTGTGATTGATTGCTATGGGCAGCCTGATAAATCTCCAGCCAACAGTAAACCCTCCCCTGGCCGGGCAGTATATGTTACCTAACACATACACATAATAGACAGCTCATGTGACTGACATCTGCCTTAATTCCCTATATGGCGCGTGTTGCACATTGGCTGTTTTTAATCAGATGTTTATATTTGGAAATTAAAGATAGCACACGTATGAGGCGAGTAGTGTGAGGTGATTTGTGCACATCTGTGTCTGTCTGTGTGGTGTGTGTGTCCCTGTGGGGTGAGTGCATGTGTCCCTATAGGGTGTGTATGTGTGTGTCCCTGTGGGGGGGTCTGTGTGGTGTGTGTCTCTGTTGTGTGTGTCTCTTTGTGGTGTGTGTGTGTCCCTGTGGGGTGAGTGCATGTGTCCCTATAGGGTGTGTATGTGTGTGTGTCCCTGTGGGGGGGTCTGTGTGGTGTGTGTGTCTCTGTGTTGTGTGTGTCTCTTTGTGGTGTGTGTGTCCCTTTGGGGTGAGTGCATGTGTCCCTATAGGGTGTGTATGTGTGTGTGTCCCTGTGGGGGAGTCTGTGTGGTGTGTGTGTCTCTGTGTTGTGTGTGTCTCTTTGTGGTGTGTGTGTGCCCCTTTGGGGTGAGTGCATGTGTCCCTATAGGGTGTGTATATGTGTTTGTGTGTCCCTGTGGGGGGGGTCTGTGGTGTGTGTGTGTGTCTCTTTGTGGTGTGTGTGTGTGTGTGTGTCCCTTTGGGGTGAGTGCATGTGTCCCTGTAGGGTGGCTATGTGTGTGTGTCCCTGTGGGGGGGGGGGTCTGTGTGGTGTGTGTCTCTTTGTGGTATGTGTGTCCCTGTAGGGTGAGTGCATGTTTCACTATAGGGTGTGTGTGTGTCCCCGTGGGTGTGTGTGTGTCTCTTTGTGGTGTGTGTGTTTGTTCGGGTGCGTGGTGAGTATCCAATGTTGGGGCTGCACCTTAGTGACTATACACTTGCTGTTACTCTTTGTGTGTGTGTGGTGTGTATACATGTCCCCGTGCGTGGTGAATATCTCATGTTGGGGCCCCACCTTAGTGACTATATGCTGGTATGTGCTGTTAGTCTTTGGCGCTGTCATTAAGCCCCTCTCATTCACAACTGTCAACTGGTAACTGTCACTTTTTCCCTATTATGTAGATAGGGGCAAAATTGTTTGGTGAATTGGAATGCGCGGGGTTAAAATTTTGCCTCACAACATAGCCTATGATGCTTCCGGGGTCCAGACGTCTGACTGTGCACAATTTTGTGGCTATAGCTGACAGCTGTCGATTTTGCTCCAACACTTTTCCATTCACTTTTTCCCCATTATGTAGATAGGGGCAAAATTGTTTGGTGAACTGGAACACGCAGAGTTAAAATTTCGCCTCACAACATAGCCTATGACACTCTCGGGGTCCAGATGTGTGACTGTGTAAAATTTTGTGGCTATAGTTGCGACAGTGTACTGTAGATGCCAATCCCGGATATACATATACACACACATACATACATACACACATACACACATTCAGCTTTATATATTAGATAGTAACATAGTATTTAAGGTTGAAGGAAGACCTTAAGTCCATCTAGTTCAACCCATAGCCTAACATGTTGATCCAGAGGAAGGCAGTAAAAACCCATGTGGCAACACTAAGCTCCACATTGGGGAAAAAAATTCCTTCCTGACTCCAGATACGGCAATCAGACTAATTCCCTGGATCAACGCCCTATCAAAGAATCTAGTATATATAACCAGTAATATTATATTTTTCAAGAAAGGCATCTAGGCCACTCTTAAATATTGGTAGTGAGTCACTCATTACAACATCATGTGGCAGACAGTTATCACTTGAATTACAAAAATCCACCCCTTTCCTGTTAATTAAGAAAGGACTGGATAATGCATGCTAGAAATTTTAAGTTTTCTCCTGAATTGTAAGACCAATAACTGTGTTCATAACATCCAATATAAAGGTAAATTAAATTACAATTACCCCTCACAGAGTACTATGTACATTCCTAAAACACCAGGGTACATTTTATGATTTCTCCTGTACGTCCTGGACACAATAGCTGACTCTTTGCAGCACTGTAGATTTTAGGTGTGCTGAGTTGTCAGTAGGCTGATAGACATCTCAGCTGACCAATATAGTGAAGGGGTGTTCTCGGCTGTTGATGTGTTCTGTAAGAGCTCAGCTATCCAAGTTAAGACCAGGAATTCATGGGTTTTTTCAGGTCTGGCCTGTTCTGTTTGATTGGCCAGCTATTTATCAATGGATTATCTGAAATTGCTACATGATTCAGATATTCAGTGGCATTGAGATTTCCACTGATGAAGAATGGCCCCACCATCTTTGTACTCTATATGCCACACCATATCATCAACTTTTGTGTTCCAACAGTCTTGGAGGCAGGGGCGGACCTACCGTGGTGCAGCTGGTTCAGCTGTACCAGGGCCCCGAACAGGTAGGGGGCCCCTCAAGCACCTGTAGGGGGCCCCCCATGACCCTGTGTCAGAGAAGAGGAGGTTAACTGAGGGAAGCTTCCTGCTTCCCCTGGCTGTTCCCGCCCCTCACATCCTCTGCAGCCCTGGCCCCCAGCATTGCGGTTCGGCGCAGGTAGGAGCCACTCACAACCCCCTCCCCCCGTTAGCACAACTTCACCCGCTGCTCAGCTGCTAGCAATCTCCCCCTCTCCTCACCTATAGCTGCTAGCACCCCCCCCCCCTTGCTCCTCACCTACAGCTGCACCAGGGCCCACCAGGCCGAAGGTCCGCCACTGCATGGAGGGATGTATCCAGTGTGGGGTAGTGTCAGAACAATAGCGGTGGTTTTGTTTGTTAACGTCACTCACAAAAAAGTTTGCCTCATCACTCATCTGAAGGCAATTGTCTATGCTGTGAAGATACGAGATGTGCAGCATCTGAAGCAATGGATACTGGAAGCCTGTGCTAGCATTTCTTCTGCGGTGTTGGTATCAGTATGTTAAGAGTGGGAGAAAAGGGTTGCATTGACAATCCAAACACAATGGGCAGCACTTTGAACACATTTTATAAATGGTCGTAAACCTTTAAATAACTCATGAAAGTTACGTTAAAACCAATCACACCATTGTTTTTCTTATCAAATTGTCAATAAATTTGATGTGTCACATGACCCTCTTCCCACTGAAAAAAATTAAGGTGAATGCAAAATGGTTGACTTCAAAATGGCCGCCATGGTCACCACCTATCTGGAAAAGTTTTCCCCCTCCCATATACTAATGTGCCACAACCAGGAAGTTGATATCACAACCATTCCCATTTTATATAAATGGCCCAACCTGTATATTGACTAAAAAAAATGAAAGAAAGTTAAGGTGAGATTTTAGGCTTAATTAGGTTGACAATATACTACACATAACTTTATTGATTTCTTGAGAACTTGCAAATAGTTTTGTTCTGTTTTACTTTTTTTTTTTTGTTTTAATGTTTTTTTTGTTTTACATGCAATATACAACCCCCAGCAAAAATTATGGAATCACCTGGCTCAAAGGATGTTCATTCAGTTGTTTAATGGTTTAGAAGAAAAGCAGATCACAGACATGGCACAAAACTAGTCATTTCAAATGGCAACTCTCTGCCTTGAAGAAACACTAAAAGAAATCAGGGTAAAAAATGTGGTAGTCAGTAACGGTAATTTTTTTCAGACCAAGCAGAGGGAAAAAATGATGGAATCACTCAATTCTGAGGAAAAAATTATGGAATCTAGAAAAACAAACACACAAAAGAACACCCCAATACATTACTAGTATTTAGTTGCAACACATCTGGCTTTAATAATAGCTTGCAGTCTCTGAGGCATGGACTTAATGAGTGACAAACAGTATTCTTCATCAATCTGGCTCCAACTTCTCTGATTGCTGTTGCCAGATCAGCTTTGCAGGTTGGAGCCTTGTCATGGACCATTTTCTTCAACTTCCACCAAAGATTTTTCAATTGGATTGAGATCTGGATTATTTGCAGGTCATGACAATGACCTTCTTTCAAGGAATGTTTTCACAGTTTTTGCTCTATGGCATGATGCATTATCATCTTGAAAAATGATTTCATCATCCCCAAACATCCTTTTAATTGATGGGATAAGAAAACGATCCAAAATATCAATGTAAACTTAGGCATTTATTGAAGATTTAATGACAGCCATCTCCCCAGTGCCTTTACCTGACATGCAGCCCCATATCATCAATGACTGTGGAAATTTGCATGTTCTCTTCATGCAGTCATCTTTGTAAATCTCATTGGAATGGCACCAAACAAAAGTTCCAGCATCAACACCTTGCCCAATGCAGATTCACGATTCATCACTGAATATGCCTTTCATCCAGTCATGCACAGTCCATGATTGCTTTTCCTTAGCTCATTGTAACCTTGTTTTTTTTCTATGTAGGTGTTAATGATGGCTTATGTTTAGCTTTTCTGTATGTAAATCCCATTTCCTTTAGGCGGTTTCTTAAGGGTATGTCACACGCGTCGATATCGCTGTCAATGTCGCTCATGTGTCACGGATTTTCAGTCGCTCAAGCGACGTAAAAGTGATGTAGGAGCGACATTGAAGCGTGTGACCAAGCGATGCAACCAGCGATATGTCGCTGATCGCCGATCGCAGGTTTCACTGCCAGACGTAAAACCTGTCGCTCATCGCTCAGTAGACCTTGTGCATCGCTGCGTGTGACACTAAACCCAACGACATATTTTCTATTTTGACACCGTACAAGCGACTAAATAAAATCGCTCGCAAGATGGCGACATCACCGCATCGCTGGGTCATATTGACGCGTGTGACATCTTACCTGCGATAATTCCACATCGCTCAGGCGACAAATAATATGTGATACATGAGCGATATCGCGGGCGACATTGACACGTGTGACAGGCCCTTTACAGTTTGGTCACAGACATTGACTCCAGTTTCCTCCTATTCATTCCTCATTTGTTTTATTGTGTATTTCCTGTTTTGGAGACATATTGCTTTAAGGTTCCGGTCTTGACGCTTTGATATCTTCCTTGGTCTACGAGTATGTTTCCCTTTAACAGCCTTCCCATGTTGTTTGTATTTGGTCCAGATTTCAGACACAGCTGACTGTTAACAACCAACATCTTTTGCAACCTTGCGTGATGATTTACCTTCTTTTAAGAGATTGATAATCCTCTCCTTTGTTTCAATTGACATCTCTGGTGTTGGAGCCATGATTCATGTCAGTCCACTTGGTGCAACAGCTCTCCAAAGTGTGATCACTCCTTTTTAGATGCAGACTAACAAGCAGATCTTATTTGATGCAGGTGTTAGTTTTGGGAATGAAAATTTGCAGGGTGTTTCCATAATTTTTACCTAAGAATTGAGTGATTCCATAATTTTTCCACCGCTTGGTCTACAAAAGTAACCGTTACTGGCTAGCGCATTTTTTTTTCAAGATTTCTTTTACTGTTTATTCCAGGCATAGAGTTGCCATTTGAAATGACTTTAGTTTTGTGCCATGTCTGTGATCTGCTTTTTTTCTACAACATTAAACAACTGAATGGACATCCTCAGAGCCAGGTGATTCCATAACTTTTGCCAGGGGATGTACTTCTTTATGTATCACAAATGTAATCCCATTTATATATCTGTTGATAAAATGTCTATAAAAAATATTTGAATCAAGAAACACTGAAAGCTCTCAGTAGTAGAAATGAAGAAGACAGCATTTATCACATCATGGAAAAATCTTTATATTTCATAGGAACCAATAAAATTAGGTGGGAGAGTACAGGCAAAGAACTGCACTCTACCACCATTTTGTATCTACAAACAGTTCTATAGGTCTTCAAAGCTGAAAAAAACATGTCCTGTAGGTTTAGTTTTAAAAATAATATGTACTGATGCCTTGTGGTGGGGAACACTTGTATTGGCTTTTCAATGGCTCATTCACACAATCTCATTGCCTAAATGAGCCATAAATTACCAGACAAACAAGTAAAACTCACTTGTCTGTTACATTGATGTTAATACGTGTAATATAATCCTTATTGGCAGTACATCGCCCTGTGTAAACAATTGATCATCTACTGAAACATAACAATGTATCGGGTCAGAATGATCGAATTAGTAATTGTTCTATCATGATCACTGTATCATCAATCTGTAAAATCAGGCCAGTAAAATACCGCTCATTGGTTTATATACTAACGGTATTTTAATGGTCTAGATTATCTCATCTAAATGGACAATAATAATCAGAATTGCTTATCTGTAATTATGAACAGATCATGCAGAATATAACTGTTGCCCCTTCTATGTTTTACGAATAAGGCTCAGTTCTGTCTGACACTAGGACTCCACATCTACAAGACTGGAACATAAACTATACCATTAAGTTATATAATTTGGCTGCATAAATAACAATGTAAAAAAATCTATCAGATCTGAAATATGCCAGATTAAATAATTACATTTCATATATCCCTTTATTACCTTATATAAATGACATTCAGACAAGCAGTAAATTAAGCTAAAAATGTGACTATTGTATAGTAATTAATGAATGCCAGGGTCATTAATTCATACCAGTCAGGACTCTACAGTAGTCTATTAAATTGTGTGCATAATCCCATAGAACGTGTAGGCACGCTTACATTCCCTTTCTCTAGGCAGATTATCATAATTACTTTACTTTGTGTATAATAGTATTCAGCTAAAAATGTATTGGCTACAATTAACTCTATATAAAGATTGAAATATTTTGTAATATACCGTATTTTCCGGCGTATAAGACGACTGGGTGTATAAGACGACCCCCAACTTTTCCAGCTAAAATATAGAGTTTGGAATGTACTCGCCGTATAAGACTACCCCACTTCTACGGGTATGATCCCCACTGTGATGCCCACACAGCCCTTCATACAATATAATGGACCCACATAAGGAATAATGGCCCCTACATGTCTTCACACAGTATAATAACCCCCACACAGCTGTCAAATAGCCCTGCATAAAGTATTGTCTCCATATATTATAATGCATCATTTATAGTCGCCCATTATAATGCAGCATCATAGTGCTCCATATAGTATAATGCACCCCATAATCCCTCCATATACTATAAACATGGAGAGGGGGATGTGCCAGCACTGGGATGGGGGAGGGTAGGTGACATGGAGAGGGGGTCATGCCAGAGTGGGTGGGGGAGCACAGGGGGCAAACATTCCTGTCAGACAATGGCATCAAGAGGAATGACGATTCTCATTTCAACAATTTCCAGAGGCTCTGCCAGGAGTCAATGAATGCAAACCTGCACTGGCCTGCAGAGTCTCATAGCACAAGATTTTTAACAGTGGTCCATTTCACATCTAATGCTAAGCTGTGTTTGGCTTTATTTGCGTCTTTATGTGTTTTTACCACTAAAAACGCATCCAAAACCGCACCCATAGGGTTCAATGCAAAATACATTGAAAAGGCATGCAAAAACGCCTGTGTTTGCAAAAATGCAAAATGCATGCGTTTTTGCAAATGCAGCCCTAGATGCAGCAGACGTTTTTGGATGCATTTGTATGTATTTTTACTGCTAAAAATGCACACAAACGCAAATAAAGCCAAATGCAGCACAGCATTAGATGTGAAACGGGCCAGTGTGTCAGTCTGGAGATCACAGAGGTTACACTGTAACAAACCCTCAGCTTCAGAGGAGACAGTCAGAATCCTGTGACTGTGAGCAGCCCCTCTCCAGCCTGCAGGTCTGTACTGCTGTGGGGGAGGAGGAGGGCAGTCTCCATAAGCACACATGCCTCCAAGGTCAGCATGGATCCCCACAGCAGGATCTTTTCAGCACTGATCCACAGGATCCACAGCACTGATCTTTTCAGTCATCTGCCTCTTGTTTTCAAGTCAGAGCTGTGTTTGAAGAAGAGGAACTTTCAGAGGACAATCCTCCATACACAGCTCTGGGAATTGAAAAGCTGCAAGCAGCGACTTACACCACCACAGACAAGGAGCACAACCCCCCCCCCCCTCCTCACAGCCAGGAGGAGGGAGGGAGCCGAGCAATAGTAACTGCTGTACCTGCGGTCTGTTAGGGGTTTGATGTCTGGGCTTCTTCATGCTGGGGGCGGCAGGAATGTCACCTAATGTGTCGCTCTGCTCTGCTCCAGTCTCTCACCTCATAGAGAGAGCGGCTGGACACCATGCACACATTCTGGGCGGCCGTCCGGGCTCTCTGCCAGTAGGTGGCGCCCTGCACCTGGTGTATAAGACGATCCCTGACTTCTGAGACGTTTTGCAGGGCTTGAAAAGTCGTCTTATACCCCGGAAAATACGGTAATATCTATTTATGAGAACAGACAATTTTTCATATGATATTACATTAAAAGGGCTGGATTTTACTTTGCTCGCAATGTAGAACATTCAAAATAATCAGTTTTCTAAAGAATGAAGGGCTACATGGTCATGTCCCTTTAAAAACTACTGAGATAAAAAAGTTCTTGTGATGCTAAAATTATGTTCACTTGGGTATATTTTTTTCCTTGAGCTGTACAATGTGTTAAATCAGGGGTGGGGGACCTCAGGCCCAGGGTCACATGCGGCCCTCTATCATCTTTTCTGCAGCCCCTGGGCTGATTCCTGGAGACCACAGTGCTCAGGCTTGAAGCCCCATTTTGCCGACTGCCTGCCTTTTTAACTTCAGCTTCCCAATGATCTCTATGCCCCAGCCTTAGCCTCCCCAGTGAGGTATATGTTCCCAGCCTCTCCTGTGATGTCTAGGGCTCTAGCAAAATTGGTAAAGCAGTTGAGAAGTAACAAGGGGTAATCAATACAGAGGAGGACAATTTTATATTACAGGAGGATTTATGTAAACTAGAAGCTTGGGCTGCTAAATGGCAAATGCGCTTTAATGGGGATAAATGTAAAGTCATGCACTTGGGCAGAGGAAACAAAGGGTATAATTATGTGCTTAATTATAAAACACTGGGCAAAACTACCACTGAAAAAGACCTGGGTGTATGGGTAGATGACAAACTCACATTTAGTGGCCAGTGTCAGGCAGCTGCTGTAAAGGCAAATAAAATAATGGGATGTATTAAAAGAGGCATAGATGCTCATGAGGAGAACATAATTTTACCTCTATACAAGTCACTAGTGCGACCACACTTAGAATACTGTGTACAATTCTGGTCTCCGGTGTATAAGAAAGACATAGCTGAACTAGAGCGGGTCCAGAGAAGAGCGACAAAAGTTATTAGAGGACTAAGGGGTCTGCAATACCAAGACAGGTTATTAAACTTGGGGTTATTTAGCTTGGAAAAAACGAAGGCTTAGGGGTGATCTTATAATAATGTACAAATATATGAGGGGGCAGTACAGAGACCTTTCTAATGATCTCTTTACTCTTAGGCCTGAGACTGGGACAAGGGGGCATCCTCTACGTCTGGAGGGAAGAAGGTTTAATCATAATCACAGACGTGGATTCTTTACTGTAAGAGCAGTGAGACTATGGAACTCTCTGCCACATGATGTTGTAATGAGTGAGTCACTACTAACATTTAAGAAGGGCCTGGATGCCTTTCTTGAAAACTATAATATTACCGGTTATATATACTAGATTCTTTGATAGGGCGTTGATCCAGGGAATTAGTCTGATTGCCGTATCTGGAGTCAGGAAGGAATTTTTTCCCCCAATGTGGAGCTTAGTGTTGCCACATGGGGTTTTTTTTGCCTTCCTCTGGATCAACATGTTAGGCTATGGGTTGAACTAGATGGACTTAAAGTCTTCCTTCAACCTTAAAAACTATGTTACTATGTTACTATGTTACTATGATCAATATTACCTAACATCACAGCCATGCCAAAGAGAAGCAGCCCCTGCCATCATAATAAGGGTGAGTTGATTATTTAACCAAATATAGTAAGGTAATTTTTAAGTTGATAATTTTGTGCTGCACCCGAAGGATGGTAGAAATTTTCAAATGGCCCCCGGCAGGAAACAGGTTCCCCACCCATCTGTTAAAGAAACCAGTTACAGACCCAATGTTAGCCTAGATTAATGTTTTAGTAGTCAATTTTAAAGTGTAGCCATTGTTTTAATTTTTAATTCACAATTCAATAATACATGTGAAAATTACCACCTTTTAACGTTTCTTATTGGACAAATTTGCTTTTTTCTCTGGCAGAAATGATCAGTCATTATAATTCTCAATTCTAAGGTAAAATCTGTATTCAGCGAAGACTTTCCCATCACTGAGATAGGAGATGCCAGTTGTTATTGATGAAATTCTATAACAATGGGAGAAGGGAGGAGCTAGAGGCAGAGGGAGGAGCTAGAGGTAGAACTCTTCCCTTTTCTAGCCACATAGAATCTCATCAGTAACAACTGTCATCTACTCTCTCAGTAATGGGAAAGTCTTCACAGATTTTGCCTCAGGATTGAGAATTTTAATAATGTCTGATCAATTTTATTAGAAAAAGAGACACATTTTTCTGGTAAAATCAATTACAAAGTTGCCTATTTTCATGTGTAACTATTGATTTATGAAGTAACAGTTAAAACGACGTTTACAATTTAACAAACAAACATGCCACAATAATACTGCTGGCTGTTAACACAAATTTTTTACCATATGTGTATGTAACAAAAATAATTGTATCCTGGGTTAGTATTTTTCGGTTAGGGTGAGTGATAGTGTTTCAAAAAATAAAAATAGTAATTTTAAAATAATAACACAATTTACTTTTTCCATACCCAATATACTATTCCAATTGGCAACTATACAGCATTCAACTATACTGTGTGCTGCTGCTGAGTTTTGAGTCTGTGTTCTTACCTCTTGGCTTCTGTGGTTTTTACTTTTTCCATTTTTGCTAGAGAAATACATTTTCTTTAGTGAAACATTTGCATAAAAATTTTCCTGAAGTCCATAGCGTCTACAGCCGACAGATCAATGGCGCCTGCATCGTGCCACTGTGACACCCCCTCTTCCCAGCCCAGGGCCTGCAGCATTGACCCACTGATAGCATCACCCCATTGGTGCCATCAGTGACTTTATGCAACGGTGACCCTGCCTCCAGTGGCCCTGCTAAACCACCACCGTGCTCCCCCCCGATAAGCTACACTCGACTAAATGATGTGTCTCTAGGATTGTAAGATGGACCCACATTTTTATTTTTAAAATTATGTTTTTTTTCTATTTCTCTTCTCTAAACTTGGTGTGTGTCTTATAATTGAATGTTCTTCATCGCAGTTCTGTTCTGTTATCATCCTTTTTGTACAGGACATTAGGACATTAACAGTTGTAGTTACCATGAATCACTTTCTAGATGAAGCCTTGGTGTCCTGTGTGATTTGCACATCTATATTAGTCACTAGTCAAACTCTATCTAATGGGAAACAGTAGTTAACTATATGAACTAGCTCTACCCAATTTGGGCTAGTCCCACACTTGACTATTGCTTGCCCTATCGTTAGTAGCTGAATAAAATTCATATCTTACATTAGTATATCCTATACCTATTTTATGCATTGCTATTTCCTATTTATACCTTACAAAGGTACAAATCGCAACTAGCCGGAATGCCAAAATCTTTAAATGTGATGACAAAAGGTGGAACATAATACATTTTATCGATAAATATAAATAAAATAACAGAGGAGAAAGGAATATATACCACACTACAGTAATATATAATCTGTACTAGAAGCGTAAGCAAGAAGTAGTGGGATAAAGATGGAATAAATACCAATTGACCATCCAAAATACCGTAAAAAATAAATATGGTAATAGTGGTAAAAGTCCCTAATAAATAAAGTGCATTATGCTATAACAGGACAAACAGGACAAATGCCACAAGGACCACTGAAAAATAAAATAAATTAACAGAGAAAATGTCTGTGTACATATTGTATGCACGTATTGGTATATACTATCTTGTGATTAGAGATAAGCGAACTTTCCCTGAACATGTTTGCCAATTTCAAATTCGGCACAAACATTAACGATTTGGTTCACTATCCGAAACACCAGCAATTTAAAAAGATCGACTAACGTGGCTTTGTTTGGGACAAAAGTTCGAAATTTAAAAAGGCCCTAAAACTTTCCCTGATTGTTTGGGACCAAAACGCTCACCAGAAGACCTGCTGGCTGGAAAAAAAACACCTAACCATATGGTTAGGAGTGTCCCTAGCCATTGGGTCTACCATTTTCTTTCAACCTGTAGAAAATATTTTTTTTAAGCTTCCTGGAGTTTGCAGGTGTTTTTTGTGACACCTGCAGTGTGTGAATTCTGAAAACAGTGCCAGATGTAGCAGTAGCTGTGAAATCCTGGAACCTTAAACCCCCGAGATCGCTGCTAAGTCACAAGTTTGGTGACGCAACAGCGACCTCGCCAGCGATCTCACAATGTTTGACACTTAGCAGCGACCAGGCCCCTGCTGTGAGATCGCTATTCGTGTCAGAGTCTCCTGGACCATTTTTGATCGTTGGGGGTCCCACTGGGCAGCATGCATCGGTGTGTTTGACAGGGACAACGACCAATTACCTCAATACTACAGGTCTGAGAAACAGGGTCCCAACGACCTTTGTATCATTCCGGATCGTTGCTGCGTCGCTGATGAGATCTGACTGTTTGACATCTCACCAGTGATCCCGACAGCAACGCACCAGCGATCCCGGCAGGTCGGATCACTGTCGGGATCGCTGGTGCATCGCCAAGTGTGACGTACACTTAGAATGTCCTTAAAACATCCATTTAATAGAGTTCAAAGAGGACCTGTCACCCCCATGGTGCTATGCAAACTGAATGCAGCTCTGAATGCAGCGTGTCTGCTGCATTCAGGGAAGGGGTCCTCCATATTTCTACCCCCCTGTAAGCTTTAGAAAAGACTATAGAAAGTGTACAGATAAAAAGTCTGGAGGGATTTACTCAGAAATGAGTCATCGCTGTAGTATGGTGTCCTCCCCGCCTCCAGCACTCTCTTGTTCAGCTTCCTGTATGTGTCATAGCTGCTGCTGGTGTCCTCCTTAGGAGGGCTGGAGGTGGGGAGGACACCAGCAACAACAATGACACATACAGGAGGCTGAACAAGAGAGGAATGGAGGTAAACCTGAGAGAGCTGGAGGTGGGGAGGGCACCAGCAGCAGCGATGACACATACAGGAGTCTGAACAAGAGAAGGCTGGAGATGGACCAGAAAGGGCCCACGTTACCCACATTGTGCCTCAAATGCAGCGAGGTCAAGATCCAGTGCTGGGCTCGGATTCCAGAAGAGGTTTTTAGGAGCTCACAGTCTGAATGTGAGCCGTTCCTCATGTGAGACGGGAGCAGCAGATGTCACACTCTGGAGTATCTTGCAGCGTGTCTGGCATTATTACACCTACAGCAGGTGCACAGCCACTGGATCGGTAAATCCAGGACCATGAGGAGGAGGAAGAGGATATTAAAGATGATGAAGGGGAGGAGGTAGTAGAGGCAGAAGGCCCTGTTTCCCAGCCTTGTGTGTAGCATCCCACCAGATGCCTTCAACTAAGAGAAAGCCATCTTCCCAAAAGACTACGCACACTTAATGTTACGGAGGAGGTCACTTTCATGAAGGTGAAGGGCAGGTGAAGGAGTTGTTCTCAGTAAGTGTAAGTCGGGTCGTCACTGCAAATGAGTTTGAAAACTGTCAGCAGGAGGCTCACATGGAGAGGATTTTGGAACGCCTGGAGGCCTGGCCTGTTTGGGTTAGCCAGACAGCTGCAGAGAAACTTACGGGGTCCATCGATTTAGTAGGGCCTGCCAGTGTTACTCAAGTTACTTTCATCTCTCTAGAGGGTTTGGCCATCCCCTAATTCCTCCATCCTCTTTTCCAAGTGGTGGCCATGATGGGGTGTGGTAAGGGGTAGGTGGTGGTGGAGAAATTCCTGGAGGAGTAGCCCTTCTGACCCCCTTGAGACCAACTGGCAGCAGAGTACCATGAGGAATGGTGACCTCCATCCCGGGCAGCGATGAGAAAGCTGCTGGACAGTTTCTCCTCCAAGTAAAGAGAGGACTACCCTAAAAACAGCATGTTGTTGGGTCGTTGACCTGTCCTTTTGTTGGCATTTTATCTGGGGAAGGACTTTTTTAGTTGTTTTTGAGTTCTTAGAAGAGCAAGGCTGTTTTTTTTGTTACTTTTATTTTTCTCCTTCTCAAGTTTATCACTGGTTACGCTTCCTCTTTCTGGATTTACGGGACCTAAGCCTTTGGGCTATTCTTTAAAACCCTTAATAGACAGTGCCCTTAATGGACTTTTCACCATTGTAATAGTGTCTACTAATTCCTGTGGGACTTTCCTTATATATACTGTATGTATTGATACATGTGTCTTTGAGACTTATTATAGTCTGTGCTATAAGTGGTTATGTTTAAATTATTACTGTTTTAGTCTGATAAATGTTACAAATGACATCATTTACCACCATGGCCTTTTTTCTATTGTTGCTATTGTAAAGTTTTTTTACTTCACTTCCAGTGTACTGGACTTTTTCTGCAAAGAGGAGCTTTGATACAGCCCTACAGAAACTGGCAAACAAGCCGCAAGCCTCTAGCCTCATGGTCTGAGGTATGGAAATGCAAGGCAGTACACACACTGCTGTTGAACAGGGTTTACCAAGTGCAGTCCTCAAGGGCTGCAAACAGTGCATGTTTTCAGGATTTACTTAGCACTGCACAAGGTGGTGGAATTATTACCTCTGCAGGTGATGAAATTAGTACCTGTACAATGCTAAAGAAATCCTGAATACTTGTATTATTTTCAGACCTTGAAGACTGCAGTTGGCCACCCCTCATCTAGAAGTCCTGAAATGAAAAAAAAACAAGTTGGCACAGCACTTCTGAACTCTCATAGACTTTGCTGTCTTCAGGATAGACATGGAGATTTTGATGCAGATTCAGATGGACTAACCTAGCCTCCTGAACATCCCAATGTTGTGGGATTCCTGCCCTGCAATCTTAAGTGGAAGCTTCACCTCTTCTGTGACAGCCCCAATTCATCTAGCGTGTTACCTCTTCCCCCTGCAGCTGCTCAGAACTCAACACCTGGGTCTTAACTAGGAGCACTACATCATGGGTCCCTGCATGCTGGCTGATTATGACCTGAGGCAGTTTCAAACCTTTGTGTGTCTTTTTCCCCTATCACCCTTACTCTGTATGTGTTGTGTCAGGGTAAGCAGCAATCTTAGAGTTCATTCCCCACTCTGCAGCCTCGAGCACATCCAGTACATTATCATTATCATCACTATTATCATCAATAGCAGTGGACATTTCAAAACATTCTGGGGAATCAGAACTTGAGGTTTCAGTTGTGACATTCTTGAACACTACCCTCCCCAAGTCTGCCCTAAGCAAAACAGGAATATTAGCAGATACCTTCACTCCTCTCACTCCCCTCCCAGTGTCCCAGTCCAAATGAGTAGGTGTCCCACACACACTATTATCTTGATCCCACCACTGCCACCACTTGTCAGGAAAAATTAGTACACCAATAGCCTGTCTCTAGCCCCCCTTATCACCTAAACAATCAGAGAATTGACCAAGGGTAAGGAAGGGACCACAGCTGCCCTGTAAATGCCGATTTATTAAGGTGTTCAGGGGTGCTGGATATATCTATAAACAGCCCACCACTGTCCAACATCCTCCATTAACACAAGCACAGAATGCTGCCACCAGTTCCTCGTTCGATATAAACCAAGTCCGTTATCGGGACTATGTTAGGCCAGAAACCAACCCAGGTCAAATATAATATTAAACGAGCACACAGACATATGCATTTCACAGTTCAAGATAAAAGAGAAACCCATGATTAATTTATGTATTTAATCGCCATAGAGGTACACTAGAGTAATACAATACTTACAGATGTTACAGTCAGTTATGCAAATAAAAGATAGTATATGCAGACAAATGTAGTTCAGTTACTGGTCTCCTTGCTGTTGGTGGCCAGATAGAGGCAGTGTAGAGCCACAAGGTTCTCTTTGGTGTACTCTGACACATGATGTAATAAGTCAATAGCGCTATATAAATGAATAAATATTATTATTATTATTATTATTATTATTATAAGTCCTCAGAAGTGATAAACTGCCAAAATATGGCAGGTGGCTTTTGTCAACCTCAGCCCCACCCACAGACCTCCCCCATGATGAGCTCATGTGGGCTTTTTTTTGCTAATACCTAAAGATGGCTATGAAACTGCAGCCTTTCCCAAAGCTCTTCCTGGGAGTGTCATAAGAGAAAGATATTGCTCTCATATTTTCAGTTATGATTTTATCCTTCCAATGTTAGAACACACGACATGTCTGCGGTCGTACCACTGACCAGTATTAATTTTTGGGTAGATATGAATGTCGCACCGTTAAGCAGAAAAATGTCTACATCTCTACCAATATCAAAATTAGGATTGTCATATTTATTGGAGTTACATGTAGTGTAATATTGATACCTTTTGCCCTGGCACCCAGATGTCTAGCAGAATTCTATGATGTACTCTTGCAAAGGAAGTAATTTCTCCACCTTTATCTAAATACTCAGGGTGGTGCCTTCCTTTTGTATAATTACCTTTTGCTTTCTATCATTAGCTAAACCCATTTGCTATGGAGCCTTTTGTACCTGGAAGGTTCACTATGTAATATGTAATGAACTTGGTTGTCTCAGGATATAGTGATGGCCACGGGTACAAAGAGGTTCTTTTGTGTCTTAATTAACAAATGACACCTAGCCATCTGTTGGTTTTTCTAGACATTATAGAGGGGATTCCTGAGGGAGGGGGCTATGAACAAATCAATGGCTACCAGATCGTATCGCTCATATTAATTGATTATGGAATATTAGGGATACCGCTTGATTAAATAGTCAGAATATATACCTCTTTCCTTACAGCATGTATGTATCCCAGCTTTATAGTGTGCGTTACCAGAAACATTGTAGATTCCGAGCATGCATGGGGTGCCTCTCTGAAGCCAGGGGTGCATTCACTCAAAGACAGAGAAGCTCACTGGTGAGTGAAATACACAGTGGCACGATGCTATGCATAGCATGGTATCATGCCCACAGGGGTGGAATAACAAGCTATGTAAACAGACTAGTCTGGAGAACTAATGCCATACTTAGCATATCATAAAGAATCTTTAGAAATAGGTTTTCTAAAGATCTGTTTAGGAATGCTGCAAGATGCTGGAACTGTTAGAAAGGCATTCCATATATGCACCCAGAACGTTTGGTGGTTCTGGGTGCACACAGGACTTGACAGGTTCCCTTTAAGTGCTGTTAAACACATTACCTTACATTAACATTGTTAACTCTGCTACATGTATTCATTTCACTATATCGTAAACATGGAAACATCATATTACATAACTGTTCACATTATGTACATAGACAAATAACACAATTCACAATTATGACATAAAGTGGTTAGTGTCTGGGGGTGGGGAGGACAGGAACATGCAACCATAGGTAACTCTCTTACAGCAACACAAATGAAAAAAGAATACATCCCATAATAGCTTAGGGCAGTGTTTACCAAACTCCAATCCTCATGGCCCCAAACAGGACACGTCTTCAGAATTTCCTTAGGGTTGGACAGGTAATTGAAACATTATCAAGGCATCACCTGTGCAATACTAAGGAAATCCTGAAACATAACCTGTTGGAGGCCATAAGGACTGGAGTTTGGGAAACACTGGCTTAGAGCATGTTTCCCCATGTGTGAAAAGTAATAACAGGCACCCATGATCTCCAGGTCTAAACGCGTGCATAATTAGTGCTGGTAGTAAAGCACAGATAACTAATACCTTTAAGATAAGATTCCAGCAGTCAGTGTGGAGAGAGGCAGCACAGCTGAGTTTAGCTGTTTAACATTATAATCCCTACCATCAGCTCTCCTCCTCCCATAGCGCTTTCACCTCTGTTGTATGCTCCCTCCCCGCTTACTGCATGTCTCAGTGGTATCACACTTATATTTCTTGAGCACAGAGCTACTTGGTAACATGCAGGCTTTCATTACATTTCACAAAGCAGTAGTCTGTTCAGAGCTATTTTGGGGCCATGTTCTTTTTCTCCTGTGTTTTGCTGCCTGATTATGATTGAGAAAGGTCAGGAAGAGAGGAATGTAGATTTATTTTAGTCCCTTTCCAGCGTCTTCAATCTAACTAGAATTTATTCAATACCAACCGAATTTCCCATCTGTAATAAGCAAGTCTGCTCAAATTGAATTTTACGAGATTCACTCAACTCTATATATTACTTGTTAACACTAAAAGTAACATCATCTTGTATCCAATGAGGAAATATAATTTGTGAAAGTTCCTATATCCAGTTATCTCATTTAAATCTGTACATATAAAACAAGTTTATAATTATATATCTATGTGCATATCAAGTGCTTGGTATTTGTGGTTTGTGATCAATTATACATCACTAGAAGTCTGACTTACCAAAAAATATTGATATGAAAGGCACCTGATGTATTATTAAATTGATGCATGAATTCAGCATCCTACAAAGTATCACTATTCAACATCTTCTACTTTGCTACTCAAATCAAATGTGTAAAATCAATTAAGGCTTTTTGATCTAAAATACTGAATTGTTATTTCAAAATTAGTACAAACATGTCCTAGGTTACAACACCCTTAGGCTAGGGTCACACTGAGCCCTGCACTTGATTCAGCCGGATTCTGTTACAGCAGAGCTCAGCTTGCTGAATGTTTTTCTCTGCGCTCAGGATTAGCGCAGTCCGGCCAAGTCTGTGTGTGGCCAGTAACTATGATATACATCGGTTAACTAAGGGCAGCGTTCACCCGAAGTTCCCGACATTACCTCTGGCGGTTACAGCAAGCTGAGCTCTGCTGTAACGGAATCTGGCTGACACAAGTGCAGGGCTCAGTGTGACCCTAGCCTAAGATTACAATCTCCTTTAACACACAATGCTTTTTTCTTTGACCATATTAAGTTGATATCTCATATATCTAACACTGCCACTGACATTAACTATTTGCAGCACATGCAATGCTGGAAGATCCATTCAAGGTCTAACAGCGCTTCTCTAGAATAAAGTACAATACTGCATGTTCTGGCCTACTTTTTACCAGTACTAGGATGCGCTGCTTCATTGGTTACCAGGTTAATACAGCTACATTATATTTTCTGCTACACTTGAAGAAGACCATATCCTCAACATGGATGGTAATTTACAGCTTTGATTAGTTCTTCCTGACTTAACAAATAATGACTTGAATTAACTGTAATTTTTTTCTTCATTTAAAGTTCATTAATCAATATTTTGCATTAATTTCAGTTGACATTAGAAGTTTTGCAACAAATTAGCTTTCCATACAGTTATGGTATTAAGATACCATATTTTCAACTACAAATGATTGTCCCGAAAAGGGTTAGCACTGTAAATCCATTTCGACACAGTGTCAAATACCATAAATCAGAGTCTCATGAGCTCCATTTGTCAGCATGTTTCCTTTTACCTAACTGATATAAAAAAATCCTTTTATGGCTAATGTTGCGATATGCTCACTGAAAGTACGGAGAATATTCGCTTGGCTGCTAGATTAAGGCACACAGGAATGGATTTTCACTTAATAAGTCCAGACGGTTTATTTAGAGACAGCATAAATTGCTTATAGTACAGTCCATTTCAATTTATCAACAGAACATAACATGTTATGACCACCAGTGTGTTCCAATAGCAGACATGTTTGCATGGCTTTTTATACATTGTCAGTTACAGTGTCTCAGTGACGGCATCATAACCACCACTCAATGACCTCTCAGTACACCGTTCCAGAAGCTGCTTCTCTGGAATCACCGACTTTTGTCTGTTCCAGACCCTCAGCAGGACTGTAGCTTCCTGAACTCAGGAGAACTCTCAGGTTTTGCAGACATGGTCTCTGGTCCTCATGCCTTCAAGGGATGCTCCTGCTCCCAACCATGTGCCTTCCAGGGGTACCTGCTCCCAAGCATCAAGAGACACAGTCTCCTGGTCATGTGTCTTACAGGGAGATGGACACTCCACCACCTTCCAAACACCCAGAGACCTCATGTGATCACACACACATTTACATTATATCCCTTGAGACACATCCAGAGATGGGAGGTGTGTGGTTGGAGTCAGACAAATCCATATCTTTGTCAGCATACATCTCATGGACCTCAATGCATTAAGAAAACTTATTGAACCAAAAGTCCCTGCATAAACATTCTGGGTTTACATTGCAAAGGACTTCAACTTCTGTGATACATAAAGGCTATTTACCATACAGCCAGTCACTGCATTACATTAACAATTTTTACATTTATGTGGCTAATAGAACTGAGTAAGGATAAGCACTTTGGCTGCATCACCTGTCAAGCATCTAAAGTTCTCTAGTTATCAGTGTTACATTGCAGCAAAATACAACTGAATAAGATCACATTGTGACCTTGAGAGTATTGCGACCGCACATAGCAAGTTGCAAGAAGTTCAGATTTTAAGCAATTTGCTTGTTCTAGTACCCTAAATTGTATTGCTTTATAAATTAGCAGTCAAACCTAGCGAACTGTGGTAGCACATCAGATATTGTTGTGTACCCCCAGGCTAAGGTAGAAAAAAATTACTTCTTTGTGTTGGTAAAACATGCAGAATATCCCAAATTTTTCCCGTCTACATGGAAGAGCGGTGCCTATTGAGACTTGATAACTATTGAAACTGGGGCATCCCAGAAAAAGTAATTATCTGATACAGAATCTTTTTATGTAATTTTATAATGCCTGACAGTGTTGTTATTTATTTTTACTGTGCTTACCCTTTTCCTCAATGCTACTGTCACAGACCCCTTTGTATGCATATAGCCTTTTTGCCTGCTGAAGCCTCTGGTGACTCCTTGTACTTACTTTTCTACAAAGCTGAGCACTGACTTCTCAGCCACACTAATTCTACTCAACAGTGGCCACTTTTCTGATTTTGTTGCATCCCCTGACTCTGGATGATAAACTTTGTCAGCGGTGACATCCCCTTGACGGCCAAAGGGGAAAGTAATGAAATGAACTGTTGATTGGCTGTTATGGAAATTTGCCACATTTAAAGATGTTTTTCACTTCTAATGTGATCCCCTTTCTTTTGTCCTAACTCATTCTAGCCCTTTCCCAATATACTTCTTCTACCTACCTTTATTGTTGTCATAGCTGTGAACCTTCTGATCTGGAAGGCCAGCTTCACACCGCAGCACAATCCAATCCGGGGCTGTCTGGTGTAAACCGGACAGCCCCGGACCGGATTTTGGTCCCATAGTATCCTACGGGGCCGGATGGAGCCGGATGGCAGCTCTCTGCCATCCGGTTTCCATGTGTCCGGAAGAATCCGAGAGGAATAGGATTTTTTTAGCATTTTTGTGTCCAGGGAGAAAAATCTCCCCAAATCGGATCCTCCCGGATTCTCCTGGATCCTTCCGGATCCTCCCAGATCCGGGGCAATCCAGCGCTCCCTAGCATGGGAGTCTAAGGGGCCGGATTGCCCTAATCTTGGAACTGGACACCGGTGGCTGCACGCTGCTGTAACTTCAGGACCGCGGCTAGCTCCCTGCTAGCTGCGATCTTGAAAAATCAGCAGCTGCGGTTGCAATTAGCGGCATCTGGATGCACACCGGACCGGAGGGCATATTTGCCCTCTGGTTCAGTGTCCAGATCCGATCAGGGGCTGTCAGGTTCACCCCTAAGAGCCCCGGATTGGATTAAACCGTGGTGTGAAGCCTGCCTAAGCAAGGCATGTCACTCGTGGTTGCTGCCTCTCTGAGTGACAGCAGTCTGAGCATGCATGCTCAGATCACACTTCATCTCTTTCCTGCCTACACCAGTGAAATCCTCTGCTCAGTTTGTCTGATTCCAGTCTGCAGCCCGGAATTAAGAAATCTGCAACCACAATAAATGTATTTATGATCCTCTTAATGATAAGCTTACAGGAACACAGTACAGTTGTGGCCAAAAGTATTGACACCCCTGCAATTCTGTCTGATAATACTCAGTTTCTACCTGAAAATGATTGCAATCACAAATTCTTTGGTATTATTATCTTCATTTAATATGTCGTCAATGAAAAAACACAAAAAGAATTTTCCTAAAGCCAAATTGGATCTAATTCCACACCAAACATAAAAAGGGGGTGGACAAAAGTATTGGCACTGTTAGAAAAATCATGTGACGCTTTTCTAATTTGTGTAATTAACAGCACCTGTAACTTACCTGTGGCACCTAACAGGTGTTGACAATAACTAAATCACACTTGCAGCCAGTTGACATGGATTGAAGTTGACTCAACCTCTGTTCTGTGTCCTTGTGTGTACCACATTGAGCATGGAGAAAAGAAAGAAGAACAAAGAACTGTCTGAGGACTTTAGAAACCAAATTGTGAGGAAGCATGAGCAATCTCAAGGCTACAAGTCCATCTCCAAAGACCTGAATGTTCCTGTGTCTACCGTGCGCAGTGTCATCAAGACATTCAAAGCCCATGGCACTGTGGCTAATCTCCCTAGATGTGGACGTAAAAGAAAAATTGACGAGAGATTTCAATGCAAGATTGTGCGGATGGTGGATAGAGAACCTCGACTAACATCCAAACAAGTTCAAGCTGCCCTGCAGTCCGAGGGTACAACAGTGTTAACCCGTACTATCCATTGGCGTCTGAATGAAAAGGGACTGTATGGTAGGATACCCATGAAGACCCCACTTCTTACCCCGAGACATAAAAAAGCCAGGCTGGGGTTTGCCAAAACTTACCTGAGAAAACCTAAAACGTTTTGGAAGAATGTTCTCTGGTCAGATGAGACAAAAGTAGAGCATTTTGGGCAAAGGCATCAACATATAGTTTACAGGAGAAAAAAAGAGGCATTCAAAGAAAAGAACACGGTCCCTACAGTCAAACATGGCGGAGGTTCCCTGATGTTTTGGGGTTGCTTTGCTGCCTCTGGCACTGGACTGCTTGACCGTGTGCATGGCATTATCAAATCTGAAGACTACCAACAAATTTTGCAGCATCATGTAGGGCCCAGTGTGAGAAAGCTGGGTCTCTGTCAGAGGTCATGGGTCTTACAGCAGGACAATGACCTAAAACGCACTTCAAAAAGCACTAGAAAATGGTTTGAGAGAAAGCACTGAAGACTTCTAAGGTGGCCAGCAATGAGTCCAGACCTGAATCCCATAGAACACCTGTGGAGAGATCTAAAAATGGCAGTTTGGAGAAGGCACCCTTCAAATATCAGGGACCTGGAGCAGTTTGCCAAAGAAGAATGGTCTAAAATTCCAGCAGAGCATTGTAAGAAACTCATTGATGGTTACAGGAAGCGGTTGATCACAGTTAATTTGGCTAAAGGTTGTGCAACCAAGTATTAGGCTGAGGGTGCCAATACTTTTGTCTGGCCCATTTTTGGAGTTGTGTGTGAAATTATCAATGTTTTGCTTTATGCTTCATTCTCTTTTGTGTTTTTTCATTGAAGACAAATTAAATGAAGATAATAATACCAAAGAATTTGTGATTGCAATCATTTTCAGGAAGAAACTGAGTATTATCTGACAGAATTGCAGGGGTGTCAATACTTTTGGCCACAACTGTAGGTAGCAGACGTATATTAGGTAACCGTTATGGTACATTTACACGCGGCCACAGGAAGGTAGGAACAGGCAGGCATCGGACACAATTGTGCCTGTTGCCTTGAAAAGACCACGATGTGGCTGTGTGTAATTCAGGACTTTCCTTCCTTCAGGGAAGACACAGGAAGGAAAGTCCTGAATTACACGCAGCCACATTGTGGTCTTTTCAAGGCAACAAGCACAATTGTGTCCGATGCCTGCCTGTTCCTACCTTCCTGTGGCCGCATGTAAATGTACCATTAGGAATAGTTAGGACAAAGAAAGAGAATAAAATTAGTGGAAATTTTAATGTGGAGTAGTCACATGACCCGCAATGGGCAGTGTGGGATAAACAAAGACTAAGATTTACTTTTGTCTGACCCTTATTTTACAAACATAAAAAACAGTATATATATTTGTCCTCTATTAGTTTCATACGGTTGTAGAAGCAAGAAGCTTGTTGACACAACCGAGTGATTTGAATGTATTGTTGGAAGTATTTCTGTTTTGATGGTCATTGGTAAGAGGGACCTGGATGTGAAAATGTAGTCCAGTCAGTGGTAGGAGTTATGTGGGTGTGAAAAAAGGTTTAGTCCCAGTCAGGGGGATGGAGTTACCACCATATGTCTATAAGGGTCACAGATTTTAGTGCATGATTAACACGGAGAGGTCTTGGACAGAAATTGAACTTTTTTTGGTGAGAAACGATCAGCGGGATCGATGCAAGATTGCCTTTTAAGAAGAAGCGGAATTTATGGGCTGTGGATAATATCCATCGTACTTGTTTTTTATTAGGTGCATATAGGTTTCAAAATGATACCATAGTCCCTGTGAGGCCCTTTACAAATATGTAGCATCCCTCTGGGTCAACGGTTGAGCCAGAGAGTAACGAGGATATGTCCTTAGCAAACGCTATGGAAACTTTGCCATCTATTAGTTGAAGTTGGCTACTGCTTTTTTCTGTTTATTTGCACTTATTGTTTTAATTTATTTTTGCATTAGTTCTGCAAACTTTTAGGAACAATTCATTTTACCAATCCAGAAGTTGGACTTATGGTGATCCCCTTCCCTTTGGGGTACAAATAATGTAACTTCATAGTTTTAATTTAATGTAAAAAAAACTGAATAACAAATGCACATTGACCATTCATAATAAAATGAGTGTCCACTGAAATATCTGGATCTGTCCCACTCTTCTGAATATTACACAGAACTACCTGTCAAGTATAACTTTATTTCACAAACTTGTTTTGTCTTTCCCTAACCTGTTCTTTCACATTAGCGCTGTCCCCACAGGCTGCAGACTTGCTGATGAAACACCTTTATTTAACAAACCATTTACTGTGGAAACAGCTGGGAGACACAGCCAGCCTTCCCTGACATTAAAGGTTCACATAATAGCTTCAATGTCTCCCTCCTGTGTTTTATTCGTAAAGTAGGAAGTGCCAGCGTTCGTGTCTAATCGAGTATAGGGATCAAAGGGAAGGTGAATATTACCTGAGGCTGGCTCGCAGAATGACACAGAAATGTCAGTGCCATCACTGTCACAGGAAATATGAAGGAAAAAAATCTAAAATATAACGGCTTTATTATTGCTGGGTTCATTTAATAACCGTCTCTATTGCTGCCATATATAAATGAGCTGATGTACAGCTTCTTTTACTGCATTTCTACAGTCAATTACATGCACGCTAGTTTATAAGTCAGCTCACTATAAAGGAGGGCAGGAAGTATATAATGTAAACAGTTGATATCAATTGGTCCATTAGCTTCTGTTTCTGAGAAGCTTTATGATTTGGAAAACATCATTAAGCACTGTATATAAACAGCTTGCATAATAGCAGTTCTGTAAAAACCACGGCAGAAACTTTCTACAGTATCTTGCACTACAGCTCAAGAATTCACAGCTTGCTTCAAATCCAAGTTCAATTTAGCAGGTGTCCAATAAATACAGCTTTAAAGTAAAATAATCCACCCATCACATCAGGATGGTGAAATTGACTACATATAAGTATTTTAAGAATTCTCCAGGTATAGAAAATAAATAAGTAAAATAAATGTAATTGTCAATGAATTCCTAAAAACTTGTAATTAGTAAGTCATGTTTGTTTAGTCTAGGGAGGTAAAGACCTCTACGTTGTTACACTTAAAGAAACCTGTCCTAGAGTGTTACAAGGACAGATGTCTGTGAGTGTGTGCAGTACAAAGCTCCACTCTCTTCTTTCAAATGTAGGATGATGTACTCCCAATGGATATTCTGATTTAACAATTGGGATACCAGAGGTTCTGAGGTAAGAAGAGACTGCTCACATTACTGTCTACCCTGTCTACAGACCTGTCTCTAATCTCCCTTTCATCTCTAAACTCCTGGAACGCTTGGTCTACTCTTGTCTGAACCGCTATCAGAAGGTGGAAAGTTAAGACTGGGTATAAAATCGCGCTGCTACACACAAAGAGAATAATCTAACGTTGTTACAATCATCCGTGGATTCTTTATTTGGATAAACCAACCTCAACACGTTTTGTGTGCTTCAGCACACTTCCTCAGGAGTAAGGGTACCGTTACACGTCGCAACACTGCATGCCATTTCACTTGCAATTTTCTGGTTGCAGTGAAATCATTGACACATTGTTCTATTTTGTTGTCGTGTACAAATGGAACAATGTCTCCATGATTTCACTGCAACCAGCAAATTGCAAGTGAAATTGCATGCAATGTTGCAACATGTAACGGTACCCTAAAGGTCTAGTCACACATAACAATCGCTCCAACGATCTTGACAGCGATAACGACCTGCCAGGATCACTGGAGTGTCGTTACCTGATCGCTGGGGAGCTATCAAACAGGCAGATCTCCCCAGCGATCAGGGCCATGGGAGCCACCTCCCACATCGCTCCCTGCTTAGATACCCGCTGTTTACCATAGTAACCAACCCTGTGAGGTCACAGATTGCTGGTTTCTCGCTGACACACGCAGCGATGCGTGATGACCAGTGGGAAACCAACAGTCAAAAAATGACCCACAGCACTTTGCAGAGATCAGCGACCTCACAGCAGGGGCTTGATCGCTGCAAAGTGTTACACAGAACGACATCGCTAGAGAGATCGTTGTAACGTCACAGTTACAACGATCTCTCTAACGATATCGTTATGTGTGACTGGGGCTTAAGAATCACGTTAAAGTCTCAGGATAAACACACACTACTTACAAAAAAAAACTGACCGGATATGAGGAAACACATTACGTCATCAAAGTGATGTAGATCATTCTCTAAAATACCACGTATTAAAACTACACCGGAAATAAATCACATATATTAAGCTGTATCATATCAAATAAAATCACATATATGCAGTAATGACATATTAAAAAAAATATATGCATGTACAAGGCTCACAAAGCTGTCAGACAAAACCTTTTTTGTCTCATCGATGCTGAACAGTTGGATTAGTTCCAGTGCAGATTACACTTAACCCGTATTAATATAATAATTATTTACATAAAATCAATTGATTATTCCCAACAGGCAACAATTATTTGACATCAAAGAATTAAAAAAGCATTCATTAAATAAAAGCATCATTTTTTTGTGTAAAGAATGCCCAGTATGCCCAGATCCTAATCTGTGTCCTCACACGAGTACTACGGAATCCATTTAGTTTTGCTGTTTCCCCTTTTCGTATACTTCTGTCAGGTGCACTGTGGATTGCTGAGGCTATCACATCAATATATGTGAAGAGGAAATCTGTCAGATCCTGCGTGGTCTGGCGGTTTAATATAGTGTTGCTTTTCCGACAGTCCAGTATCCCTGGGAACACACAGACTGATAGGCTATAGATACTTTTGGGTTTCTTTGGTTTTTCTTTTTCTTTTTCATCTTTATACTTCTGTTGGGCGCACTGCACTGTTGGATTGCTCAGCAATCGTAACAATGCAGGTGAAGAGGGAGCCTGTCAGATCCTGTGTGGTCTGGTGGTTTAATGCAGATACAGTGTTGGCCAAAAGTATTGACACCTGAGATTCTGTCAGATAATACTCAGTTTCTTCCTGAAAATGATTGCAATCACAAATTCTTTGGTATTATTATCTTCATTTAATTTGTCTTCAATGAAAAAAACACAAAAAGAATTGTCCTAAAGCCAAATTGGATATAATTCCACACCAAACATAAAAAAGGGGGTGACAAAATTATTGACACTGTTAGAAAATTCATGTGATGCTCCTCAAATTTGTGTAATTAACAGCACCTGTAACTTACCTGTGGCACCTAACAGGTGTTAGCAATAACTAAATCACACTTGCAGCCAATTGACATGGATCAAAGTTGACTCAACCTCTGTCCTGTGTCCTTGTGTGTACCACATTGAACATGGAGAAAAGAAAGAAGACCAAAGAACTGTCTGAGGACTTGAGAAACCAAATTGTGAGGAAGCATGAGCAATCTCAAGGCTACAAGTCCATCTCCAAAGACCTGAATGTTCCTGTGTCTACTGTGTGCAGTGTCATCAAGACATTTAAAGCCCATGGCACTGTGGCTAATCTCCCTAGATGTGGACGGAAAAGAAAAATTGACAAGACATTTCAACGCAAGATTGTGCGGATGGTGGATAAAGAACCTTGACTAACATCCAAACAAGTTCAAGCTGCCCTGCAGTCCGAAGGTACAACAGTGTCAACCTGTACTATCCGTCGGCGTCTGAATGAAAAGGAACTGTATGGTAGGAAACCCAGGAAGACCTCACTTCTTACCCCGAGACATAAAAAAGCCAGGCTGGGGTTTGCCAAAACTTACCTGAGAAAGCCTAAAACGTTTTGGAAGAATGTTCTCTCTTTTTGAGCAAAGGCATCAACATAGAGTTTACAGGAGACAAATGAGGCAGTCAAAGAAAAGAACAAGGTCTCTACAGTCAAACATGGCGGAGGTTCCCTGATGTTTTGGGGTTGGTTTGCTGCCTCTGGCACTGGACTGCTTGACCATGTGCATGGCATTATGAAGTCTGAAGACTACCAACAAATTTTGCAGCATAATGTAGGGCCCAGTGTGAGAAAGCTGGGTCTCCCTCAGAGGTCATGGGTCCTCCAGCAGGACAATGACCCAAAACACAGTTCAAAAAGCACTAGAAAATGGTTTGAGAGAAAGCACTGCAGACTTCTAAGGTGGCCAGCAATGAGTCCAGACCTGAATCCCATTGAACACCTGTAGAGAGATCTAAGAATGGCAGTTTGGAGAAGGCACCCTTCAAATATCAGGGACCTGGAGCAGTTTGCCAAAGAAGAATGGTCTAAAATTCCAGCAGAGCATTGTAAGAAACTCATTGATGGTTACTGGAAGCGGTTGATCGCAGTTATTTTGGCTAAAGGTTGTGCAACCAAGTATTAGGCTGAGGGTGCCAATACTTTTGCCCGGCCCATTTTTGGAGTTTTGTGTGAAATGATCAATGTGTTGCTTTTTGCTTCATTCTCTTTTGATTATATCCAATTCACTTTAGGACAATTCTTTTTGTGTTTTTTTTATTGAAGACAAATTAAATGAAGATAATAATACCAAAGAATTTGTGATTGCAATCATTTGCAGGAAGAAACTGAGTATTATCTGACAGAATTGCAGGGGTGTCAATACTTTTGGCCAACACTGTATGCCTTTCTAATCAGTTCAGTACTCTTGTGAGGACACAGATTAGGATTGCATACTGGACACAAAAAATGTTTCTATTTAATGAATGCTTTATTAATTCTTTGATTTTTTTTGTTTTTAATGTGTCATTACTTAATATATGTGATTTTATTTTATTTGTTACAGCTTGATAGATATAATTTATTTCAGGTGTAGTTATGTTACATGGCATTTTAGAGAATGATCTACATCACCTTAATGATGTAATGTGTTTCCTCATATCCGGTCAGTTTTTTTATAAATAATGTGTGTTTGTCCTGAGACTGTAACATGATTCTTACTGCTGAGGAAGTGTGCTGAAGCACATGAAACGTGTCGAGGTTGGTTTATCCAAATAAAGTATCCACGGATGATTGTAACAACGTTAGATTATCCTCTTTGTGTGTGGCAGCTCGATTTCATACCCAGTCTTCACTTTCCACCTTCACATTGATGGATCCTCTGGGCAATTTACTGCAGCGGTAGCTGTCATATCTCTGGCTATTCTAGTGTTTGTGTCTCACTCAACCACATAAGGTGAGTGGTACCATTATTGGACATCTCCTTCCTGACCTCTCAGATAAGACCCTATTGTGTGCTTGTCTTCTCTCCAGCTATGATCCTCTATCTCTCTGACAATTCTCTTCTTGACCCTCTACAATCCAGTTTCTGCTTTTTACACTCTACTGTAACTGCCCTCACTAAAGTCTCTAATGATCTTCCTTTCCTTTTCCCCTCACAGTTGGGGTTCCTCAGGGCTCAGTCTTAGGTCCTCTTCTCTTCTCTCAATACACTGCCCCTGTTGGGAAAACCATCAGAAGATTTGATTTTCAGTACCATCTCTATGCTGATGACACCCAATTATACACATCTTCTACTGACATCACCACCACATTACTACAAAATACCAGTGATTGTCTGGCTACTTTCTCTAACATCATGTCTTCTCTCTTCCTTAGGCTAGGATCACACTTGCCATGCATTTTTTAAGGTGTTTTTTGGCAGCCTGCGTTTTTGCATACGTTTTTGCTGTTAGGTGTGGGGGACCCTTGAAACGCATGTAAAAACGCATGTAAAAACGCATGCACCATTTAGTGCCATTTAAAACCGCATGTGTTTCCCATAGGGCCCCATGTTAAAAAAAACGCATGCGTTTTTGAAATAGCACCAAAAAATACTGCATGCTGCGTTTTTGGGTGCGTTTTTCAAAAAATCATGCATCATGCAGTATTTTTGGTGCTGAGCCAAAAACACGCCCAAAAACGCATGGTCCATTCTGACATGCGTTTTTGCTATTGGGGCATGCGTGTTTTGCATGGGGGCTTATGGGTGCATTTTTGCATGCGTTTTCAGAAAACACAGGTCTCCAAAAACGCTAGTAAAATCTGCAAGTGTGACCCTAGCCATAAACTGAATTTGTCAAAAATTGAACTTTCTGTGTTTCTCCTATCTACTGATCGTCCAAAACCTAATATTGCCATTTCCATATGTGGTTCTATCATTAGTCCCCAGCAGCATGCCTCCTGTCTTGGGATGTATTTGACTCAGATCTCTCCTTCACTCCTCACATCCGATCACTTGCTCGCTCATGTCACCTACAACTCAAGAATTTGGCCTTTTCTTACTGTTGACTCTTCAAAAACTCTGTTGCTCTTATCCATTCTCCTCTGGATTATTCCAGTTCTCTACTAATCGGTCTTCCCCTTACTAAATTCTCTCTTCTCCAATCCATTGTGAATGCAACAGCCAGTATCCTATTCCTCTCCAACCGCTTCACCGATGTCTTCATCTTGTCCCAGTCATTGCACTGATCCATCCACTACAGAGTACAATATAAAATTATCACCCTGACCCACAAAGCCTTCCACAGTTTTGCACCGCCCTACATTTGCTCCCTTGTCTCTATCCCCCTACACTTGCCCTCCATTCCGAAAGTGACCTACAACTGAAATCAGCTACAATCCGAACCTCCCACTCCTTTCTCCAAGACTTCTCACAAGCAGCACTAACTCTCTGGCACAGACTACTAAGAACAATTCAATCAATTCCATTTATCCATGGTTTGAAGCGAGTCTTAGGCTAGTCTAAAGAGATCAGTTTTTATCAGCTCACCTATCTAACTTTTCCCATTAGGCCATTTTCCAAATCTGGTCTTGTGTGTCATCTGTCTACACCCTCCATGCACAATATACCACTTTATCTGTACTTGTACAGATCCTGGATGATAACCGGTTCATGCAGCATTTTGTGAATCCCGTATTTATTATATTGATGGCTGGATCATATATGATGGCACTTTTTACCATTTACCTATTGTGCCTCTCCTATTTCATCATAGACTGTAGGCTTTCAAGCAGGGCTATCACTCCTCATGGTACTTGAATTTGTTTTTTGTATTCTCTCATGCATGATCCCTCTGAATTGTAAAGTGCTGTTATAATATGCTGGCACAATATAAATAAAATTATTTTAATTATTACCCTGTCTTTCTGTTCTTATTCTGAAGATATGTTGGGTACTGAAATAAGAATAGTCTGTTTTACACTGCTTTCCACACTATCTTTCCGATCTAATGCTGTAGGTACCAGCGATGCTGATGTAATAAGAGGCTTTTCACACTAATATCCACTCTGTCTTTCTGATCTAATGTTGTAGATACCAGGTGAACCGAGGTAATAACTGGCTTCTCATATTGCTGTCTACCCTGTCTTTCTGATCTAATACTGGTGATACCAGGGGTGCTGAGGTAAGAAGAGGGTTCTCACACTGCTATCCACCCTGTCTTTCTGATCTAATACTGGCAATACCAGGGATGCTGAAGTAAAAAAGGCAGCTAACACTACTGTGCACCCTGCCTAATTTTATTTAAAATATACCAGAAGTGCTGAGTTAAGAAGAGGCTGCTAACACTGCTGTCTATTCTGTCTTTCTGATCTAATACTGGTCAAACTAGGGGTTCGGAGGTAAGAAGAGGGTTCTTTCACTGCTGCCCACCCTGTTTTTCCATATATTTTGCAGATATTAAGTTTTAATTCTACCTTTAGTTATTTTATTTTATTCCATGATAAATAAATTTCATGAACGGTGTATTTAATCGATAATAGGGTGTGCAAAATAATACCGTATTACATCCCATTTATTTTCTTCGAGGTACTATTTAATTATGGAAACAGTGCTGCCAAGGAATATTTGGACTGTTTGCTGAACCTGATGAATTTGAACAATTTGCTATATGCTTTGCTTGAATCACCCAAGTTTGCCATCACTATTTTACACGTTGCAGAACATTGCTCTAGCCAGAGTAAGCTGAAATGACCTTGGTCGCATTCAGCAAAAGTTAAAAATGTATTAGTAATTTTGTGGATAATAAGAGGATTTCACAGCTCATTCACTGAGAAAAGGAGAGAAATCTATAAAGCACTGAACATATTGTACACATAGTGTGAGTTATAGCCCATCAGTAAAAAAAGGTTGGTGTTTGAAGAAAAGAGAAAAATAGAGACTCAATAAATACCGTATATGTGGTGGAAAATTACTGTTTGGCCACACAGCAGGCTCCGAAAAGGAAGGAAAGCCATTTGACTTTTGGAATGTAAAAATTGGCTGGAATAGATTGTGGATGCTATGTCATGTTTGCTGAGCCCTTGATGTGCCTAAACATTAGAAACCGCCCTCAAGAGATCCCATTTTTGAAACTAGACTCCTCAAGGAATATAACTAGATTTGTGGTGATCACCTTGAACCCTTAGGAGCTTCACCGAATTTTATAACTTTGAGTCGTAAAAATGAAAAATTACTTCTTTGTAACATAAATGTTTTAGTTGCAAATTTAGCAATCTTATTAGGGTAACGGGTAATTTCACCATAAAAGGTGTTGTACAATTTCTGCTGAGTATGTCAATACCCTATATATTGTGGAAAACTACTGTTTGAGCAAAAAGAAGCGCTCGGAAGGGAAGGAGCACTATTTTATTTTTAGAATAGTTTTCTGTCTTCCCCAAGGATTAGACTGTAGGATTTCTTGAGTCTATATTTATTGAGGTGATGAGGTGAACTTGACTGCGGTAAAAACTATAATACAATGAATAAACAATCTGAATCAGTACTGGTATATAACAAAAACACCAGTATCCTACAGAAATACAATTACTACCAGTACTGGGGCATTACAGAAACTGCACAGTAACAGTATAACACAGCATGCAGTTAACATGGCTATCTAAGGCAAAGTTCTTGCTGCTAGCACTGTTGTCCAATCTGCCTGCATGTATTGCTAGAGCATTACCTTTGGTAGAGAATCACAGTACAACTATACAATGGCTGCATAGCGACCTGCATACACATTCTAACACAAGTATAATGTTTGTACTACTACCCACACCAGAATCATATGACAAGAGAAGAGGAAAGTTGTAGGAAGAGGGAAAGGAGCCAGGGACACATCACTTATCTTCTCAGGAGATGTCTGCTGTCTCCTTCATCCAGAGAAGCAGGGGGAAGTCCCTTCTAAATGACTCATTTTAAAGGGGACAGACTCATGTAAGTATAAGAGCTCTGCTAGATCATGTGTAACACATCTAAACAACATAAATTGGTAACTAATGACCACTACGGCTGTAACTAGTATTATACTGTGAATGTTTATTTGCTGCTTATAAATGGGCAGAACAAATAGATTGTATACTTAATTTCCTGTTTAAAAAAAGTGACACCACTTTGAAAAGTACACCCCTTATCTAGGGGTTTAGTGAGTAACTTGAACTCATTGGTGCTTCACAGAATTTTATAAGATTGGGCCATGATAATGAAATAAGTTTTTTCAATGAAATTGATGCAGAATTCACAAATTTGTAATTTTTGCATGGGTAACAGGAAAAAATTGACCACAAAATGTATTACGCAATCTCTCCTGAGTATGATAATACCCTATATGTGATAAAAAAAAAACTACTTTTCTGGCACTGTGAAAAGCTCAGAAGGGAATGAGCACCAAATCAGAGTGCAAATTTGGGTCAAATGGTTTGAGGGTGCCATGTCACATTGGCAGGGCCACTGAGGTGCCAGAAAAGCAAAAATCCACCACAAGAGTTTGCCTTTTACAAGCTGCACCCCTCAATGAATTTATTGATTTATTTAATTTTAATTTGCACAAAAGAAGTGGTTGACTGCACTTTTATGCACTCTTAAAAAGATGAGCACGGCCGGATCATAGACCAGAGTCCAATGTGACCCCATCTGTCTCATTATAGTTAGGGCCACTTTACACACACCAACTTCTGTGTCCAACTTCTGAACAGATCTCTGGTTGCAGTGAAATCATGGACACATTGTTACATTGTACACAGCCACAAAATGGAACAATGTGTCCATGATTTCACTGCAACCAGAGATCTGTTCAGAAGTTGGTCACAGAAGTTGTTGTGTGTAAAGTGGCCCTTAATGTTCCATAAGGAGTTCTGTCTGAATCACATTTTTCAGAGATTTACACAAAAACCCCGGATTAAGCGTTCAGCGTAGAGTGCAGGGTAAATATGAGCCGAGCCTTACTGGATCTATGGGAGGCAGAATGAACCAATCAACTGCAGGTCAAGAATTTATTTTATTTATTTGTTACACCATTCAGAGTACAATATAAGTAATAATGTGACTTTATTCTTCAGGTCAGTGCAATTGCAGTGATGCCAGATTTATATAGTTTTTTATGTTTGGCTACTATTATACACTAAAAAACACTTATTTTTTACAAAAAAAAGTTTTTTAATCACCATATTTTGAGAGCTATGTTTTCTATATTTCTGCTGACAGTCACTTGATTACTTTTTTTCGTGGGACGAGTTGATGTTTTTATTGGTATAATTTTCAGGCACATAGTATTTTTTGATCGCTTTTATTTCGAATTTTTGGCGGGCACAAAGAACAAAAATGAGTAATTCACAAATAGTTTTTTTTTTATGCCAGTAACTGTGTGGAAAAAGTGATAAGACATTTTCTATCCTTCGGGTGAAGACTGTTACAGCGTTACTACAGTTATATAATTATTTCTTATGTTTTACCACTATGACACAATAGAAATTATTTTATAAAAAAAAGTATAGTTTTTGCATTGCTGTATTCTGAGAGTTATAGCATTTTTATTTTTCTACTGAAGGAACTGAGAGGTGACTAGTTTTTTGCTGGAGGAGACAACGTCTTCTGCTAAACCATTTTTATTTACATTTGACTTTTTGATCATGTTTTATGTCACTTTGATTTCAAATGTATTATGACAAAGCATCATTTCTTGGCACATTTTTTTTAACGGTGTTTACTGTAGGGGTTAAATGGTGTGACAGTTTATAGATCCGGTCATTATGGACATGGTGATACCAAATGTTTATGAATATTATTGTGACCACTGGAGTCATGTATTGCAATAGACATTCATTTTTTGACTTGGAGGTCTATAATCTCAGACCAGATATGATACTAATGAATATTATGACATAGTATCTCTCTTATTTTTCCCACTTATTTTTATTCTTTTTTTTCTTTTAATCTTACATGTGTTCATGCCAATACTGTAGTGTGCTGTTTGAGCATGTTGCTTGCACATTATGATCAGTACCTTTTGGGTAGGGAGGATCTGTAGTTCAAAAAAGGATATTAGTGACAGTGATAAATATCAAAGCCAACATTCGGACAAAAGATCTGTGGAGATAGATCGTTTTTTGTGGTCAGTTTGGGAGCAAGTGATGCTGCAACTGCTATTAGTTGGTAGAGGAAGCTCCACATCACCTTACAGCTCTAGCAGTGATCATTGTGATGGCTAGTCCTCTTGAGAATTCTTTTTTATGCTGCTGAAGAACCAATCTATTTTAATGTGTAGGCCCTGCAACAGGAAAACAAGCTATGATTGTCCTGATATTAAGTGACACAGGCATCCGCACATGAAGCAGCATTTCTTGTTCATGAGGAAATTATAAGCTGGCTAGCAATATGTGCAGTTAATCATATTTGTCATAGGCAGCATGGTGATTTACTAGTGGGCTCTGTAGTCTTGCAGCCCTGGTCTCCTGGCAAGGCCGACTCCAGATATTTATAGGCCCCGGGCGAAAGAGTATCCATGGGCCCCTTTAACACCCTGTCCACACTGCTGCACATCTGCACCATAAGCCGCACCCCAGGTTTAGACAAATGTAAATAAAAAAAAATTCTTCCTATTAATTAAAGCTTCCCTGGCGGTGTAAAAGGGACGGGTCATTAATGCTAATTTTATTGTACTAGGGTAGAATACAGAGGCAAAAAATCTATAGTTAGTGTCTTTCTGCAAACTATATTGGACACGTGCAGCTCTGCTATATACCCATAGACATAGATGGCTCTGCTACATGAACATGTAGACACATACAGCTCTGCTACATACACACTTGACACACAGCTCTGTGACTTGCAAACTACACCCCCACAGCTCTGCCACATGCACACCAGACTCACAACTCTGTGACTTGCACACTACACACACACAGCTTTGCTACATGCCCAATACATGCACATCCAGACGCGCACAGCTCTGCAACATGCACACTACACACACAGCTCTGTTACATGACCAATACATCCACACTACACACACAACTCTGCTACATGAACATACATGTACATACACACAACTCTGCTACATGAACATACAGATACACACACACAACTCTGCTACATGCGCAATACATGCACACTACACACAGAGCTCTGCAACATGAACATACAGATACACACACACAGCTCTGCTACATACCCAACACATGCACACTACACACACAGCTCTGCTACATGCCCAATATATCCAAACTACACACACAGCTATATGTCCAATACATGCACATTACACAAACAGCACTGCTACATGAACATACATATACACACACACCCAGTTCTGCTACATGCCCAATACATGCACACTACACACAGAGCTCTGCTACATGAACATAGAGATACAAACACACTGCTACATGCCCAATACATGCACATACAGACACAAACAGCTCTGTTACATACATTCACACTACACACACAGCTCTGCTACATGCACAATACATGCACATACAGACACACACAGCTCTACTACAATCACACTACACACACAGCTCTGCTACATGCCCAATATATCCACACTAAAACACACAGCTACATGTCCAATACATGCACATTACATACACAGCACTGCTACATGAACATACATATACACACACACTGTTCTGCTACATGCCCAATACATGCACACTACACACAGAGCTCTGCTACATGAACTTACAGATACACACACACCTCTGTTACATGCACAAAACGTGCACATACAGACACTCAGCTCTGCTGCATGGACACTACATATACATTCACAGATACACACACAGCTCTGCTACATGCATATACAAACACACACCACACATGGCTCTCCTACATGGACAATGCATGCACATAGAAAAACACACACACATACACACATCTCTCCTACATGGACAGTGCATGCACATACAGATACAAACACACACACACAATCTATACATTACCACATTGGTGCAGAGCAGGAGAGGAACCATTGAGAGCTGCCAGAGGCTGCAGAACGTGAGCAGCAGCAACTTCAAGGGCCTTAATTTCAGTCATGGGATCAGTCACATGATGGGAACTGGAAGGTCCTTCACATTCAATGTAGCTCCCGATAAGCTTCTTGTCATGCTGTGCACCGATCACCTAGATCAGTGTAGAGACGAAGAGAAGAGATGGCAGCTGTCTGTGATCAGGTCTCCTCTTTGCTTCTACTCACAGACAGTGAGTGAGCCCTGTCAGTTCTTCAGGGCCCCGGCATCTGCCCGGGTATGCTGGGTGCTGGTGCCGGGCCTGTCTCCTGGGTTCAAATCCCACCAAGGACAACATCTGCAAGATATTTATATGTTTGCCTGGGTTTCCTCAGGTTTTCTCTCACACCCAAAGATAGAGAAATTAGTTTATGAGCTACAGGACCATGATGAGAATGTATGTAAAGCTCTGCAGGATATGCAGTTGCTATATAAGCAAAACAAAATAATTATGTTGTTGTGCTGCAAGATGCCTGTCATCATCAATACCAACAACTACATTTTTTGCTGGTGTGCCAAAAAATGTGCATTGTCATGTCTTAAAATAGAAACCATTACTTAAATGATTACTTATTTACCATTGTTATAACTTTTGGAAGAAATTAGGATTTCAAGGGCATTGCTGTATCTCAGCAGGTGACCCTGCACAGTATTAGGCACAATGGGCTAACTTAATAAAAAAAAAGTTTTGTCTTCCATAGTTACTACTTTTCTATATTTTTTTTTTGTCCATTATAATTCCTTTGCCAGCTAGTAAACAGGTACAGACAGAAAAGACTAAAAAAGATTTTTATTATTATTCATGGCTTCAATGATTACTATTTTCTTTACAATCTAACTTTTGGGCACTGACTGATGAGAATTCCCATGGGACTTTTTTTTAAATCCATGCTTTTTATTATTACTTTATTCCATTTTATTGGTGAGAATTTCCATCTCAAGCTCCTGCCCTAAATTGGGCCCTCCCTTGGACTTCTCATAAAATGCTGGTATGTCACATTTCCTAATTGATCTACATGAAATGTTTAGAATTACAATGATATAGCCACTTACAATGCAAGGTGCAACTGACATTGCTGAGTTTGGACAGATCTAAGTTCTACACTGTGCACCTCCACAGGATTGGAACCTGCGCAGGATCAGGGACCAAAATGGCATTTTTACAGTTACTTTTTAGCACTGACTACCTCACTAGGTCACAGTGGGTAATCAAATCAGGAATGAGGAATTCAACCCTGATACTAAATTAGCTGGTGTCTGATCACCACAGCAGCCACAAAAAAGCAACATTTAAAGCTGATAGGACAGTCAGTGATACCCAAATGGATGGTTGCCATTAATACTGCTACTCTGCATTCATCCTTTATAAACTGCATGGCCCACCAGGTTTGCCCTAGAACATAGGGTTAGGTAAGTGATAACTGCCGGTATGCAATGCACGGTAAATCTTGTTATTCTCCTTGACCTCTAGGAAACAAGAAATTGGTCTGTCTAATCACAAAAAAAAAGGCTGAACAGTTTTACTTATTTCTAAAAGCATAAAAATGATGTCAGTGTAGTGGGTTATTAAACAAGTTTTCGTAGTTCAATATTGCAGAGGGTGGACGGTGTATACGGATCTGCGCTGCATAGACCAGACATATCAGGCGGTGTTCATCATTATAGTGTTTATTTCCGACACATTTCGGAGTTAGTCCCAACTCTTTCCTCAGGGAATTAAACACATTTTGGAATACTTTTAATTTGTGGTTATTCAGTTGCAACAAAAAAGCCTCCAATTACCCTGAAAAACAGTGCATGATACAATGAGGTCTATTAGAGTGTCTCTTAAAATAATTCAATTCAATTTCAAAAGATTAAAGATAATCTGTCAGCTGTTTTTCCCACCTTATATGAGAACAACATGTTCTAGGCAAAAAGATTCTGAATCCAAAGATGTTTAACAGATTACTGGGTGCAGCAGTTCTCACACAATCAAAGCATTTAGTTTTACAAACACAGCAGAGCTGGAAGACCTGCCTCGGACCACACCATGCTCTAAGTAGAGATTGTGCATTGACAGTGAGGTGTCAATTAGATGAGAGGGCATGTTAGACTTCTGTGATCGTGACAATGTAGTTAAGTAATTGTAACCAGGTGATAAAACCTTTAGTTTCCATAAAAATAGCACATAGTCTGATGAGAGGTATCGTTGATTTTTGTTTTCTTAACCTCCACAACTTACTGTCCTCAGCTTACATAGCAAAACTCTTCATGTACGATAACTTAGTGGGTCTTCAAAGCTCAACTTTTTGTGCTGCAAAATAATCCATCCTACTTCACTTATTGCAAGTTATCATTGTCTGACAAGTTATAAAACCATGAAAGTGCTAGCATGAGTCACTATTTCTACAAGGCTATTAACTCACATTACAGTTGTCAACCTTCCTCCTGTTTTCCTCACACTGCAGAAAGAATGATTAAGAGAGACTACTTGCTTCAATCAAACTCTGCAGTAAAAATAGGACATTATGAGTTATCAAGTTAAGAGATTTTGATTATTTTGCATAGATTTAACCAAGTGAGTCGATAGAGTTATGCAAAAGAGAAGATCGAATTTTTTAAATTGCAATTTGCCAGGTTTGACAATTTTTTCTTAAAAATTTGATTTGCACTGAATCAATTTCCAGTAATCACAATATTAAGAAGCCTCCCAATGACATAACAATCTGAAGTGTCTCAGGACTGTATCCATAAAATTCAAGAATGCGCACATAGGGTGATATCTTCTTTGAAGAAGGACAAAAGGTTATACAAAGAGGCTGCTCACCTGATGTAGTTGTGAAAACCCACAACTGGCAATGATCGCTCAGATACAAGTAGCTGCTGCAGGACCGTACTCTCCACAGATCCCTGTGGTGTAATCAGCTCCCAGGACACAGTACCTCGAGGTCCGCGCTGCCACTTCAGAAAGGAACAAAAGAAGCCAGTACAAGGGAATGTCTGGATCAACGATTCTTCTTTATTATCCAACGCGTTTCAGAGTTATCTCCCAACTCCTTCATCAGGGTTTTCCCTGATGAAGGAGTTGGGAGATAGCTCTGAAACGCGTTGGATAATAAAGAAGAATCGTTGATCCAGACATTCCCTTGTACTGGCTTCTTTTGTTCCTTTCTGAAGTGGCAGCGCAGTCCTCGAGGTACTGTGTCCTGAGGACTGTATCCAATCACTTTTAAGCTGGTTAACACTAACACAGTAACGTAAAGGTGACATCACCATGGAAATTCATGGTAACCAGGTAGTAATCGACAGCCCATTTAAAAACAGTGCAATGACAGAGATCTTGTATTTTTTTAAAATGAAAATAAAAAGTTTTGGTGCTGTGTTAGCCAGTTGAAGAATTGTAAGAGAAACAAAATATAATCATGGGATATGAGACCATTTAACCTCTCCCCCCCACCCCCCCCCCCCCCCCCGGCAATTGTCTATTTTTTGTTTTAACTCCTCTTTTTCCAAGAGCAATAACTTTTTTCTTTCTTTTTTTTTTTTTTACAATATAGCTGTATGAGAGCTTGTTTTTTTGTGGGCGAGTAGCACTTCTGAATGACACCATTGATCTTGCCAAATAGTATAATGGAAAAAGGGAAAATAAAATCTAGGTTCAGAGAAATTGCAAAAACGGTGCAATTCCACAATTTTTCTTTATTTACTATGTTCAATAGATGGTAAGACTGGCCTTACAATTATATTCCCCAGGCCAGTATGAGTATGCAGGTATGAAAACTTTTATATTTTTTATTTGAAAGGAACCTGCAAGGTCTCTTATGCCATTCAAGCCAGCAGCCATTTCTACATAAAAATTTCCTTCTCAACCAGCCCTGTATAACATAATGAAATAATTCAGTTTTGGTATGCTAGTTAGGGCTTTGACTAGTCAAAGGTTTATCATTTCCACAGACTATTTAGCCCTCTTTCATGGGGACTAGTCAGCCCAATCAAGAAGGGTGTAGAGAGGAAATGTCTCCACAGCAGGAAGCATGTGGTGGCCCAAGTAGGGCGGTACTGTGGGCCCTGGGCTGGGAGCAGGGGGTCTACTGGCAGCACAAGGCAGGTGCCATTGATCTCCTGTCAGCAGACACGATGGACTCCAGGAAAATGATGCTGGAGGTGGCACATGCACAGATTGAGATGTCAAAGAGCCAAGATCTCAATTTACACATGCGTCACCTATAGCACCATTTTCCTAAAGTATATCACATCGGAGGCAGCACATGCACAGATTGAGATCTCAATCTCTGAATGCTATTTTCCTGAAGTCCATCGCATCTGTCATCAGGATGGTGTCTGCCTCGCGTCACCTCGACACCCCTCCTTCAAGGGCCTGCAGCATCACATAACACATGCCAAAACCTGCTTCTTGCAGAGGCGAGCCTGCCTCCTATGACCCCACTCGACCGCTGCCGGTCCTCCACAGTAAGTTACATTCAGCCTATTAGATGAATTTTAAAACTAGAAGACAGACTCCAATGTTAACATTTACATTTTTTTTCTGTTACCCTTCTATAAATTTGGGGTGCATCTTATTGTCAGGTTCGTCTTATAGTCCAAAAAATATGGTGTGCCTTGGGACTCATGTCTCTGATCTTTTAAGACTCTAGAAATTCCCTGAGTGGTTCACAGATATAATTGGTTTTGATTTTAAACAGTCTACAGCATATTATAGTTCATTTATTCTTATTTCTTAATGATAATACAATAGGTAGTGGTAGTTTAGCTTATCAGTCTTACTTTTCCTAACTTTTTTCATTATATTGTTTTTGTATTTTTTATGATTTGACTATAAATTAGGAAAATATATCAGCATAATCAGAAATATATGTTAAATGTTATATTTACATTTTTTTCTTATTTCTTTTATGCGATAACATTTTTGGTTCAATTCAAGGCAACCATATTATGCTAATAACCTCCCATTAGCTTCCAGTACATAAGTACAAGACATGCTAATGAGGTTTTTATTATGAGAACTTTTTCCAAGACGCTAAGAATAGCTGCCCCTAACTAGAAGGCAGAAGATGAAATATGCGCGGGTCATTTTATAGGCCCACTCTTTCGCTCATGCTGTGAAGATCAACCATAATATATGCTAAGTATTCAGATTATGCTATTATGTGCATTCAAAATGGCAGAAAACAAGGCTAATGTTGCAGTGTTAACTTATGGTGAGGTTATCTTGCAAGGAACATGTGGCACAAAGAAGAACTTTGGAAGATTATAAATACTTTAAAATTGTGAAAGGAAATGTACAGCATTTCTGATGAAAATGTATAGTATGCATAGCTAATAATGAGGAAAGCATTTTAATATTTGAAATGTACTACTCTTGCTTGTTAATGTGTTTAACTCAATTTATTAATAGAAAGTAGAAACATTAGAAATAAATTGTAAAGATAAGAAAAATAACACAAGGTTTTCAATATTATGTAACACTTTAATTCTTTATAAATTTAGGAGAAAACTCTGCAGGATTTGGCCTCTCAAACATCAACATATTACATAGCAAAAGAAAAGGTTTTAGATAAGAAAAAAAAGTAAAAATATAGCATAGACTACTGCCAACCGATCAATTTTTGAAAACCTCTTCATAAAAACCCCTTTTGGCCAGAGCTTAGTATATCAAGTGACTGCAATTCTTGGAAAAGTTGTATAACGGAAACATCTGTGCAACTTGTCTGTGACTTGCTGTAGAGTGAATATTTTGGAGCTCTGATTTTGTTGCGTTATGAATTTGAGACTTCAAAAGCCATCACATTTGAAAAGATATATGAATGTCATTACAACTGATGTTTCAACAAGTCACACCAATTTCAGTATCGTGCAACCCTTTAGCGTGTAGCCCTAGTTTATGGTTTCACCCTTGTAATAACACATAATATTATTTAAAATCCATGTTTACACAGGTTTAAAGGGAACCTGTTAGGTTTCCTAGACCAGAGGTGTAGAGCCCCAGGCCTTAAGGAACACCAACAGTTCATGTTTTCAGGATTTCCTTATATTACACAGTGGTTGGAATCATCACGAATGAAGGTGATTCTATTATCTCATGTGCAATACTAAAGAAATCGTGAAAACATGACCTGTTGGCAGCTCTTGAGGCCCCACCCTTGCCATAAACCCTCCAAGCCAGCATCATTCACATATGAATGGCAAAATTCCATGCCTAACCATCCCTGTATAATGTTATTCACTTAATTCCATTTTTTAAAAAAAGGATTTATAAGCTCTGCTATTCCTATGCTAATTAGGCCTGTGACTAGTCAGTAGGGCGTTGTTTCCTCAGAGTAGTTTGCCCTCTTTCCTTGTTATCATGCCCCTATGGGCATAATAACATGATTTCCATGAGCTCCTGGAATTATTGTGCATGCACACAGCTCATTTTGGCAGCATTATTGTGCCTCTCAAGCCAGAGAGGCACATTGTGTATAGTCAGAAGTGCTGTAGCTGTTCTTTCAATCATAAGCAGTGTGTCTATCTGAAGCTGGGACCCATACACCTGACTTCAGAGGTGCAGTAAAACTGTCAAAATGAACTGCACGCATGTGCAATATAATCAGCAAATGGCATTGACGCCGGGTCATAGAAATAATGCTTTTTTGTCCACATTGGTATGATAACATGAAAAGATGGCTGACTAATATGGGGAATCAACATTCCATTGACTAGTCAAAGGCCTAATTAGCATAATAACAGCGCAGTATATAAATCCTTTTTTTAAACATTGATTCTAGTAAATACCATTATACACGGCTTGTTAGGGTAGGAATTTCGGCATACACATGTGAATGCTGCTGGAGTGTCTGGGGACCTGACAGGTTCCCTTTAATCTGAAAAATCACAAAAGCTTTGACTGGAGAACCACTGGAACAGCCATGGGGGTCAAAAAAGATAACTAGACAAGAGTGGATCTAACAAAATTCAAAATTACCAAATCAACTGTATTTTCCATGAAAATTTGATCAATAACTAGGTATGAGCGAGTAGTGAAATATTCGGACTCGCTATACTCATAATGAGTAGGTCCTAATACTCGGGTACTCGTTACAAGTAGCAAGTCCAATGTAAGTCAATGGGAAATGCGAGTACTTTCGCAGTATATCTATATACATTGTGAAAGTGAAATAAAAGTTAATAAACGGTGTTAAAAATAAAAATATAACACCTATCCGACAGCTGTCCCGGGACCCGAAAAGAACACATCTGATGGGCTGCCAGGACCTTAAGTCTGATGGCAAATCACATGGCCGGTAGTGATCAGGTGGTGTGTGACGTCACACACCACCTGATCGCTACTGGCCATCTACCGGCCATCTGATTGGGCAACAGACTTAATGTCCTGGCAGCCCATCAAATGTGTTCTTTTCGGGTCTCGGGACAGCCATCGGGTAGGTATGTTATTTTTTTATTTTTAACACCTTTTATTAACTTTTATTTCACTTTCGCAGTGTATATAGATACACAGTGAAAGTGAATGTACTCTTCTCGCTACTCCTATCGAATAATCACAAGAAAACTCACGGCGTAGCGAGTAGCCCGAATACCGTACTATTCGGCGAGGACCGAATAGTACTAGTATACTCGCTCATCCCTATCAATAGCTAGACTATGTTCACATATTGTGTTTTAGCAGCATTTTTTTTTTCTGGAGGCAAAATCTTGTATGCTTGGCAGTAAAGAAGCTGCTTACAAAAGCCAGGTTGTGCTACATCTTTGCTGCTTTTTTTGTACATTTTTGCTGCAGTTTTAATGCATTTTTTCTGTATATTTTTTGTGCGGATTAAGTGTAATTTGTCTAGACTACTTGTTTAACATAATTATTGTCAGAAAAAGCACAAACAAATGCTGCAACAATACAAAGTTGCATTTTCTGCAGCATTTTTGCACTTTCTATGGGTAAACAGGAACTGCAAAAAGCTGAAAAAAATTGACATGCTGCAAATTTGAAACATGTTACTTTTTTCCAGTTCAGTTGGAAAAAAAAAACAAGCTTGTGCATGAGATTTCTAAAATCTCATGGCATTTGCTGATGCTGTGAAAAGCAACTTTTAATTAGCATTGAAAAAAGAGAGATCTTAGATTATAATAAACAAAAATGCAGAAAAAAAACAACTGCTGCTCACTGTCCACCATATGTTTGTCTGTGACTTTTTTTTAACACCACCGCAAGCTGCAACCCCTTACATCCTAGCGTATGACTCACAATAGTGCAGTGTGAGAACATTTTGCATTGCACTGGGTCTAATGGTAGCCAGTTAGGCAGCTCAGATCTGAGATATTTTCCTCAGCTCTAATCGGACTGAGGAAAAAAATGTCATCATGCTGCAATTGTCAGCGAGTCTCGGCTCGCTCGCAGCCATACAAGCCTATGGGCGCACATGAAACATCACACTGCACTCGGATGATCTCCAGTTGCAACTAGGCTCAGGACTAGTCACAGCTGGGAGTGCCTCCTTAGGGCTTACTTGCATGACTCTACAAACAAAGTGCAATCCGATAATAAAGGGATTGAACTTGAACCAATGTTGCAGATCTGTGTTTTTCTCAGCTGTATATAGCGATTTGACTCCAAAATCGGTAAAGTGTGAGAATAAAATTAGATGCCATATGGACAGGGATGAGTCAACTAGACTTTAAAGTTCTAAGTTTGAAATCAATACAGACTTTAAAAAAAATTTAGTGTTCGAGTTCAGAGTTCGGGTATGTATGCAAATCACTGGAGCGAGCATCGCCGTGCTCGGGTACACTCAGTGCTTGGCCAAGTTCTGGTTCTCAGGAATCTTCATATCCAGCTGTCAGTCTCAATGAATAGGGAATAACATCCAAACTTGAGAATGTCTATTTAATGACTCAGCTATTTTTACAAACCAATTGTATACAATATTAGTCAGTAATGATTGAATATATCTTTGAAATTTAAATATGTCACCTTTGCCAAATTTGACTGCGAAATTTGTTCCACAGGCAATTTATTCATCACAGCAAAAGACTCAAAATCCTACAAATGTCCTGAAAAGGCATGTATGATACTCTGAGGTGTCCTTGGACAGTACCCAAAGTCTTTCAAGTTCTTTCAAATAAACACAGTATTAACCATCTCAAAGTGACCTCAACCTAAATAGTTGTGTGTACATGAATGGGAACCGGTAGTACTAAACAACCTCTTTAATAATACATTGCCATGTTAGATTTTTTATACTTTTTAAAAAATAATTGTTTTAATACTCAAATTTTTTAGCACAATTTCCATTTCCCAAAAAAGAGAAGTGACAAAAAATGCTAGGTGAATGCAACAAAAAATAGCAGCTGCCATAAGCAGTGAGCAACATTAATAATGTTAAAGTCATAAAGAAGAGACAAAAATCCAACCAGCACCACTAAACCACTGAAACTTGTGAGTCTTACAATATCGGTACGAATCCCAGGCTAGGATGGTGGGATCACTCGTGAAAATAACAAGACATTATTCAAAATAGAGAAAAGGTATTGGCACTCACCATCTGATCAAAAATCCAACATTGACCATGAAGCAGCAGTAGTCCAGAGCCTCCTGCATCCATAAACTATCCTGCTGGAATTTTAAAGATGCAATAAATTTTGGATTTTTAATCTGATGGTGAGTGCCACTACGTTTTCTACAATATAAAGTCCAATATGTTAAATTGATCTAATAAAGCAGGTGGGCAAAAAAAATCAGTACTAGAGATGAGCAAATAGATTCAATGCAAATTGAATTGATGCAAAAATAAAATAATCTTCTGGATCCGGTGAAGTCAAATAATTTACAAATTAATTTGAGCTAATCATCAAAAATTCTCTCTGCTGTTTTACATAATGCGGAAGATTGTTTTAGCCAGAGAAGGCTTACATCATCATGTATATGCTTTCCAAGTTAGGATTAACCGGGCACTCCGGAGCACAGGAGCAGGCTCTGCTGGCTGCAAACAACAGCCTCGCTGATCCCTAGTGCATGGTGTTGCACTCTTCAAACAGCAGTGAAATTGTCAATTCAGCGAAGAATAAAGTATAGCGGCACTCACCGGTTAGTTGCTTGGTCCTTTATTACACTTTGCCCGACAGGATGGTGTGAAACAGAGTGGGGGAGTTTCACGGTGTCCTACTGCTTCTACGGGTCTAAGTTATTATCATGTATATGGCTAGTTGGGCTTTTCAATAGTGCTTGTCAATTTCTTCAGCATTTTCTAACTTTTCCTACCTATCTCGATTGCTGAGCTATGAGCTGTGACGTCCTGTTACCATCCAGATTCACTATAAAATGGCTGTTGTGTTTCCTTTCTCTGCTTGTATACTGGCTGTCAGGGCTGTGGAGTCGGTAAACCAAACCACCGACTCCAACTTCTCAACTTCCCTGATTCCGACTCCTTGACTCTGACTCCCTCATACATGGCTCATGTTTAAGTGATACATTTATTGTAGTAGTACGTGAATATCAGGCTATAATCATTATTATGATACAATAATCAAGCTGTAGATAATTATAGAAAAAACAATAATAATAATAATCAACACATATTGCATTGAACTACTACACCCTATGTATTATATATTGTTGGAGTTGTAGTCAGTCCATTTTATACCAACTCCGACTCCACCAAAATGGTCCATGACTCCGACTCCAACTTCCAGCATTGCTGGCTCTCCTGCTTGGCTGTGCTATACCATGTGATGTGATATCTGCAAGACATGATGGGAAAGCCATGCCTGATATCATGTGAGCCTTCTCTGGCTGATACAATATTCTACAATGTATAAAATGGTGGAAGTTAAGTGTTAGGTGATTCACACGGCGCCTATTACACTTTGTTCAAATTTGTTCATTTCTGTGCATTCCTAAAATGTTTCCATAAATTCTGCTTTTTCTTTAGAATCGATTTGCTCATCTATATCAGGCTGATGATTTTAATGGTATAGAAATTTACAATATGTTACAGCAAATTATGAAAACATTTCCTTATGCATGTCTGTATTGTAGAGCTGAATAATGATAACACTCTACAAGTTTTTCTGACTTACAATCAGCTTGCAACATCATTACAGGTGTGTTCTCTTATTTATACCATAACTAGGCAGATATCATTTTTATCCACACAGTCCATTTTGTCAAAATGAGAGTAGGTCGGTTAAGCAGTGGAGGTTATAAAGAGATGTTGCTGTTCTAGATAACAATCAAAATGTCACAATGTTCCTCTAACTTCAGGTTTATTTTTACTTTTTTTTTGTCAGGGCTTATGAAAAAAAGAACTTTTACAGCAGTGATATTACATGATGCATTTATTTGCTAAATTCTACCCATGGAATGAATGAGAGAACTGTTTTATATGCAGCATAATAACAGAAAAGGAGATTTCAACTAATACTTTTTTTTCAGTATGCTGTTTGTTTAGTTGCTAACTTTTCCATAAGCTAAAGGGGATGAACATGCATTTAACATTGATGACCTTGGTTAAATGTAATTGGTTTAGGCCAAGCGCTACATAACCCCTATCAATGGCTTAAAGGAGAGAGACCATGATCTAATACGTTTAACCCATTTTTGGGATGTTTAAAAGTCAAGAAAAAAATACATTAAACCTTTTAAAATATGCATAAGTTACAATTTGCATACGTTATTTTAAAAGTTTTATTGTATTTATCTCTTGACTATTAAACATCCCAAAAACTGGTTAAACGTATTAGATTATGACCTCTCTCCTTTAAGCCATTGATAGGGGTTATGTAGCACTAGGTCTAAACCAATTAAGTTTATCCAGTGACAAACAACCAGGTGGAGTTATGCATAGTATTCCTCTTAGACCTCCTAGCTGCAATATACCTAGTAACTGATTTGTGAAATCACTATCTACCATCGATAAAACCCCCAACAGCTAGCTCTGGTGTTAAACTCTTTAAACGAACATTGATGACCTACATTGTACATAAAATGTCTACACACCTATGCCAGGTTTTTGTCATGTAAAAAAAATGTCTCTTTTAGTGTCACCTATAATCTGTACAAATCATTTGAAAAGTAAACTGAAATCATTTTGGGTGGAAATTGCAAAATACAGAGCTAAAATGATGTGGATGCATAAATATTCACAACCATATTCAAATACTTTGTTGAAATATCCATTGAATTTATAACAGCATTCAGTCTTTCTGGGTAGGATATAATCAAACCACCCAATCAAGAGGTAAAACAAGGCCCTCAATATTTATTTCAAAAACAAACTCCAAGGAGTCAGGCCAAATCAATTGCAATGAAATATTTATTAAAACCCCGTGTAAAAATGACAGTGTATATAATGGTACACAGAAGGAGGACCACATGACACAAATCTCAACCACAATGGTAATCAATCCTGAAGTATAATATGTTAAACAATCACAAAGCAGTGCCCCAAAACCGGGTGCACCCATATACCTAAATGAGGATGATACAAATAAAATTCCAAGCCATGGGTCCAAATTACCTTACTGTGACCGCCCCCTGATGCATTTCGCACCAGCTTCTTCTGAGGAGGGTGGTCATGTTAAGGAAAGACCAGCTATTTATAGTGTGTTTGATTTAACACATCATACCACGTGATCTCCGGTCCGAAACCGGAAGTCGCAGATGCTGAGACATCATATCCTGTTTCCCCAGTTGCCCAGTAACCAGCGGCGTCATATTACGGCGCCCTGGCCAATGGTATCGTGTCTCAGTACGTCAGTCCGGCTCCACCCCTCTATGACGCCGCCGTCCCATAGGCGGAACTCATCGTCACCCTGCATCACGCCTCCACTCCATTACAGAGCGGCCGGTGGTCACAAGGGAAGACAGAGCACATGCCCCTAGGCAACCGGATTGGAGGCATGCATTAAGAGGGTGGTGCCCAGATTGTTTACATAGCTGCATGTAGGGCAGCTGAAGGACACATGTAATATCATATCAATCCATAAATAAAAACATGTTTAACTCAATTGAAAGCGAATTATATATCATATACATACATAATGATACATACAGCAATTCATTTTGCAGCAATCTAAAGTGCATGGCAGGTACAAAGAATATACATAGACAATGATAAAGTGCAAGTACATAATAAGTTTAGGGATCAATCCATTGATCAATATAAACAAAAAAATATAATTTAAAAAAAAAAAAATACACATAGACAATAATAAAGTGCAATTGTATACTAGATGTAGGGATCAATTCATTGATCAATATATATAAATATGTGCAAAAAACATGAAAATATATCATAATTCATTATATTACATACCATCCAAACAATAACCAATCACTCACACATTCAATCCACCGACCGGTAACATGCACCACCCAAACTCACTACTATTTTCATTCATATATGAACAATATATATATAAATAATTGATGTGTCGCTGCTGCATTTCATTTCAAAGTTGCTGTACAAATTCTTCATTGAGTTAACCTGTAAAAAAGACAATAAAACAAACACAAAAACATTATTAAAAATTTTTTTTATTAAAATTTCTTCCTTTTATATTAAAATTCTACAAGAATGGGGCAAAGCTAAGGATGTCATTGAGGCCATGTGGGCAAACACACCCCACCTTCATTATCCATCTGGCCTCAAGTTGGGCGAGACTCTTCTTCAAATCACCGCCTCGTATGTTCTGGTGGATTTTGTCAATGCCAAAAGCCTTCAATAGGATGGCATTGCAACGATGAGTGGTTTTAAAGTGGCGTGCTATAGGTTTTAATTGGGACAGATCTTCTTCCACTTCTGCTTTGATAATATCTAGGACATGCTCTCGTATTCTTACTTTGATTTTTCTTGATGTTAACCCTACGTATATCAAGTTGCAAGGGCAGGTAGCCAGATATACCACAGCCACAGAATCACATGTAATATTCTGTGTAATCTTGAATTTCCCTTGACCATCACTTGAGTGGAACTCCTTGGCTCTCATCAAATTTGGACAAGTCACACATTTTCCACAGGGGTAAAACCCCCATTTGGGACCTCCGGTACCAAAAATACCTTCCCTTCGTGGACCCTCATACAAGCTATGTGTCAAAATATCTCTCAAATTTGGAGATCGCCTGTACGTTATGGTTGGGTATTTCTGTATACATTTATTCAAACCATGGTCCGATGTCAATATTGACCAGTATTTCTTCAGGACATTTTCCATTTTTTGTTTTTGACCATTAAAATTGACTATCAGCCGTACCTGTTTATCAGATTCTTTCTTCGGTTTAGATTGAAGGAGATCCTTTCTATCTGTCTGGCTGGCTCTCTGATATCCTTTTCTAATACTTTTCTTAGAGTAGCCTCTATCCAGGAATCTTGTGGACAATTTTGATGCCAGTTGATGGAATAGATTATCAGAAGAACAAATCCTCCTGGTACGGAGAAACTGTCCCACTGGTATACTTTTTATTAGGTGTGAGGGATGAGCAGATGTGGCATGGAGCAATGTATTCCCAGCCGTGCTCTTCCTAAACAAATCTGTTATAATATCTCCATCTTCACCCCTCCGTACCTTTACGTCCAAGAAGTCAACCTCCATCCTGCTGTAAGTCTTAGTCAGCCTGATATACTTTTGGTTTCTGTTGAGTGCCTCCACAAATTCCTTTAATTCTGACTCCTGGCCCTGCCAAATGATGAAAAGATCATCAATAAATCTTGTCAACAGTACCACCTTGTCGCTCAGATGGGATGGATTAGAGAGGAATATTTCTCATTCCCATGCCCCCAGAAACAGGTTAGCATATGAGGGTGCATGTGTACCATTATATACATTGTCATTTTTACACGGGTTTTTAATAAATCTTTCTGGGTAGGAATATATCAGCATAGCATGGCATGGCACTCATACATGCTTCATATGTGTCACATTTGATTTCAGGTCTGGGCTCTGGCCGGGCCATTCCAAAACATAGATCTTCTTTTAGCAAATCCATTCTTTTGTTGATTTGAAACTATGCTTAGGGTTGTTATCATGCTGAAAGGTGAAAATCCTCTTCATCTGCAAAATTGACATTTGGAACTGTTCATAATTCTCTGAACCTTGACCAAACCCCTAGTTCCACCTACAGAAAAACATCCTCAAAGCATTATGTGGCTTTCATTATGCTTCACTGTATAGTGTTCTTTTGCGTAATGCAGCATTGACTTTGCGCCAAATGTACATTTTGGAATTTTGGCCCAAAAAAAAAACCAACGTTGTTAGCCGCAAACATTCCTTTAGCAGGCACCATAAAGTTTTTGACAACACTCAATGGGGATTGGATGTTTTTCTTTGTAAGAAAAGGTGTCCATCTTGCTACCCTACACCAAAGGTCAAACAAGTGAATACCGTATATACTTGAGTATAAGCTGAGTTTGTCAGCACAATTTTTGTGCTGAAAAGTTACCCCCTCAGCTTATACTCGAGTCACTGGTATTTACTGTGGGGGGGGAGGGCTGTGACCGGGGGCTGGAGGAGGCAGGAGGGGGCTGCAGTGACCACGGCAGTCACGTGGAGCCGCTCATTAGTGTAATGAATATGCACTGCATCCCCCCATCCATCAGCGGAGGCGGGAGTGGTGCATATTGCACTGCACTGACCCCCAGCAGTGATATACAGCCAACCCTCCTTAGTATCTGTCCCCTAGGCTGCGGCACCTGTTAAAATAACAAACATTGTATACGTTATCTTTCCGGCGACTCCTTGCTGGCAGCACCACGTCCTCCGGTCTCCCTGCTTCTTCCTGCTGTTGCCGGTGTCATGTGACCTGCGCAGCAGTGATGATGTAATAGCTGCTGCATCGGCCACAGGAATAGAAGCCGACACAAGCAGGAAGAAGCAGGGAGACCAGAAGACGCGGCGCTGCCAGCAAGGAGATGCCGGAAAGGTAATGTATACAATGTTTGTTATTTTAATGTGTGCAGCAGCATGGGGGTCAGATACTAAGGAGTAGGGTCTGTATATCACTGATGGGGGCCAGAATACTAAGGAGGGGGCCTGTATACTAAGGAGGTGGCCTGTATACTAAGGAGGAGGCCTGTATACTACTGCTTGGGGCCTGTATACTACTGCTTGGGGCCTGTATACTACTGCTGGGGGCCTGTATACTACTGCTTGGGGGCCTGTATACTACTGCTGGGGCCCTGTATACTACTGCTGGGGCCCTGTATACTACTGCTGGGGGCCTGTTTACTACTGCTGGGGGCCTATATACTACTGCTGGGGGCCTGTATACTGCTGCTGGGGGCCTATATATCACTGCTGGGGTCTGTATATCACTTCTGGGGGCCTGTATATCACTGATGAGGGCCTGTATACTACTGCTGGGGGCCTGTATACTACTGCTGAGGGCCTGTGTACTACTGCTGGGGGCCTGTATGCTACTGCTGGGGGCCTGTATATCACTACTGGGGGCCTGATCCTCAGGGGGCGGGGCCAAACGGCAAGTTCTGAAAAAAAAAAAAAAGCTCTGTTCAATGCTACTAAAGAAGGAGAGAATGATTGGCAGTGGTGGGCAGATTAAACATGCAGGGGGTGTGAATCTGCACTTCGGCTCCAGCCCCTAGCCACCTCCTTTTAGGCTGCTGGATGTAAGTTTTCTAAGTGTATTATCTCGGGGTACAGGGCTGCTCAAGTGCTGGGGGACCCATTGCCTGGATGCTGCAGAGATGCTGCATCCAGTGCTGTAATTAGATCACCATGCCTGGTTTGGTGACAGGTCCTCTTTAAGGGCGTAATGACTGCAGTTGCAGCAGGGCCTAGGAATACAGGAGCGTGTCAACTCCAGAGCCTGCATCTACTGCATGTGCATCTGAGAACATACATCCAGCTGAAATGCATCACAGCAGAGAGGACACCGGGTAACGCGGGAGCAGAGGAAAGGTGAGTGGAATGAATTTTTTTAATTAAATTATGCATTAGAGATAGAAAAGGAACATTTATACTAGCATGAAGTGGACCATGTATACCTGGATACAGATGTATAGATATATATATATGTATATGTGTATTTATATATACAGTGTATATATATATATATATATATATATATATATATATATATATATATATATATATATGTGTATATATACATACACATGATGAGAAAGTTGCGGCACTCAAGTCCTTCAACATGCAAAGGGCTTCTTCATTACAGCATGGGCACAGCAGTGTTTTGGGTACACACACCTTTCTTACAGCAACCTCTGGTTAAACTAGCCAGGCTTTTAAACACTCTACCATCCAAATCTTATTAAACATAGTTATCCTCTTTTCTCAAAATTGTGCATCGTGTTAATATAATATCACCATAAAAATATGTGTTACATTTCCATTAGCAATATCCAATATCAAACATTGATTTTACAGAGCTTTTATAGTCATTTTCCGGCCTTCTTCTCTTAATTGAAATACTGCTCAGCTGTTACTAGTAATCATTGTTTCATCATTATTATAATGTCAAAATCATATTTACCAATCATTTGCACTATGATGGCCGCCATGAATTTTTCCATGTCCTCCTTGTGATATCGGCGTGAGGAAATGCCTAATGCACATGCGCACCTGCTCTGTTTACACATTGCCATGGAGACCTGGCTGGAGTCTGCGGCGTCAGGCATTTCTATGCGCCTGCACTCTCGCTCCCTGCCAGAGACGGTCTATGCATAGCTAGAGTCTCTCTATGGTTTTGTGAATGTGTTATGTGAACAGTTAAGTTGCTATTTCTCAATTTAATCTATTTCTCAAAATGACTAAGTGCTAATGAATAAAGGTGCTCATCCCTATAATAAAGTGCTTAGTGCATTAATAAACTTATTTTAAGCAATTTAGATTCACAGGCTGCCCGAACATATGAATTCTATTAATTCTTTAACGGGACTGTCATATTGATAACCCTATCCCTGGGTACACATGGACCCCAATCATATAGGGGTACGTCACATCTCCTTAACCATGTGTGGGGTCTCAGGCTCAACCGCCCTTCTTATGACTTCCCTCAATGTCTGGTTAAGTGTCCATGGGTATACTTTGGCTAAGTCCCATATTTGATCTTACTGTGGGATTGGCAACTTTTATAAAAGATTTTTTTTTATATATTTACAAATGTGTTTTATTCAAGTGTATACACACAATAAATACCTCTATATAAAATTAATGATAAAAGTCTACATTCACCATTATGGAGGGTCATTCATGGTATTCCATAGTGCAGTGCCAATGACGGTAATATCAAATATCAAAATTTTAAAGATTTAAGAAAAAATCTGGAAGAAATATGTAAAAAAGATCACCGATGCTTCCAATCTTTTTAGAAGGCCGATTCTCTATAATAAAGAGAAAAATAAAAAGACCATTACAATAAGATCTTATGTGTTCATAAAATTCTTATGCGATCATTACAGTTATATGTGTTTATAGTGTATCTGATAAAACAGTGATACAATCGGGTTCAGATTTACATAACCTACATGGCCACATTTAATTTGTAATCCACATTTAACCCCCCCTGGTTTGAGGGTACCTAATTCCTTTATCCAATGTAGTTCCCTCTCTTTTAATATTTTTATTCTATCACCGCCTCTCCTGGGTTGTGTGACCATATCAATAATTCTGCATTTTAAATCTTTTTCTGAATATTTGGCTTCCATAAAATGTTTTGGGACTGGTAGATTATTTATTTTATTTCTAATACTGTATCTGTGTGAGTTTAATCTTGTTCTAAACTCAAGTGTCGTCTCACCTACATTACAAATTTTGCAAGGACACTCTAAAAGGTATATCACAATTAATACATTCTATACATGGATAACAGTCCACCCTTTGTTTTCCTGTTATAGTCGACTGGACTTTTCTCTTGAGACTGCCTATGTCAGACTTTACTAGCCTGTCTTTTAAATTCTTTCCCTTCTGATAAGAAAATAGTGGTGAGTTCCTGAACTCTTCCACCTCCAGTAGCCCATTCATTATTCATTAGTATTTTCCAATTTATCATAACTACTTTTTCTATTTCACTCGACCCATCATTAAAAGTCATCACCACTGGAATCCTACTCTCTATACGTTTATCTCGTTCTGTCCTTACCAGATTCTTTTGCTGTTCAAGTAGTTTTTTTGGATATCTTCTCTGTTCAAACTTCTTCAATAATATGTCTACTGTAAGACTCCTTTCCATCTCATCACTGACGATTTTTCCACCCTCTTGATTTGACTCTTGGGTATGGCTTTTTTCATACTCACTGGAAGGTGGCTTTGAAAATGTAGTAGTTTGTTTCTATCTGTGGTCTTCACATGTAGAGATGTACTTATCTTACCTCTGTCTAAACACACATTTACGTACAGAAACTGTAACTGTGTCGTGGATTGCACCATTGTAAATGTAATAGTTTCATCAATCATGTTTAAGTACTCAAAACATTCAATCAACTCAACTGTGTTTCCCTTCCAGAGGAGGAACACATCATCTATGTATCTCCACCATTGTATATATATATATATATATATATATATACACACATATCTAAAGCAGGACCATGTAAACCAGAATCGGATATATTTATACATATAAACAGAAGCGTGGACATATATTTTAGGATTTTACACACACACCAGGAGGATTGACATGTATAGCAGAGTGAGGAATATATATACTAACATGGGGAAATATATACTAGGATGGGAACATATACAGTGCCTTGTGAAAGTATTCGGCACCCTTCAACTTTTCATCCTTTTGCCATATTTCAGGCTTCAAACATAAAGGTGGAAATTCTAATTTTTTTGTGAAGAATCAACAACAAGTGGGACAAAATCGTGAGGTGGAATAAAATTTATTGGATATTTTAAACTTTTTTAACAAATAAAAAACTGAAAAGTGGGGCGTGCAATATTATTCGGCCCCTTTACTTTCAGTGCAGCAAACTCGCTACAGAAGTTCAGTGAGGATCTCTGAATGATCCAATGTTTTCCTAAATGACTGGTAATGATAAATAGAATCCACCTGTGTGTAATCAAGTCCCCGTAAAAAAGCACCTGCTCAGTGATAGTCTCAGGGTTCTGTTTCAAGTGCAGAGAGCATCATGGAGACCAAGAAACACACCAGGCAGGTCCGAGATACTGTTGTGGCGAAGTTTAAAGCTGGATTTGGATACAAAAAGATTTTCCAAATTTTAAACATCTCAAGCAGCACTGTGCAAGCGATCATATTGAAATAGAAGGAGTATCAGACCACTGCAAATCTACCAAGACCCGGCTGTCCCTCTAAACTTTCATCTCGAACAAGGAGAAGACTGATCAGAGATGCAGCTAAAAGGTCCATGATCTCTCTGGATAAACTGCAGAGATCTACAGCGGAGGTGGGAGAGTCTGTCCATAGGACAACAATCAGTCTTACTCTGCACAAATCTGGCCTCTATAGAAGAGTGGCAAGAATAAAGGCATTTCTCAAAGATATCCATAAAAAGTCTTGTTTGAAGTTTGCCACAAGCCACCTGGGAGACACACCAAACATGTGGAATAAGGTGTTCTGGTCAGATGAAACCAAAATCAAACTTTTTGGCCACAATGCAAAACGATATGTTTGTCGTAAAAGCAACACAGCTCATCATCCTCAAAACACCATCCCCACTGTCAAACATGGTGGTGGCAGCATCATGGTTTGGGCCTGCTTTTCTTCATGCAAAATCTACAATGGAATGGTTCAAAAATAAACATATCCAGGTCTTAGAATGGCCAAGTCAAAGTCCAGACCTGAATCCAATCGAGAATCTGTGGAGCTGAAAACTGCTGTTCACAAACGCTCTCCATCCAACCTCACTGAGCTCAAGCTGTTTTGCAAGGAAGAATGGGCAAGAATATCAGTCTCTCGATGTGCAAAACTGATAGAGATGTACCCCAAGGGACTTGCATCTGTAATCGCAGCAAAAGGTGGTGCTACAAAGTATTAACTCAAGGGCGCCATATAATATTGAACACCCCAGTTTTCAGTTTTTTATTTGCTAACAAAGTTTAAAATATCCAATAAATTTCGTTCTACTTCACGATTGTGTTCCACTTGTTGATTCTTCAAAAAAAAATTAGAATTTATATCTCTATGTTTGAAGCCTGAAATGTGGCAAAAGGTTGAAAAGTTCAAGGGAGCCGAATACTTTCACAAGGCACTATGTATATATATATATATGTATATATGTATATCAAAAACAAAAAAGAAAAAATCTATAAATATATATATAACAGGATTGAGGGCATTACTACATAGTGAGGAGTAAAGGGGGGCAATTCGTATATCTTTATAGGATTTCAAATGCAACTGGGGCCAATACATCTGACCAACATGCGAAGGGAGGAGTGTGGAGTGGGAGGCAGATCCAAGTTCGCACTGAGGTTTATCATACTCTAGTTAGGCCTCTGTTTAAGCTTGAGTGTTTGATTGCAGAAGTATCTGCACCAGATCTGTATCTCCTGACAGCAAAAACTCACTAAAAGCGCAATGCATTTTTGTCTAATTTTTAATGCCTTTTTTTGCAATATTTTTAATGCATTTTATGCATTTGTGGTGGAAAAACACTGCAAAAATGTTGCAAGAATTGACATGCTGCAGATTTATATTTGCACTAAATCTGCAAGAGAAAAAAAGGCAACATGTGCACAAAACTTAAGAATTCTTATTGACTTTGCTGACATAAGGATTTGCTTGCAGTTTTGTGACAAAATGGCACCAAGATTGTATCAGAAGATGTGATCAGAACACACTTTGTGCATATGGTCTAAAGTGCTCCGTCTATGTGTAGATCTGGTGGATTGTTAAACTGCAGGAATGCATTAGGCTGGTTTCACACTGCGGTCAGATCAGGTCAGATCAGGTCAGGTTTTGTGTTTCAAAACCAGGAGTGACTCCAAAACCTAGAACAGGTGTCAATCTTTCAATTATACTTTTTCTCTGCAAGTTCCTCTCCTGGTTCCTCTCCTGGGTTTGTCACACAAACCTGATCGAACCTGATCAGTGAAAAACCGCAGTGTGAAACCAGCCTTACAAATTTGAATCCAGCTTAGGATCTTTCACACAGAGCCACAGTTTCCCAGTACTGTGTGAATGCAGCCTATTGTATTTTATGGTCACGATTACACTGTGACATGTTACTCAACATCATAGCATCACGCTGTGAAATCACATGTAATGATTTCCTCTGGTCTCCCATTGGACCTGTAATCTGATATGACACAGAGCCACAAATGTTTCCAAACGTGTTGGATATCCTGGTTCTGGTTGCAAGTTGCAAACCACTCACTTGTATACAACTTATCGTTTATTTATTTTATAGCAAAATTACAAATAGAGATACACTGTTACATTATATGTGTTCCCACAGAGTCACACTGTAAAAAAAGAAAAGATATGTACTGAAGCGGAAACAATATGCCAAACAGGGGTGGATTAAGGGTAGCCAGGGCCCGGGGCTGTTCAGACTCTGTGGGCCCCCCCGAGTCATGTGGCGGGAGTCATGTGATGGGGGTCATGTGACGGGGTCACGGGGGTCATGTGACGGGGTTGCAGGGGTCATGTAACAGGGTCACGGGGGTTGTGTGATGGGGGTCATATGACGGGGGTCATCATATACCTGAAATAGATTATTCCAGAAAAATAGCTGCTTAGTGAAACTCTATCCTGTCAAACATCCATTGATCTAGTTCTATTTTGTGGCTGTGTACAAAATGGAGCAATGTGTCCATGATTTCACTGCAACCAGAGATCTGTTCAGAAGTTGGACACAGATATCTGTATGTGTAAAGTGGCCTTTACAGATATTGAGGTAAAAACTGACCAAATACTCAGTGTGTGCACAAGGCCTTACAGATACTGAGGTAAAAAAACACCAAATACTCAGCGTGTGCACGAGGCCTTACATATACTGAGGTAAAAACTCACCAAATACTAAGCGTGGGCACGAGGCCTTACATATACTGAGATAAAAACCTCACCAAATACTCAGCGTGTGCACGAGGCCTACAAATACTGAGGTAAAAACTCACTAAATACTCAGTGTGTGCACGTGGCCTTACAAATACTGAGGTAAAAACCTCACCAAATACTCGGCGCGTGCACGAGGCCTTACAATTACTGAGGTAAAAACTGACCAAATACTCAGCGTGTGCACGAGGCCTTACAGATACTGAGTTAAAAACTCACCAAATACTCAGCGTGTGCATGAGGCCTTACAGATACTGAGGTAAAAACTCACCAAATACTCAGCGTGTGCATGAGGCCTTACAAATACTGAAGGAAAAAACTGACCAAATACTGAACATCTACAGGAGACCTTACAAATACTCAGTTAAAAACTCACAAAATACACAATGTGCGCACCCACTACCCCTGTGTGTGCCCCTCTATGTGGATATTTTTCTTGAATCATGTATGCATGGACTCCATACATACTTGATCCAAGCAAGATAGCCACTTAGAGGGGCACATGATACACCATGTATAGCCATTTCACATGTTTCTGTGTTATCCAAGATGGTGGGGCACAGTTTACATGGGGCAAATTTGACAGTCCTCTGTCCAGTATTGTCTCCCCCACACCCTCCCTGACCACTCCAGTGATTAAGGGGCCTTTCACATCAGCGGTTTTGCTGATGTGCTGTCGATTCGGCAGGTGGCGCTGGATCAGCCGCCTAATGGCTGACTTGCGGCCCAGATGCTGTAAGCCCTATGCATTGTCCATGGGGCTTGCGGTCCAGAGCGGCAAGTGTGGTTCTGCCTGGTGCGGCAGATCCGACACTTGCGGCCGCGAAAAAAAACACCACTTCTAGCGGGGTTTTTTTCGCGTCCACAAGTGCCCGATGTGCCGCAATCGGCAGAGCCGCACTTGCTGCACCGGACCGCAAGCCCCATAGACAATGCATGGGGCTTGCCGCATCCGGGCCGCAAGTCGGCCGTTAGGCGGACGTTCCAGCACATGCGGCGCCACCTGCTGGAACGGCCCAAACATCAGCTAAACGCTGATGTGAAAGCAACGTTGGTTAGGCCGCTTTCACATCACCGTGTCTTTCAAATTGCGGCAGATCCAGCAGATTTACCACATTTGCTGCCTAACGGCTGTTGCGACGATGAATAATAACGCGGTCAGCAGCGGGTTTTTTCCACCGCCGCAAATGCCGGATTTGCCGCATCCGGCAGAACCGCACTTGCCGCACCCAACCGCAAGTCCCATAAACAATGCATGGGGCTTGCCGCAAGCGTGCCGCAAGTGTGGCCGTTAGTCAGCAGATGCGGTAATTCTGCCGGATCTGCCACGATCTGAACAAAAAGCAGATGTGAAAGGGGCCTTAGTACACAAATCATTTAATTACTGCTTACATTCTTTTTCTACACTGACTGAGTCCTCCCTGCCATGCAGCAGCCACCAGGAGGTCTGGCTGGCAGTGCACACACAGAGCACAGCCACAGGCAGCAGCTGCAGCAGCAGGGCAGGAATCAGGAGTGGACATATCACTCACCTCTCTGTCACAGAGGCACGTTCTCTCTGTGCTCTGTGTTGGCATTAGGTGACGGTCCCTCTCCTCAGACTCCATCTCTTAGGCAGCGGCCCAGGAAGTGGTTGACGGCGGGTGAGACACAGACTCAGTCAGGAGGATGGAGGAGTCTGCTCAGCCTCAGGCGAGATCAGCTGCCTGCCTGGATCTGGTAAGTCTGGGTCCTCCTAGAGCAAGAGAATTCAGCAAAGCCCAATCGGGCCCGGCAGAATCAGCATTGCAGGGCGGACTGCGGCGGCCGGCACTCGGGAGAACAATGCTGCCAACAGAGGCGGCTGGGACAATAGGAGTGGGAGCAGCATCCGCGGGGGGCTACCACTGGTACACACACCTTGTAAACACACAGCTCCGCATGCTCCGTACATACATGGCTCCGCTCCGTACACCTAGTACACACTCAGCTCTGCTCCGAACACCTCGTACACGCTCGACTCCGCTCCATACACCTCATACATATGCGGCTCCGCTCCATATACCTCGTACACACGCGGCTCCGCTCCGTACACCTTGTACACACGCGGCTCCGCTCCGTACACCTTGCACACATGCGGCTCCACTCCATACACCTCGCACACATACGGCTCCATTCTATACACCTCGTACACATGCGGCTCCACTCCATACACCTCGTACACACTTGGCTCTGCTCCATACACCCTGTACACACACGGCTCTGCTCTGTACACCTCGTACACGCGTCTGTGCTCCGTACACACTCAGCTCTGCTCCGTACATCTCATGCACATGCGGCTCCACTCTGTACACCTCGTACACACACACCTCCGCTCCATACACCTCGTACACACACGGCTCCGCTCCATACACCTAGTACACACGCGGCTCTGCTCTGTGCACCTCGTACACACACGGCCCCGCTCCATACACCTTGTACACACATGGCTGGCTCCACTCCATACACTTCGTACACATGCGGCTTAGCTCTGTTGACCTCGTACACACGCGGCTCTGCTCCATACACCCTGTACACACTCGGCTCTGTTCCGTACACCTCGTACACGTGGCTCTGCTCCGTACACACTCAGCTCTGCTCCGTACACATGTGGCTCCGCTACGTACACACTCAGCTCTGCTCCGTACACCTCATACACATGCGGCTTGGCTCTGTACACCTCGTACACATGCGGCACTGCTCCATACACCCTGTACACACTCGGCTCCGCTCCATACACCTAGTACACACACAGCTCTGCTCCATACACCTCGTACATGCGTCTCTGCTCCATACACACTCAGCTCTGCTCCGTACATCTCATACATATGTGGCTCTGCTCCGTACACCTAGTACACACACGGCTCCGCTCCATACACCTCGTACACACACGGCTATGTTCTGTACACCTCGTACACGCGTCTCTGCTCCGTACACACTCAGCTCTGCTCCATACATCCCATACACATGTGGCTCTGCTCCATACACCTAGTACACACACGGCTCCGCTCCATAAACCTCGTACACACACGGCTCCGCTCCATACACCTCGTACACACTCAGCTCTGCTCCATACATCTCATACACATGTGGCTCTGCTCCGTACACCTAGTACACACACGGCTCCACTCCATACACCTCGTACACACACGGCTCCGCTCCATACACCTCGTACACACTCAGCTCTGCTCCATACATCTCATACACATGTGGCTCTGCTCCGTACACCTAGTACACACACGGCTCCGCTCCATACACCTAGTACACACTCGGCTCCTGCTCCAAACACCTAGTACACACTCGGCTCTGCTACATCCACACTGTAAATCTCCTGACCCCACACATAACCTTCATCTCATCCTCTTCTTCATCTTATCCCACACCATGACATCCAGCACAGTGGAGGGCTGCATAACGGAGGAGCTGATCATGTGATCCCTGACTCCTCCCCTCTTTTGACATCATCACAGGTCCTGTAAGCACAGGTCTTCCTGTGCAGCTCTACAGGTGGGCTCACACTGCGGGGGGGGGGGGGGAGGTGTAACGCGTCGGCGGCGGCCGGGACTGTAGGAGAGAGAGCGGCATCAGCATGGAGTCATAACACCACCAGGCGCCCCTGCGGATGCCGCCCCCTGTCAACTAGCAGGGCTCGTCACCTCATGGACGCTGCAGCCCTGCGTGCACAGTGCTGTATGGTGGCGCCGTGGCGGATTATAATGGGGCAATTTACCCCCTGGGCTGTGGGCCCCCCAACACCATTGGGCCCGGGGCAAAAGACCATATTGACCTCATTATAATCCGCCACTGATGACAAACAACATATCGACTAGTCTAAGGAGAAATGGAGAAATATTCTGTTGACTGATGAAAGTAAAATTTTTCTTTTGGGTCCAAAGGCCACAGACAGTTCGTTAGATGACTCCCAAACTCTGAATTTAAGCCACCGTACACTCTGAAGACTGTGAAGTATGGTTGTGCATGCATCATGATATGGCCATGTTTATCTTAATATGGTGTCAGGCTTATTTACTGAACCAGGAATCATCGACCAGTTTGCATATATCAAAATACTTGAAGAGGTTATGTTACCTTATGCTGAAGGGGGCTTGCCCTTGAAATGGGCAACAAGACATTGACCCTAAACACACCAGTATATGAGAAAAATCTAGTCAAAATTGATGTTATAGAGTGGCCAGACCAATCCCTGGACCTTAATACGTTAGAACACTAGTGGGTTGTTTCTGAGGCAAAGCCAACAAATGCAAATAAATTGTGGGATGTAGTTAAAGTATCCTGGTCTGGATTAAGAGTTGACAGGTGCCAGAAGTTGGTTGACTCGTTGCAACATGGATGTGAAACAGTTCTATTAAACTGTGGATATACAACTAAATATTAGGTTAGTGATTCACAGGAGTGCTAAAACCTAAAAAAATAGATGACATAGGCTAGGGTCACATTTCCATTTTGACCCTAGCCTACAACAATCCGGTTTTAACTTAGAACTTTTTCCAGCACCGCATAGCGTTACCGCTATGCGGTGCTGGGAAACGCAGTCCCTAGTTACCCTATGTTTACCTTAACTACCTGTCACACAGGCAGCTGCTCGGAGTGCGCTTTACAGCGCCGCACAGGAAACGTTGCAGACAGCGTTTCCTGTGCGGCGCTGTAAAGCGCACTCCAAGCAGCTGCCTGTGTGACAGGTAATTAAGGTAAACTTAGGGTAACTAGAGACTGCGTTTCCCAGCACCGCATAGGGTAACGCTATGCGGTGCTGGAAAAAGTTCTAAGTTAAAACCGGATTGTTGTAGGCTAGGGTCAAAATGGAAATGTGACCCTAACCATATTTTGAGTTTGTAAAGACACATGCAGACACTGCTATTTTTTTGAACAGCCTAATGTTCATTTTTTTTTATTTTCTGTAAAGTAGTTATAAGCTATACACATTTCTCTTCATGTTTTGATGTAAAAAACAGGGCACAATTTGGGTGTAACTCATATTTTTGAACACACTGCTATTATTTTGATCAAAGCTGTAAATACGGTCCCTCCTATAAATCCACATTAGATTTTTGCACACTCTGTGTGAATAATTTTCTGGTTTTCTTTCATGCATGAAAATACAAGCTCCTCCATGTTTGTAGCTGAATTGTATTGCATGGAGAAAAAGTATTGTGGGGAAAGTGGTGCACTTTTCACAAATTCTTCAGACTAGCATTTCACTGAGCGGTATGCCAGTCATAATCAATATATACTAAAAATAATAGGACCTGAGTATTATTTATTTTCTAAAAAAGCGAGTTGCTGTATATGAAGAGGTTGCAGTGTGATCACAGTTTTTGAAGAAAGATTAATGTACCTTTTGCTATCTAAGGCCGGCTTCACACTGCGGTGTTATCCGATCCGGGGCTGTCCGGGATGTCCCAGACAGCCGCGGAATGGATCAGCACACGGGACTGGGGGGCTAATATGCCCTCCGGTCCGGTGTGCAGCGCACGCAGCTGCAGCTGCTGACAGGTCAGGATTGCGGCGCCCGCGGTCCTGACTTATCAACAGCGGGAACTGCGTGCGCTGCACACCGGACCGGAGGGCATATTAGCCCCCCAGTCCTGTGTGCTGATCCAGTCCGCAGCTGTCAGGGGCATCCCGGACAGCACCGGACCGGATTACGCCGCAGTGTGAAGCGGCCCTAAGCAATTGGTAGTACCGTAATATTGTAGATGTATCTATATATATGTATTTTCTTTTGTATGTAAATTTTTAAGACTAATAAACTACTACTAAAGTGGCATCAAACCTAATAAGAATTGGGAGTGAACGATAAACACCCCACAATAATTCTCTACGTGCTACAATCTTCCTGTTGTCTTATCGCCTTGTTTTGCTTTGATTCTATTCAGTTTCTAAATTACACCTTGCTACTGATTCCTAATTGAATCAATTCTGCTCCAGCTACATTATCCCGACTACTGAATGTAATGAGTGCGTGGATAACTCTGGGCATAATGTGATCAAATAGAGCAAAATCAATAGATTCTATTAAACCTGTGAAACATCCATTATACGATCCTTAACTATTTGCTAACAGTACTACTGTAACTAAAATATTTTAGTTCTCAAACCAAAACGCACCATTTCTTTGCATAGGTTATATTCACAGAAATATTAATTGCAGTAAAGAGACTGGATGTCTAAGCATTCCAGTAATAGTATGTGATATATGTGCACTGAAAAAAAGTCTCCACTCTTCAATTTATAGATATAAAAGTTTAATTACTATATTTCTATATTGTAAAGAACTAAAACTACGATCAGTCAAGTATTATTCATGCAGTGATGGATTTTTTTGTACTTTTTCAGCACCTATAATGGGTTTTGCTGTTGAACAATTTTTAAATACGGTACCTTAAATCTGTTCTAGACATATCACTTTTCATAAGCTATATTTAATTATATATGAACCATTCATAAGTTTGGTGGAGTTTTATGGAGAGGAGAACTAAAAGAAAATGAAATGCAATTTCTATACTTAGCCTATACAGTAAATTCTAAATAAATAAAATCCAATTCAATCTGCAAAAAGGATGGAATTGATGCCATTAGATCATCTTTAATATACCCAAGAAATGGACATCCTACATACTACACATAAAGGATATTACACATACAGTGGGTGAAATAATTATTGAACACGTCACCTATTTTCTAAGTAAATATATTTTTAGAGGTGATATTGACATGTCAATACAAATCCATTCAATCCACACAGGCCAAGAAGTCAAACCATAGATGTCCATAAATTAAATAACATGTAATAATGGAAAAATAAACAGGGAAAAGTATTAAACATATTAAGAAAGAAAGGTGTAAAAAACCTTCTGCCTGTTAATGTTTCTGAAGGTTCAGTTCTCTGACTCCTGCTCTTCTTGATCTACAGTTTTGGCCTGGGACAGCTAGCAAATAGAGTCCCACAGCTTTCAGTATCACTTCTATGCTTATGAGAGACAGATCTACCTCTCTGGACCTGATATCACCTCCCTAATGGCCAAAATCCCACAATATTTGTCTACCAGTACTATATCATCTTTCTTTTCTGCTCAATTTCTAAACATAATCATGGACAAAAATGAATTATCTTTCCCCATCTCACTTTACCAGGCCAACAGACCTTTCCATCAAAGTCAATGGGGGCTCACTTTCCCCAGTCCCACATGCTTGACTCCGCACCTCTTTCAAGCGACATATCCTAGCCCTTGCCATCTCCTGCTGCCTACAACTCAAAAAAATTTATTGGATTCGTACATTCGTTGACCAAGAAACTGCAAAAACACTTGTCCTTATCATTTCTCACCTCGACTACTGCAGCCTCCTACTATCTGGCCTTGCCTGTAGCACTCTTGAACCCCTCCAATCGATCCTGAACTCTGCTACCTGACTAATTACACTGTCTCCCCACTTTTCCCCAGAATCTCCTCTCTGTCAAGCCCTTCACTAGCTTCCCAATGCCCAGGGACTTCAGTTCCTACACCCAAACCATGACATACAAGGCCATCCAATACCTTTCCACTTCATATAACTGTGACATGGTCGCCCATTACTTGCCTACATGCAACCTGTTATCTTCTCAATATCTCTTTTTCTCTACCCCTTTTATCTTTTCTACCCACAACCGCATAAAAGATTTCTCCCATGCATCCCCCATACTCTGGAACTCACTGCCCTGAGCTCAGAGTTCATAGACTGAGCCCATCGAACCTACAGGATTTGAGTGTTTGTGTGGAAAAATGGCCCAAAAGCACACCTGAGCAAAATATGCGACTTGTTTCTCCACACAGGAGGCATCTTGAAGCTGTCATCACCAACAAGGGCTTTTGTATAAAGTATTAAATACATTTTAGTAAACATGTTCAATAAATTTTCCCTGTGTCATTTCCCATAATTACACATAATTTAATGTATGGAAATATGTGGTTTGATTTATTTACCTTTGTGGATTGGATGGGTTGTTACCGTCATCTGGTGAGAAATTCATTTCAAGACACGTTTAGAAATATATTTATTTAGAAAATTGGTTATGTGTTAAATGCTTATTTCACCCTCTGTATGTAGTACGAACAGCACTAACTGTTATGAACCATGGAAGACGTACTAGGAATTTATAGGTATAGCAGTCTTTTAGTAGAAACCGACCCCATATAGAGTACTTTTTGCTTTTCATTCACATGACTTAGGGCCCTTTCTTACTGGGTTTTTGTGAAAATGTGGCAGTTACTGTAAAAAAAATGCATTTCCTGCATTTTCCGTCCAACGGCCGCACTTGCGGCACACTTGCAGCAAGCCCCATGCATTGTGCATGGGGCTTGCACTAAGTGTGTGGCAGGTACGACAAGTGCGGTTCCGGGAGCTGCAGCAGTTGCAACCATGAAAAAAAATGCCACTGACCACGTATTTTTTCTCAGCTGCAACTGCCGGAACCGCACTTGCCGCACGTGCCGCACACTTACCGCAAGCCCCTTAGACAATGCATGGGGCTTGCCGCAAGTGTGTTGCAAGTGTGGCCGTTAGGCGGAAAATGCGGAAGATGTGTTTTTTTACCATAACTGCCGCATTTTTAAAAAAAAACAGTGTGAAAGGGCCCTAAGACGTGCATGCCCATAATCTTTTTATGTTTCACCAGTTGTCCTTTTTTGGACTACTTATGTTAGATATTTTTGTGGTACTGTGACCTATTCTTTAAGCTGTCACAATTTGTCAAGATCCTTTTGCTTGCCTCTTTTTTCCTGCTTTCAATGAATTCTCTTCAAGAACTACTTTTTCACTACATATTATTGGCTCCATTGGCCATTGTCGTTTTTACTAGATAATCAGTTAATGAAACACATCTTAATTCTACTACTAGTCGGTGCTTATAGCTGATTGTTCATTTACATTTTATTTGTCTTTATTTATTAACTAGAAATAGGCCCGATGCTATCGCATCGGGAGGGCGTCACTGCCACTCTGCACTTTTTTTGGCCCCCCTGTGTTCCCTTTGATCACCCTGTGTTTTCTTTGCCCCTCTGCCTTTTGTCTCTGCCCCCCCTCCCCTCTCTCTTCTCCCCCATGTCTCTGCCCTCTCTTCTGTCTCTCTTCTTCCCCGTGTCTCTGCCCCCCCCTTCCCTCTGTCTGCTACCTCCTTTCGTCTCTCTGCCCCCTTCCCTTTCCCTGCTTTTCCTTTTGTCCCTCTGCCCCACATTCCTTACTCTGCTCTCCCCTTTTGTCTCTCTATCCCCCTTTCCTTGCTCTGCTCATCTTCTGTTTGTGTGCCCTGCCTTCCCAC